>CM053747.1:32474131-32486973 GCA_028658305.1 Pachyuromys duprasi
GTGTGCCTGGGGGAACAGCAACTGACAAGTGGTAGTTTAACACTGAGATTGCCAGAGGCAGCATCCACAGCTGGGACTAACCAAAGCTTAACAACAAACGCCCAGAAAGAGGCTTGCCCTAAGAAGCATTGTTTGAGAAGCTCTGTAAGATTTCCAGGAATCTTTAAGGCCCGGCCACCACACACAAGCTGTGAGCACACTTCAGGAAGGACAAAACAGAGCCTGCTGCACCTCCGGCTAACTTGGAAGGCTCCGCAGAAGGCAGAAGTGCACAGTGAGGGCTAAGGTGAGGGTAACTTGCCAGGCATGGAATAGGTTTCACTCTGACACATCCTACACCAGAGTCCATTAGGAAGGGCAGAGACTTACTGCTTCAAAGCACCCAAGGATATCCCAATGATCACTGGCTGTCTGCTAAACTAAACCACAGATATTTCGGTATATGTGCAATAATAAAGAACATAACCTTTACAGAAACACCACCTGAAACTCGCTGAACAAATAGCAACAACAAAGAACAACTTAGACCCAGGGGTTAGGTGTCAAGAGCCACTGTATCACAGTAACTGTAATTGTCAACAACCAAATGTACTGCTCAGCTTTATGTACTGGTCAACTTGAGTCATCTCAAAGCCTTGGTTGAGGGGTTGAGGAACTGCCACAGTCACACTAGTCTATGGCTATGGAGAATTGTCTTGACTGTTAACTGACATAGGAGGGACCAGCCCTCTTTGGGCGGCACCATTCCCTGGGCTGTATAAGAAAGCTAGTTATGCATGAGCCTGTGAGAAGTGAGCTGACAAGCAGCATTCCTCACTTCCCATTCCAGCCCTGACTTCCCTCAGTGATGGACTGTATCTTAGAAGTGTAAGCCAAGTAAACCCTTTTGTCTCTGAAGTTGTTCTCGCTCGGAGGGTTTTAACACAGTAACAGAAGTCAGTCTAGAAAACAAGTTGATCCAGGCATGGTGGTACACACCTGTAATCTACCACTAGACAGGCCAAGATAGCAAAACTAAACCTAAGTTGGGCTATATAGTGAGACCCTGTCTCAAAAACAGAAACACGATGTGGCTCAATGGTAGTGAGCCTAGCATACACGAAGCCCTGGCTTCAATCTTTATCCCCACCTCACCCCCAAACACACAAAGAAAATCAAAAGACAAGAAAAAAAAAGGTATCAATGCAAACAATCAATGGAAGAGTACAACTATTAGAACCAAGCCCAAAACCAGCTACCATAATATAGTTAAAGAACCGAAGAACATTGTGCATGTATAACAATAGAAAAGTCTAAAATAATGGCTCAGCCAGACATGGCAGCACACACCTACCACCCAGCAACTGGGAAACTGAGGTAGGAGGGTTACAATTTCACAGTGAGCCTGGCTTACATATAGAAATCCTGTCTCAGAAAAAGATTTTTTTGTTTTTTAAAGGCAGGTCATAACTCAGGTAGATGACTTGCCTGGCCTGTAGGAAGCCCTGGGTTCCATCATTAGCATATGGCCTTCATTCAAGCATCCTATAGGAGTCACTTTTCTGCTGCTGGGCTAAAATACCATGACCAAGGCAGGGAAATGTTTCCAGAAGGATAAGAGTCCACATGGCACGGGAACATGGCTGAAAGAAGTAGGCAGCAGGACTCCATGAGCAAGAAGCGGAGGGTGCTTATCCTCCACTGAGAGCATGACGCAGAGAGGGCAATCCGGAAGTGGCACGAGACTTTTAATCTCAAAGCCCACCCCCAGTGACTTACTTCCTCCAGCGGGCTGCACCTCCTAAATAATGCTGCCAATCAGAATCACGTATTCGGATGCCAGGGACTATGGGAGCATTTCTCACTCACACCATTACAGACTTCCTGTATTAGCTAGGCTATCTCTCCATGACAAACACCCAAGATGAACCACCTAAAGGAAGCAATAACTAATTTTGGCTCACGGTTCTTGAGGTCCAGTCTGCAATGGTGGGGAGAACATGGCAGAGAAGAGCAACTCACATCATTGGAGGACAGGAAAGAGGAAGAGGATGCCAAACCTTACGTTTCTTCCTCTTTTATTCTCTCCAGGCCCCCAGCCTGTGGGTAGGATGGTGGCCCCCACTTCCAGGATACCTTCTCCTCCTGTTAATCCTCCGTGGATATGTCCTTACAGACACACTCAGAAGTGTTCTTCACTACTTCCTGCACCCCTCAATGCAATCAACATGGCAAGAGTAATTATCATACGCACTTCAAAAAATTTTAAATGTACTTGTGTGGGTTTGGATTTTTTTATTATTTTTTTTCCAACACTGTGGAGCCCTGGCTGTCCTGGAACTCACTCTGTAGACCAGGCTGGCCTCGAACTCACAGAGATCAGCCTCTGCCTCTGTCTCTCTGACAGCTGGGATTACAGGTATGCGATATTGTGCCCGCTTATCTTGGGTTTTTGTTTGTTTTGTTTGGTTTGGTTGGTTGTTTTGTTTTGTTTTTTTAGTTGTGTGGGTCCAAGGCAGCATATGCTTAACTCTACTTAATGCCCACTGCTCAGTGTAACAGCGGTGGCCATCAAAACAGACAAGACCCCAGGAGTCACCGAAACTCCACAGGTTCTCCACTGTGCCTCCTGTCAGACTGGAGTAGAACAGACAGCTCCCACTACTGTACCTTAAACTCTTGGGCATCGAGTCTAGGAGATACAGGCTTAGAGAAGGAGTGAGAGCCATCCAGCTCAGGCCCTACTCAGGCAAAATCAAGGGCAAGCCAGGTTATCATCAATGTGTGTGAGAACTGAAAAATTAAATGCCCACATTAATTCCAAGCCAAAGACTTCAAACAAAAAAGGCCCATGGCCACTGGGGAGCCAGAGATAAAGATTGCCGACTGCACAAGAACTCAGGGTTATCCAATTTAGGTCACATAGCATCAATACTGGGGCCTGGTTTCCACTTGTGCCTGTTTTCTATTACCCTACTCATGTCTGTCGCAACTGGAGCTGTGTACATTCTCGAGCTACTCTGAAAGCATGTATGTGTTCATATGTGTGTGTATAAGAGAAATCCAGGCAGAGCAAGAAAGGGATGATCTAGAAGCAATACAAGTAGGAAAAAAAATGGCCACAATTCAGCGGTTTTAAAAAGCATTTGTTGGGGCTGGAAAGATGGCTCGGATGTTAAGAGAATGGCTCTTGCAGAGAACAAAAGGTTCAGGTTCCAGCACCCAAAACCAGCAGTAGTTCACCCATGCACATAAGTCCAGCTCCAGGGGATCTAACAGCTCTGGCCTCTACAGGCATCTGGACTCACACACACATTTCCACACACAGACGCACATAAATTAAAAGATGTAAAGACAACTTTTAAAAACAAAACATTTTGTATAGCAGCAAGGAGGCTCGGGAGCAAATATGCTCTCGGCCAATCCTGATGGCTGGAGTTCAGTCCCCGAGGCTCAAACGGTGGAGAGAGAGAACTGACTCCCACAAGCTGACCTCCACACACATGCCCCCATGCAAACACATATCCACACACAGACACGCATACTAAATAAGCAAATAAATGTAGTGCAAATTTTAATAAAAGAAGAAAACACATTTCTACACTGTACACAATGAGGGAATGTCTATAGCTTTTAGCCACCTGCACTCTTCCTCCAGCCTTGCTCTCCCTGTTTATGAGGGCCCTAGGATTCTGCCAAGGAGGCTGACCTCCTTCTGCCCTGCCCGCTAACAACTGCAGATACAAACGCGAACCTGGAGACAAACACTCTACCTTGCTTCAGTCCCTTAGTTAGCAGTGACAATCCTCCCATCCCCCACCCCACCCTTGGTACCAGAGGCCTTCCACAGTCAGTGAGCAAAAGCTGCAGCTCCCAGGAACATGGATCCAAGATGCTTTTGCCAGAGCTCGCTCTGTCCCTTTGAACAGGGTCACAGAGTCCTGCTAAGTAATCCGCTCTGGTTTCAAGCCTCCATTTCAGCATCTGCCTCTTGCACATCAAACCAAGGGGAAGGACCTCCTCGAGGCTGAGCATTAAGCGACTTACTGACAGCTGGAAGCTTAATTACTGCCTTTCTTTGAGTATTACCTCCCACTAGCCAATGACTACACATCCTATTAGCCATGCAAATATAAGTGTCCAAAAATCTCAAAGAGATGAGTCTAAAAATGAAAGGAAACCAGATAGGGGGATTCAGAGAAAAACAGCTCCCAAGCGCCGTGGCTCCTGTCTGTATTCTTTGTTTTTTAGGATCTGGGGAGATGGTTCAGTGGGTAAAACATTTGGTCCTGAGTTCAGTCCCCAGTATCCATGGTGGGCTGAGGAACCAGACACAGGGAAGCTGAGATGAAAGGGTCCCTGGAGCTAACTGGCCAGCATTCCTAGCTGAACTGCTAAGCTTGGTTTGTCTCAAAATATACGGTGGAAAGAGAGAAAAAAAAACACGTGAGGTCAACCTTTGGCTTACACACACCTTTACACACCCACACTAACATACGAATACAACTACATACGGCTAAAAATGAAACCTGTCTTTGGAACGCTTGGCTACAGGAAGACAAGCAGGTTCCCATATCTTCTGATCACCTGCTCTCCATCCTCTCCACTCTGATCTTGCACCTACTGTGTTCTTCAGGCATGTTCACTGACAACCGGGATCCGTCAGCCAAGCTAACCCAAGGGTACCATCCAGCTGCTGTCATGCAGGCTCACGAAGGTGGCTGCCAGGCCCAGCAAAGGACCTGTTGGAGCAGCGCACTGCTGAGCATCACCAACTTACCACCACCTTTGTTGCAAACATGTACTTGTCCCGAAGCTGAAAGTCCCTCGCTTCCTCCAGAATCACTTCCTGGTTTTCCCGGGACTGGAAGAAGTCTGTACTGCGGAACACTGTGGAAAACCCAAAGGGTTCGTGCCGCTCAATGTAGATCGTGTTTGGCTGGTCATAGGGTTCGATTCCCCTGGAAGGAAGAAGCAACTGTTACCATCTCCTATTTAATCACTGTGTGGATCTAAGGTCCCATGATGCCAGTTACAAATGGCACTCTCCTTCACCACGTGCCTTTGGTTTGTTCCTTAGCTGAGGACAGAAGTTGAAGAACTGCCACTTGTAAAGTGTTTTACTCTGCTTTGGCTGTTTCCAAAGGATCCTGGGATTAGCTCAAGGCAATCTCTGGCCTTACTTTCAAAGAGAAGAGAAAGCAAAAGGTAGGTTGTTCTGAATAAAAAGCTGCAGATGCTAGGCAAGTTTCTGGCGCCAAGCTCAGACATGGTGACAGGCATTTTCCCTAGGTGCCAAAGACTCAAAAGTACAACAGCAGGAGGGCACGTTAGGATCCTCTGAACCAGGTGGTCTGTCCCTCAGGCCTTCCCGTGCCTGTCGGCTGCAGACATCGCTAATCCATGCCATCTGGAGTCATCCTGCATTTCCTCTCCCATGAGGCTCTGCGGGCACGGTAGGTGTCCTTCAGGGAGGGTAGGCACACTTGTCCCTTTATGCCTCTGTGAACGCCTCTGTGTAGAGGTGCCCTCTGTAAAAACCCCAACCCTCCCACCTAAACCCTACTCTCCACTGAGATCAAGTTCAAAACACTGTCCCCCAAGAAGCCTTCCCATGCCCTTCTTTCTCTTCCTAGTATTAACCACACATCTCTGCAACACTCCCCATCAAGGCTTTTAGAGGAGTCTTAACTTAAGGTGTGGAAGGACTGAGGTTGGGTGAGTTTTGGAGTCAGTCTCATTGTACCGCAGTGCGGCCTCTTATCTGCTGTATCACGTGTTTTTGTGCAAGCTTCTTGGCTATGTCACACTGGGTTTGGTAGGCTGGGATGCTAGGATCCGTGGCTGAAGAGATGCTCACTGTACTGTATGCATAGACCACCACTACAGATTCTAACCCCAATGGCAGCTTCAAGGTACTGTAAAAGTACACTGGAAAAGGTCTGAGCTAGTGCCCGCAAAGAAGAAAAAAAAAAAAAAAAAGAAAGAAAGAAACAACAACAACAAAAAAAACCACTACCCAGAAGCTCAGACAATCACCAATGTGCCCAGACTTCCTGACACTCAAAAAACACAGCAAGGCTGGTGAACCCGCAAATGGAAAACTCACTAGAACGTCAAGAAAAGAACTCCACAGCAGCCATGCGGAGATGACTCGGGCATTGAGCCGAGGGTGTCATTTATGCAGCTGCCTGTACCCAGTTCCACATGCCCTGTGGCACTTAGCAGAATGGAGGTGAGGATCATTTCCAATTCCTCCTGAGATGGACTGTCAAGGCCGTGCTCATCAAAGAAAACAGAGTCTTTTACAAGGAAGGACTAGAACCGGGGAGATGGTGCAGTCATTAAAGGCTGTTGCAGGAGCATGAGGACCCGAAGCTGCAGTCACCAAGTGAAAAAGCAGGGTACAGTGTCTTACAATCCCAGCACTGGGAAGGGGCAGAAGGAGTCTAGCCAGTGAACTCCAAGTTCAATGAAATACCCTATCTCAAAAACATAAGATAGACTCTGAGGAAGATACCTAAGTCAACCTTTGTCCTACACACATACACACTCACGCACACATACAACATCACATGCACATGTGAACACACATACAAAAGAAGACAAGAAATAAAATGGGTGAATCTCATGTCACACTAGAGGAAGACTTGATGTCGGCCCTACAATCTGGACTCTGAGCACAGCGATGGAGAAGGCAGCAGCCTGGGCCCAGTGTGGGAGAAATCCATTCTTCCCAATCAGATGTTCGTGTGGGGGCGGCTGGTGACATGTTCTCTTCTCCACAATTAGAAGTACTGATTAAAGTACTTCCTCTAGCCTAGAGGATATGCAAATGAAAGAAGGCTGCTGGGTATTTTTAAAAGGCAGAGAGGAAGAAACCCTCCTTGACATATTTTGAGATGAGCTCGTTTCTATTATCCTGTTCTCCAGCCAAAAGAGGAAGCCAAGGTCTGGAGACAGAACGCTTCAAACCTTTCATTTCAGTTCTCTCCCCTCATCCATATTTGGACCTCCTAATTCTGAGACTGTCTCCACCTACAGGCTCCTAAACTCTGGTATCTCCTTACCTTCCAGCTTCTCTCTAGATCTCAGATAATACTCTATCTTCCATAGGAAAATCGTATCCCTTGGCTATTTGTAAGCATAGTCACCCAGTGGGCTCCACCTGCCCCGTCCACAGCCCCACAGAGAACCCTTGAATGGATTCCCCCACTACAGGTCTTTCCCTGCGCCTTCTTGCCAATCTCTAACACCGGACATGTATTTATTCGCTTTCTCTGCCTGCCCCTGCCTCCAGCTGGGCAAGCATGGTGGATCAAGCCTGTATTATTCACTGAAAGATCAGCTTATACTCTTACTTGCACTGGGGAAAACTTAGGGAGGAATCCTCCAAGCCACCTGAAATCCCAGTACTCGATGTCCAAGGATCTGAAAAAAAGTGGGCCAATCCCTCCGACACACCTGTGTGCCCGCAGAAGTGACAATACTACTTTTGCATTTAGCAGTCATGCTGGCTCACCCTCTCAATTCGCTGTTCATTAAGGTGATAAAAGATCAATTTGAGGACTGGAGTGATGGGTTTAGAGTGCCGGCTGTTCTTGCTGAGGACCAGGGTCCAGTTCCCAGCAAACACAGGGGTGGCTCACAACCATCTGTAACTCCAGGGATCCAATGCCCTCCTCTGACTCTGCATGCACCAGGTACACGTCTGATACATAAGTGTACGTGCAAGTAAAACACTCATATATAATCTACAGTATTTTTTAAATTTTTTCAATTTACCTTTATAAGACAAAGGAAAGTTATAGTATTCCTGGAGGGAGGCTATCCTTACATGACAGTATGGATATAATTTTCATAAAACACCCACAGCCTCTGCCCAAGGAAAATAACGAAAGGGTTAGAAAAGCTACCGGCTATGAAAAGAAAGTCCATGTGACTTAGAAGATGCTTCTCTATGGGACTCCTCCGTCCACCCCTCCTTCTTCAGCATCCTTAATTACTAAGGAACTAATATCAACTCAAAAACAAACCAAGAGCCAAAATAAACATGGGCAGTATCTACGTCCTATTGGTCCGCTGGATTTAACGTAGACTAAAACTAAACGTAAATCTCAGAAGACAAATAATAACTGACAAACAGAAGCACACATAAAACCTGTCTCATAGCATACCTAAAGGGCCTAATCTCAACTATATAAAGAGTTCTCAGAAATCAACAAGAAGACTGACAATCAGAAAAGGAGCAAGAGCACTGGCCCCTTCCCTCTAGCTCAGCTCCCTTCTCAGGCCCCAGTGGGAGAGGAAGCACTTGGTCCTGCTGAGACCTGAGGTGCCAGGGAGGGTTGATACCCCTTGGCAGCCTCCCTTTCTCTGAGAAAAAGGAGAAGGGGAAATGGTGGGAGAGGGGCATGAGGGTGGGGCTGGGAGGAGAGAAGGGAGGGGTTAGGATCAGGCTGTAAAGAGATTAAATAAATGGAAGAAAGGAAGGAAGAAGGAAGCAAGGAAGGAAGGAAGAAAAATAAGAGGCAAAAGGCATTAGTAGGCATGGCCCAAAAGAAGAACATTTTATTATATTTTATTTTGTTTTGTTTTTATTTTTTTTATTTATTTTATGAGACAGGGTTTCTCTGTGTATTCATAACTGTACTGGAACTTGCTAAGAGGAACACCTTTTTAAAATGTTCATGCTTCATTAGGAGTTCAAGGTCATCGCCAAATAAGTTGAGTCCAAGGCTATCCAGCATTACATGAGGCCTATCTTTAGGGGGTGGGGGGAATTCTTAAGCAGAGAAAAGACATTCAAACTCATTCATATTGAGAAAATGCAAATTAAAGTTAAATGAGACACTGCGCCCTTAGCTGTAGAGAAAGAGGCTATTCTATTGTACTGAGATGAAAGTAAATTTGACAATGTCCAAGGAAAATTTGGCAATGTCTACCCATGTTACAATTTCCCTGGGGACACAGCAGTGTGCAAGATTATGAAAACCTCTTCCCTGCGATGCTTTCATCCTATTGAAGGCGAACGGCTAATATGCCAAACAACTGTAGGCCAGAAGGTAATAAAGGATTATACACAAAAAGAATAGCATATAGCTGAACTAACAGAGTAATGCTTGTAATTCTAAGTAGAAGCTTTAGAAAACTCCCCACAGAAAAATAGCTACTACTTAAAAGACAACACACAGATGTGTTGGGAGAGTGTGGAGATGGGGGATTCTGTGTGTGGCACAATGTGTGAATCAAGACTGGGGAGGCTCCTGAAGAAATTAAAAATAGAACTACCATGTGACTGAGCAGTCTATTTTCGGAATATAAACCCCAAAGGAAATGAAATCAACACTCTGAGATCAACACTTCCATGTTTACTGCGTCATAATTCCCAAGAGCTGAGACACCAAACCGTTCATTGCCAGAAAAATGTATAGAGACTGTGGTATATAGATGCAATGGAATATTAGTCAGCCTTTAAAATGAAGCTACTGTGTGACATGGAAAGACCTAGAAGATATTATGCTAAGTCAAACAGGCCAGACACACAAAAAAAACATTATGTTCTCACTTCCATTTAAAATTTTAAAAACTCAAATGGGGATGGGGATAGGAGGGGAAAGTTAAAGAATGTCAAAGGAGAAGGCAAAGAGGGTAAAGACATCCAGAGAGCTAATACACAGAGGGCTGGGCTTCATAAGTGTAGCTTGTATCTGGAATTTTTGCTAAATGAATAGATTGTAGCTGCTCCTGTCACACACACAAGTATAACCGTGTGTGATGACACATACAATTTGCTTCACTGTGGGTTCCAATTTACTAACCGTATCTCTCCCTATAACACCATATCATATATGCTAATAAAATTTAAGTAAGTATGTCAGACCTGACGGGCAAGTCTCAAGGACTGATGAACTGGGAGGGAAGGCAGTAAGGACAACCCAAGAAAGAATATTCCAGCCAGAGGAGAGAACAAGAGCAAACGCCCTGTGCCCTGTGGCCCATGCGCACCTCATCTGGAGTAAGGGATGAGGCATGCAGAGATGCAAAGAAGGGCTTGGGGGGACAGTACAGCAGGTAAGGTGCTCACTATACAAGATTGAGGACCTGAGTTCAGCACCCATGTAAAACACAGGCATGGAGGCTCAGGGTAGGGGCACTGGTGATCCCAGACACTCACCAGACAACTAGTCTAGTCAAATTAATGAGCTCCGGGTTCATTGAGAGACACTGTCTTAAAGAGACAGGGGAAAGTGATTGAAGAAGATTGAGGAAGACAGCCAGCATCGACCTCACACGGACACAGGCCTGCACACACAGGTGTACATAGACATGTCAACGTAGACACGCCACATACGCACAAAGGTTTCAGAAAGTACAGATATGATCCAACCTGTTTTCTGAGGACAAGAGTGATGCCAGGCAGACAGGTGAGATTCAGGAGCAGCAGCGGCAGCTTCAGGTAGAGCCATAGCTGAGCAGGGTATGCAAGGAAGGCCGGTTAGGGGCTAGGGAGGTAGCTCCGCAGACAAAGCACTTGCCGTGCAAGCACAAGGACAGGAGTTCAGAACCCCAGCACCAAAGTGTAAAGGGGGGGAGGCGGCCAGTGTGGAGGCCCACCTGGAATCCTAGCACTCTGGAGGCAGATAATTTCCCGGGGCAAGATTGATGGCTAGACTAGCCAGAACTGGTGAGGTCTGGATGCACAGAGAGACCCTCTCTCAATGAAGAGGGTGGAGAGCAATGGAGGAAGAGCCAGATGACAACTTCAAGCCTGTTACATGTACATATACCCAGACAAACCTGTGTGCCCACACATATGTGAACATGCTACATACATATACACAGGTCATTGAGTCCACAAGATATCCAGATGGACAAAGTGTGGAGAATAAAACAAATGTGGAATCAATGATCGTGATGTCTGGCTTCTTTCCTTCCTTCCTTCCTTTCTTATTTCCTTCCTTCCTTCCTCCCTCTCTTTCTCTCTCACATCTCAGTGTGTGTGTATGTGTGTGTGTGTGTGTGTGTGCATATTCATACAAGCACTGTATGGCACTCAGGGGATAACTTAAGGGAGTTGCTTTTCTTCTTCCACCAGCAGCTTCTGGGAATTGACCTCAGATCCACAGGCTTGGAGGCAAGCACCTTTACCTCCAGAGTCATATCACTGGCCCTCAATACTGCGTACACAATTTTTCCTCACAGACTTCAAACAATACACTGCCCAAATATAAAATTCAGGATTCCTATCTAAGCACCACGGTAATACCAAGCTGCTTCTGGCCATCCAGCTCCGGGTGTGAAGTCCTGTCTACAACTATCTACAGCACACTATTTCCTGCTTCCCACCTGCCACGTGCAGCCTGGATCAAGGGCAGGCAGTGCTGTCTGGTATTTTCCTGCTTCCTCCAAGATGCGTAGCACGTACACAAAATGTCTTCTCTGACTTCCTAAACTATCTTTTCCTCCATAACCATATTCACAGATTTTCTTTAGCCAGCATTGCAAAAGAACAAAACAATAAACAACAACAACAATAACAACAAAAAATGTAATGGATGTAACAAAATATGGATTTTTATACCAAGGAAAACCCCACTCATAATATCATTCCCTGAACATGGAAGTGTTTAGGGGCTCTAGGACACGCAATAGCCTCGGGGTTCCCCCAGGTCCTCTAACCAACTGAAAAACACCCCCTTTCTCATCCCCAACTGGTTCTATTACTCAGGTCAGAACAGCATGTTTCTGGAGCCAAGGGGTCACATTTCAAATTATAGCAAAGTATTCATCTACTGTCCATTGTTACAGTTCAAGTCGGCATATTTTGAGCACTTGTTTCCAGCTGGAAGCCTACTGGAGGTAGGGCCTGGCTGGCAGAAGTAGGTGAATAGGAGCAGGCCTTCCGAAGTCAGACCCTTCTCCTAGTTCCTTCCTCACTTTGTGTCCTGGTCTGCTGTGATGTGAACAGCCCTGTGCAGCCTCTCCAACTGCCATGAGCTGGCAGGCCATCTTTCTCCATGAAAAACTATCACCATCTGACACTGGGGGCTAAAATATTCCCCCCGCTCCTGTCAGGCATTTGGGTCCCAGTCATACCGATTAACTAATCCAAACTGAAGAAGCTAGAAGATGGGAGGTTTTCTTCCTCTGCCAGGATTTGCCACGTGGCACAACTTACCAAGAGAAGGACTTCACGTGTTCCTGAATCATGATCCAGGTCTGGCCAAAATCATCTGACTTCCATAGCTGCAGAGACCAAAATGACAAGAAGCAGCCATGACATAAGAAGAGATGCATGTACCACCATCATATGACATCAGCCCCTGGTACCAGCTGAACCCCCTCCCCCCCACAGTGCACAGAGAGGACAGACACTCAGGTACACCACAGCAAACAGGAAGAGAAGGAAGGACAGATCCGTTCTCCAGAGCAGCTGGAAGGAAAACTGTGGGTGACTTTCCTTCCATTTGTGGGTTGCGAGGAGATGTCAATATAGTGAATTTGTCTAGTGTATGCAAAGCCCAGGGTTCCTTCCCTAACAGTGCCAAAACCAAAGCAAAAAATGGAGGAACAATGTCATTATCCACGGAGGGATGAGGTGATAAGCAGGACATCCACACTAAGGTGTATGATCCTCCTGACAAAGGGAAGGCAATCCTGGCACACGCCGGAGCCTGGGACACTGAAAACACTGTGCTTAATGAAATAAGCCAGACTCAAAAAGACAAATCATGTGATTCCACTTACATGAGGAACCCAGGGGAGACAAGAAGAGAGACTGAAAGTACAGTGGTGGCTAGCAGAGGCTGGGGGGGGGGGCAGGGCGGGGCGGGTGGAGACAAAGGTAGTCTGGGTTTAAC
>CM053747.1:32487073-32529729 GCA_028658305.1 Pachyuromys duprasi
CTAACACATGAACTTGGCCGGAGAGTAGTTAACCTGTAGACACCAGAGGCTTCCACCATCCCCCGACAGAAAAGATGAAGAAGCCTGAGACCGAAACTAACAAGAGTCCACTTCTACTGGTAAGCCGACCCTGCCCCTTAAGCTTAGGTTACTCCCCGAGGCTTGCAACGGTAAACAGATCCGTGTTTTGGTTAAACAACCGCAGAGCCAAAGAATTGTTCCAAGGCTCTTTTGAGCAAAAGCATTCAAGTCTCCCCAGCCAGAACTTACACAAGACCTACAGACCTTACATAGACCTACATAGGTTTATGCTTTAACTAGTATGCATCACAACTTGACCCAGTTGAGCACTGAGACAGAAAATGCTACCCAGGCTCCCCCACATATACACACACCTGTTACTTCCCTTCAAACTTGATTCAAAACGGGAAATACACACATTCACTTTATAACTCACAGGCGTGCACAAACAAAAAGGAAGTCTATTAAAATTTATAATAACTTCAAGCAAGTACAAATGCAGTATGCCGAAGATGGGGCCAAGATGAAGATGAGTGGTAGCACACTTGACTAGCAGGCAGGGTGGCCTGGACTCAATCCCAGTTTGTCAAAAGCCAAACAAAATAATGCAGCATAGAATAGAGAAGTCAGACAGAAATGTGCCAGGAAGCCACAGAAGAGTGCAGGCTCCAGACTTCTCATACGACTCTCACTAATTAAATTTCAGGGCCTCAACTTACCCTACAGGCCTGCAAAGATGCGTATGCACCAAGAAAGGCCTAGTGTTGAAGTCACGGGACCTGCCAAGTGCTGGGTGCTGAGTGCTGGCAGGGACATAGAGAGTGGGTGCCAGGAGAAGTATACTTTCCCTTAGCTGTGGTAAGTGAAATAGTAGCTACAAAGGCTAAGCCTGGGGGACGAGGAGGAAGAAGGAGGAGGTGAGGTCACAAGAAAGACACACGATCCACCCAAGCAGAGCAGAAAATTCCAAAAGAAACGCGCACACACACACACACATTTATGTCTGTTCTCCAGAAGGTTCTTACCTGCTTGTTGGGGTGAGACCTGTCAAAGCCCAAGAGGAGGTTGGAAGCCTTGAGGTGGAGGAGGAGGTCAGCTGCCCGGAATGGGATGGAGAAGCCATGGATAGTGCTGCAGAAGTCAAATGTGATCCAGAGGTAATTGGCATAAGCATCTACAAAGATGTACTGCAAGAGAAAACAGACAATCTCAGAGAAGCATTTGGCCAGAGCCACCTGACAGGTCCCTAAATCATGTGCAAGTGCCCCCGTGTCAGGGGCCACAGCACTAACAGGGTTCCATGTTCTTTCTCTACATCTCCTAGCAACCAAAAGATACTGGATGCATCAAACCACAGCCAAAAGATATTGAATGCATCAAACCAGGCTCAGTTAAGACAAGGGTGCAGGGCGGGGAGATAGCTCAGTTGGAAGATTCCTGCTTTGCACACACTAGGTCCATCTTTTAAAAAATATGTGGGCAGTACTTGAGGACCAATATCAAAGATTGCCCTATGACCCTCATGTGACACATGCAAATAAAGGAGTGTAGAGACAGGCCAGGTAAGACTACAAAGGGAGCTTGTTTAACCAGGTCAGGAGGCTGGCAAACCTTTCTGCTGTTTTCCATTCCTTCCAATTGACTTGGCCATTCTTGCTATCTGGCAGGCCATTCCTGGCAGTAAGGACAGAGATACCCTGCCCTTCAGATTGACTGATCCCAGATGGGGTTACTATCACTCCATGCATCCGCTGGATAGCCACAGGTCATGCCTTCCAGAGAAATCATTAAGATCTCTACGTCTAAGATAAGCTGTTCTTCCTCCATATCATGCCAGGTGACTGCGAAACCCCCAGGAACCAACTGCACTACCAACCGTGTTCTTGAGACACAGCTGAAAGTGGCTGTGTGAAGCAGGGTCATGCCTTATTTCACTTCTTAATAGGTCAGGGACTCTAAACAAGTTCTACGGGGATGACAGTGGCTGCCACCCCAAGAGAGACTTAAGGACCAGGTAAAGGTAGTACAGTTTAGCATGTGAACACAGCAGATGCCATCAGCCATAGGCTAGAAGCATGTTGCAGGAACAGTCCAGAACCCTTTCCTAGGCAGCAGCAGTTTAGTGTGAGAGGTAGGTGTGCCACAGCTAGCCACACATGAAGGGTAACTGAGCAGTGACGCAGGCAGACCACTGTGAGAAACTGACCAGTCTGAGGCATCAGAGGTTATTCCATATAAGAGGTGGTCACTGAAGGGTGGGTATATTAGTATGCTTTCTGTGGTAAAACATCAACCAAAACCAACTTAGGAAGGAAAGGATTTATTTGGCTTACAGGCCCCACACATAGCTCATCACTGAGGAAAGTCAGGAATTCTGTGCTATTCAAGAAGCACAGGCAAGAACCATGGAAGAAAAGTGCTGTCTGCCTTGCTCCCCATGGCTTGTTCATTTTGCCCCCGCCCCGTTTTTTTTTTTTTTTGGTTTTTCAAGACAGAGTTTCTCTATGTAGCCTTGGCTACACTTTGTAGACCAGGCTGACCTTGAACTCACAGAGATCCACCTGCCTCTGCCTCCCCGAGTGCTGGGATTACAGGCGTGCACCACCGTGCCTGACTCAATTTTCTTTCTAACCCAGGACCACCTGCCTAGATGTGGCACCACTCATAGGGAGCTGGGCCCTCCCATATCAACTTATTAAGCAAGAAAATGCCCCCATAGACTTGACTACAGGCCAATGTGATGGAAGCTATTTCTCAGTTGAGGTTCCCTCTTCCCAGACAACTCTAGTTTGTGTCAAATATCCTGCACTAGCATAGAAGGCATACATAACTTCTACAAGGAAAGGACTTTCCATGTCTCTGGGAACATGACTTTGGGCACAAAGTAGGCAGTTAGGGACTATTATACAGGTTTGATGACAGGCTCAGAGGCTTAAGAAAAAAAAATTGGGGAACAAGCCTACGCAGCTCAGATGTGGCGGGGCAGTGGCAGCCATGATCCCAGAACAAGAATGGCCCAGAGGACCAGACAAAGAATCAGAGCTAGAGCTACGGGGACCCAGCACCACCCACACCAATTCTTAGCATTCTAGAAGGCAGCCAATTCAAGGGAATCAGTCCAAGGACGTTTCCCAGCATGACAGATGAGCTTCTAGCTTCGAAGTCCCTCATCAGCCTGCACGAGAAGCTGTCCCGCCCCGGTAGCCACCTGGCTTTCTGTTGTCCCTCCTTCGTTCTCCCTTGCATGTCCCTCCTGTTTTCTTCCTCTTGTACTTCCTCCCAAGCAGCTAATGTAAATCTCACACTCTGGAGAGGCCTAATTAAACCTAAGGAAAAGGTAGTAAATGTTTTGAAAGCAGGAACTACTCTAAGCAAACTCGAAGCAATAAAAACAATTATGGTCCTAACAAGAGCATCATAATTTTCGCCATGGATGCCTTCCCTAGAAATAGGCTGCCTTCCTGCTCTCAAACAATTTCAACTCCTTGCGAATGTAGGGCTTCAATTAGAAAGGACTGCTACAGAAATCTGTCTCATGCCTTCCTACAGTATCACAGTTGTGAATCTAAAATAGCATACAACTGGCCACTGATTATGATAAGCTAATGGTTTTTTTGGTTTGCTTGGTTGGCTTACTTTGGTTTTTTTTTTTTTTTTTTTTTTATGAACCCTTGCTACATGATAAGCAGGGAACTAGAAGTTTCCCAGGCTGATCTTGTTTAGCTGTTCCTCATTCACAATGACTCAGTGTTTTGGGTCATCCTATCACACTCCTTTTTAATAACTGAAGCTCATGGCAGTCAAATGCCCAAGATGACGCAGGAGCATCCTATCCAGCTGGTGCGGAGCCCAATTCTTAACAGCCCATCAATCCATGGTGCTCTTTGAACCAGAGGCAGCATTTCCTGATCTCAAAGCAGCCCACTGCGTGATTTAACTCACATATGTGCCTCCTCTCCTCAAATGTTCCTCAGTGTTTCCCCAGAAGCTCGCCTTCCTTCACCTTCAGTGACACCCTTCTGAAGCCTCCATCCTCCTCCCATGGAAATTCTGGACTCTGAATCTTTGCAGATTCCCGTTCTCTACCTCCCATCCCCCCTTGGATGCTCAGAGTCTTACGTCCTTTACAGCCTGAAACCCTTCCTCTAAGAATGAATATTGAATGCTTGCTACAGTTTGGCTGTGGTTTGTCCCATACGGGTTTAGAAATTAGAAGCTTGACCCTGTGTGAAGCATTATTAAGTGATGAGACCATTTAGACACTGTGTCTGGGGACTAGGGAGACGGCTCAGTCGTCAAAGTACTTGCTGCGCAAGCATGAGGAACTGAGTCCAGGTCTTCAACAGCCACACAAAAAGCTAGGTATCATGGTTCCTCCCTCACCATCCCAGAGGTCCTCCTGGGAAGGCAAAGGAAGTGTACTGGATAGTTTGATGTCAACTTGTCACAAGGTAGATTCATCAGAGAGGAGGGACCCTCAATTGAGAAAAATGCCTGCATAGGATCTGGCTACAGGCAAGCCTGTAGGGCATTTTTTTTTTTTTAATTTGTGATTGATGGGAGAGGGCCCAGTCCATTGTGGGTGGTACTAATCCTGAGCTGGTAGTCCTGGGTTCCATAAGAAAGCAGGATGAGCAAGCCTTGGGAAGCAATCCAGTAAGGCAGCACTCTCCATGGACTGTGCATCAGCTCCTGCTTACAGGTTCCTGCCCCGCTTGAGTTCCTGCCCTCATTGATTTTGATGATGAACTGTAATATGGACCTGTGAGTAAAATTAACTCATTCCTCCCCATGTTGCTTTGGTCAAGGTGTTTCATCACAGCCATACACACCCTAACTAGGACAGTTAGGGTTATAGAATTTATCTACACAATGCACTTTGTCCAGCTTTAGTGCAGGAACACAGATATGATAATGAGTTGGAAGCACAGAGAAGGCAAGCAGGGAAAGGAGAGAAACAAACTGTTTACTATTTCCCTAGGAAAAGGGACAGGCTTCCTTTGCACTCATGCTAAGGTTAGACTCTAAAGCCCAACTGCAAGTTGGTGGCCCTTGTCAAAGAACCTAGACACAGAAAGCCACTGCCTGCATGACTATGGGTGCCTCCAAGGCTAGTGGAGCTTCCAGATGGCCATAACTACACATCAGACCAGGGGACAGCAGGCAGGACCAAGAAGTAGGCAATGAAATATATGCTTATGTCTCCATCACGCAGCAAAGCCACAGACGGAGGAAGGCTGCCTCTTCATACCCTTTTCCCCCATTCCACAGCATATTCATCCTGCCCCTTCTTGCCATCCTGACCTCCCATAGCTGTTGCCAACATCAGCTTGAGACACCTACAGCCCCACTGGGCATCTTTACATGGCTGATGAGCCTGACACCAGCACTGTACTCTTGACAGCAAGTCACCCAGCCTTGTGTGGTTTTCCTCAGGAAGTGGTTAAGTGTGGTGGAGCAATATTTGCCTTCCTGGGGACAAAGGTAAAAGTAACAAGCACCACCAGCATAGTCAATGTCATCACCACCTTCTGGAGATATCTGGGGAGGTTGACAGATTTGTCTGAGGAAGTAGACATGCTACCGAAAAGGCCTACTCCCTCCCTCCTTCCTTATAGTTATTGGCCTCATCTCCAACCATCACTATGTTCTCCAGAAAAGCAGCTGCTTTGTTTCCTCAGTCCACATCCCTGCTGAGTCCAGAGCATACATGGACAGCTCACCATGAGAGCCCTAAGCTGCACACCATGCACCTGAGCTATAAACACAACACACCCGCCTCTCCATGCCCAAGTTTCTTTAGTGTCATCATTCAGGTATTCCTACTTCCTTCTTGCCCCAACATGGCAGGTGTTCTACATCTTCTGCAGACCAAATGCTCTAAAAGTTCAGATCCTCTGCCTGCTCTGAACATGTTCACAGGAGCTCAAAGCATCCTTCCTGTCTTCAGCCTTGTCCATAATCAGAAACAGGTAGGAAGCACAGCTTGCCTGCATATGGGTCCTAAGCTAGAGGGAGCATGTTGACACTAGAAAAGGGGAGATTTCAGGGCAGGGAAGAAGGCTTCAAGGCCAAGACTTCAGCTGGAATCAGCCCTGAGATGGGGCGGAGACCTAGTGGTGTCAATAACAGCCAGGTAAGCACACCCAGGTAACACAAACAGTCTATGCATCATTTGCTTCATGAGGAGGAGGGAATGCAGAGAACTATTTAGAGGAAGCAGCCAGCCCCTTAGCATGCCAAATCCTGGATAGAACATCTCTCCTCTTACAATCCCATAATAAGGTGGCCACTCCCCCACCTCTAGAAGCCCTCAAGACCAGCCTGACTCATAAGGAAGGGACAGGAGGTATGTGGTGAAGGGCACACCCCTAAAACCAGTGGTGAAGTGTAGATCAGGGCCAGTTCTTTCCATCTCTCCTTGCTTTCCCCTTGGAAAGTGTCCAGCTAATTGCCTGTTGACTCTGAGGTCATCAGGCAGGGATGACTATTTACCCACCAGGTACCAGTAACGATTACGCCAGTCTTTTTTTTTTTTTTTAGTGGTAGGTACCAGTTGGTAAACAGCCACAGCCAGGAACCATCCCAAGTGCTTCCTCCTAAAGCAGGAGTAGCTAGGCCCCTGTGGAATTGGGGAGAGGAGTTGGGAGGGTAGAGAATGGACAGGACATCTTCTCCACAAATCTAACAACTAAAAGGCCCCTCCAAGACCCAGCTTCCCCTAGAAAAAGTCTGTTCTGATTGGTCAGGGCAAACCTAATGAGTTGCTAAACCTTTTCAATGCAGCCCCTGCTAGGAGGCCCAAGGCAACCTAAATAATAATAATAATAATAATAATAATAATGAGACGACACTGTGGTCTTGGCCCAGCAGGTCCTTTCTGGATGAGCAGACCACAGCCACTCCTCTCACCTCTGGAAGCTTTTACTGTGCAGGGGACTTTCCACCCAGAGACATTCCCTAGAAGAAGCCATGAAGTTCCCACTCCTGGAAACACAGGGTCTAATATAAATCCCAGAGCAAAGGGCTACCAAATGGCAGGAAAGCCTAGCAGGCTGTCGGGTTCCCTTCATGCTCTGCCAGTTCCATTTGCCAGGGGTTAGGTCAATGCTTCCTCCAAATGCAACTGCCTGGGGGTACTGATCAAAGAAGCAACGCATCCAGGCATGCCAACTGGGGTTAGCATGGGTATGAGGTATGGGCACAGCCATACCTGCTTCTTGGAGTTTCTTTTCTATATCCATAGAGGTTCTGAGAAGAGGGAAAGAAAATTTGCACATACATACACACACACACACACACACACACACACAAAGGCAGACATGTGTTGATAATGCCAACAAAAGCAATAGTTCAGCAGCCACTCTTGGAGGCCCAGGATTAGCACTGTGTACCTAGGAAATGCTCCAGCCACCAGTGAGTCAGGCGATTTATTGGTTGGCAGATTTTCTGTGGTTGAACCTGCTCTTGTTTGTCCAGAAATCCTGCCTGACAGAGCACCCACTCTTACTGTGTAAAGATTCACCTTGAGAACTGCATTCTGTCACCAACTCCCAGATTAGACAGAAAAGATTTAGCTGGTAACCCATGTGTGCTGCCAAGGTGGCAAAGGGTTCCATGCCCCACACTCCTTCGGTTCTGCCATCTTCCAAGAATGCAGTGCCCTGAGGCCAGAGCCTCCTTACCCTCTTGTTGTCGGCAGGACTGTGGTAGAACTGGGAGATCACGGCTTCAGTGCTGTTCCCCACGCCAAAGTTCAGCTTCTCTGAAATCTTACTGAATGATTTTCCATAGTCATAAGACACATATACCTGGAACACAAAGAAGGGCAGAAAAAAGAGGCGTCAGGAAGATGTTGAACAGAACAGCCTCTGACTAAACCTCCATAGCCTAGCTTCTCTGGTCCTCCAGGGGGAGTCCCTGATATCAAAACTTCTGATTAGCATCACATGACCCACAAAGGAGAAGCAGGGGACCTCTGTGACTGTCCACACGGTTAGGACAGGCCGGGCACGAGAGCCCTGCTGCCAACCCTGCTCTTGGAACACACCGTCCTCTCGCGTCAGAGGCCCCAGGAGCAGTTGGCAAACACTGTCAATAGAACAACCTCCTCCAGCTGCTGGCTGATGTGCTCCAGTCCAGGAGCAGACAGAATGCACCCTGAGAGGAAAGGGGCTGAAAGTTAGTTTTTGCATCTGTTGAAATGTCCCCCCCCCAAAAAAAGGTAATCAGGATAATCGAATTCTTCATCCCTCAGCCAAGAAGACTGCATTCCATACCTGAAGAGGGAAACCCATTAAAGGCCTCCGGTGAGATGAAAAGGAGAAGGTGTGGAGTGATAAAACAGGCACAGAGGTTAAAATGCCAGCAGGCTGGGAGGGGGAGGTCGGTGGTACAGCATTTGTCTAGTGTGCACGAGTCCCCAGTTTGACTCCTAGCACAAGCATGTACACACGTGCACAATCCGTATCAGAACCCACTCCTGCACTGTTTTTTAGAGACTCTACTGCATGGCAGACCATAGCAGCAGCAGTAGCAGCAGCAAGATCCTGGACCCTATCAACAGACTTGCTTTTCCGCTGCCTCCGGGCTTTTAATGACGCAGTAACCACAGAGACACAATGTAAGAATGACTGTCATCTACACACTATGCACAGAGACGGTGCTGAACCCGTCACAGGAATGAGCTAGAATCAGCTGCAGAATGAAATAGCAAAGTCATTTCACAAAGACTGTGGGGCTTATGAGATTAGGGACTTGCCTAGGTAACAACATAGGAAGTCAACAGGGCAGGGGGCTTAAGAGACGGCACTGTGGTCAAGAGCACTTGCTGTTCTTCCAAAGGAATGGAGTTCAGTTCCCAACCAACCACTTACAACTCCAGGTCCGGGGATTTGACGCCCTCTGCTGGCCTGCACAAGTATCTGAGCATGCACGCACAGACACATAAATGAAATAATAAAATAAACCTGAAAAATAAAAAAAATACAAGAAACCAGGGGAGATGGATCCTGACCCAGGCTGCCTGTCTTCAAGCTAGTGATCTCAAAGCCACTATTATCCCAGTTCATTAAGAGTGAAATGGAAGTTGTGGGGTGTTTTTAACCTCGACTTTACTGTCTGTGAGATATGAAATATTAATGTAATCCAGGGATGAAAAACAAACCCGATAGATGAATATCACACTGTTATTTTTCAATTACCTATAGGAAAATAATTGAGGAGAGCCTGGAAGAAAAACAGCAGGCAGTTTCCAAGGAGAGACTGAATGGACTCAACTCAAAAACTGTATTGTCATCCCCACCCGTTTGATTCAACTACAAATAAGCCTTGAGGGTTTAACAGGAGCCAAGTCCAGCACTGGGCACCCAGACACACAGAGACATAAAAGACATGGTCATCAAGACAAGGCCGGGTCTATAAACATGTGAACTCTTGCTTGTTAATGAGGCCGTGAAAAAATCTGTAAAGGACAGGAGGCTGTACATAGGACACTGAGAACGAGGGGCCCGTTACCATTTGATATGTGTCAAGGTGAAAGGAGGCAGGGTGTGTCTGCCTCTAACTGGGTCATCTCGGAAGGAACTATTCACAGGAAGGGGCTGCCACAGAGGCAGAGGCAGCCAGCTAGCAGGTTGATAGTTCACAGATAACCCAGTTAGCTGTAAAAGACCAAGTGGAACTTGCTTGCATTCTGCTTGACAAGAATGAGCACGGGCTTCCCAGAAAGGTTCAAAAGTTGTACAGTGCAAACGGATGGCTTCTTAAACAAGGAAACTAAACAATGCCCCTCTTAACCCCAATATCCTGTGATGTAACAATCCATTGTGAGAGGCGCAAATGAGATCCTATGCTTACATCAGAGCAGGCTCTTTCAGTAAGTACTATTTCCTCCTACACATTTGTTCTCTTCCTCTTTGTAGCTTCTGGGTACCTAGTATATGCCCATTGGTCAACAAAGGCATGTAATGAACAAATATGATGATAAACCAAAGAGGGAGTAAATGAATATGCCGAAATCAGTGAACAAAGAGAGTGAACTGAATTAATTGTGAGTCATGGAGATGATGGTTCTCAGTATCTGCAGAGGATTGGTTCCAGAGTCCCCATGGATACTAAAATCCAGCGACACTCAAGTCTCTGAGATAAAACAGCATAGAAGCTACACAGCTTCTCCCATATACTTTAAACTATCTCTAAACACATGGTATAGGATGTGAGAGAACACTTGTTTGTACTGCATTGTTTCAACAATGACAAGGGAGAAAACTAAAGTCTGTTTATTTTCAGAATGGACACGATCTTCTGCCCTCACAGTCTCGGTTCAAAGTCGGCAGAATCATGAGTGTGGAAGACACAGCCACTGAGGATTGGCTCTGACTGTTTCCTTTTGATATAATAAAAGCTAAGCTTCACAGCAGCCAAGTGACTAGCCCAGGGTCACCCTGTATGTTAAGCCTTGATAAGCTCTTGAGGTTCTAAGCCTGCTTGTCTTTCACTCTGCACGTTACCCTCATGGAGACAAGTCCCCATCGCCATGCTTAATGTCAGGAAATCTAGCCAGGAGGAGAAAAGACCTAGACAGGCAGATTGCTCAGACTTCCTGAGGTTCTCAACCACAGGGCCGCCACGGTGCACACAACAGTAAAATGTCTTCCTTCCTCGTGACACCTGCAAACAAGCCCAGCCATCTCACGAGTCTTATGCTTAATAGAGGTTAAGAGGAAGTTGACAAGGACCCGCCCTACGGCCTGAAGCCTATCACAGATCGATCATCAACCTGCCTTGCCTTGTCCGGGTTGAACAACTCCGTCAAGCTATTTTTATCCTGCCCTTGTAATTTCTTACCTTCTCTTTGGCAGACACAGACCATGCATGCTCTGGGCAGGGACACAGTTAGCCCTCCACACTGACAGCACCAAAGGCTTCTGAGGATTGGGGAGGTGGTAAGTGGGATGGTGGCTTTGTAGTCTCTGTACCCCAAGTAAAGATTCTATTTGGGGCTGTCTGTTGCTCACAGCAGCATGATGCTGCTGACTCACTGCCCACTGCCACCGTCAGGTGAACCTGAGCAGACGGCCTGTGCTGGCTGGCTGCTGCCCATATAGTTTGTTTTCTTCCAGACACAGGCTTCTCCACTAATTAGTCCTCTCTGACCTCAATATGACACTGTTTCTTAAAGAAAAGGGAGAAAAAAAAATCTATTGTGGGAGGGTTACTAAACTACCCCAAGGTCCCAATTAAATCATTTCCTTACTCACAAAGATGGTCCTTTGAAGTTCCACATAGTTCAAAATTATATAATAATAATAATGGAGGGTAGGAGGAGAAAAGACTGAAATGTCAGAAGACATCTCCTCCCCAGGCATTGTCCCAGGCCTTCTACAGCGCTGTTACAATCTTAGTGGAGCTAACGACTGCCCAGGCAAGACACTGGCCAAATGCAGTTTCATAGTGAAGTCTAAGCCTAGAAGCTCCCAGCTATCACCCCACGACTGTGAGGACTAGGGCAAGAAAAAGGAAGGAGTTCAAGGCTAACCTGGGCCACAAACTAAGTCCCAGGCCAGCCTGGACTGCAATGCAAGAGCATGTCCCAAAGAAAAAAGCAAAGGAAATGAAGGGGGGTGGGGAGGAAATCTGGAGTGTTACCTGATACTCTGCACTTCTAAGCAGCTACCAGAAACACTCATGTGGGTGACCTACATACCATACTTTGGTACCACTCTCGTCTGCTGCCTATTGCTGTGATGAAAACAATGACCAAAAGCACCTTAGGAAAGAACGGATCTGTTTGGCTTACAGGTCACAGCTCACCATCCAGAAGAGCCAAAGCAGGGATTCAAAGCCAGAACCTAAAGGCAAGAACTGAGGCAGTGGTCATAAAGGAATGCTTCTTAACAGCTTCCTCCCTACGGCTCCCTCAGCCTGCCTTCATACCACCCAGGACCCCCTAGCCCCATGGTGGTACCACCCACATGTTCTGGATCCTCCCACATCAATTTTTAATAAAAAAAAATGCCCCCACAGACTAGTCCGCAGGCCAATCTGATGGGAGCCTTTTCTCAAAGGACTCTGGATTGAGTCAAGTTCATGAAAGAACCAACCAGCACAGAGCTACCAAAGTCTGGGAACAAGGGTGTTGTTTGGTTTTGCAGTTCTGAGAATCAAACCCAGAAGCTTGCACACCTAGGCAATTGTTTCACTGACCGCTGCACTGGACCACTGAGCTATACACATAGCACCTCCACCCCCCCCCCACCCCCAGACAACTGAACACAGTGGTGTCAACAACCAGGAACTAGAACCTCTAAAGCTCTGGGTCAAAATATACTTTCTTCCTTATAGGCGGATTTGTCTCAAGTATTTAGTTATAGGAACCATTAAAAAAAAAAAGAGGGTGCTAAGATAATGTAAATTACTTGGCTCAAAGTTAGATTATTTACAAATGGCAGAGCCAGATTTCTAACCCAAGCACAGGAGTTTTGCCACATAGCTGTTCCTGGAAAATACCAACCAGAATATCACACTGCTCTAGGGACAAGAAAAACGAGTTGTATTATTCATGGCATTTTGGTTGAATCTGATCCTCTGGCAGATATTGTCTCTAGGCAGCATTTTTGGTACTTCCTTGTGCCTGATGGTAGTTGGTTGATTATTTGGTTAGTGTTCTGGGTTTTTGGTTTTTCTGTTTATATTTTTATTTTTGGAGGAGGGGGCTGTAATTTGTTGTTTGAGACAAGAGCTCACTCTGTAGCCCAGGTTAGACTTGAAATCACAATCCTCCTGCCTCGGCCTAGTATCACAGACGTGTGGCACATGTGTACTTTCTAAAATGTATCATCAGAAAGCAAAAATGAGGAACCATGAAGAATGGAGATAAACCACATTCTATGTTACAGTTCATCAGCTCATTACAGGAACAGATCACCTTTGTAGGACACAGTCCTCAGCGGATAATCACTGATGACAGGTGCTTTGGTTTGGTTTGCCTCTTGCAAGCTATCTGAGATCCCAGTGTCCGGGCCCACCCTTGTTTACATTCAGAATGCTCATGACGTAAGCCAGTCATACAGGTCCTTACCTGCATGCAAGCTCCTTCCCTTCAAATAGGGCCTTTCTGAACCATGCTTCCGGTCCTCTTTAAGGAACATTTGGACTGTTCCCTCACCAGCATCACCGACTCTGCCTCTGAGTCACAGGTTATTTTTGCATTAACTTTTCACATCCGAACATCTCCGTTTCAGCTGCCAATTCTTTAATGTGGTTTGTGCACGGACAGAGGAAAACACTGCAATCTCTATTTATTAACTCTGGACATTAAGTTTCTTTCCCATTTAATCTTCTCTCATATGCCATTCCAGAATAATGACTTCAAATGGCCAATAAGCTCTTCAAAACACATAAACATTTCCACAAAGAGCCGAGTTGGATAGGCTGGTAATAGTTGGGTGGTCAACACTCCTGGTTCATTAAAGACTGCGAGGGTACCACTTGTGAAGTTTCAGTACTGGCATAGAAAAATGGGCCCTTCTGATGATTCTAAGTCAAATCCATGATTGGGCCTTCATTTTTATTATGTTCCCCCCAATCTCCCACTGACATGTTGAGTGACCCATTGTGAATTCATTTATGCCCTAAGCCCCTCTGCATGTCCAACAAAGATATAAAACAATGTTTAAATACATTTACCTATTTTGCAATATTTTCTGGAAAATGGACTATTTTTCATTCATAAATACCTTGAAGATTTCTTAACATAGACTAACATAGAGCTGGCTTCTGTGCCTAACAGAGACTGCTATTAACAAGTACTAGACTAAATATGCACACAGGTGACTACTGAGCATCCCAAGGCCAGCAGGCATTTAAACACAGCCACCCATGTGTGGCCACAGCTACTGCTTGCAAACCTTGAACATATTTATTTAAGTTGGCGTAAGTTGTTGCCCCAAACAAGTCCAGCCTTGCTCAAAAATCAAAACATGCGGCCCAGCCATTGTCTGCATTATCCCACGCTCCATGGCTCAGAACGCTCCCTAGGCAGAGCCCCGCAGCTCATGGCCAGCCCTTCTTCAAGCCTCCCTGACTGTGGCTGCCCTAATCAACTTCTCTGGAAAGCATCCCTGGACTCCCTCTGAATATATCCAATGGAGACAGCAGATGCATAGACAGGGGCCTCTCAGACACCAAGAACACATGCACGAGTCACAAGTACACCTTTAAAGCAAGAGTATAGGGAACCTCTTGCCAGAATGCAGGGCGAGGAAAGGTCTACAGCATGTTCTAGACACAAGGCTCACCCTTGTGGAGAGTGTAGGCACCCACCTGAAGTCAGGGACCATTGCTTTGCCCACATAAGAAGTCTGGACTGGAGACTTGGGAACCAAGGTCCAGCTCTGACCCTAGATTTTTACTTGGCCTACATGGTACTTGTAAGAACTATGCTTTAGCTGCCAACTAATAAGACTTAGCAGTTTTACACAAAAAGACCTTTGGGCTGGGGGGGCGAGGGGGGGAAGCTCAATGGTAGAGAGGTTGCACAGCAAGTGCTAGGCCCTGGGTTCCATCCCCAGTACCACAGAATAAAACAAAAGGACCCATAACCTTCTGCTGAAAAGTCAGGAGATCTGTACTGGACCAGTAACTTTATGGCCTCCATGACCTAGGACCTGTTCACAGCAGCTCTGAGTATTTCTGCTGCTTCCTGGTACCCATCTACCCCTCTCCAAGCGCCAGTCACCACACTGAAATTAAGAGACAGAAGAATGTTTCTTGAGCCTGTGTCTCTTTTGAATATGCAGAAATAGCCTGCTATCCAAAGCCACAGACAATAAATAAATAAATAAATAAATAAATAAATCAGAAGAGGCACTCTTTTGGGTTATGAAGAACTTGGAAGTGCCAGGCATGGTGGTGTGCGCCTTTAACACCAGCACTGGAGAGCAGGGGCAGGTGGGTTTCTGTAGGTTCAAGGCCAGCCTGGTCTACATGGGAAGCTCTAGACTAACCCGGGCCACATAGTGAGACCCTATAGACAGACAGACAGACAGACAGACAGACAGATAGATAGCAAGGCCCTGTATGTATGTGTATGAATGTGTGTGTATATACAAATAAAGAGATAATATATCTATGATATACATAGAGATACAGATCTATATATAGCTTCCCTCCAATCTTGGATCTAGGAGTCTTACACAGGCTTGTAACAGGTTTGTAACCTTTGTTTTCATTTCTTCAAAGCATCTAACCAAAACATCATCAAAAGAAACAATGGAAATTAAGAGTTAAAAGAATTTGTGTCAGTCAGACACAGTGGCTTGTGCTCATAATCCCAGCACTGGAAAGGCAGAAGCTGCAGAACTGCTGTGAGTTCAAGACTAGCAAGGGGAAGATATAGATGCTATGGAGTATGCTAGAGTGAGACCCTGTAACAACAACAACAAAAAAACAAAACAGATAAATGATAGATGATGGTTATCAACAGAGATATTGTTAGTGTCAGATAGATGTTTGATTAATAGATATATAAATGCATGCATACATACATGCATAGATATATAGATAGAAGATAGATAGATGGTAAATAACAATAGAGATATTATTAGCTATATAGACAGATGATTGACTGATAGGTACATATATACATAGATGATAGATAGATAGATAGATAGATAGATAGATAGATAGATAGATAGATAGATGATTGATAGATAAATAGATGATAGACAGCAATAGAGATATTGTTAGATATATAGACAAATGATTGATACATGCACAGATACATAGACAAATGGATGGATGGATAGATGGACGGATGAATATGATGCATGAGAAGTAGAAGATGACAGATAGAGAGATAAATATATAGATAGGCAGGAAATATATGGAGCATAGGTATACACACAAATAAAGGGATAATATGTGATAAGTAAAGAAGAGAATGAACCTGTCAACAGCTCATCAACCTTGTTGGCATATAGAAAATGAACCAGTTTAACTCGATCTGGACCAGCTCCAAGCTGCTTTGCCCTGGAATGTTCTTTAGCACTTTGTGGAGCGATCAAGGCAGACCACCTGTGACTTCACAAAAGCCGTCCACAGGGCACACATCTACTTGACGGCTCCGCCCTGTGCTCAGTACACAAGGGACACATGCATCACTTTCCGTATCTCTTCACTGTCATATAGTTCGCGCCCTCCACTCCCCAATTACCCATTTATTTTTCCAACATGACAACCTGGAGGAACAGAAGGGGCATGTCAACAGCACCCAGGAAGGCCCAGAACCACAGAGATACTTACATCACTGCTCTTGGGCCTCGCCAACGCCAGGCTATCTCGGGCTAATGCCACAATCACGTTGCTTTTCTCTCCAGCCCAGTGCACCACCATCTGATTGTGGGAGTCATTCAGACTGACCTGAAAGAGACCAAAAAGAGACCAAGGACCCATGGTGAGTGACAGCCACACACATTCCAAATCGACACCCCGACCCTGCTCGGGCCACTCAGACTCGGAGATGTGAAACATAGGGTGAGGGCAGCCTTCCTCACTGCTCTGCAAACTCTCCATATTAGTACCTTCCCCAAGAAGAAACTCCGTGACACCGTAGATGTAGAAAGTCAGTGACACTGTAGATGTAGCCAGACTACAGGAAACCTTCCTGGGATATCACTGCACAAGCTTAATTTCTTCCTTGGTGACATCAGTCCCCAGCTACTCTGATCTTTATTCCATATGTGTAATATGCACTTGTAAAATTGTAAACCAAACACTGAAACCTCCTGCTCAGTAAAAAAACAAACAAAAAAAACCCTTCACCATTGGCTGGGAAGAGTGAGATGGAGGGGGTGTAGCTAATTAGGCATGGGCAATGGATGGAAGGAATAACTGTTTTTTTACATTTATATTTAGTCTATGCGTGTGCATGAGTGTGCTCTCAAGTGTGTGACACAGCGCATATATGGAGGTCAGGAAACAGGACAACTTTCTGGAATCATGCCTCTTCCTTCACCGTGTAGGTTCCAGGAAATCTCTCTTGGCCACAAGCACCTTTACCCACTGAGCCTTCTCACCCATCAGAAGGAATAACCCATGTCCTATAGCACAGCAGGATAATTATGATTGACCACAACTGTTAGTTGTATCCAAAATGGAGAGGATTTTAAATACTCTCAACACAAAGAAAGGACTTTCTGGAATCTGGATATGCCAATTAGCTGACCATTACACACACATTGAAACATCATCACATTGTACCCGCTGTACATAGACCAGTGTATGCCAATTAAAAATAATTTTAAAGTATTTTTTTTAATTTCTGGCGTGGTGGCTCATGCCTTTAACCCCAGCACCTGGGGAGGCAGAGGCAGGCGAATCTCTGTGAGTTCGAGGCCAACATGGTCTACAAAACAAGGCAAGAACAGCCAGGGCTACACAGAGAAACCCTGAGCACCCCACCACCACCCCCAAGAAGGAGAAGGAGGAGAAGGAGAAAAAAATGTATTTTTTAAAATCCATAAGCCAAAGGCAGCAAGCATTTTGAACTTCATTCTGAACCAGTGTTTTGGGAGGAGGACATCATTACTCAACTCTAGCTAACAATCAAAGACCAAAGGAAAGTTTCCTTACGCAGTTTCTACCTTTTATTGCTGTTGTTTGCGTTTTGTTTTTGTTGTTGTTTTGAGACAGGGTCTCATTAGTAGCCTTAGCGATCATGATCCTCCTACCTCAGCCTCAGTGCTGAAATATGTCACCTGAATTTTTAGTTTTTGAGGATCTCAACTAAGGAAACAGTCCTCAGGTCTCAACAGAAGCAGCCTTTGGATTACTGCTCACAGAAGTCCCCAGACGTTCAACTTTGCAAAGCATCGAAATAAAAACAGAATAAATAAGCCAACCAGTGACTGGATAAGCCATTTCTATTTTGCCTGGTGAGGATACAGCTAACCCACCTTGTCCCAGCTTGACGAGCTGCTCCCTCAGTCCACTTCCTGAAGACCCCACAGGCTTGCCCCGACTAAGAAACACGGTGTCTCCCTGAGACAGAGTCCCTTATAAGGTTTTGAGAGATGATCCGTAAGACCACGGACCCTGGACCACACACAGTCTTGTTTTCTTTCCCCATCCACAGGCGGTAACTCAGGATCCTAGGGTATCAGGATAGGAATAGCCTAGGTTCTTGAAGGGTAGGCCTGCCACTGATCAGGAACACTCACTTTGACTGATCAGAATTGAGATGTATATTGACACTACTAAGCTTTCGGGGTTTGTTTGTTAAAATGAAAGAAGGATATAAACTCGGAGCCAAGAAAGAGCCGTTCTTGTAGGTTACTTTTGCCTCGTGGAAAGCTAGCTGTGTGGCTTTGTTTTTCTCTGTTCACTGTTCTGCCTGTGGCTGCACTGCCATGAATGCGCATGTGTTCTCAAATCTTAGTCCACCATGTATTGACAGACATCAGTTCCAAGACTGGCTTTTCAGAACACTTGAACTCTACGTGATAACTCAACCTGTGGAGACCCCACAAGCTCCAGGTGCATCACTGAGAAGTGGGACAATGCCTCCCCAAACCCAGAGCTAGTCCCATGGTTCCTGCTGAGTAGTGTCTGAAACAAGCCTAGTCTGCCAGCCTCCTGAGTCACCTCAAACTCACAGGCTAGGAGGTCAAGTTCAAGGGACTCAGCACCTGGCTAGTGAGCTCACCGGACCTGCCCCAACACCAACTCTTAAACTAATGAAAAGTTCAAGATGCGTGAAGTCTACACTTCTCACTGCACAGCTCTAGCAGGAAGCCCTCCCCCTCCACAGCTCCTCCCTCTTTCTTGCCCTTCCTGCTCCACCCTAATATTCCCCCGCCCAGTCCTCGGGGTGTTCTCAGATGCCACAGGGGAGAAGAAAAAAACACCTGGGCCACAGACTTGGCAGCCAGCTCCACCAAGGAGCTAATTTGTAACGGCCCAGCTTTGGGTTTTGAACACCTGCATCTAATTTGATCCGAGAACCAAACATTTAAAAAAACTATCTGGAGTGAGACTGCTTCAAATAAAAAGACCCTTGATATTTTGTAGAAAACTATGTCATTCCAAAACTCCACTTCTCCCAGAAGATAAGCCCAGGCAAGCAGCAACAGAAACGTGCAAATCAAAAACTAGAAATAAATTATTTAACGCGAGAAGCAGCTAAGGGATTTCCCACCACCACAGCTGCTCAAACTTTCCTGTAACACACTTTTCCCTTCTCTCTTCTAAGAAACTGGACATACTGATGAATCAGAAGCCCTCCAGCACAGGTACCTCTGGTACTCAGGCTAAAATCCTCTCCCTCCAAAGCCATCTGCATCCTAGGAGCAAGAGGGGAGCAAACAGAACTATGTAAATGGCACTCAGGAAAAGGGTTAGCACCTAGGAGAATCACCTAGGCTCACATGGGGTCTCAGATGAAAAGACTCTCTCATATTCAATCTGGCCACCCTCAAAGACCTGGGTGAGCCCTCCCTCTGGCAGGTTAACAATCAGAGAACACTTTGAACAGGCTGCAAAGCGTTATAGGATCAGAGTGGAGAAGAGGTCTGACAACACTTGCTGAGGTCTTTGTAGCAGAGGACATAGGTTTTGTTAACTGATCCTAAGGGATGAGGGATGAAATGGGCACAAAAGAGAGGCATCAAAATATTCCAGGGTGCTCTTATAAAGAAAGCCTCTGGGAGGCAAGCTTGGTGGAACACCTTTCTTTCTTCTTTTTTTTTTCTTAAGCCTGTCCTACCTGATGCCCCCTTTATTCCTAAGAGCAGAGTAGAAAAGGGCAGCCCAGCAGAGGGAAAGAGAAAGCTCCTGGCAAGCAATGGCTTATCTAAGGGTCACCAGGCACTCACACAAACAGTTCCTCTCCTTGCCTTGGCAGAATCGTCAAGCCTATCCAGTCATGAGAATAACTCCCTCATGAGTCACCACTAATCTTCAAGGCAGCCCAGGTGCCCATCCCCCCAAAGGACAAGACCCAAATCAGTAGCAGGAATCAATGCACCCCAAGGACAGACAAGGGAGCCAGGAGAGGCAGGTCAGCAAGCCATAAATTTTACTAAGACATGTAGTCTATATTCCTCTTCTCCAAGGCCATACTACAGAAAAGGCAGGAAGCAGTCCCCAAAGGACTGGTGTGCCATCCTCCATGGACTACGAACGGGAAGCCAACAGCATCCAGGACAGCCCCCAACATCAAGAACCGACAGATTCCAGTGACCGGTTCCCCTTAGTGGCGGTGTCTAGTTTGTTTCATTCTCCACAGCCACCTTTCCCTATCACCAGCCCTCTGTAGCAGCTGCAGGCTTGCAGATTCGTTCCACCAGCCTCTCACAGTTCCACACACTGATCTAGGAGACGCTGGTCTGCCGGGGTGTGGGAGAAGGTGAGAGTGTGACTTTTCCAGGAACATAACCTTGACGAGTAGTCAGTCATAACCATAACCCCCGGGTGTAAACAACCTTCTTTCCCTTTTCTCTGGCTCACAGGGCATAGCTGGAGCCTGATAAATGAGACACAATTAATTGGGGCGATAAAGGTGGCAGGGAGGGGCTGAGTACCTCTGCTCCAAAAGGGACTGGGGGAGGGGGAGGGATATGATTGCCTGCCACAGGGATCTCTGAATAAAACTGTATCTTAGATGACAAACTAAATCCAGTAGCCTGTCAGACCTCTGCTAGGCTCAGAGGCAGAGGGTTAAGAGAATCCTCAGAGGCCACCTGGTCCAGGATCAAAAAAAAAAAAAAAAAAAACCCAGAGGCTACCTAGCCCAGGATCGGTACCCCAGAGCTCACCTGGTTGAAAAATAGAGACCTAGAGGTCCACCCTCCCAAATCAGAAGACCTGCAATGAGCATTTGAAAAACGCCATAAAAGTCTATAGCTCATTTGGGAGATAGTGAATCTGGTCCATTCTGTTGCTTTCAGTTAGTGAGAGGCCAAGAAAACACTGTTTTTCGTGGGTTGAAGAGAAATCAACAGTCTTTGATGGGGAGTTGGGGAGAGATCTGTCTTTTTGGGATTTGTCATGGTTGTTAATGAAGATTTTATGTGATGCTAACTCGCTGCTTTAATACAGATAAACCTTAAAAACAATGTGCCAGATACTGCTTGACTCAATTCATATAAAATATCCTGAGAAGTAAATCCGTAGGGACAGAGAGCAGATGGGTGGCTGCCAGGAGGCTGAGGAAGAGAGGAGGGAGTACCTGTGATTTTTCTTTAGGACTAATGAGAATGTTATGGACCTGGACAGAAATCGTGGATACACAGTGCATGGATGTACCAAATGCCACTGCGTTTTCAAGGGCTGCTACATAAATTTCACTTCATTTTTTTTAAAGCGTTTCTATTACCCCATGTAGAACACTACACTTCTCAAGTGCATATCCAATACCTAGGAGCTCCAACTTGTAAGAAGTACTTATTTCCTCTCAGCTCGCTGTGAGCCTTCGTGCTACCAAAATATGTAGCTAGAATGAGTCATAAAGCAGGCAGGCTGGGGACTGGGTCTCTGGCCAAAGTGATACTTCAAAGCACTGTGAGCAGCATCTGCAGAGTCACAGCACCACGTAAGCCTTGCTGTCCCCAGCCGGAGCGACTCTAGGTCACAGGCTCCACTGGAGACTATTAGCTACTGCAGGCTCCCAGCAATCATCACCACCCACACCTTGACACAGCTCAAAGTGTTTACCAAACATCACCACCCACTCTGGCCTTCTCTCAGTCCCCCAGCATGCCCTAAGGATGCACAGAGGTACAAAGATTTGCTTCTTATTATTCCGGGGGAGGGGTCACTCTGCTGCTATCCATTCCTCAGGCAGAGGAATAAACAGAAGGGAGGAAATAAAATGCTAGTTGCATGAAGGAAGTGGTTCACATCCCCATGAAGCGTGCACTGAGGTCTGCCAGATGCTGGGCACCCACCCTGTAGGCTCTTTAATCATGTCTTACCTCTAAGAGCACAGCAAGGGTTTCTGGGAGAAATTAAGATGGCAGGGCTGAAGAGAGGATGAGGAGTTCCCAAGAAAGCCACCACACTCTGTATGGTCTTTAATGCTTACTCAGGAAGATGAGGACCCCCTTCATGGAATGGGCCATACCCATCCCCATTCATTTCTTCTGCCATTACTTCCTTCACACTAACCAAACACACAGCTCAAGATGTCATATATACCTCAGCTTGATAGCATCATGCCTCCTACATGCTTCTTTCTAGAACACACTGAGAGGTATTACAAACAAGGCAGCCTGGTTTGGTTCTCCGCCTCACTGGCCATAAAATACAGAACATTAAAAAAAAATTCAACAGTGGCATATGAAACAAACACCCTTATCCTTCAACTCTGAGGAAAGAATCAGCAGCTAAAAATCCCCCCTAAAATACCTGACACCAAGGGGCCCTGGAAAACCAAAGATGGACTGCCCATATCCATCAAGGTTTTTTCCAACCAGACAACCTAAATGTGAGGCATCCAAATTGGCTCCCAGTGTCCCCTTTCCAGACCAAGTTTCCACTATATTTAGAAAACTCATTACCCTCCCTGGACTCCCTACTTCAGGAGAACTGAAATCCAGTTTCTCAGTGTTCCCTGAAGATAGCACTGTCCGTGAGTTCCGCACACTCACTTGACCTTGGAGTTGGCTCACAGAACTCAGTAACCACTTAGCTGACAAAGTCATGCTATCATCCCATTTTACAGATGAGGAAACAAAAGAATGACCTTGAACTAAAATCTGACAGTTCACTACCATATTCCCTAGAGCTATGAGCGTGCCAGAGATGGATGGGACAGATGGATTCATGGGGGAGGAAGAGAAGATGGGGAGAGGAAAGGATGTCCCACCACCACCACACAGAAAGACAATAACCACATTCTCACTGGCTTGCAGTATCAGCCATACCTGTCATTTATTGCCACATGCCACACCCTCCAGGCAAACACTGTCATTCGACAATAGCAGGTCTTGTTCCGAGGAGGCTCCAGAGAAAAAGGAGTCCAGGGGGAAAAATCTGTCCCTTTACTAGTGGGGAAGAAGAAGAAGAAGAAGAAGAAGAAGAAGAAGAAGAAGAAGAAGAAGAAGAAGAAGAAGAAGAAATATCAGAGTCAGAAGGAAGCTCAGAGGACATCTAACAGCTACTGACTGAAGAGGCTCTGCTCTGAGAGATTCACAGGGAGCATTCCAATACTGCCTTTAGACAAGACACAAAATCTCCAGCACCATGTATACAAACACAGTAAGCATCCACAAAGTACACACCAGAATCATTGTTCACCTGCCCACTATGAGGATTTCCCTATAAAACTCACTCCTTTAGAGCCAAGAGTCTAACTGTGTAACCCAGGTGCCCTGGAACTTACCATAAAGTTCGGGCTGACCTTGAACTCTCAATCCGCCTGCTTTCACTTATCCCAAAAGCACTTCTACTACTGGGGGGTCGGGGGGAGGAGTCCAGACCACCCACTTTCCCTCAACTCTCGTGTTTGGCTCCACAGCTTTGTTATAAATAGCTTCTTACTTTGTTCATTCAATAAATGTTTATTGAGCATTTACTGTAATCCAGATGCTATGCTAAGTGTTGGGAAAGCACCAGGCTTCTCTGTCTTGCCCCGATTCTCTTAAATTAGCAGAGGAAAAAAAGCACCAAGTAACAAATTTAATGAGTGTTTAAACTCCAGTTGTCAAACAGAGGCCCTGACTTCACGTGGAGAGGAGAATGACACTTCCTCTAAGAGCTAATAAAAACAAAGATAGAAGGAGGGCAGTTAGAGGTGGAAGGCTGGGTCAGAAGGCAGAAAAACAGATCTAGAGGAAAAATAAGTGCCAGGGGACTAGAAGAGCCCTAAAAATCTACCATATTTGAAAAAGTTAAAACAGCAGTGTAGCCAAAATAGCCTAGGATAAGGAGCGATTATATGAGAATTATGGGTTCTAGGGGAAGGAGACTGAAGGATTCACAGAAGAAAGAATGAGAGAGGGGGAGAGAGAGAAAAGAGGGGAGGAAGGAAGAGAAGGAGGAAGGTTGTGAGGGAGGGAGGGAGGGAGGGAGGGAGGGAGGGAAAAAAAAGGAGGAAGCAAGCTGTGAGTCCCTGTCCAACGGGGTCCCTATGTATGAGAGGCAATAAATGGTATCACATACATGTGAAACAAATCAGAGGCTTGGTTTGGGTTTTCGTCTCCACAGTTCACTAGCTGTCTAATATAGGGAAAGTCATTTCTCTTTCTGAGCTACAGGATATTCATCTGTATAAAGAGAAATAGTAACTCCTCCCAAGTTCACAGGACTGTTGCAAGAAACAAACAAGATATAAGCCTTGACTGTGTTTCATAAACCTCAACGTCCATAAACATCATTTACTTTCAGGTCCAAAGGACTTTCTGCCTAAGTCAGCCAAATCAGCATGGTTCCATATAGAAACTTAACAATGGCATCACCAGGGCTGGAACTAAGCGCAAGTCAAATAGTAAGGCACCACACAGTTCACTGACTCTGGAATAAGTGGCTCAAGACACTTTCAAGAAGCCTTGCCCCATGCCCCAGGGCTCAGGAAGCTGGGAAAGCCCAACGTAAAGATCCAGAGATGTCACCAATGAGGTAACACTACTCCGAAAAACTACCCTCACCCCAAAGGCACAGCAATTAAACCTGTCATCCCAGAGCAGAAGACCCTGAGACCTCACTGTCAGCTGCTTTTCCATACTAGGAAACACACACACACAATGACTAATCCAGAAGGTGCACACATCCCAGCCCGCAAAAGCCAAGGAAGGACAACTGTTATCTCAGTAACAGGAGATGCCTGGGCTCACCTGGCGACACAAGCTGGCCATACCTCTCTTAGGCTTACCTAACTCTCTAACTGTTTTAACAGCCTGCTCACCTCTTCCCAACTTAGTCCAGCCACACCTAACGCTTCTCCTCCAGCTTGGTCTCTATAGTAACCCCATTGGCTACACCACCTTACCAGCACACCTTGCCAACTTCAGCAAACTCCATGCACAGTTAACTGCAAGATATATATTTTATAACTACGCAGTGCGAGACTTCCAGGGAACTAAATACACACAGATGAGGTAAAATTTTAGGCATGGTGTCATGTTACTCAATTAATTGGGCGCAGATCTCAAATATTCAAATTCCTTCAAACAGCATCAGCGTCCCTATAGCTTTTACCCAGCTCTGCTCCGTCCCCACCACCTAGAATCAAAGTTCCTTTCTTCTGAGATCTTTAGGCCTTCACCCTGCAGCCTTGACCTTCCCAGGCATCAGGACTGTCAAGCTTGAGTCAAGCCACGAACAGACAAATGAGGTTCTATAGGGTCCAGGCCCAAGCAGCATCCAGGATGACAGACTCTGAGACAACTTCTTTCCCAAATGGCTCCTAGTAACTTGTGTGTGTGTGTGTGTGCAGGCAATGGAGTAGCCTTAGACTCCTACAACCCTCATTGGCTCTTACCTACTTACTCCACAAAAAAATTACTCTAGCTGCCTTCCCCGGGCCTGCCTTCAGTCAGCAGTTTAAGGGGGAAGCCCTCCCCATGACAGATAAGTCTTCTTTCAAATTAAATAAAGCCCTAGTCATTGTTAGGTGTTTTGTTATGTTTTTTTTAAGGGAGGGGTAACAGTACATTGGTCTCTACACGGCACCAAACGCATTTGATAGCCCACATCTTTCTATTGCCCTTGTCTGCCACACAGATTTGGGCTATAATCACATCAGCCTGCCTTTCTGAGAATTCGTAGCTGTGTTTTTAATCTAATTCAGGGGCCTGGAGATAAATCATCCTGAAGGGTCCCGATTTTCTGAGCCAAGAGCCTGCAGCAGCAGCAGCAGCAGCAGCAGCAGCAGCAGCAGCAACAGCAACGGCATGCTAAGTTAAAGGGCCAGCAAGGAAGGAGGGGGAGCTTTAGATGCAGTGATGAAGACCACACGCCTCTATTGTTTGTCTTTGTGCCAGCTTGAAGGGCCGAAGGGATGAAAGACAGAGCCAGCTCCACTGAGGTAAGTCAGTCAGAGCACAGGAAGCAGAGGACAGGGGCAAAGAGGCAGCCTGTTAAGGAACTATTTACATCTCACTGCTACATAGCACCCACCAGATGTGCACACCTCAGCACGGCCCAACAGCCCCGGGCTGTTTGCACGAACACCATACAAGAGGAGGCACAGGGTTTGATGAGTCCGTCTGAAGGGTCAGCCTTCCAAGGGCCTGATGGAAGGAGGCAAGTGTGCAGAGGCAAACCCCCAAAATGAACCCAGAGGCCACGGGTCCTCCACAGTGGTCCATGCAGCATTTCCTAGCCACTGGAACTTGGCAGTCAGCAGCCTCCAAGACCTAGGGTTTGCTCAAAGGCCTCAGCTCTTGTTTTCACTTCTCTCTTGGCTGAAGCAGAAGGTGCCTACAGCTGGGGTGCCTAGGCCTCCTTCCAGCTGTACTTGCAGGCAGGACAGCAAGAGCCAGGGCCTCCATGTGGCTATTAAGCTTTCAATTCATTAAAACTATGTGAAATGAAATTCATCTCTTCAGTCATACCAGCCACAGGCCAAGTGTTCAGTGGCCACGGATGCCTAGCAGACAGTTGTGGATCAGCACTGCAGAATCGCCTATCCAGTGATATTCCATCGGAAGGTTGGTTACAAGGCCAGAACACAGGATCAGAGAGCTCTCTGCTGACAGCTGTGGTGGGGCCTGGAGTCTCCACTCTGTTTAAAAATTGCTCGGGGCTGAGGGTATATCTCAGAGAGGAGCATGTACAAGGAACTGGGTTCAATCCTCAGAACCACCCCTCACCCCCCAACACACACAATTACCCAGTGCATACGTGGATTTTTTTTTAATTACTCTTTAATTCACAATTGTAGTAATGACCATTACTAAGTCCTACTCTCATGGAACCTGCTCCACTACGCACAGAGCATTGCCGCCTTCCTACTTCAACTCCAAGCATCTCACAGCAACATAGGATAAACCCCTCACCTTGACCCTGACCATCAGCCCACCCTGCTTTTCCTGCTTTTTGGCATCATCAGCTGCTTTGATGCTAAAAGGCCACCCAGGCCACTTCTTCGAAGGCCTAAGGTTTGCAAGTCGATAAACCAATAAATTAGGTCGAAATTAACTGTGACTCATTTTAAACTGGGGGAAATTGATTTTTGCATGTACGTGGCTGGACTGAATATGCCATCTGCCAGCAGATCCTGGCCTACCTGGAGAATGTACAGGAAGGCTCTGTTCTCATTAACAAAGAAAACACCTCTTCCCTAGAACCCCAGACAATTTCCAGAGAATCCCCAAATGTTCAAACCAAAGGAGAGTGAATTCTCCTTCCTATCTCATTAATTTAAATCTGAAAAAAAAGAAGGAAAGGTCCCTGCAACACCCCAGACTTACTTAATACAGTTCTGTATAGTCAACCATCAATTACCCATAATTGTCAAGTATTCTAAACTCCACACTAGATTTTTGATTTACATCACCATTTCCCCTATCAGCAACTTAAAGAATGCAAACTTATTTAATATTCACCTGAGCAAAATTTAATTAAGAAGGTAAACTGCTGCTTTAAATGAGAGACTAAATAAATATATACAAAAGCAAATAAATTAGTTCAAATACTTCATGCTTTGCAGAATATTAGACTGCCCCTGTGTCTGTCTACAATGGACTGGCCTGGGCTTGCTTGAACTATGGCTGCCCTGGGACTAAACAACGATGCCACAAATATGCCAGCGATCTCTAAAGAAGACACGCCAAGCGGCAATGCAATGGTCCCACAACATCAGATCTTTGCCTTGGGAAAGGCAGGGTCTGCCTCATGGTGCCAGGTCTCAAAGCGATTTATTAAGCCTACCACTAATGTCATCTTACAGAATACGATGGAATGATTGTCAAAAAAGAACATGAAGCTAAGCTCTGTAATGGGGTCCCTGTATTCTGATGGCCTCATAAAGTGGGGTTCCACTTCTCTCGGGGCTGCTGAAGCCTCTGCAAGCTCTGAGGGGGCTCTGAAGATCTGACCCTCCTGGCCGATTGGAGGAAGGGTGAGAGCAGGCCTTACACACTTCAGGGGACATCCTGACTAGTATGGTCACCACCCCACAAATAGATTTAGAGGTTAAAGTAGTCTCATTTTCTCATTCATAACACCAAGGGCTACAAGTAACAAAAGGCTGCTGATAACCTGATTTTGTGTGCATTCATGTTATACAGACATGGACTATTTCTGTAAGGAAACAGTAACAAAAACCTGGCAACAAAAGTTAACAACTGAGAAAGGGCTCCTGTCACCTGAGAACCAGAAAAGATTCACCTGTCACCGCATATGTCACTTCATATGAATGGCTTTGCGAGCACTCATGATCTGCTGAAGGCTAAGGAAACACAGTGGGCAAGTTCTCCCACCATCCCTTTCATTCTCAGTGCCTCTCCTCCTGGGATCCTTTTCTCCATTCCTTCCACCTCAAAGGCTCTGCTGTTCTAGGCTCCAAGCTACCAGTGAACCAAACAGTGCCAGACACAGCCCAGAACTCAATAGAAGGGGCAGAGGGACAACCAGGAGAGGTTTTTTTTTTATTCAAGGTCACATCCCTCAACAACCCAAAAGGCCAGCCAAGTCTTTACCTACGCAGACCTCCTCCACCTAGAACAGCCAACCTGCCGTCTTTCTCATCTGGAAGCACACAGGTCAAACATCCTAACCTCAGAATCAACCAGCCAATTCTTTCCCAAGCAAGTATATCGTGTAAGAATCAACACCAGTGATCGAAAGCCAAACAGTATTCTTTCCCCAAAGGAGGCCTTTGTCCTAGTCCCTTGTGTTGTAATGGACACTTTGTTTTTAGTCTCAAATCAGGACACTGTATCCTCTCTGTTCTCTAAACTGCAAGAATTATGAACAGAGAGCTTGCAGCAAGCACAACAAACCTGTAAATCCTGCTAGGCTTTGTGTGGTTCCAAAGGATCCCTACCCCAACCCTTCCCCCCAAAAATAAAAATAAAAATACCATTAGCAAGAAAAAAAACAGTATGAAAATCCTAAAAGGGAAAGACACTGTTAAAAATAGATTCATAGGTCTTTATTCAAATTAACTTCCAGATAGCACAGGAAAACCAGGGCTATCCTCCCGAGGTCCATCCCATTTGCTTCAGCACCATGGAGTGAGCCAAAGCATTTTGTCAGTTTGTGGGCTCCCCATGGTCCTGCTTATAAATAACTTTATATAACTTTAAGTGCTCCCAACCCTCTATGCCTCTTCTTCAAGGTAGAAAACTGGTCCACAGATAGTGATTAAGGGTCTCCCATCCAGTGAAACACTGAGATGGACCAAATCCTGGCCCTCAAGGAACACACAGGGACATAAGGCATTAATTATAACCCAAGGCAGTGAAGGCTGGAACCAGACTTAGAACTGTTCCAACAGGGCTGGGAGAATACGAGGGAGGGGCCCTGGAGTATTGAAGAACAAAACAAGGGTTCTCCAAAAAGAAGAGTTGAGGAAGACCTTTGGGGAAGAGGGCAAAGCAAGAATGATGGCAAAGAGCAAGCAAGAAGTGAGTGTGGCATGAACTATGAGCTAAACTGGACTTGGCGACATACCCTTTAAGCCCAGCACTCTGGAGGCAGAGGCCTTAAGATCATCAGTTGAAGGCCAGCCTGAGCTTCATGGTAAGTTTCAGGCCAGCTTGGGCTAAATGGCCAGACTCACTCACTCAAACAACAAACAAACAAACAAAAAAAACTGTTTTTACTATATTAATTAATTAATTAAATATATTTGTATATTTTATTATATCATGTATATATATATACATATGTATATACTAAAAAGCTATAGCTTCCTCCTTTAATTTGACCTTTTTAAGAATAGGCTTTTCTTGTAAAATTTGAACTTGTGTAGAAAAGCCCTAATATCTACTCTGTTGGTCTCCACTCTTACAAATGTGTTTCAGGATGTCAGAACCAGTCTCCCCATATTAGAAAATCTTCCTAAGAAAAAAAATCGTAAGGAACACGATCAAAATAAGAAAATATTAACTCTGAAAACTTAGGAGAGTAAAAGAAAAAATGCTCCAATGTGATGCCGACACAGCCAAATTTCATGGCAGAGCCTTCCTTCTCTCCTTCCTGAAACTAGTGGTCTCCTCATCTCCTCCCTGGCTTCTGCTTCCAGCCCTGACAAGCATTCCCCCATACCTCCTTACCCTCAGCAAGGCCCAAGGACAGGAAGCTGCAGAGCACCTACGTCTCCTGCCCTCAGCCTCACACAGCCAAGGCAGCGCGCCACTTTAGGCTCAGGGCTGGCCAAGTGGGCACAGGTGTGCCGATTTCCACTTGTTGACTTACAATGATCTCTCCCGTCTCTCTTTTGAAAAACTCCCTTCAGACAACTGTTTGGTCTAACTGTTTGGGTTTAAAGATTGACAGGAATTTATATGACCTGGTGCAGGGCAAGAGTTAAAATGAGCGTATAGGTTAATAACACAGTTGCACTGGCAATGCTCTTGGGGGGGAGAAGCACTGTTCATATCTGTACCAGGAAAAACAGGGGCACACAGCCACCTTCACTACAAAGGTGATTCTACACAGACATGACACCTGGAGAAGAGCCCCGAGCCTCTCATCCACTGCTTACTGAGCCTGCATTCCGAAGGGCCTGCACAGGTTAGAACTTATGGTAGCAGTCCCATACCATGAAGTTCTTCCTTCTTTCTGACTTCACTCCTCAACAATTAAGCTTAAGGCTATTTTTTCAATAACAAGGGGCAACAGGGAAGCAGGGCATAGGACGGTAGCCACAGCGAGGAAGAGCACAGCTTGGGATCCTCATTGTTCTGTGGGAATTCCTCATTCTGAGTTCAGCTGCTGGCTGCATCTACATCCTTCAATGGAACCAGTCTGGCTGGCCTGGAGACATGAAAGCGAAGGGAGGGTTTTGGAGTTGCTCCCAACAAGAACAGAGTTCATCTCTAGCTTGCTCCAAATCCCTGGGAGATTTTCACACACCACATCCAAACGAAGGAGGAAGTGAGCGGCACCTGAGTGAATACTGTAGAGACTAGAAAGCGCCTCTTTCAACCAAAATTAGGCTGCAAGGGGACCTGAGCTCCCGGAGGGATTGTCCCCTCACTCCTCAAAACTGCACAGCAGGCTGTGGGGAGACCCATCGTCATCAGTTCCAAGCTGGCATGCCTGCCAAGAGCAATCTAGCTGACTTTCAGAGTACAAAAAAGAAGTTTCAGATGGGGGTTAAGACCGGAAACAAGGATCTGGGCCCAAGAGGACCACAGCAGGTGGGCTTCAGAAGTCTGAGCCTTGCGCACCAGCGCGCGCGCGCGCGCGCGCGCGCGCACACACACACACACACACATACACACACACACAAGCAATTACAGATCATCTGGTATACATTCCTGCCCAGGGGCTGTTGGTGGATCTTTTGGCTGCTCCCACCCACACACTGCCACCCCTCGATCTTCATAGCCACATAGGCTTTATTTTGGAAAGAGACAGCACTGCACAGAGACAAGGTGGCTCCCAGCACCCAAAGGTCAAGAAGACCATGTGGGGGAGAACTAAAGCACCTGCAACCTTTCCCTGTGTGACCTTGGACTATTCACAGCACCTCTCACGGCTTGGATTTCTTCACCCAAGACATGACACAACAGGGTGGGCATGTTTTATGAGACGCTTTCTGGCCCCGGGGGTTGATCTTTTAACTCCATCTATGGCCCGAAGGAAGACTCTGCTATGGCTAAAATCAGTGAGGAAAGGCAGAACCCAGGCTAATCATTTAATGTGTACTTGAGAAAAGGAACAAACCACTCCGGGAAGTGACGGCGTTTATCACCTCCAGTGGGCCCACCTTTTCCCTCCCACTGACTTTCCAGTTTTGCCGATGTCAATCTTAAAGGAAGGACTGGGAGTTTCTGAGGAGACAATAACACCGACAAATTAATTCCACCAATGCTGATACCGAGGGACCAACTCGGCTTGCCTTTCCTAGCAGTCAGTGGGGGCCATGAGCGAGCGAAACGTGTGTTACTTATAACCTAATATAAACCCATTGCCTGGATAGAAATAAATCCTTTAAAGGATAATAAGCCCACCAAATTTTTTGCAGTCCTCTCAAATCCCCGAGCGTCATAATAGATAGTTTCTATCCAAAATAAAGCCATCACCTTGAAGGGGTGGGAGGAAAAGAGGGTGGGATGCTATACCACACTCCCACGAAAAATAAAAATCCAACCATGCACACGTACGTGCACAAGCTCTCACATCTCCTCGTAGGTACACAAGGTACAATCTTGGCTCTTTGAGAGTTGCCCACCGTCATTGGGGTTCATGAGGGTAACCGTGGAGAGCCCTCCTCTGCAATTGCGTTTAAATGCTTTACAACTGCGGGGTTCTCGCCCCCGCTGCCAAAGGATGGAGGGAGAGGTGGGGGGTGCGGAAAGGGGGAATGTCCGTTTTTTATCCAGATGTAAAAATGATGCGTACCCCTGCCGGAAACTACACTAGTCTGTCTGCACACAGGCTGGGAAAGAGAGGCGCTGCACCCTTCGAGTTACCTGGGATGTGTCTGCAAAAATCGACAGGAAGAAGGAAAAGATCTGTGAGAGCCGAGTGCTGATGGCTGTACTCATGTGATGTAAGACGGAAAAGAGAAGAAAAAAAAAGAAAAAAGGAAAAGAAACAAACATGCCAGCCGGGAAGTCCCCAAGCGGTGCCTGCACCTGGGAAGCGACTGCAAAGGATGGGTGCGGGGGCGCTGAGGAGGTGCTGGGAGAGAAAGGGGCTAGAAGGAGGCGCCTGGCAGAAGTGCTCACCTGTCCATACACCTGGATAGGCTGGGGCTGCAGAGCAGCGCTCCGCCGCGTCCTGAGTGGCTTCTTAGCGGCCGGGCTCGCCCCTGGGGCATCCCCTTGCGTCCCCAGCTCGCGCGGGTCGCCCTGCACCACGAAGAAGCCCCGGTCCTGGGGCAAGGGCGCCTGGCCACCGTGCAATCTCTGCGTCCAGTCCCCGCCGAGAGCCCCGGGAGTCAGCAACGCGACCAGGACGAATAGGAAAGGGAGTCGCGACTCCCTCCTGCAGCTCCGTGTCGCCATGTTCGGGCGAACGCTCCCGCAGGTGGCGCCGCCGCCAGGAGAGAATGTGCAGCGCGCGCCGGGACAGCGCGGGGCCAGGGCCGGGGCCGCGCGCGCCGCTCCCGGGGCTCTGAGCCGCCCGGGCTGCTCCGCTGCGCCCGCCACCGCTGCTACGGTTATCGCCGCCGCCGCCGGGACCCGCTCGTTCGGCGCCGCGCCGTCACGTGTGCGCTGGCAGCGCGTCCCCTTCGCGCACTTTCTCTGCTCCCCGCGACTGCGGCCCCGCCCCCTGGGATGGGGAAGTCAAGGCAGGGAGCGCCCGCCTGCGGGCACCGTGGTCCCGGCGCGCACACCTCGTCCTCCCTGTCGCAACGAAGAGTTGAGTGGGCGCCGTGCTGAATTTCCCCGGGATGAGTTAGCTACTCCTCGGGCTCCTGGTGTACCCTGGTCGCCCTAAACCGCCGCCAATCTCCGCCCCACTCCACCACCTTCCTGGGCCATGGACTCCTGCCCACTTCCAATGGAGAGCAGCAAACCACTGAATTAGCCCAGAGCACATCACTGACAAAAGTCGACATGAACCTGCGGGTTTGTGGAACTTCCACGGTTTCAACTATGGCACAGAGATGTACTTGAAGTGTCCGTGGCCCAAACTACCTTTGATCGAGCTAAATTGCCCCAGGGTTGAGCAGAGCACAGCAAACACAGAACCAGTTAAAATCTAGGCTACACTTGGCCCACATGGCCCTGCTCTCATGGATACATAGATATGGCTCAGGGCCACAATCTCCTGCTTTGGTCCCTCTCAGCCACTGAGTCACTCTCAGTGTGAAGCCGTTAGTTGTAAAGGCTGTGAAGAATACACCTGTACAGGAGGGGGCAGATGCCCAATGGGTGGGGGTGGGCGTGCACTTTCAATGCCCTTTAAAATCAGCTCCAAGAGCCACATTATCTGTAACTGCTTTTACACATTTTCCCCCAGTTGGTGGGAGCAGCGAAGTACTATTCTGTATTTCATATTGTGTCTGTCTGGACTAAGGTCCTGGTTATTGAGATGCCTGAAGGCAGAGCAGGGCTGCTGAAGCCATTGATTTTGAGAAGGGAAGGGGTTGTCTCTCAGCACTTTTCCTCCACTCCACCCCCAATTTTCTGCCTCTTCAACAAACCAGAGGCTTGGTTCTGTCTCTTGTCCCCCTATCGCTCAAATGCCTTCTAGTTAGCTTAACCTAGTTCTTTCCTCCAACCAACACCAACACTGACAACCTGGCAGAACCTGTCATGATAGGAACTGGGTTTGTCCCTGTGTTTGAAATGCAGTGTCAGGAGACAGGAGCCTTTAAGAGTCCATTGAGAGTGATTCCTGCCTTTCTCCATGGAGTTTGTTCTCCCAAGAGCAAGTTGGTAGAGAGGTTGAGCTTTATTTTGAGTGGTTATGACACACCCAAACAGTCCCCATAAAGCAAGAACACCCTCCTGTTTTATCTCTTGCACAAACACCAGCTAGCCCTTCTGCTTTCCACATGAGTTGGAACAGCATAAGGCTCTTCCCAGAAGCCAAACAGGTGCCCACACCACGTTCATGGATTTCCCTCCCAGTCTCCATAACCATGATCGACTGTTTATATTTCACCTGTGGAAGAAGGACAGTGTCTCTGTGCTTCCCTGAGTCCAGCATTCTACTGCCCTCCTCCATCCCATAAAAGACTCTGAGCCCCTAGGTGACTCGGGTTCTAAAGTCTCCCAATCTCCCACCCCTAGCCAGATGCCATCTATCAATATTATCCTACTTAACATCTTCCTGAGTCACCTAGCTGGCCCCACAAAGCCATTCCCCACTGCCCTTCAAGACCAGCCCTACCTACTCAGTATCACCTTGCTGATGTGAACCCACTTGAGTCCTCAACATTTCTGCTCCCTTTGACTCCCAGTAGAAAACTAAAGGAAAGGCCTACAGTCAGAACACCCTGCATGTACTTTAATTATTAGTTGTTTTTCAAGCTGTATATCATGAAAACTGTCTTCTATGGGTTAGTCTTAGCCAAAAGCAAAACCAGGTGTCTTCTAAGTGTTACTCGAAAGACAGAGAAGCGGTCTGCCCGTGTCCTGCTGGATTAGCTTCAAGTGGCCATTTGACTGGAAGAATTAGCAGGGCAGGACCAGCTCCTTGCTCATTCTGATTTGGATTTGTAATTTCAATGCTATAAAACTGGCAAGAATGCTCGAGCACGGTTAATTTACTCCTCGAAGGCCCTCCTCTCTAATCGTTATCTATGTTCCAAGCCGTTCTCAGGTGGATAATCAGCACTCTGGGAGTCCATGGGCTGCATGACTACAGGGCACAGTAGAAAGAAAGCATACTGAATCTGGGGTCAAAGGTCTAACTTTCTAGCTATGGGAACTGGGCTAAATGCCTTCCCCAGAGCTTCGGTTTTCTCACCTATAAAATAAAGATCTTAGTTCTTACCCACATCTCTAAACAGTTACAGTACCCGATGAGAGCATGCACATAAAAGAGCTATAAAGATCCCCACAGAAAAAGACCGTGTGCTGGTGGCATTAGAGGCCGCATTGTGCTTATGGTGTTGCGTCAAGCTTCCATGTGGTTTTTGATAGGGCTGTTTTTCTTTGTCTCTTCCAGCCCTGGCCATTCTCTACATTCAGGACCCCCATGAGAGAGTGAGAATAGAACAGCCATAGAGCAAGTTCACCCAAAACAGGAGTCACAGCTAAATTGTGCAATACAAGTGGGGTATTTCTTGTAACTTCTAAAGCCAGATGAGGGTTGTAAACAAGCTTGCACTTCCTCCATCCCTTAAAAGGTATAGATAAAGGGGAGGGAGTATTCTGGCCCCCCGGGCCCTAGTCACGGCCTTGCTCTGATGCTGAACGACATCACTACAAACCTCAACATGCATGGAGCCATCCAGATGGCTCAGCAGGTAAAAGTGCTTCTTGCCTAGTGACCAGAGTTCAATTCCCAGGACCCACATAGTAGAAGGGATGAACCAATTTGTGCAAGTTGTCCTCTGATCTTCACATGTACACACCTGTATTTGGGATCAACTTGGGAAAGAGCATAGAGATCGCAGGTGGCATAGCGTTACCCAGATGGAGAGGAAATGGCTCAGTGTAGGCGTTCTTACTTACACAAGTTTGAGGTCAGATCCCCAGCACCTGCATGAATGCCAAGGAGTCAGGCCAAACTGCCTGCAATCCCAGGGCTCAGGAAGTAGAGACAGAAAACTTTCAGAGAAAGCTGGATAGCTAGACATGCCAAATTTGCAATCTCTGGGTTCAAGTGAGACAATATCTCAATACAAGGTAGAGACCCATCCAAGCAGATAACCTGGGTCAACCTCTGGCCCTCTCTCTCTCTTTCTCTTTCTCTCACTCGTTCTCTCTTGCTCTCTCTTGTACATGCCCACACTCGAAGAAAAGTGTCTGTTGTGTGCCCATGCACATATACAAACATGCAAACACATGGATATGAGCATACATACCACATATAAATACATGAAAAATAAGAGACTAAAATATCTAGCAAGAGCTAAATGTGATGGAGCCCAGCCATAATCTAGCACTAGGGAAGCTAATGTCTTTAATCCTGTTGCTGGGAAAATAAGAAGATCCTGGTGAGTTTGAGGTAAGATAGCAAGTCCAAGGACTCCCAGGCTGGCTCAGCCAAGAAAGGCAATTGCTGGCAAGCCTAATGACCTAGTTTGAGCTCTAGGACCCAGGAGACAAACAACCAAACCACAAGTTGCCCTCTCTGACATCGAATATAATAGCTCTTGGATGGAGCATTCACCAAAAATTCGTAAGAACCAGACTTAGGTCACCATGTGAGTGAAAGAGGAGAAGGAAGACAGGACAGGAGGAGTTTTAAAACAGCAATAATGACTGCTGTAAAGACAAAGGGTGGTAGGGGCTGCTGGGAAGGATCTGGAAAACATATTAGGATTCCTTTCTTACCTTTTTTTGTGAAAACCCCCCCTTCTTCCTGGACCCTGGCTATCCAACAACTTTATCCATCCTTTTCTCTCCAGAGAAGCCTCCTTCTGGCCCCTTCTCACTCTAGAGGTCCAGTCTCCCTTCCTATACATAGTTCTGGTATTTTCTGTCTGCTCATGTTGCTGAGGTGTAAAGCCTATGTTAACCACGTCTATATTCTCTGTTCTGCAAACTCATGGCACAGGGTAAGAAGGATGTGCTCAGTGATGCAGAATGAACAGGCGAGAGGGAACTGTCCTTCAACCCTGTGAAGGTTCAGTGCTGAAGGCCTAAGAAAAAGCTGACAATGGTCACATCAGCAAAAGAGATACACAAACTTACTATGTGCACTTTCCCTGGGAGCCACACAAAATACAAGACTCAAGAAAGCAGCAGACTTGATGTTTGTATAGCCCACCCCTCTGAACTGAAGGTGCCTGTAGACTCTGGGAAATAATGGCAAAGCTCAATAAAAAGAGGTGGAGGAATCAGGCAGCAAAGGAAATTCTTCTTGTTCTGCAGCAATAGATCCCTCAGCCAGAGTGTCCCAGAACGGGCCCAACAGACCTATGGACCATTCTTGTGAGTGCATCTGTTCTCACTGAGTAGCTTCCCTTAGTCAGATAAGGGAACTTCACTGAGAGCTTTTCTCAGGCTTCTGTGAATAAGGAGGAGTGAGAGTGGGCAGAAGTCCACCAGACCTTGGTTTTCTCAGGCTGCTTCTGAGGCCTTCTTCACCTCACAGTCCAAAGCACTGAGCATGCCAGGTTGCCATATTGAAGGTTTCCTTTTTTGATCCTCAGCCGACCTGTGCAGATGCATGGAGAGCAGAGGTGACAAGGTGATGGTGGGTTATGTGACCAGTGTTGTTACTGAGCTTGACGACACAGGCTTATCACAGAATCCCAGCATCTTTGCTTCAGAGGCAAGCCTGAGCTACTACAAAGACCCTGTCTCCAAACAAGCAAGCAAACTTAAATAAACAAGCAAACACGTTTAAAAAGGCAAGGCCCAGGATAATCGACAAACTTTAGGTAACAGGGAGGCATTTGGAACACAGCCAGAAGCTTAATTCTCACCTTTGAAAATGTTAAATTGGTGAAGAGGCTTCTGGAAATAGCACTAACTTACCTTTGCATAGCAGTGGTTCACATTTGCATATCATTACAAGGGTGTGGCCCATCCTGCAACACAGTAACCCTCAGAACCCAGCCAAAGCCAGCTTTGTAGCCACTCGGTTTAGAAACTATGAGAGCCGGAGTTGTGGGGGGAAAGGGGGAGAGTGTGTGATTCCCAATTACATGGATCTATTATCTCACCTGTATTACGGAATAGATTCAAACCTGGGTTCTCTGAGGCTTACAGCCAAGGCTAACAGCCCCTTGCAAAGGGAAGACCTGGGGTTTCAAGCCTAGAAAAGAGGACACAGGAAACAGGGGGAAGGGGGAGCTACATAGTCCCAGAGAGCAATACTGGCTCAGAGCACAGTAGCTGAAGCCACCACAGGGCTGTACTGCAGCAAGGTATCACATGACTGTTCATCAGTAAAGACAAGACCATGTCAAACCAGCTGACAGACCTCGGCTTCATTATAATAACATTTCCATGTCATTAGCCTTGCAAAGTTGCCGATGGGTATTATGTATATCACACCGTGACATCTCCAGAAAAGCCCCATATAAAAGCTAGAAAATGGGAGTAAACACTATTCCAAAAAAAAATTCTGACCATTCATGGGATTTTCTTCATTTCCGGACCTTAGTGAATTAAGCCTCCCCTTCAGTAATGTAACACACCAGCCAGAAACCTGGTGGTCCGAATTCCTTCTCTGAAGGGCACAAGATCTTGAAACCCCTGAGTCTATCATCTGCTCTGCAGCCTTCCTTGCCTTCGCCAGCAGTCAGGCAGAAAGAAGAGCCAGTGAGTGCTTACCTCTTCTCAGCCCTCAGCCCTGTTTCATCCTCACCAGGCACCTCAAGCTTGATGCTAAGTCACTCACTCCACGTTCAATCCTGAGGAAGTCATCTGTCCAATCCTGATTTCTATAATTTTCCAGAAGACATGTTTAAGGAGGCACTTGTTTTCCAGTATCCAAAGCCTGTGGTGGAATATGGGTTTCTAAAACTGCCATTGAGTTCTGGTCCTACTGCATACCCTAGATGGCACAGTGAGAAAATCAACATTTTTTCTTTTTTTTCTTTTCTTTTCTTTCTTTTCTTCTTCTTTTTTTTTTTGCTTGACTTTGTCAGTTAATTGGCAGGCATTGATGTGACTTTATGCTTCATTCTTATTCATCTAAGAATTCGTTTTTTGGAATTTTCTTTTTCTTGAGATAAGGACTTGCAGTGTGGCTTTGAACTTGAGATCCCGCTGACTCAGCCATTCCAGTCATGCACCGCAAGCATGTTTGTGCCACCAATGCAACCTCTTCACCTTCTATTCGCTCTTTCTTAAGTCAATGGAGTCACCCTGGTCAAGATTTTGCTGCAAGGTACTTCTGTGTATGTCCTACAAATTGTCTGCCACTTCATGATAGGGTACAAATGTCCACAAATGTACAGCCACTACCTGCAAGACATAAATGCAAGTCTAACAGAAATCTGTGAAACCAGAAGGATCTCTGCTGTCAGTCTTGAGGCGGGGAGTAGTAGATCTAGAGCCTGGTGCATTCTGGGTAAGTGCTCTCAGCTAACTGAGCTGCATCCCCAGGCTCTAGAGCTCTAAGATCATCATAGATTGCAAGTTCCAGGTCTGCCTGGGAAAACTGGTGAGGCTTCATCTCAAAATAGAAGATGTACAAAGGGCTGGGGCCATATCTCAATGCTAATGGTGCTTGCCAAGGGTGTGCAAAGCCTGAGGCAACCGCTATCACTGCTGCAAAAGACCTTGGAGTCGCAGGCAGACACACCATGCGAGGGAGGCAGGTGAGGGACACTGCCACACTCCAATAGAAAACAGGAAGATATTTTGGGTGTCTGAAAAGAGTAGGAAAAGTTTTTAAGAGATGGGGAAGGGTATGAAAACAATTAGCAAGGTTGTGCCTGCTCCATCATACCCCTGTGACACCCCACGTCATTCCATCCCCAGCTAGAGCGCAGGGTGTCACCTGTTTGTCATACATATAATCTTGCACAGGGTACGGCAGGCTGATCAGACATCTGCTGTCTCTAAGCCCATCGACCTGGCGATTTTACACGGTGTCATCAGCTGAATTAACACCTGTTAAAACCCATCATTCCCACTAGACTCAAAGCTGCAAGCACCTTTAATGAGGACCTGCAGAAAAGAATACATTTCCTCAGAGCACTTAAATAAACGACATTAAGTCCTCCTCCGTGCCAAATAAATTATTGAAACAGCGATTAGGATTTGGATCATACCAACAGACTTGCTCAGAGGCATATATAATCTCATTTGGGATTTGACTGCCACACCCGGACTAGCAAACTGCCCAGCCTCCTCTGTTGATGGGTGAGTGGAAAATGCATTCCTTTCCATCGCGTATTTAAACAAAAACTTCAGTGCTAAATTAGCATCGGGTTTTGTGTATGAATTTTCTTTGCATTCTAACATTATGTAAATGAAAAACCCAACGAAGTGCAAATTAGGACTATTCTTAATTCTAAAAGGCTGCTATTCTGTGATAATGACGCCATGGAACACTTCACGGTCTGCCAAGCACGGTGTGTGGTTCCTGCTCCCCCATCTGCCTTGTGAGACTCCCTGCAGAGGAGACACCCACTGTGTCCTCGTTTGGGGTTTTTGGATTTTTTTTTCCTTGCCCACTAACGTCAATCAGATCTAACCCATACACCCTCTCCTCTTCCTCTGTAGAATTCCATCTTCCAAGGATCATTTCCTCTCTAAAAACAGAGGAACTCAATCAGTGTGGGCAACAGGATCAGAGGGTATTAGAGGCCTGACATCAGGAGGCAGCTCACCTGCATTTTATCTCTGTTACTTCTGGACCAACTGCCTCATTCTAGGACCCCAATTTTCTTTATCTGGGAAATGAAATGCCTACTTCTGCAGGTTTAAAAGATTGCATGAGATTATGCACCTTGAGGTTTAATTCTATGCTTGGCATAGAAGACCTGTTCGTGAAATGATACCTATTGTTTGCAAAGTTCGGCTTGGATATAGTTGTTGTATCAATTTGGCAATTCAGCAGTTGGCAGGCTTTCATTCGGGTTTGTTTGTGTTTCCTTCAATCCCCATAGCAGGCAATAGGTTACTGAAAAATGAAAAATCTAACAGAGGTGCGGAGAAGTATAATTCAGTGGTAGAAGATATGCCTGGCATTCATAGGGCCCTGAGCTTAATTCTCAGCACTTTCTTCAAAAACCACTCCCACCCCTTCCCCCAAAAAAAGAAAGGAAGGAAAGAAGGAAGAAAAGAGAAAGCTAGTTTTAGACACACATGCATATTTACACACACATACATGCACATACACATACACGCACACACACACACACAAACACACACAAGCACACACCAGCAAACAGGCACAGACATGGCCATCACACAGCCTATGTAGGACAGATTCAACCCTCAGATCTTGCTCTCATATTCACATTTCTGCCTCGGTTGCAGGCAGGTGCAGCAAAGCTCCAAGGACAGGATTTCTGGAACTCTATAGACAAAGCAGATTCCGTTTCCTATTAAGCATGGGGACAAAACCCAGAAGATCTCTACCCTGTGAATATGCTCTGGACAACTGAGCCTGCCAGACCTGTTGAATAAATTTTGTTTATTTTGATTTTTTTTTACTTTGCATGTATATATGCCACATCTGTTTCTGATATCTTCAGAGGCCAGAAGAGGGCTTTAGCTCCTCTAGAACTGGAGTTACAGATATTTGTAAGTTGCCATTTAGGTACCAGAAGTCAAATCTAGAAAGGTAGCCAGTGCTCTTAACTGCTGAGACACATCCCTCCTGCTCACCTGCTTGGATTCTTATGCTTCATGCATGCAAATCCCCTTACATAGCCACACTTCTTAAACAGCACTAATCTCACTAATGAAAAATAATACTTCTAGTACCCTTTACACTAGCTAATGTATCATGATTCCGGTTTAGTTTGTGATAGTTGATGTTCTCTTGTCTAGCATGGATTCCAGTCCAAGGTGCTTCACGTGCTAATCACACCAAAGAACACGAATTCGCAAAGAGGATTTTTACATGTTAATTGTCTGCCCTCATGGTGGGTTACAGTGAGTTCATACATGTGTGCACAGAGTCGTTTTTCAATAAAGCATTTAAAAGTCAAGTTCAGTTGCAAGAGCAACTGTGAACAAGGAAAAGCTTCCAGCATCACTGAAACTGGAATAGAAGTGTGAATTTCTGAAATGAGTTTATTTGTGCTTTCAGTTCTCTGATGCCCAGAATCTATGTAGCATATACACACAACCAGATAACACTGTGTTCATTTAGGCATCACCTTAAAGGAGCCATTTACCCAAATAAGGGATTCACAACTCCACTGTGGTCAGTTGGATAAGATAGGCCACACTCCTGAAAAGCTATTACAAGTGCTT
>CM053747.1:32529829-32666992 GCA_028658305.1 Pachyuromys duprasi
TGGGAGAGACAGGACAAGAGAGGGAATGGGTTATTCACTAACCCATTCTGCCTCCTTGGGTCTAAAGATTCTGGCAGCCTGCTACAAGCTGTAATTATAACTGCATGCCAATTCTAGAATGTTCTTTCTGCATCTGATAAAACACATTCGAGGATGGTGTGATGAAAATATCTAAGACAGAGCTGGAGCTTCATATGCCCTGTTACTAATAACTGTTTAATTAACATTTGCATGTTTAATGGAGTCCAAACTGAGGTTGCTACTGGTAAAATGTATCAGTGAGGATCTTAGACAGTAATTAACCCTGGCTCATCTAACCCAGTTGCTTCCTTTATCTATAAAAACAGGCATGACAGACCTAATCTAGGTCAATTTCAGTGTGTGTTATAGAGTGATCTTGTCAGAAAACTAAGGTAGGGTTGGAGTAGCAGAGAAAGGGTTTTCAGGCTCAATGTGTAAGCTGGAAGAAAACTTCAGTCATGTGTCACAGAGACCCAGGTTACTGACACTCTTGCAAGACATATGTTTATTTCTCTCACACATCAGTCTCTCTGATGGCTCCACAGCTGCCAGCAATTCAGGTTCCTTCTACTTGATTGCCAGGCTCTTTCTAGGTTATTTGTTTTGTCTTGTGGTCCTCAGTGGCTTACTAGCTCTTTCTCAAAAGCCAGAGGGGAGAAGAATGTGGCACAGATCAATGCGTACACATCACTTCCTCTTGCAATCTCATACTCAGAATTTAGTACTCCACCACTTACCTGCAAGGGATGTCGGGAGGCAGGCTAACTCTGAGCGGCCTCATGCTCACCTACAAGTCAGAGATTCTCATCCTGTTAGAAGCAGGAAACAACACTAAGAGGCAGTGGATGATTAATGGCTTCCAAAATCACCAGGAAGTGAGAGAGCTGATAGCCAGGAGGCATTTGTGTACTCCGTGGCAAAGATCCTTGAAACCCTGAGCAATACCAGGCCACTGTTTAGATCCCAGCTATCCTGCCCCTCTCTTCGAGGATGCTTTGGATCCTCTCTTTGAGGATGCCTGGTTCACCAAGTGTCTCTTCCACTCTGACCAGCCCCTCACTTGTACCCATTGTACTGATTTGTCAGTGCTCTTGGCTTAGCCAATTTTAAAATGTTTTACATGGAAGATGGCAACTATTTCTAGAAATAAGAATGTATGAAACCTTTTTGGTATTTTTAGTTTTTTCTGTTTTTCTAGACAATGCTTCGCTGCATAGGCTGTCCTGGATGGACTCACTTTGTAGACCAGGCTGGCCTCAAACTCACAGAGATCTGCCTGCCTCTGCTTCCCTGAGTGCTGGGATTACAGGCATGTGACACCGTGCACTGCTTTACTCCTAAAGAACTAGATATTTAACCTAGAGCAGAGGAGGCAGAGGGAACCGCGCTGTATCATTTAAACATTTATAATAACCTCTGCCTTTAAACTTTCTACAATGTGCACAGTGTGTCTACAAAGTGCTGAGACTTGAATTTGGCTCAGGGCTTCATATATGGTCTCTTAGAGAAGTGATTCTCTACCTTCCTAGTGCTGCAACCCATTAATACAGTTTCTCATGTTGTGGTGACCCCCCCAACCATAAATTTATTTTTGTTGCTACTTCATAACTGTAAATTATTTTTGTTGCTACTGTTATGAATCATAATGTAAATATCTGACATGCAGAACGGTCTTAGGTGACCCCTGTAAAAAAGTCACTAGACCACCAAACGGGTCTCGACCCACAGACTTAAGCCCTCAAAGCAAACCTGTGTGATGGAAATTATGTTCATTGTGCAAGCAAAGTTGCTGAAGATCAGAGACATTGGGCTACTTGCAAAAGATACACAGTTGGGTCTGGGAAGACTTCAGTCAGTAAAGTGCTTGCCAATCAAGAATGAGAATATGAATTCGAACATCAACCCCAGTAGGCAAGTGTGTTAGCATCCTAAATCAAGAGAGGCAAAAACAGGTAGATGGCTGAAACTCAACAGTCAGCCAGTCTTGCTAGTAAGTGAGCTCCAGATTAAGTAAAAACCCCAATCTCGAAAAATGAAGTACAGTGACTAAGGAAAATATTCTACATTGACCTCTGACACACACATACACCCATCCATCCACCCCTCCACACCATGCACACAAATGAAGAGGACACATAGTCAATATTCAAACACCCACATGTCAGACTCCAAACTGGAAACCAACTTTCTCCATGGTGCCAACACACTCACAAACAGAATGTTTGAATAACCAATAAAGCATTTTTTTTAAATAGGCAAAAGGATCAAGTAAACACTTCACAAAAGAGAAGGCACATACAGCCAAAAAAACAGTGCATAAAAATGATGCTCAGCATTGTTGATTATCAGGGAAATGCTATTGCCACACACCCACTGGACTGATAGCAGTAGAACTTAAAAACCCACGATGCCAAATGCTGGAGCAACCGCAGAGCGGCTGAAACTTCGTACATTGCTGGGGAAAAGGACATTCAGCCATTGGGAAAGCTCACATTATCTGCTTTTCTTTCGTTTTGATTTGATTTTTCATTTGTTTTTGTTTTTGTGGATGTTATTTTTGGTGTGCGCATTTTGTTTTTTGTTTCTGAGACAGGGTCTTGGATGATCTGGAACCGTGGGCATGTATCATAATGCCTGAATTATGCAGTGCTGGGGATCAAACCCGGGGCCTTGTGCAAGCCTTAAGCAAACACTCCATCAAATGAGCTACATCTCCAGGCCCAAACTGGCATTTTCATATAAATATTATTAGTCTACTTTATGATCCAAAATTTATAAGACAAATAAAATCATATGTCAACCAAAAAGTCTATATGAGACTGTCCACTGTAGCTTTCTTTTTCATAGTTCAGCTTTGGAAACAAGGCAAATGTTCATTCACAAGAAGAGAATGGAAAAACAAACTCAGGTATTTTTATGCAAAGAGACATTGTCCAACCACAAAAGGAACAAATCATTTAAATATGCAACATAGGTGGATCTCAGAAACACTATGTTAACTGTTTTTATGTTTAAAGCCAGACACACAAGAGAACACATACCAATTACTTCTCTTATGTGAAATCCAACATGCAGTTCTTTCTCACCTATGGGAATGAAAAATCAGAAGAGCAGCTGGCTGTCAGAGGACAGAGAGGGGACTATCAACTACAGAATGCTATGAAAGAATTTTCTGGGTGATATAGTTTTTTATTTTAAAAAAACCCTATCTATCTATCTATCTATCTATCTATCTATCTATCTATCCACCTACTCCCTACCTACCTACCTATCTACCTATTCACTGATCTATCTATCTAGTGTGTATGTGGGGCAGGATAGCATGCATGCGAAGGTTCAAAGAGCTTGCAGGAGTTAGATCTCTCCTTCAACCAGATGGGGTCTATCCCTGTCCTTCAGGCTTGGTGGCAAGCATCTCTACCAACCTAGCCATTTACGCAGCTCAGTTTTCTACTTTCTGATGGTGCCTGGGTATGCAAGTATATCCATTTAAATCATTGGACTATATACCTGAGGTCTGTGTAGTTCCCTGTGTGCAATTATATTTCAGCTAAAAATTAATTTAAAATAAATAAAAGAATAAAAGGAATGGTCCCTCCCACAGTATCGTGTTACTGAGCAAAGTTTCTGGACATCGTTAATGCCTGTCAGAAAAATTGTTGAGAGATCTAGACTGAAAGTTCAAGTTAAGTAACTAAAACACCTCAGACTTTGGAGACTTTTAAGTGTGCAGGGTCCTGAACTAACAAAAGAAAGCCACTTTCTTCAGCTTCTGAGAAGTCAACTCTCACAGTGGAAAATTCACATTTATCAAGACCTTGAAACTGGGGCTAAGGATGTGGCCCAGTTGGTAAAGTGCTTGTCAGAGCAGTTGGAGAGCCTGAACTTGAGTTCAAGCTCTCCAGTGCCTGTGTCAAAAGCTCGGTATGGTAGTTTATGCTTATCATATGGCACCAGGAACGTGAAAATTGGATCATCCTTGGGGCCTTCTGGCCAGCTGGTCTTGCCAATTGCTGAGCTCCTTTTTCTGTGTGAGACCCTGTCTCAAAAGTAAGGTAAGAAATGACTGAGGGAGACACTAGTGTTTACCTCTTTCTCTTATATGCACAAACATGTATGTGTAATTTGACTCAGAAACCACTACAGAAGAGCCAATATGAAACACATACATACATATTTACATATGCACATATATACATACACAAAAAGGTAACTATTTAAAATACATTTCTCTTCTGAAGCTTTCTTTTTTATAGAGGAGACATGTTTTTGGTTTTTTTTGTTGTTGTTGTTGTTATTTTTAATTATTTGTGTCCATTGTAGGAGTGTGTGCAGAAGTTCATGGAGCCAAAGTTGGATACTCTGGTGTTGGAGTTACAGGTGGCTGAGCGCCCCTGACTGTCCCTCTGTCCTTCTGAAGGGATGCTCTTAATCACTGAGCCATCTCTCCAGCCCCATCTGAAGCTTTCCTATTTAAAATTACAGTATATCCTTTTTGAAACCCAAGCTCTGAGCCCTTCTGTGTTTCCATATATTTAGAACATATGATGTTTACATATTTCCTTTGTCAGCATCATCCCATCCCCCACTTCCCATCAGTTCCTGCCCCACCCTGAAGGCTCTAAGCAGAAGTCACGAGCACCTGTAAGGCTTTGCTATATACTCCTCTGGCTAAATTGGAATTCTACCCCATGCTAGGTGTATTAGTCAAGGTTTCTATTGCTAAAATGAAATTCGATAATCAAAAAGGAAGTTGGGGAGGCATGCTCTCAACTGAGGTTTCTTCCTGCAAGATAATTCTAGTTTGTTTGTCAAGTTGACATGAGCCTAGCCAGCATAACTGACCCTGTGTCAGCCTGACACACAGGCATATCACTATTAAGCTACACTCTTCTTATTCATCCCCAAGATCTCACGTTAAAAACATAAGGAGACCAACAGAGCCAAGAAAAACCTGGACCCAAGGAAACCTGCAGAGACTGATACTCCAATCAAGGACTGTGCATGGATAGGGTCTAGAACCCCTGCTCAGATGAAGCCCATAGGCTGCTCAGTTTCCAAGTGGGTTTTCTAGTAAGGGGATATGGGGCTGTCTCTGACATGAACTCAGTGGCTGGCTCTTTGATTATCTCTCTCTGGCGGGGGTGGGGGTGGGGGGTACAGCCCTGCCAAGCTACAAAGGAAGATGATGCAGCCAGCCCTCCTGAGCCCTGATGGGCTAGGGTCAGATAGAAGGGGAGGAGGTCCTCCCCTATCAATGGACTTGGGGAGGGGCATGGGAGGAGAAAAGGGAGGGAGGTGGAACTGGAATGAGACGGGGGGGGGGCGGTTAGAATACAAAGTGAATAAATTGTAATATATATTAATTAATTTTAAAAACATAGATAACTTTGAAAGTCCAACACAGTCTTTCCATTAAAATTTCGGTTTCTTTACAATATAAAAACCCCAAATCTCTTTTAAAATTTCGAAGTTTCAGCTGTGAGCTCCTGTAAAACTAAAATTAAATTAAATACTTCTTCAAAAGCGATGAAGCAGGGCACAGTCGATCTGAACCAAGCCAAACCAAAGTCCCAAAGTATAAATAACTCAATGTTCAATTATCTGGGATCCACTCATGGTCTTCTGGGTTCCTCCAGGGAGCTTGAATCCTGCCTTCAGCTCTGCCCTCTGCTGCGCACACATCCTGCTGACTTCTAGGCTGTGCTGACTTCACTCCACTGCTGTTGCTGTTCTTAGTGGCCATCCCATAGTACTGACATCTCCAAAACTGCTGGGGTTCCTTGCTGCAACCAGGCTGCACTTTCACCAACAGCCCTTCATAGCCCTCATGGGGTTCCTGATGCCAAGCCTCAACTACTCTTCATGACTCCTTCATGCCTTCAAAACCAGTACCACCTGGATGACTCTTACATATAACTGAGTCCAGCTGCCAACACAACCTTGGCCACCTTTGGAACACAGCTTCTCTGTGCTCTCAGGAAAAAAACTTCCTAGTAGATCTCACTTCAGTGATGTTGGTCTCTTCTTAATCACCGCTAATTTCTTGGCTCCAGCTAACCAGCATCAATTGTCCAGTAACACAAAGTTTCACTTTAATGGTGCTGGTATCACGTTAATCATGGCTGACTCTTCAGCCCCAGCTGACCAGAATGACAGATTTTCAATTCATAATAGCAAATGGCCTCTGGTAGAGTCTTTAAGTTCCTCCTCTGGAGCTTTGCAAGATAGGCATCCATCTTCTTCACTGCTTTCAACATTTGTCTTCCAAGCTCCTGATGAACCTCTCACTGAGTTCTCAACACTCAAAGGCTTTTTCTAGCACAAAGCTCCAAAGTCCTTCCACATCCTCCCCCAAACATGGTCAGGTCTGTCACAACAATACCCTACTTCTCTAATCAATTGTCTTAGTTAGGGTTTCTATGGCTGCAATAAAACACCATGACCAAAAAGCAGGTTGGGGAGGAAAGGATTTATTGGTCTTACACTTCCACATTGCTGTTTACCGCCAAAGAAGTTAGGACAGGAATTCAAACAGGTCAGGAACTCAGAGGCAGAAGCTGATGTAGAGGCCATGAATGAGTGCTGCTTACAGGCTCACTTCCCCTGGCTTGCTCAGCCCATTCTTTTATAGACCCCAGGACCACCAGCCCACGGATAGTACCATGGTAATGACCCTCCCCCATTTATCATTAATTAATAAAATGACTTATGGTGAGATCTTATGGAAGCACATTCTCAATTGAGGTTCCCTTCTTAAAGATAACTCTAGTTTTGTGTCAGGTTGACATAAGGCACACTAGATTGACCTCTGGTACAACATTGTTCCAAGGCTGAATAAACTAAGGGTCCCTCAAGCTCAGAGATGCTAGCTTTTTGAACATGTGATTCCAGGCTTGAAGAATGAAGGTGAACATTCAAGTCACCAGCAGCAGCATCTTTGTCTACTTCTATATGAGATGCAGCCAATGACAGAGTCTGACCTGGAACATTCTCCTGTGGGAATCATATTACTTAGAATAAGGCCGGAAGTCCCATTCTCATTAGACAAAGGAAAGAGTTGAGGCTGTCAAACTTGTGTACAGTGAGAGTCTTTCAACCTTGGGGCTGGATGGGAAGGAACTCAGCTCAGTCAATCATTACTGGAGAATGGATCTGTGTGGATTTCGTGGACATGAGGCTTGAAAGACTAGAATGGATGAAACTCAGAATTGTATGTTGAGGCAAGCATTTGAGGAGGGCTTCCTATCACGTCATATTCTTTGCTTTTGTGTTCATTAATCTTACTTAATCTACATTAGACCCCTGGAGAGAAGTTAACAAGAGTGCTCAATATTTCCCAGCTAGTGAGTGATGAAACTGAGCCCCATTTCCAAGTCTGTTTAACTCCAAACTACACATTATTAATCACTAGGCTGTGCTGTATCTCAGAAAGGAATTAGCAAAGCCATTGCACTCTATCTCTTGGCTTGAGATTGTTCAAGCAACCCAAGCTCAAATGCTCCTTTCCATAGCCTTGCAGTAACATTCCAGTGTCTCTAACATCTTCAGCAAGGGAATTCTTCATGCTTAATCCAACAGCTCCTTACCCTTGTGCAATGAGCATCAGCCTTGATATCTAACAATTTCAGTGACAGAAAAAGGATGCCGAGTAGTTGCATACAAATTTGACACATTCCAATGCATCTTCTGACAATCCAAGGTCAGGTCTCCATAGCCTGTAGTCTGGAGGAATATTAATGAGAGGCTAGAATGGGCCTAGAAACAAAGGTTCATTAAAGTGATATCGTCATTAAGGAGCCATTGCAGCAAACCGAAGGACATAGAGTAACATAGAACCTGTGGTCTAGCCAAGGAGCACACTGGGGACAAATCAGAAAGACATAAGAAGCAGGAGCTGGGAACATTAACAATGTTGTGCTGAAATTTCAGAATACTCTTTGACTTTTGGTCATTTTGAATTAAAAAAAAAAAGTCTAAAACCACATCTAGTGTATTGAGCACTTGCTAGGAACTCATTTCTCCTTTCCCCTTGTTTTTTTCTCTGAGGGAAAAGGTCAGCCTCTTGTGCAAGAAGGGCCTGTGTTGTGGGTTTTCATGTTTCTGCTTTTGATGGCAGTGACTGTCCTGTCAGACAGAACAGAAGAAGAAACAAGGAGAATTTTATTTTTGAGAAGCAGTTCATGGGCTGCTCTCCAAAACAGCAGCAAGGAGCAAAGCATTGCAGTGGTGTGTTCTAGTCAAGGTGAGACACATGAGACTAGATACAGGTAAAGGCAATGTGTCAAGGACTTTAAGTGTCAAGGGCTTTAGAAGAAATTAAAGAGGCCTGTAAACTGGGCCACCATGCTGACACTTCCTTCTCCTCAGCTGATGTTCTGAATAAACACACAGGCTCAGACATCCCTTCCTGTTTCTTACACAACAATCACCTGGGCTTGCAAAAGCCCAGAAACAGGAACTATGTCAGTCATCTGTCATCTGCCATTGCTTATGTCTGTGACTTTGGTGAACCTACCTCAGAATAGAGGTCTAATGATTATATGATACTGTGTGTGTGTGAGAGAGAAACAGAGAGATAGACATAGAGACACTGAGAGAGAGAGATAAAGAGGAAAATAGGGCAAAGGTAAGCTGTCCATTGGCTTAAACAACTGAAAAACCCTAGAATTAATGACCAGGCACAAATGCTAAATTTGCATTTGAACTGGGAGAAGCCTTCAAAGCAAGACCATAGAGGAGATCAAACATGTGGGCTGGCCTATTTGCATGAGAGTCCTCTTTAAATATAATGGATAGAGAGCTACTGAGGGAGAATTACAAGATCCCTGCTGATCAAATGCTTAAGTTGGTACTGGACTACACTTGCAGGGACTTGCCAGAGCCGCGAATTAGATCAAGGATCTGCCTCACTTGAGCCACTAACAGTTTCATGGACATTGTCCATTTATCTGTAGCACAGTCTTCATCCTTTTGCATCACTGTCTGCTGAAGGTATCACTGTATCACTGGGATCCCAGGAGCTCTGGCTTTCAGTTGGCTGTGGTCCATTGGAGGCTCTGGTAAGAGGTGGAGGGTGCGTAGTATGACAAGGAGAGCAGGGTAGCTTCCTGTCATTTAGATAGGCAGAGGTTAGCCTGGTTCCTCTTCAGATGGCCCCAGGTTCCTCTTGGACTGTGCTCCAACAGCCAGATAACCGCTCATGGCTCCAGTGACTGGCTCAGAATACTGCCCAGTCTTTGTATATCTCCCATGCTCTTTTGATGTAGAGTATCATGCAACCCAAGCTGACCTTAAACTTCACACATAGCCAAAAAAAATAGTCATGAGGTACTGACTTAGCTGCTTCTATCTCCTAAATACTGAGATTTCAAGTGTGTGCCAACATAACCATCAAACTCTTTCTAAAATATGTGATTGCACTTGCCATTGAGGAACACTTTGTTTTTGTTTTTCAAGACTTGGTTTTTCTGGGTAGCCTTTGGTATCCTGGACTTGCTTTGTAGATCAGGCTGGCCTCAAACTCACAGAGATCCACCTGCTTCTGCCTCCCTGAATGCTAAGATTAAAGGCATGTGCCATTGTGTGGGCTTGGAACACTTTCATTTTTAGGTAGAATTTCATGTAGCAACGACTGGCCTCAAATTACCATGTAGGCAAAAAATGACCTTGAACTTCTGATCCTCTTGCCTCCTCTTCCTTGCTGAGATTCCAGGAATGTGCCACTATACCTACCCAGTTTTATGTAGTACTGAGGATCAAACCTAGGGCTTTGAGCATGGTAGGCAAGCACTCTACCAACTGAGCTACATCACCATCTTTCAAAATGCTTCAATAACAATCATCTGTCAAACTGACAGCATTAAAATTAAGAGTTGGATAACTTCCCTTCAAAACAAGTTTCTATTCTGACCGTGATCTTGTCCTACAATTTCATCAGGGTGGATTGTTGTAAAGGGAACTTTCACAAACTTCTCTGTTTTCCCCATGGTCTGTCTCTAGTGAAGATAAGTCTCCTGAGATGGATGGTGGTACCTGGTGGTACCCTTGTTAAATATACATAGCTATTAGATACACTCACTTTCTTCCCCCTCCGTTGTATAAGAATGTAAAACTAAAGCTGTATTGAAATAGTGAATTATTGAAAGTAACTAAATATTAATAGATTAGAGTGCAGTAATTCAGAGTACAGGCTTTTAGCTCAGACACATGGAGACACAAATCTTTTAACTGTGTGCCCTGGGAAGTTGCTTAATCTCTTCAAGTCTTAGTTTTTCTTTTTCATAAAATTGTCATACGACTGGGATCAACTGAACAGTTTGTCCCTGCTATTGATTCTTCTCTCTTCTATTCTTACAGACTTCAGAAGTCACAGGAAAATGATTACTATTTCCGCTGTGATTCGGGCCCTACTGTGATTGGTATCTATAATTTCTGTAGCATAGTGTACAAGCATTGACTGCTTTGAACAGCACACAGAATGGTAGTTCAGGTCATACTTACAAAGGATGAGGACTGACAATGTTCTCCCAGGAGGGAAGTGTGTTCTTCTGGTACCACGCACCCTAACCATCAAACAGTTCTTGGTCAGTTAGAAATTGTTAGCATTCTATCTGCCCAAACTTTGGTGACTGAACACTTTGTCCTTCTGTCTAATGTATAGTCCCCAGTTGACATTCACCCTCTTCTAACTGGGATGATCCTAGCTTGCAATTCATTTGCCTCTTGGCATGCATGCTCCAAGTGCCTAGTCTTTTTTTTTTCTTTTTTAAATTAAGTTATTATGTATTATATGTTGTTTACTGTATCCCCCTGTCTAATCTCCTCCCAGTCCCACTCTCCCTCCCTCTTCTCCCCCTATGCACCTCCCCTAGTCCACTGATAAGGGAGGTCCTCCTCCCCTACTATCTGACCCTAGCCCACTAGGTCTCATCAGGCCTGGCTGCATTGGAACACAAGTAAAACAAACTGCAAGCTCAGAATAGAAGGCCATGAGATGTGCTGAGCTCACATTTGCCTGAGTTTATTAGTGTGATTGATTTTGAAGCAAGGCTGTCAATTCTCTCCCTCATTATTTGTTTGTTTCTTGTTAGCCTCACACATGTATGACAACCAATAACAATGTCTTGACTTTGGGTTTCAGTATAAATACACAGGAACTAATTCTACGGCTGAGTACACCCGAGACACAGATTGCTCAGCTGAAAACACAGCAATAGCACCTCCTCGTTCTGTGCGTTGTGGAGGCTGAGATTCATGTGGCATGAATACAGTAAGCACTTGAAAAGCGTTACCTGCCATTATTGCTGTTAGTTTTAATTTACAACCACCTAGTAACACAGGCACCTTTTCAAGCGTATCTGCCATCTGTCTGTCAGTGCTGGGGAGTGTCTGTTCAGATCCTTTGAGCATTTGTTAGTTGGGTTCTTGACATTCTTATCATTGAGTCTATGGATTGTTTACAGTGTTTGGACAGCCATACTTTATCTGATATGTCATTTGTAAATAATATGCCCCTACCCACTGTTTGGCTTAGCATCTGGTGCTTCTGATGGTATTGATATTAGCAAAACACTGTTAAAATAATAGTAAACTCTGAGTTACCTCATAGGTTTAGTGGGCTAACATTTTAAAGGATTTAGAACAGTTGCTGGCCTATGATTAAGAGCTGCATGAGCATCAGTTAATATGTAAGTAATATTCAAGTATAAACAAATACCCAATTTGGTCCCTTTCTACCTAATTAAAAAAATTCCTAGTCACTTCTCAAACTACCTTTTGACTTCCTCCTGAATGTTTTATCAGAAAACCTTCCTGGGTATATGCTTGGTTTCATTCCTGATTTTTAGTATCAGGTCAGCTTATGGGCAAAGGCTATTTTAAGTAACTTTTTCTAAATATTTTATTTCTCACACGCTTATGTGGGAGCATCCCTATCTTTTGAGTCCGGTGGAAGTGCAGCTGAAGCCAGGCTTTTTAATCCAGCCTCCTCCCTTGGCCCCACCTCAGTGATAGAAAACAGAAGCGATCCTGGAGCCCTCCATTCTCTGTTAATTTAGAGATTTATGTCCATTTGATTGGACAATAACTCAGGACAGTGAAGGCATAAATGTTTTCGTTTTAGAATGAGTCAGAATTACTGTTCTCTGGTGTCAAATTCGTGATAGCGGAGAATATGAATTTCTTATTTAGATCAGATAAATGCTTTCATGACCGAATTAATCTTTGATTTTGAGGTCTGTAGCTGGTTACAGAACAGGAGTCCTCTGTGGTACGAAATGAAAAATCTTCCTCTTACCCATTCCTTCACTGTCCTTAGGAGAGATACCTAGTATACCTCCTCTCCTGGGGGCTCAAGAGACCATGCCTGACACTAGGGTTTTCACCGGACCTGGAGAGAAGCGTTTTGGGTGTGTGAACAATCCCTCTGTCACTGTACGAAGGCTGACAATGAGATGTTTACGACACTGGAAGAAAACGTAGGACTTAAGTTGGATTATTTCTCTAGGGATAATGGTGCGTTCCAAGAGACAAAGGGATTGGATGGGGAAGCTGAAGAAAGCAAGGTTGAAGAAAGACTAACAAAAATTAGGTATAAGACAGGAAGCTAGAAACAAGGGAATGAGTGGCAGTGAGCAATGCCCTCTGAACGCCTCAACATTGAGACCACTCAGTTACACGATTCTCAGAAACACATGATCTTAAATAGGCACAACGCTGATTTCTCCCATTCCCTTCCGTCTTTCTTAGTCTTCCAGATATGAAAACTAGAACTAAGACTAGCTTTCCCTGATAAATAGAATATATTGGCTTAAATCATCAAGAAACCTAAGAACTGAACTGACTTTGGGCTGGGCTGGATCCCGACTTTCAAAGCATAACACAAAACTGTAAGCTCTTGGTTATATAAGCACGCTACTCTGCTTGTTTGATGAAGGTGTTTTCTGTCTGACATCAAATGCTCACTGGTACTCCCCGGCTTGTGGCATTCCATAGACAGTGAACCTTCTTTCCCCAGCCACTGTTCCACTTATCAGACCCCAAAGAAGATTCTGCTGGTGCTGCATATCCATCTTTCTACTTCCAAGGGAATGACAGTCCTGATTGATCAACATATGTTCAGGCTGCCACAGGCTGTGGCCAAAAGGGCGGTTTTTCAACAGGAAGATTGACAAACACCTCTGAATGAATAGAACACCTTCCTAATCTCTTCAGCTCATCTATTTTCACATCTGCGGAGTCTGTTATAGGTTCTGTTTGGGAAAGGAGTTTGACATCATTCTGGGCATTATGGACCTGTTGGGGATCATCCTCTTGGAACTCTCTAGACTTCATGGTGGATGATGATCCACCTAGATGCTGCAATCTAGATTTAGACGTTTAAGGGCAGAATTTCAAACTAACTAGGAAGTTCTCTCCCTTATGTCTAGCATTCATGGTATTGGAAGGTGCTCCACAGGCTGCTGGGGGAGGAAAACCATCAGTGATATTAACCAGCACTGGACTCAGCATGCTGCAATACCAGCCTGCCAGGAAAGATACACCTACTGGTTCAGCAATGGCATGACCAAGATGAGGATAACCAAGGGCTTTCTGATTGGATTTGAGGTCTGCTCCGAAAGGAGAGATTTTGTACCCATAAAGCCTTGTCAAAATCCTTGACATGGGGGACTCACAGGTATTAGGGAGAGGCTTCCTGGTGTTGTTTCACTAAATGGTCATGCAACCATGTAGAAAAATATAGAAAAACTACATTTTTTTCTTTATTACAATTTATTCACTTTGTATCCCAGCTGTAGCTCCCTCCCTCATCTCCTCCCAGTCCCACCCTTCCTCCCGCATCTTTCCCTCCCATGTCCCTTTCCCCAGTCCACTGATGGGGGAGGTCCTCCTCCCCTTCCATCTGACCCTAGCCTATCAGGTCTCATCAGGACTGGCTGCATTGTTTTCCTCTGTGGCCTGGTAAGGCTGCTCCCCACTCAGGGGGAGGTGATCAAAGAACCAGACACTGAGTTCATGTCAGAGACAGTCCCTGCTCCCATTACTAGCGAACCCATTTGGAAACTGAGCTGCATGGGCTACATCTGTGCAGGGGTTCTAGTTTATCTCCATGAATGGTCCTTGGTTGGAGTATTAGTCTCAGAAAAGACCCCTGTGCTCAGATTATTTTGGTTCTGTTGCTCTCCTTGTGGCATTCCAGTACCCTCCAGGTCTTTCTATCTCCCCCTTCTTTCATAAGATTCCCTGCACTCTGCCCAAAGTTTGGCTATGAGTCTCAGCATCTGCTTCAATACTCTGCTAGGTAGAGTCTTTCAGAGGCCCTTTGTGGTAGGCTCCTGTCCTGTTCCCTGTTTTCTCCCTCTTCCAATGTCCATCCTGTTTACCTTTCTGAATGAGGATTGATCATCTTACCCCAGGGTCCTCCTTCTTTCTTAGCTTCTATAGGTGCACAGATTTTAGTATGTTTACCTTATATTATATGTCTAATATTCACTTATAAATGACTATATACCCTGTGTGTCTTTCCACTTCTGGGTTACCTCACTCAGGATGATCATTTTTAGTTCCCACATTTGCCTGCATATTTCCTGGTTTCCTTGTTTTTAATTACTGAGTAGTATTCCATTGTGTAAATGTACCACAATTTCTGTATCCATTCCTCAGTTGAGGGACATCTAGGTTGTTTCCAGATTCTGGCCATTATGAATAAAACTTCTACGAACATGGTTGAGCAAATATTCTTGTTCTATATTTGAGCGTATTTTGGATATATGCCCAGGATTTTATATAGAGGTAGCACTATTCTTAATTTTCTGAGAAAGCACCAGATTGATTTCCAAAGTGGTTGTACAAGTTTACATTGCTATCAGCAATAGAAGAGCGTTCCCCTTTCTCTACATCTTCTCCAGTGTGTGTTGTCACTGTGGTAAACTACATTATTAATATTTGTTTATACTCACAAATTTGTCTGCTTTCAACCTTGGTCAGAGAGGCTGTCTTTTTAGTGGTTAATTCAGATAATCACACCTGCTCAAGATGCAAAGAATAAGTGACTATGAATGTTCATCTGTAGGTGAGTCATCTGTATCAATCTCCTTCCATCCAATGTTCAGAAAACATGGGTGAAAAGTGGGCAGAAAGAATAGAAGGGATGGAGGATAGATAGTGAAGAGAGCTGTGGAAGGCTGTCTTCTGGATGTGACGTGGCTGGTGAACCCATAAACTCAAAACAGCTATAGTTGCCTAGATAATACAGGGGCAAGTCAATCAAACTGATAAAGAAGGAGGTCCCAAGGCCTCATTCCTATTGGAGAAGCTCTTGGCGTTTGATAGCTGCTGGGGGAGAAAAAGTCACTTTTCTTTGGGAGTGTGGCTCCTGGTGGGTTTGACTCCCATGCTCCTGTGGTTAGAACTAGCTGGACTCAGGGGTTAATAACAACAGCAACGATAAGAGATATGAAATCCCTGGGAGAGCTGGAGGGAATAGTGAGTGGTGGATGAGATTAAAAATATGTTGTCTACATGTATACAAATTCTAAATTTAAAAATTATTTTTTAAATGGGTGACTCAGTTGCACCTCACCTGACCAACTTGCCATTCTGCTTCCTCAATTAGTGGCTAAAGACACACCTGAGAGGGACAGAGTATTTTGCCACAAGTCACATCACCACATTTGCTGTGTCTCAGTTCCCCAATCTGTTCTAGGGTAGTTTTACAAGGACAGAATAAAAAGAAGCTGCACCGCAGTGCTTAGCATTTCTCTGTGATAATTTGATGACAACCCCTTATTTTCCAGTGAGGGGTTTGACAGCTTGATTTTTAAAAAATTCATCTACAAGATAGCCTCAATTTAATGACCAATTTCTCTTTAATAATCTTTGCAGGTCCCCTGGAGTTTTGGTCATTTAAACAGAGCATAATAGAATTTTCTCAAGATATAAAAAGTGATTTCTTTATATGACTCCTCTGGTTCAAAGACATTTACATACTCAGAACAAATGCTCTTGTGAATCAGACTCTTACTTTCCTGTTCTCAGAAGATTCCCCAGACCTCTTGGATCTTTCAGGAACCTATTCTGAAACTATTCCTTTCAGGAGGTCTTTCTTGACCAATCATTCTTAAATTTGGTTATGTAATGTTTTTCATCATATGAACAAGATCTGTGGATGCCATTTCAATCAGGTTCACAAATGGATCTGAAGTTTCTGAGGCTTAGGCTATGAATATGTGCCTGAATCCTTGACTTTTGTGTCAAGGTTCTTCTGTCTCAAAAGAAAAAACGAAAGATGAGTTGAGGGTGTTGCTCAGTGGTAAACACTTACCTGCCATGTGCTACACCATGAACGTTAGCACAGATGAGAGAAAGGGCCCAGGGCTCAAAGGCATTCTTGGTGTAACAAGAGCTTCTGAACCTTACCGCTGCCAAGGAATTAATTCCAGCGCCACTATTTACAGGCTCACTTTTAAAAGCCTAACCTTTCTAACATGTAAGCAGTACCTGTTGGTAAAAGATAAACAGAGCATTCTTCCTGGGCATACTAATGCTCTGGTATTTGCAGCCCTCAGAAGTGGAAGCAGGAAGGCCATAATTTCCAGGTCATTCTAGTGTATATAGCAAGACTCTGTTACATACATCCACGTATCATCTATCTATCTATCTATCTATCTATCTATCTATCTATCTATCTATCTATCTATCTATCTATCGTTTTGTTTTTTGAGATAGGGCTTCTCTATGTAGCCCTGGCTACATAGATGTTACTATCTAGATCAGGCTGGCCTTGAACTCAAAAATATCCACCCACTTCTGTCTCCCAAGTGCTGGGATTAAAGGCGTGGGCCACCAGGCCTGACAAAACCCTGTTTTTTTAAAAAAAAATACCCAAAGAACAAAACAAAAAGAAAATAAAAGAAGGAAGGAAAGACGGAAGGAAGAGAAATATGTGTTCAGATCTCTTAAGGATGCTGGTCGAGTTGAAGCATATTTGTTTGCTGAATGACATGATTATAGAAGCTACTGAGTCCATGAAGCATCTTTCTCAGTTTGTTGACATCTGAAAGTGTTTCCCAGAAGACAGAGCCCTATATTCTAAATTAGAAATGAATCTGAAGCTACAAATGATGTTGAAGCAGGTACTGAAGAATTTAAATATATGCACTCTGTCTATATGATAGATATTTGGTGCAGCATTTTGTCATGGCTTTTGCCATTACCTGTGATTGACAGTGCTAACTAGGCGTTCCTTATCCATGATTGACAGTGTTAATTGGTCATCCCCACTCAGTCTGTGGAATGTCTCAGAACTGTCCACACAGGGCTCTAGACACACAATAAAAATTAATTGGGGTGTGAGAGGTGAAAAAAAGTCCTTTTTGTTCTGTCCATGTTAAGATAAACGGGACAGATGTTTCCTTCCTTCTTTCCTTCATTTTCATTCTGTTTTGATTTGGTGTTTTTTGAAACAGGATCTCTCTATCCAGCACTGAGTGGCCTTATGTAGTGCTATTGTGTAGTACCCTAATACCCACTAAGATGGCGTTTAACTCACAATGATTCCCCTGCTTCAACCTCTTAAGGGCTGGGATTATAGGCATTCACCACCATGCCCAGACTAATATTGATTTTTTTTTTTGCCCCCAAAGAACAAAGTTTGATTAAAGGATAAGATTGAAGGATTAGTACCCTTTAGGCCCCCACTTCTCTGAGACTAAAAGGGAGAATGAGGGGTGGGGGCATAAAAATGGGCCTGGGAGTCGAGGGTGGAGGGGCCTGGGATCAGGGTGTAAAGTGATTAAATTAAAAAAAAAAGGATTAGAGTAAGAGAAGCAAGAAGCAATTGTTGCTGGCTGGGGAGGAAAGGATACACATTTCCTAGCCTGATATTTCCCGAAGATATTTCTGTTACACATAGAAGCATTTATTCCTTCACAGTCCCAAGTGAAATGACGGCCGGCCCCACGGGCATGCTGCTTCACCCAGTCAGGTATTTTCCATCTTCGTTTCTTGGTTAGACTTCAGTCCATCTGTCTTCCCTTGGCTTCATGGTTCTGACTTCAAGCTCACTCCTTCTGCTCAGCCTTCCCCTTCTGGATTGAGCACCCACAAGTCATTTCCCCAGTGGGAATTCCTGGGAGCTTTCCTTCTTATGTACCGATCCAATAGGCCCCTCTTCTTAAACCATGGGTCCTTGACCCTATATGAGGTCACGTAAATGATCTGAGGAGTAGGGTGTCATAAAAGTTTGGCAACAGTAAAGATGTTTATATATTTAAAAAATAAATAAAATGTTTATATATGCTCAGGCACCAAAAAAATTAATTCAAAATCAAACACTCACAGGCTCTATATTGGTTGTGTTGCATTGTGTGATGTCTTTGTAGTCTTGGTTCCCACACAACCTGTTGACCCTGCCCTGTGCCCGCCCTCACATGGCATACACCAAAGAGCCATGCCTGAAACACCTAAGCTCAGTTCCAAGATTATTTTCTGTTATGAATGCAATCTTTTTACTGTACATGCCAGGATTTCTGTTGTCATAGAAACCTAATGGCTTAACCACTGAAAACAAAGGCTTTTAATATTTTCCTGCCATCATTCCTAGGATGCATCAAATTGGTACCTCTTGGGGTCTTTTGTTGTTGTTGTTTTTATTGTTAGATAGTGTGGCATTAAAAACTGGTGACATGAATTTCGTAAGAAAAATTATTAAATGTATTTTGGCTTGCGATTAGGATGGTATTTTCAGTGATTTCTGAAGCGGCCCTAAACACACTTCTGCTGTTTTGTACTCTTTTTTGAAGTGGTGTTCTTATCACTGACAATAATTATATCACAATATTGATCAACTCTGACAAATGTTGATGATACTCTGCATCCCCGCACTATCAAATATTCAGCCAAGATTTCATTTGTGTGTGTGTGTAAATAAGCAAGCATGCATATCCTATTATTATTTTAATTTTAGTGATAAACTCACATATCTAAGAATCATTTTAAAATGTTCTTCATTATGACTTTGTAACATTACTACCAGCAAATGTTTAATGTGCATACCTATTTTATACACCTGTATCAGGGTTACATAAACATTTCTCAGGCACAGGGGTAGTGAAATGCAGCCTGCTCTGTATAGAGTTTACACAGACTAAAATTGTGAGACCCAGTATTTTGCTTCCATGTTTACCAGCCTCGAAAAGGCTGTCCAGGGAGTAATCGTGGAATACAATGATGTCATCTCAAACTCATTTAGGGATGCAACTGGTTAGATAAAACTCTTATAGCATAGTTATAGCTTACCTATAACTTAACCGTGTCTATCCGTGCTTGCTTGTCCTTGGTTTTGACTTGATTTTCTTTTCTGACCAAGGAGAGAAACTGGACTACTGCATGCAATCCTCAAAGCCCCTGCTAATTCTGTGCTTTTCTGGAGAAGATAAACAAGCTGCCAATGAATGGGCTCCATGCGGGGTGATGCCAGACTTTAGACATCAATAGTTTTGCCCACCCTTTGTTTTCACCAGATACTTATTAGGTTCAACAGCAGGTGGCCCAGGCTGAGAGACTCTAGTGTTGGAATCTGAAATCTAAACTGCTCCAAAATCTGAAACTTTGAACATACCAAAAAGAGAGCGTGCATAGAGAATTCCACATCATGAAAGTCAGTCTCACTTAAAAAATTACTATAAAATTACCCTCTGGCTATATGTAAAAGTTACATATGAATTTTCTGTTTAGGCTTGTTTACCAAATAATGTAGTATATGAAAAAAGTCTAAAATTTCAAATACGGTGGTCGTATTTTCAACAAGAAGTATTCAACCCATACCAAGATAAAACATGGAGTTGGCTGCATATTTACAAACAATTTTCCACTCGAGCCATCAATCAATACATTTTTATTTCTTCATTCTTACTGTCTATAAACTAATAAATATGAGTAATATCTATGACACTAGGCTATAATAACAAACAATGGGATGTAAAAACCACTTTATGGGCCTACAGCTTAATTGTGGCAAGTAGGCAACTAAATATGGTAATTACTCCTTGTTAAGTTTCTGGACAAACAGCAGTGTGGTAGGATAGAAAATGGCATGGGGACAGATTATAAATGGTGGTGTCTAGATCACGCAGTATGGCACCTGCAATGTGGAACTGGACTCGGGCCAGGAGGCTCCAGGTTAGTGGTAGTTTAACAGCGAGGTGGTCAGGTAGCAAGCATAGCTGGGTGAAGGTGGACACAGGACCCAGAGGTGTGATTTGTGAGGACCCAGAATGAGGACTGGGTGCCTGGCTCCTTCCTGCTACATTTGTAAACATGGCCTGCCACAAGGGTGCACCCACACTTTGCAGCAGGACCCCTCCTGCCTCATTGTATTACCCAAAAACAATTTTTCCTTCCAGAAATGAGAGTCCATGTGTACCCAGTTTAAGTCTGAGTCTGTTCAGAGCTGAGACACTACAAGGTACATTATCTAGTGAGATGCGTCAGAGGCCAGCGGGAGCTTGGAACGCTGTCTTATGCACAGTGGGGTAATGTGGAGAACACCACTCTTCTCTCTAGAACCCAATGCTGAAATAGAAATGGAAGGAGAGATTATACCCGAGAGGGAGAAGAAGGGGAACTCGGAGATTACATTAAGCAAGGACACTTGAGGAGGATAAAACATGTACCTGAGAAAAATCCAATTTTCTAGAAGTTTAAAGATTAAATAGCCCTTGAACCAAAACAGACTTTCAGCTAACAGCCAAGGGACTGAGCCCATCTGGATTTGTGGTGAAAATATCCAGTAAGCAGTGTACGTTACAGGCTGTTCCTGGGGTGCCAAGAGAACCTCGCAATTCTAGGTAGTACAGGAGTGGCTGAGCTCCTCCTGAGTAGTCTGTGAGTGGGGTTCAGTGGGGACCCTTTGCTTTTTCACCTGTTCTGAACAATGCCAAAGCCCAGACACACAGCAGTGTATATGGAAATGACCAAACAGAGGCCACTGAAGGACATTCCCTTAAAGCCATGAAAATGTGTCATTTCTACTTGCAATTCTCCCTCTAGGGCTAACGTAAGGGGACAATCATACCAGAGTAAGAGGCACATAGTAGATGCTGTCTGAGATGTTATTTAAATGGCCACATTAGTGAAAAAAATGTCCAATGACAGGAAATTAAATAAATTTTGATAAAGAATAAAAAGGAAAGAGAGAAAAGAAGAAAGAAGGGAGGAAAATAGAAAGGAAAAAAGATGGAGAAGAAAGGAAGGTAGGAAGGTAGGAAGGAAGGAAGGAAGGAAGGAAGGAAGGAAGGAAGGAAGGAAGGAAGGAAGGAAGGAAAGAAAAGCAAGGCAAAGGAAAGGAAAGTTACACTGGAGGTGATGCAATTGTCTCTTAGCTTTCTTGTCACAACGACAAATATCTGACATAAACAACATAACATGGCGCAGGGTTCATCCAGCTCATGGTTCCAGAGGATTCAGTCCATGGCAGGTTGGCCCCATGCCAGTGCAGAACATGGCTGCAGCAAGCACAGAGCACAGAGAGCTTTTTCACTTTGTGCAGATGGAAAGCAAAGGAGGAGGGGACTGGAGGTCAGGGAAAAACCTTCAGAGGCATCCCCACAGTGATCCACTTCCTTCAGCAATTTCTAGCTCTCCTAAAAGTGTCACCAGCTAGGGACCTGTGAGCCTGGAGGGAGCATTTCATATTTAAATTTTAACAGAGACATTTCATGTTCAGTCTATACCTGATGCTGTCTTAGTTACTGTTCTATTGCTGGGAAGAGACACCATGACCAAGGCAACTCATAATAGAAAACATTTAATCGGGACCTTGTTTAGAGTTTCACAGGGTTAGTCTATGGCTATCATGGCAGGGAACATGATGGCAGACTGGCATGACAATGGTACGGTAGCTGAGAGCTCACACCTGACCCATAAGTTTCAGTCAGATAGAGACGCTGAGACTGGTGTGGGCTTCTGAATCCTCACTGAACACGGCCAGTGACAAACCTCCTCCAACAAGGACACATCTACTCCAGCAAGGCTCGACCCCCTAATCCTTTGCCATCAGTTCCACTGACTGAGAGCCACCAAGCATTCAAATGTACAAGTCTATCATGGCCATTCTCATTCCAACCACCATGGATGCCTTTATAATAAGGTGGCCATTGGGCCAGAACCTGAAGAGTGACAAAGAGGGGCAGGGGGAAGCGGGTAGGAAAGTTTCAGGCAAGAACGAACTCAGGGCTCTAACATGTTATACACTCACTAGTGGGGCTAGAACACAGGGGAAGCAATAGTGACAGAGGATGATTTGAAAGTGATGGAAAGGACTAGATTGAATACGGAGAGCATGAAGCCATTGAAAGACTTATAGGCAGGAGAGCAGTTTGCCCTTGGCGAGCTTCTTCAGTCCCTCTTTGGCCGGTGGATGCAAATCAGATAAGGAACGGAGCAAGAATGGAAGAGAGGAGACCAGTTAGGAGTCAGAGAGAATAATGGCTGCCAGTAACAGGCCAAGACAAAGACAGCAACAGATGTCTTCCAGGCCAACATGATGGGGGTCTCTAGAATACCAATTGTGTGGGTTAGAAGAGAGGAGTGAGTGTATACAAGCGTCTGGATGATGGTACTCTGCCCAGGAGAAACATTGGGCTTGGGTTGTGTGGTAGTTTGAAAGAACAGGGTACCCATTTGCATCCTCCCTCATTGAATTATACATTAATGGATACTTGGTATTGTTTCCACGTCTGGCTACCAGGAGTGACACTAATACCGATATGGGTGTGCACATATGGGCAAGCAGAAAGGCCTGATGGTTGTATCCCCGGAGCTACAGAGAACCAGGTATCAGTCATCCAACGATTGTTACTGTTTCCTGTTGTGAAAAACAAAACACTGACAAAGACAGCTTTAGGGAAGAAGGGGCCAATCTTGGTTCACAGTTCAAGGCTGCAGTGCACATGGTGTGGAAATCAGGACGGCAGAAGCGTGAGGAAGGTGGTGGAAGGTGGTCGGTCACATGATGGCTGTAGTTCAGGCTTCCTGCCTTTTGGTCGGTCCAGGAACCAAGCCCAGGAAGTAGTGCTGCCTTCCTTCAGCGAGGGTCTTCCCACCTCAAAGAACTAACCAAGATAACTCCTCAAAGGTATGCCCCTCCCCCCCAAGGCCAACCTAGTCTAAATAACCACTGGAAGGTGTGGCTTGCCTGCTGGGTGATTCCAGATCCTGTCAGGCTGACCTGCCAAGCCAACCATCGACATTAGCCATCACAATGAAGGGGAAGGTGATGCTGGAGAGGTAGGTGGGGACAAGTCTCTTAGGGCTTTACGGTAGCTGAGTTGGATCTGACTGTTAGGTCTGGGAACCACTGGACTCTCTGAAGAGTAGCCTTTATGCCCTCCGCTCTTATTAAAGGAGGGGAGACTATATTCTTAACCCATACCCCATGCCCATCAAGATGACTCTTATGGTGGTTAAAAAAAATCTTTTTTGTTTTAATTACAATATGGGCTAGATGTATGTTTGAGGGTATGTGTCCCAAAAGTATTGAAGGCAAGACCTTGGAGAAATATGTGTACCCCCATATCCATAGTAGTGTCACTCCTAGTAGCCAGATGTGTAAACAATACCAAATATCCATCAACGGATGATGAAATGAGGGAGGGGGGCCACAGCCAGGATACAAATTGAATAAATTGTAATAAATGATAATAAAAAGTAAAAAAAAAAAACCACATTTTACCAAGTTAAAATCATTTGTGACAAAAAAAAAAAAAAAAAGAATAACCAGTATGGTATTATTTGACCTTTAAAAAGTGAGGGAATCCATTCAGAAGCTACAAACTGGATTAACCTGAAGGTTCTTATGCTAAATGAAATAACCCAGTCACAAAATCTCAGTATTTTGTGATTCTACATATGTGCGTTACATAAAAATCGTCAGGTTCATGGAGGCAGAAAGTAGAGTGGAGGCTGCCTGGCTAGAGACGAGGGGAGGGAGGGGAGGCAGATTGTCAAATGAATAGAGTTTCTGTTTACAAAGTTGGGAAAAATTCTGGAAATCGGTCGCACAGCAAGGTAGATGCACTTCTACTGAACTGTATATTGAAAAACACAAACAGAAATTTTTGTTGGGAATATTTTACCACAATAGAGAAAAAAAAATCCCTTATTATTTGTAACTGTCTTTCCCAAATTAAGAATCCCCTAACAAAATGCAACACAAAGACTGTGTAACAGGGTGGAGAGAAGACAGATCAAGAATAGAATGAAAGCAGAGAAATATGTGTCCTTAAGAGCTTCAAAACTGTCAACGCCCTCATCCACATTCCTACCCAAGTCAGGATATTGTTTCCCAGAGCTTTTCATCACTAAGCAGCTTGGGATATGATTATCTTAGTTGGCAATTTCTGCTCTTGTGGGGGTGGGAAGGGTGAAAAACTGAAGGAAAATAGGGAAAGGCTCATTATTCTTTCAAAGCATTTTAATCACCAAATATCTTTTTTTCCCATCTGTCATCAACTTAAACTATAGCTCTTTTAAAAAAGATTCATTTCGTTTTATAAATCATGTGTTAAAAAAAAAGTTATAGTGGAAGTTTTGGTTTCTTTAAAAACTCACTTATATTATGAAGCAAGTTTTTGTTTTAATCCCAAGTGTGGGAGAGGGGACTGCCTTAGTTTGTCCACAGCTGATAATTGTCTCATAAGGCACAGAGAGGGGCAGGGTCTTTGCCAGCTGCAGTTAGTACAAATACGAGAGCCCAGAGACAGAAGGCGCAGAAGCTTGGAGGAGACGGACTGAGAGAATGCTTTGAAGGAAGAACACTGCTGCATTTGCTGGTTTGCCAGTTACCTGGACTGCTGGATATCCTGACGACTGAAATTGGTATTGCCCCCCAAAGAACCCAACAACCCTATCCAGTCAGAAGAAGTAAAGCGGTTTATGTCCCCTTTCCCTTCTAACCTTCTTTCTCTCCATCCTAGGGTTGGGGGTTTAATGGAAGAGAGGAGAGGGAGAGCCTTAGGAACCCCAAATAGAGTAGACTTTTAAAAACTGATGCCTTCAAAAAGTAAAGACAAAAGCATACAAGCTGTGCCGTGGTGGCACGTGCCTTTTATCCCAGCACTCAGGAGGCAAAGATAGGCCAGCCTGGTCTACACAACATCAGGACAGAGAAATCTTGTCTCAAAAAACTAAATGTGTGTGTGTGTGTGTGTGTGTGTGTGTGTGTGTGTGTGTGTGTGTGGCATCTGCAATATGTGCCATGAGTGCAGGTGCTCACAGAAGCCAGGAGAGGACCAGATCTCCTGGAGCTGCAGTTAATTGTGAGCTGTCCACTCTGGGTTCTGGGAGATGAACTTGGGTCCTCTGTAGGAGCAGGATGAGTTTTTAACTGCTGAACTATTTCTCTAGACCCCAAACTATAGTTCTTTTAATCCTCAACTGCATGCATGACAATATCCTAGGTATCATGAATAGAGAGAGATAGATAAAACATACCTTAAAATGGTTTCTTGTCCATTCTCCCTCCTCTGAGGTAAGAGCTCTTTTCTCCTTTTGTCCATTACTCACCTTTGTTTTCCTTATGTCTGGAATGGTGTTCTTTGCTCGGTCACCACTGGTCTCTGTTCTCTTTGGGACTTGGGCAGTAGAAATGGGCTTTAGTTAAGGTTCATTACTCTGTGACTCCATCACTACCGGGCAGAAGGTTCCTCCCTTTGCCTTCAGCACGCCTCAGTTCTCTTCGCCCCTGATAATCCCATATGAAAACCTGGAATAGCTCCAGGCCATTGTCCCGTCTTAGATAGCCAGTTCCATTCCAGTTATTATGCTTAATGTCTGTGATTTAATGTTCCCTCCTGGCTAAGTCAGGCTTTAGCGATAATTAGAAAAGAGGTGACCGACATGGGGATTTGATTGCCTGGCTTACTTGTTATGAGATACATTTTTTTTAACTGCTAACTTGTATGACAAATCTGGGAGGCTCTGTTGGCTAGCATAACTTATTTTATTGAAGTAAGAGGTGGTATTTTCCCTAACACTTTAGACAAGCTCGCTGACCTGTATAAACTCTGGAAAGCCCTCTAATGTTGTTTCTTTACAGAATCTAGGCCAGACACCAGCAATGGAGTTCAAGGGTTTGCTATCAGTATCCTCTGAATATTTATATCCAGAAGCCAAAATGGCTGACGAGTACCTGAATACAATCTGTAAAATACAGGCGAGGTTGTAACTCATACTCATCTCCTAGCTAACGTTTGCAAAGTGAGCATCTGCCTTCCTGTCCTGAGAACCAACCTGCTGGAATTGCCAGCGGCTCAGCCACTGGCCCCAGAACAACAAGACAATTTCAGTGGCTTTGCCCTGTGTTTTACTTTTTCAACTGGTTTTATTCTGAAGTCCTCCCATAGGGACTAGCAGGCAGGGGGTTGGGTTCCACAACAGCTTTAACCTGGCTATGCTGATTTCAGTCTCAGCCTCTTCCCACAATTTAGCTCCAGTGAGCCCACTCATAGTCTTCAGACATCCCAAAGAAGCTCCTCTCAGGGCACAGTTAGGCTATCTGGTTTTGCAGCACGTACCTACATGTGTCTCGCTGTCTGTCCCTCAGAGCAGCAACCACTCTCCAATCTCTCCATCTTTCTGCACTGCCTATAAGAGTGGATCTTTTAACAACCCAGACTTGTATTTTCTAAGAACAACTGGCATTTATCAGAGTACTAACATAGTTGCCTGTTATGCTGAGGCTTTTTGCCCTCAAGTTTGCTGGTAGATTCATGCATCCTGTCCCTGAGCCATTCCTTCCCTAGTATTAAAACCAACCTTTTGGGGGATTCCAGCAGATCATCTCATGGACTTAACAAGGGAATGGCTACTAGAATCTCCCAGCCTTTCATCTCTGGTTCAGATTAGTTAAAGTAATAGCTACAGATTCCCAATCCTGCTTTTATTCCTGGAATAGAACAGACTTTTTTTTTAATTGTATAGATGTTCCTGAGGAAGTGTCAGATCTCCTAAAAGTGGAGAGCCACCTTTGGATGCTGGGAATTGAACTCAGGAACTTCTGGAAGAGCAGCCAGTGCTTTTAAGCACTGAGCCACCTCTCCAGTCCCACTGGCACAGATGTTGGAGCTCGGTGTTGTAGGTCACACTGCATGTGCTCCCCTTTCAAAGTGCAAGGGGACAGTCATTCCTCATTTCAGACCAGAAAAAGAGGAGAGGGTGAGAGTGTCATGGTACATCCACTAAGGGAAAAACCACAGGCTTTCAACCTCAGCTGGAGAGGGAAAGAGGAACTGAAAGCAAAGAGAACCAGCTTCCAACCCAGTACCAGCAGAAGTCTAAAGCACGGGGCATCCATTCGGACAAGTGTGGAAGTTAGCACTGTGTACCTGCAGCTTTGAAAATGCTGAACTTGAGATCAGAAGGACTGCCCAAAAGGATTTGAGGGAGGGAGGAGAGAGAGACAGCAGCATGCTCCCACATGAAAGGCTTTCTCTCCATCCCGTAAATGCCTTTTTAAAGTCCCTGGGTTGTGGCTGTTGCTCAGCAGCACAGCGCTTGCCAGCCATGCACAAGAGCCATGCTGTGATATGTGTCACTACTAAAAATTCAACATCAAAGCAAAATTTGTGCACATAACACTTTAAATTTTTCTCTTATTCTTTGAGATTAAATATTTACATCAGTTCCTCCTTCTCTCCCCTCCCTCTAAACACTCCCATATTCCTTTCCTTGCTCTCTTTCAAGCCTATAAACTTTTTCATTAATTATTGTCACCTACGCACATATATGAATATATATGTATGTATATATATAAACATTTTCCTAAACATGTAAGTACAATGTGCTGTCTGCATAATGATGCTTGCATGTATGTTTGTATGCTTTCAGGACTGATCGTTTGGTATTGAATAACCAATCGGTGTCCTCCTCCCTGGGGAAGACTATCTTTCCCATTCCCAGCATTCCCCAGTGCCTGAAGCTCCCTAAGCAGAGCTGAGACTCCATGACCCCCTTGCATCCATATTAGCATGTCTATGGCTATTGTCCTCCTTCAGCTTGTGTTTAGGCAGTCATATTGGTAAGAGTTTATGGGTATCGGCTCTGACACTACTACAGAAAACTCCCTGATCCTCTGGCTCTTATAATCTTTCTGACCCATCTTCTCCAATGATCTTGAGCCTTGCATGCAGGAGTTATAGTGTAGATTTTTCCATCGGGACTGGGATCTACAACTGTGTTTTGATTGGCTGTAGTTTTCTGTGATGGCCTGTGACTGTTGCAAAGAGAAGTGTTCTGATGAAGTGTAGGAGACTATACTTACCTGTAGGGGGTTTCAAACCCACCATGAAAAGGAAAGGACATTTTCTTTTTCTTTTCTACCAGCTTAAACTTTGAGGGAAGAAAAAGCTCTTTAGCTTGTTAGACTTTAATATGTTTTACCTATGGATAAAAATAAATACCCCTTTCTACACCTTATCTCCTCAGTGGGATATAAGTATGGGGAAAGGTGGTAGCCTGTGGTGGAGCCTTCTCAGAGGAATGACCATCAGACTCTGAAAATGGCGGATGCCTGTAGCCACCGAGATTATACGCCCATTCCTAAGGTGCTGTCATAGGAGCTGTTCTAAAAATAACTCTGTTTATTGTATTTACAATTGGCTCACAACTCACCCCAAATTTCAGTACTTAACAGAATACTTCTTTATGTGTTTTTAAAATCTCTGCGTATGTATTCAAGCACACATGCATGTTAATGTGAATGTGCATAATACAAGCCATATCACACATGGGGAAGTCAGAGGACAACCTAAAGCATTGGCCCTTGCGTTCTACCCTGTTTGAGACTGAGCTTCTGGTTTTCTTCCACCGAGTGAACCAGACTACCCGGCCTGCAAGCCTCCATGGGCTCTCCTGTCTCTGCCTCCCAACTCTGCAGAAATTGTGGGATTACAGAGTTGTGCACTGCGGGGGTCTGCCTTCCCTTGGTTATGGGAATTTGAACCCTTGGTCTTCCCAGCTGTTCGGCAGGTATTTTATTTATTGATCTACTGCCACAGCCTACTTCCTTTCTTTCTAAAGCTTAACTGAAGTACAGTTTACTTATAATAAAATTACCATTTTCAAAATACAGTCCAGTAATTCTGAGTACGTTGTGGAGTTGTGCACCACCTTGAGCTATTTTAGAACATCTTCATTCCTTGGCCTCACCCCCAGCCCCAATCATTCACTTTGTCTCTGGGTCTTAGAGACATTTCTTGTAAATGAAATCTTATGATAGATGATATTTTTTATGTGGTGTCTTTCACTCAGCACAGAGGCTTGAACACTCCTCCACGTGAAGGTGAGCATCACTACTTCATCCTTTCATATGGCCAGATATTTCACTGGGTTGATGTAGCACAGGCTGGTATCTGTCAGTTATGTTCTAGGGACATTCCAAGTTGAGGCTGTTATAGCTACAGCTGCTCCATGTGGTCACATGTAACTTTTGGGTGTGAATAGACTCTATGTCTTTTTTCACTCCCCCGCCCCCCATCTCTCTCTGTAGACATGTGGGTATGTGCACATGAATGCAGTGCACACAGGGGCCAGAAGGTGGCACTAGAGCCCTTGGGACTGGAATTATAAGTGATTAAAACTCACCAGATTTGGGTTCTAGAAACAGAACTCAGGTCCTCTGCAAAAGCACAATGTACTCTTAACTATTAAGCCATGTTTCTCTATATCCTTTATTTTCTTTTCTTATATCAGAGAATACAGTTCTCAAGCTTTTCTTACCTCTTTTCACTACATCTTTGAGATATATATATATATATGTATGTTCATCTGCTGTGAGCAGATGAAACTCACTACATGGGTACGCTTAGGCATGTTGGTAGTAAGACAGCTAATCTCATGTGTTCAATTTAATTACAGCATCCTGGAACCTACAACAGTTTAGTATAACACCTTGCAGGTTAAAGTTAGCTGCTTGATAAATGCTTGATTGATTCTTAAAATCCTCACCAAGGTTCGTTTTTGGAAAGTAAAATCGCAAAAGATTCAATGTTTATTAGTAGTTCTCCATTTTGTGTAAACAGCTAAGACCCTCTGAGAAAACACAGCCAAGTAGCCTAAGAGGGCCCAAATTACACTTTACCTGTTGGGCAGCCTTATTGATCTTGCTTGGCTCAGAAGGCCCCAGTGGAATCAATGGCTTCAAGGCTTGGGTTGGGAGGGTGTTTGTGCTGTGCCTTTGTGCTTTTTCAGTAGACTGTGATTAGAAAGTCCTAACACACAGGGGAGGAAAGTCTCTCCTAGCAAGCCACAAAGCCTTGCAGGCATATTTTCCTACAAGGTAGATTGGCCTGCATCCAGCATAAGCTAACTTTATCTCAGTTACTTTTTGCACTCTGTTCCAAGACCCTGTGGTTAAATTTCAGCTGTAAACTTCACGAGTTCCAACCACAAGGAAACCCAACTCTCTTTGCGGCCTTTCAGTGGACATGTTAGCCACCATATTGGGTCCGAGATGCTGCCAACGCCCCCAGGCCTGTGGTCTGTGGGCTCTGAGGTAGCTTGCAATGAAAGCCCATCTCTAATTGGACAAATGAATATCTTCCCAGGGCTCAAGAAGTCAGTCGATTAGACAAGCATCCTACGTGCCTGCCAGAAGGGCCTGCTCTGTGAGCTGGCTGCCAAGGCCAGAGAGACACAGAGCCTTCGAGCCAGGCTCAACAACTCAACAACCTCAGCTATCTCATAGCTACTGTCATATGATTGGCTGTCTTAGTTTCTTTTCCTGTTCCCAAGATAAAACACTGACAAAGGCAACTTAAGGGAGAAAGGACTTTGGGGCTTACGGCTCAAAGATACCGTGATACTGGCAGGAAAGTTGAGACTATGAGAGCTTGAACCAGCTGATCACATCATACTCAGAAACCAGAGAATGATGAACACACAGTACTGCCAAAGTCCTTTTCTCCATTTATACAGTCCAGGATCCTAGCCAGCGAATGATGCAACCCGCACTCAGTGGGTCTTCCCATGTCAATTAACATAACCAAGATTACCCACCCGCCAGATGTAAAGAGAGGGCATTGCCCATATGGTTCTAGATTCTATCAAATTGACAGTTAACACCATCACAGTGTCCAAAAGTTCTTTCTATTTTAATTTTCAAAACATGTGTTCTTGTGCATATGTTCATTTCTCAGGAATGCTGGCTTTCAAATTTATAACAGATTAGTTTAAAGAATGTGGTAGCACACAGGAGGCTGAAGCAGCAGGAACATAGTGAGTTTGAACTTGGTCTTCATGGTGAGTTCCAGACTAGTAAGGGCTACCAAACAAGGCCCTCTCTATAAATAAACAAGCAAACAAATAAACAAGACTTAAATGATAATTATTTTTCCCACTTCTTAGCAGATATCAATTTTAAAACACATTCAACATGTTGTTGTTTCCTCAATGCCCAATTATCTTCCTTAGAAAACAGGAAAATGTGAGTTGATGAGATGGCTCTGTGTGTGGTTCTGATCACAAAGCCCATATACATACAACTGCACAGATGTCTGTACCCACAACGCTGTGGGAGTCGTGGACAGAAGGCCAGCCTTGCTCAAGTTCAGTGAGAGACCCTGACTCCAGGGCCTATAGGAGAGGATGATGGAATAAGACACCATAGATCCTCTCCTGTCTCTGGGAGTACATGTACAGGTGTGCACACAGCCACACACACATGCACATATGGTATGTGGGCCCACGCAAAAGAGAAAGAGAGAGACAAAAAAAAATCAAAATGTCAGAAAAAAAAACATAACAAAAATAATTCCATCCATCTGAGTGGCCAGCTGTACTCTCCGCATACAGTAAGCTAGAACAAAGAAATTTGGAGCCTGTACAAATAAACGATAGACAAAGGCTTTCTTAAAATCCCAAACAAAACAACAACCTCCCCTTAGCCTTGGTGCCACATTCCTCTGCTTTGTTTTTTTTAATTATTATTATTATCTGCTGTTGTCTGAAATACTAAGTGGAAAATTCCAGAAATGAAAAAAAAATTCATAGGTTTTAAACTGCACACTGTTCTGTGTGGCATGCTGACATCTTGCACTGGGCTGTTCTACCCTCCCAGGGTGGACATCATTTCTTTGTCAATAATATGTTTCCACATAACTTTCACCACAACATATCCCTATAGTTATTGTGTTTCTTTATGACTTATTGCCGTTAACTGTGCTTAATTTGTGGATCAAACTTTACCATAGGCTTGTACCTTTGGGACAGTATTTGTAAGGTTGGGTAACAGCCACAGAGTCAGGTGTCTTTTGGGGGTCTTGGATAGTACCCCCTTAGATAAGGGAGCCATGGGTACACATGTCCTTAGTCAATTGCATTTTCCCCCCTGGAATTACTGCTGTCCAATCAACTAGATTCTTAAGTAGTGATCTGTACTCTCCTTTCCCTTTCAACAATAAGGCTCTTCATTTTTTTCCTCCAAAGTTTGACTTGCTCCCTCTGTACAGCATTCTTCTGGGAGGTAAATGCTTCTCTCTTCCAGCATGTACTCCAAGGGCACTTTCTTTTCCTTACCCAGGGACAGGCAATGATCCAATTGGCCAATCAGAGCCCTTCCCTCCCTGTACTTTTCCAACAGGACTGAGAGGGAATGGGGTTCTTGGCTTTCTCAAGAAAGCATTCTCTTGCTTAAGCAAGTCCCAGAAGGCCTTTGGCAATTCCAGCCCTAAGCCTTGATTTCTGTACTTCTTCTGTGTGTGTCCCTTCCCACTACCCCCACCGTTGCCGTGTCCAGAGTTTTTCTGATTTGGGAAATTTAGTGATGACCTTTTAATTAGCAAATTAAAAAAATTTGGTGTGGAGCCAGAGAGGGGCCTCAGTGATAAAGAAGACTTGTTAAGCCATCATGAGACCAAAGTTTTGGATCCCAGCTTACATATAACAAGCCAGGCCTCCATGAAAACACTCGTAACCCTTGCTGCAAGTGAGGCAGAGGCAGAAGGATAGAAGACTAGCTTAGATTGCGTGATTTTTGTCGCAAACCACAGCAACGATGAATCCTACTACTACTAGGAACAATAATGACAACAATAATAATAAATAATAATAATGATAATAACCTGTTTGTTTGTTTTTTTAGATCACTCCAAATGTTACCTGAGACAGAGGTGAACCTAGAACAGTGGTTAGAAAATGTAACACTGTGGGATTTGAAGACAGCTGGTGCTCAATTAGTTTCATAGTTCTTTCTCCTAGTATTTTCAAGTCTTACACTAATATGCCTTTAGTCTACTTTAATTGATTTTTGTAAGAGGGTGAAAGACGGGGATCCAGTTCCATTCTTCTGCACGTGGACATCCAGATTTTCTGAGCACCATTTGGTGAATAATTTCTGGTTGTTGAATTTACTGGTTGTTGAATATGCAATTTTCCACTTTTGTCCAGTGTCAAATGGCTCTAGAAGCACAGGATTACTTCCAGGTCCTGGGACCTCAATTCTGTAGCATTGATCTATATTTTGCACCCATGCCATGCTGTTCTTGTTATTACAGCTTTGCAGTATAATTTGAAGTTAAGTGTTGGGATTCCTCCAATATTACTCATTTATTTGGGATTGCTTTGTTCATTCACCATGTTTGCCATTTCCATCAGAATTTTAGGATTTTTTTTCCTAGATTTGTGAAGAAAATTATTAACATTTTGATGGGGTCTTTGAAACTATAGATTGTTTCATCATTTTGACAATTTCCCCAACATTAATTCTCCCAATCTATGCACATGAGGAGAGGTCTGTATAGTTTCCATTGTAGATACATTCCATGTACTTGGTTAGGTTTCCTAATCTCTTCCCTGGCATGTTTGTTAATGCTACTCGGAGAAACTAGTGATTTTTGTGATTTTCAGACCTATGACTTTTCTGGTGGAATCTTTAGGTTCATACTGTCTGTAGTCGAGGGTGATTTGACTCCTCCTTTCACTGTTTGTATCTCCTTTATTTCCACCTCATTTCATTCGTCCATATAGCTCTATGCATTTCAAGTGAAATGCTTTCAATGCTCCCCATGGAAAGAGTGTTAGCCGTATGTTTATTACATACAGATTTTATTATACTGAGATACAACCTATTCCTATTACTTCAGCTTCCCAAATGAAAGCAGCTCAAAGGGCTGGGCAACCTGCAGCTCCGGGCTCAGGGCTCTCACACTCACAGACATCCGCAGGTACGAAAGGACTTGCTCTCTAGCATGGAGGACAGGGCCAGCACACACCTTGCCCTAAGTAACCATAAGTTACTGCTGCTCAAACCTCTCAGCAGTTTGCACCTAACCGGCCCCCTCTCTGTGGCAGCCTCTCCTGCCCATGTCCTACCCTGGCATTGTGGCAGACTGTCCCCGAGGCTCTCTCTGATTTGTTATCATTCCCTGTTTTCAGGTCTCCAGAGTACATATCATACAATAGGTGCCCTGTCAACATGGTGCCTGGCTACAGAACTCCAAGACATGGGGACCAGTGCATTTCTCCAGTGTTGGCCTGTCATTCAGGAAGCTTAAATCCCTACACTGCACTTAAGGCTTTGGCATGTAGGGCTTCTCTTGTATCTCTCTGCCCATCTCTGTCTCTCTGTCATTCTGTCTTTCTCTCTTTCTATCTCTTCTGCAGATTGAAACTGGGGTTTCATCTATGCTAGGCAAGAGTTCTACCACTGAACTGGTTATACCTCCTCCTCTCAGATTAGCCTTCTAAATGAAAGCTAGGACCTCAGAGTCAACCATGGTTTGGAAATGAAGAGGAAGTTGGGAATATTGTAGTGAAAAAAAGTGAAAGAAAACACAGGGACCCAAGGCTCTCCCTGAGACCGGGGGCAGGCCGTGTTTGAGACAGCACAATATTTACATCTTATATTCTGCCACGCGGGTCTGTACTTGTTAGGTTTTATGTTTTTCTCTGGTTCTCTGTGTGAATTTCATTTGATGTAAATAGAAAAGGTAACTGGAAAAGAATGCACAGGTTACTGATGTAGCAAATAGAGGAGTATGCTTTGCTGAATCATGGTTTTCTTCTATGACAACTAATTAAGGAACAGACTGTCTTAGAAACATCTAGATCTTCCTAGTAGGGATCATAGCAAATCAGAAAAAAAAAATCTAAAGCTGAAAAGATGAGAAACCATGATTCCCAGACTTCCACGGGTCTTTCTAGCTTTTTCTGGCCAACAAAATTGACTTAGGTCAGGAGAGGTTCAAAAAAGAAGGGAGCCATTAATTCTGTAGGGATTTATACAAGACTGCTCACATATTGTGCAGCCTAGGGCAAAATGAAAATGTGGAATCCCATGTTCAAAATCATCAATAATTTCAACACATCAACTGAATAATATTAGACCAAGCTTGTTATTCTTGAACAGGGCTCTGAGCAACAGTAGAGATCGGACACTCATGAAGCCAGGACAACATAGTATCCTCTACTGGGCCTGTATCAAATGTCAGATTCAGTCTGAGAAAGTAGATCCGTGCTAGAGTTTGTGCTTATCATGCACATGGCTCTGGATTTGATGCTTCATAGACAGAGACAGAAAGAAAGCAAACCACAAGTAGCCTCAAGGCTGAACAAGGCTGAGTGTCTGAATCTTTTTTTTTAAAAAACGATCTTTTGGCCATCACAGGAGCTGCCTCGGGACTTGGGGTAGAGCTCAGTGCTCCATTGCCTCGATAGCCTGCAAGGTCCTGGTACCACAAAAATAATAAGTAAATAAATAAATTCAAAGCTTCATGGACCGTCTACATACTAAACGATTTATAGGTAAATAATAAAGGGAACAAATAAAGGACCAATAATCTTGAGTTTCTTTGAATCCTCCAAAATTGAAGTTTTGTGGCCTTAGCTCATCACAACAATCTGTATCTAAGCAGCCTGTCTTAGCTGGTTTTCAATATATACAACATCCCAAAGAAGTAGGCCGTATTGCCAGCCAAGGAATGGACTTGCCAGTAAGAGCGGGAGCAAGCAGGCAAAGAGCAAAGGCTTCCTTCTCCCTTGTCCTTTCTAGGCTGCCAGCAGAAGGTGTGGCCCATGTTAAAGGTGATCTTCCCATCTCAGAAGATCCAGCTTAGAAGTCAATCTTCCAAAGATTTAATTAAGCAAAACTTCCTCAGAGGTGTACCCGGTTTCATGGGTTTTCATTAATTCCAGATGGATGTAAAGTTGACAACCAAGAACAGCCACCACATGTGTCCCAGTCGCAGTCCATCATAAAAGGAAGATAGGACATGAGCCCAAGCAGATGCCATGGAGGAACATGTCTCACTGGCCTTCTCCTCTTGGCTTGTTGATCATGCTTTCTTAAACAGAGCTACCCAGAGCTACCGGGGGTGGCACTGCCCAGAGTGGGCTGGGCCCTCCCACATCCATAATCAGTCAAGAGAGTACGCCACAGACTTGCTTTAGGACAATTTTGATGGTGGGGGTATTTTGCTAATTGAAGTTGCCTCTTCCCAGATGACCTTGGCTTGGGTCAAGATGACAAAAACCTAACTAGCACAACCCTGTTATAAATGGCTCCTTTAAAAATTGCGTCAGACTGTTTATTGATATCATATAGAAATAGAATTGATTTTTGTGGGTGTTAACATTGTATCCTGTGACCTTGCTGAGATAAATTCACTTATTTCCAGCAAAGTGAGATTTGGGATTGATGTAAAGAAACCATTCCCGAATACATTACCATGCTGACCTTGAATAATGGTGCTTTCACACCTTTTTGATCTATAAGCCTTTCTTTCCTGGCCTTATTCCACTGATTGATGCTAAATGAAATATAGTAGATTGTCTGTCTGTGTCTAGGTTTCTCTCTGCCCCTCTCTGCCCTTTTCTCTCTCTTTTCATCTCTCTATCTCTCTCTCTTCCTCCCCCTCTCTCCCTTCCCCTCTCTGCCTCTTCCCCCCTCCCCCAATGTGTGTGTGTGTGTGTGTTTTCCAGGCTTGTGAAGAGCATTTTTATCCCTTATGGTGAAATACGATATTAGTGGTGCATGTTGTAGGCGCCCCTGATCAGGCTATGCTCATCAGTTTTTGTAGTCTTGACAAACACCTGTGAGTCTTTTAAATTGGGTTTTAAATGAAGAAAAGATCTCTTTTTGTTTTGATGAAGTCTAATGATTTGTTTTTTTTTTCTTTTCTGGCCTTACGCATTTTTTTTAAACTTTCATTGTGAATATTCATTGTACATGGGACCATGCTACATAAAGACATTCTCATACAAGTAAATGTTATACACTGAGCATGTCCCCCATATCCTCTTCCTCTCTTCACTCCTTATCCCTCCCAATATTCCTTGGCTTCTCCCAGACAGTTTTTGGTTCTAGGGAAAGATTTATATTGACTCATACTTTCATCGGGACACTATATGTGTCCCGAGCCGGTGTGGTGAAGCCATATCATGGCAGCAACAATATGCAGTACAGCAAGACTTTCTCATCTCCGAAAGAACCCACAGCCCCCAAATCAGCACCAACATCTGGACACTCCTGTTCAAATGCGCAAGCCTGTGGGGGCACATTTCACCTCCAAACCGTAGCATTCTCTTAAAGAAAGGAGTTTCTGGGAATGGGCCTATAGGATAGCCTGGGCCCCCATTCCAGCCTAAGTTCTTGGTGACGTGATCTGCCAAGACGCAAGCATGCAGCAGCTACATGCTTCCATCACCAGAAAGCCACCTATGTCCATGACTTTCAGTCACAGAGGACTGCATCCCTTCAAACTATGGGACCAAGCAAACCTTTCTCCCCTAACGGTCTGTTCTCACCGCCATGGAGGATGCCTTCTGCCATGATCCTCATGCCGATGTCCCCTCAGACCGTGAAACAAAATAAACCCCTCTTCCCTCAAGGTAGCCCTTTCATGTATTTTATGACAGTGATTAGGAAAGCAACTAATACACAAAATCAGTACCCAAAAAAAGTGGCCTCACTGCCGTGGCCTGGAGAAGTTGAACCAGGTGGTTCATAGGCCTTTGAAACTGATTTGGGGAAAGGATGTGCAAAAGTTCAAAGCTATGGGCTGAAATGTCCGGAGCACTGTAAACAGAGCTACATGGATGATGCTGGCAGGAATGAGGAAGGCCAGAATGCAAACAGAAGCGCAGATGATGATGGCCAAACTCAAAATGTTTCATAGGAGAACAATGGACCAGAAGATATTCATGCTGCATTTTGCCAGAGCATCTAGCTGCCATCTGCTTCTGTCCTGAAAATCTGAGTGAGGATGAATCAAAAGAAATATGATGACATGTTGGGGGAAGGAAGTGCTTCAAGATAGGGTAGTATTCTGGCTGTGGCATGCTTAATGCTCTGCTCTTAGTCTGATTTATGGAGGGAAGGAACAAAAAGCATAGATGTTTTTAAAAATATTTAGTATAGCAAGGAAAGCAAGAATATGAGCAAACTAAAGGCCTGGGACAGACACCACAACAGTAATTATTGTTAAAAAGATGAACACAAATGAAGAGAGACATTATCAATAGAAAAGGTGCCTTTAAGGCAACAGCCCCAGATCGATGATGCTATGGTATAAAAATGCAGATTTATTCAGGAGGAGGGTGTTTGAACAGAGGGTGCCTCTGTAGAGGTTCCCTGCTAGAGAAACAACACCCTATGGAAGTGTTTCCCAGGTTCAGTCACCAGATACACAGAGGCCACTGTTGCTGTGGTGAATGGGTGGCAGGTTACATGGCAAGCTGGAAGCAGAACTTAGTGGTGATGTCCATGTGGTGCTGATGGTGCATGCATGGAGAACTGCAGAGGGACAGGGGCTTTCATCAGCACGACAGGAAGGTGCAGAAACCAATGTGTGGCAGGGTTAGATGTTCTGCAAGGAGGTCCTGAGACCACTAAGTGACGCTGTGATGATGAAGCCTGGGTCTCAGTAGAGACCTCAGCTGTACATGCTAGGACTGTGGACTGTCCATTCAGTAAAGCTGTAGGCATGGAGTGGAACCATTCTAAGAGTGGGCTGCAAGTGCTGCTGGCAGCAGAGCTGGAGGGCTATGACTGTCCAAGCCTATGGTAGACCAGATGGCACAGCCATGATCCCTGAACGCTGGACAGGTTGTTTCATGATTTGATATTTGTCCTGCTAGATTTATGGATCATGTTGGCACAGTCTTCTTTTAGAATGTTTGTACCACTCTATATTGAATGATATATTTTTTGGTGGGGATTCACATTAAGAGATTGCCTTCAACCTCAGAAGGGACTTTGAACTTTGGATTTTTAAACCGTAAGACTATGGGGACTTTTGAAGTTGGACTAAATGTATTTTGCATGTGCGATGACTGTGAGTCTTTGGGTCAGGGATAGAATGCCTTGGTTTGAATGTGAAACATCCCTCACAGGTTCATGTATTTGAATAGTTCATCTCTCTAAGTAGTACTACCATCTTGGGGAGGTTGTGAGCCCTTTAGAAAGTGAATCTTCACTGAAGATGAGTGATTATCAGAAAGTCCTTGTGACTGCTTTTGGCCTGAGTTTCCATGTTGCTTTCCAGTCTGCTGAAAGTGAGCAAGACTTGCATTCTTCCGACATCACACCTTATCCATCATGGTGGACTGAACACCATCAAACCACAAGCCAAAATAAAACCAACCTCCTTTGTGCTGCTTTGTGTATTTTATCACAGTGATGAGAAAAATAACTAATTCAGACCTATTTTATAGAGGTGAGCTTTAACTGTTAACTTGAAACAACTAGAATCACTTGGGAAGAGAATCTCAATGAAAGATTGTCTGGATCAGGTGGTCCTGTGGTCATGTCTGTGGGGGGTAATTTGATTGTCTTAATTGATTGGGATGAGTCAGCTTATATGTGGGGAGCATTCTTCTCTGGATTTGGGTCCTCGACCGTATAATAAGTAGAGAGGGGTAGCCTAGCTAACTGTGGATGGGATACGGCTAACTGTTTTAAACCCTCACCTTGACTTTCTGCTATGATGGACTATAATCTGAACAGTCACTAGTGCCTATCTATTACTTGACCCTATGAAGTTTGAGATCAGGAAAGTATAGCTCTCTTTTGAGGTAGGCCTCCACTGGATAGCCATACAGTTGATTTCATCATTTTGAATTCCACACAAGTACATTTATCTTTCCTTTTTAATCTTATAACTTTCTACTGTTAGTTCTAAGGTGACAACAGGTATTATGACCTAATCTATGCCCCATACCTGCCCAAATAGATGTTAAAATGGGCAAATTAAAATTCCAGACATGGTGCACACACCTGCAATCTCAGCACTCAAGAAATTTAAGGCAGGAGGATGCGGAGTTCAACACCAGCCGTGGCTACATAATGAGTTCTGGAACAGCTTGAGCTACACGGTAAGATCCTGTCTCAGGGAAAAAAGTAAAGGGAAAATCAACTTCGGAAAACAACCTATGTGACAGCAGAAACAGTAGTGCGGTCCCTTTCTTAAGTTTCTTCAGACTACACAGCTCACTGCAACACTACTGACTCTAGGAGTTGACACTACTTAATTACTGTCTTACTGAATTAAGATCTAACCCTTCATTCACCGGAACTATGCTGCTTTAATGAATGGCAGTGAATGCTATTTATGAAAAACATTAACTACAAAAGAATAAAAATGGAGACAAGCATTGAAAGAAGGAGGTAAAACATCACAGAATTCTCATTTTCAAAAATAGAGCAATGAATAGGTATCAAAAAGTGATGAACCAGTATATAATAATATAAGCAAATCATTTGTAAGTATAAAAATTGGTGACTAAAGTGTAATTGATAAAAAAAAATTAAAAAATAAAAATTTAATTTAAAAAAATAAAAGAAAAAAATTGGTGCTAGAAGAAAGAAAAACCAAAAGCAAATTCATCTGGGATGGCTTTATAGACAGGAGTTAGAGACAGTCGTGAGCTGCCTTGTGGGTGCTGGGAATCAAACCCAGGACCCCTGGAAGAGCATTACATGTTCTTAACTGTGGAGACATCTCTTCAGCCCGTGGGAGTGGCCTTACAGGAAGGAGCCAGAGGCAACAGCCGTTTTGTATACCTTTTCAGTACCTTTTGATTTTTTTTTAAAGTTAAGCACACGATTGCTTTTTAAAACTAAACATTAACTTTTAAAAACTCAGTTACTTGGGCTTCTCCGTAAGCCCCAGTTGCAGAATCTATTAATTATGTCTTAAATGTCATTGCCTAATATTTTAAAACAGGGAAGGGGAAGATAGCTTTTCCCCTCACAATATAACGCTGCCTTTGGTATGTAGTTATCACTTGTGTCAGAAAGATAAATTTAATCACCCGCCGGTGTCCTATTGTTATGAAATGACAGAGTTAATGCAATTTATTCAGTGCTCTTGTTCCGTCACTAATGTGTCACTCAGAATCAGGCTCTAATTTTACAAAAATGGTTTAATTTTTATTCTAGATTTTAAAAAATATCATTTCTGCCAATTTGCTTATATATATATATATATATATATATATATATAGAGAGAGAGAGAGAGAGAGAGAGAGAGAGAGAGAGAGGAATTTCAGTGAGAAGCTAAAATCTAATTTCCTAAATTGTTCCAGTTCAGAGAGAAAAAATGATTTTATTTTTCACGGGATATATTTTTTCAGACTATCTATCTAATTAAGGGTCATCCAACAACCCTCTCTATTTGGCAGCTCGGTAAACTGAGGTCATGAGAAAGGTTAGAATCTCAGCAGTCCAGAGATGCCATGACCTTATCCTTCTGAGGTGCTTCTGATCTGGGTTTGGGGCGCCACAAGCTGACATTCAGTCCTTTGTGCCACATGCTATAGCTGCCTAATTTGCATATTCCTTCAGTCAGCAAATACTGCCTCACTCCTGTTGTAAGTGTGGACTGAACAAGGCCAGCTTCCCATCTTAAAGAAGAGATTTCAGAGGCTCTGTAGTACCTGGCCCTCTGCTCCTGTGCAGTGAGTCCAGATGCTCCATGTGCCCAGGAAGGACTGAAGTGTCATGGGCATCATTACATACCCTCCAGCTCCGGAGAAGGCAGACAGCAGCTTTTTAGAATAATGAGCGATTGTCCACAGAATACCCTCCTTTGTTCAAAGCAAAGCTTGTGTTGCGTGGGAGAGGTTGGGTTTGGCACAAAGTACTAAATGCATGAATGCTAGCATGCATCCTTAGACTCTTTTGGGGTCCCCATGTATGAGGGATAAGGCTGGAAGCTCCCAGGTGTCACAGCAAAGGCACAGTGGCCAACGTTAAGGTGACTATATGGCAGTGCTATATTGGGTAATTTAGAGAATATGAACTGGCTCCTTTTCAAGAGGCTCCTTTTGTTCTGTAGTATCATTATACTAAGGAATCTTTGGAGGCAGGAGGAGACGTGCTTTGGAACCTGACAAGTTCAAACTCCTGCTTCCTATCTTTACCCATAGAGGTTGTATGAGTTACAGCAAACATTCAGATAGGAAGTTGAGTAGAAGTTCCTAGAGAAAAGCCACACCTGCGTTAAAGATTCCTTAAGGCCGATTCATCGATTGATTAGACTGACTGATTAGAACTTCAGTGATTATCCAGAGTTGGAATGTTGCGGGTCTGGAGCCAAATGAACTTGGGCTAGCTTCAGCCTCCTTAATAGCCATTCATTGCCAACTTTGTATTTGAACTAATATCCTTGTGACCATTAGGCAAATCTTTTTGTAATGTGCTCACAGAACACCGGCTTTCACCAAGCTGAAAGCCGAGAATATCACTAGACATGCAGCATCCTATGTCACTTTGCTCTAATATCTACCTGATAGCCCCACCAATATATTTTAAAGGGCCTTGATTCATGACTTTCCTTTATTCTGTTACTGTAAAAATTTCACGAACCTGTTATCACTTGGAGCATGGGATTTGGAACTAACCTGAATCTATGTTCCTGGGCCTTGGGGTTGAGAGCAGAGGACCATGAGGGACAGTTTATGTTTACACAACATGGCATTGATATGGATGTCCATCAGTGTGAGCTAGCACAAGATGGTTGACATTGGAAATCCTGGGACTGCCAAGGTAAACAGTGATGCAATGTTATATAACTGGTGTGTGTGTGTGTGTGTGTGTGTGTGTGTGTGTGAGTCTATATAAATATGGCTATGAGGTCAGAGAGCTGGGCCTTTGCTTGAGCCTTAGTGAGAGGCTGAGGCTTTTCCCCTGCCAGTAGCCTGTGTGTGTTTACCTGTAAGTCTATGTACCTACGTTCACGTGGCCTACGCCTGCCTTTGTTGTGGCCTGTGTGTGTCCATGTCTGCCTGGGTACTCGCTGGTAGCAGCCAGCCTAGCACCTTTATCAAGAGTAAATAAGTGAATCTTCAAAATCTCTTCAGCTTGCTAGCCTCCTATGCCCCTTCCTGCTTTCCTGACACTGGGGCAGGACCACACACCTGGTCACTCATATCTGGCTCCAGAATATACCATTTCTTCTTTCTTGTGAAGTGAGAGCTGGATTTTCCTGTCAACAGGAACTATTGATGCTGTGTTCATAAAATACCACTTGACCTCTGTGTAAGACTTGGAGACCGGGTACGCCCAGATAGATCACTTGAGAGTTGGTTTCCTGGAGAAGCACCTGCCTCCTAACGCTGTCTGCCTGGAGCTCTCCACCCTGAGCAGCCTGCAGACCCAGCCCTGGTTCCTGGTGGGGCTTGGAGCAGCCACTGACTGGAAGTCTTATTTGCTGTCCCTCCCCAGAGTTCCATCAGTATCAGTGAATATCTCCCAGAGCGCAAACCAAGAGGGGGCGGTGCTCTTTCTGCCTGGGAAGGGTTTTTATTGTCTTCAGTCAGTGAACCAAGCTGCTTGGCAGCTTAGAACACATCTTTCCTAGGTCATTATTCTCCCTCCCTTTCTTCCCCTTTTCTCTCCTCTCCTCTGTTCTCCCTCTCTCTCTCCATCTGTTTTCTTCATTCTTCTCCTTCCTCACTCCTTCCTTCCCTCTCTCTTTGTGTTGCTGTCCCTCATCCCCCAACTTCCGGGCCCTTTTTAAAAACAAAGTTTCACTATGGAGCTCAGGTTGGCCTTGAATTCACAGTACTCCTGCCCCAACCTCCCAAGCACCACCACACCCAGCTAAGAGCCCATCTATCACATAGGCCACTCCTACCCACTGGTGCAGAGACCCCATGGGCTCAGGCCCTTTCCTAACCCTACACACACCTCTCCTTCCTACTCGGGCTCTGTTTGGGCTTCACTTTTAAAAGCTCTCCCCACTCCCCCCTTTAAAATAATTCATTCTGGGAGGTGGTGGTGGGGACAGGAGAATTTAACCCTAAAAGGGATCCGATGCCCCTTTGATTTGATGTCAAAGAGGTACATGTTCAGTGGTGGCTTGGGAAGTTTGAACAACTTTGAATAACACAATCAAACTTGTTTGCCTTCATGTTGGGGTAGGTAGGATAAAGCCCTAAAACAAACTGACTTCTTACCAGAGTTAGACAATGTTTCCAGCCCTGTCTCATGCGTCACCATATCCTAGATTGGGAGGTCCCCAAAGGCCCATGGACTCACTCTTTAGGGTGGCGTTACTAGGATGTATTGGAGTCTGTGGGGGATGTGGCCTAGTAGGAGGATTTTAGGTCATTTGAGATATGCTCTTGAAGGGAACAGTGTCCAGTCTCCTAGCCCCTGCCTCCTGGCCTTGAAGTGGCTTTGCTCTGCCATCTGTCCCCACCACCATGGCCTGCGGCTCAAAGCATTGGGGCCGATATAGATCAAGGACTGAAATTTCTGAAACCATAAGTTAAAAGAAACCCATCAGCTTTGCGAGTTGATTGTATGGGATTCATTTGTGGTATCGATGGAAAGCTGACCAGATGGTCAAAAGAATAAAAAAAAAATAATGAACGAAATAGAAACAAAACTAGGAAACACCCACAAGCCAGAAGTGGTAAACCGGGAACTCAGAAGGCTGAGGCAGAAGAAATGCAAGTCCAAGAGCAGCATGGGTCGTATCACAAGAGCCTGTCCAAAAAAAAGGAAAAAAGAAAACCTCTACAAATGGACAAATAATCTCCTGATCTGTCTGTCTGTCTGTGGTGCATACTCCAGTGTGTGTGTGTGTGTGTGTGTGTGGCACCCACACATGGCCAGAGGTTAACATTCAGTGTCCTGCTTTAACATTTTCTGCCTTGCTTTCTGAGACAAGGTCTCCCTCTAAATCTAGAACTCACCAATTCAGCTAGTCTGAGTTGGTAATGCACCACCATGCGTGGCCTCAGCACTGGGGCGGCTTTTGCAATCTGCTAGGCTCTTTGTGTAGGTGCTGAGGAATAGCTCACATCCTCAAGCCTGTACAGCAAGCTTTTTGACTATTGAACCATATCCCCAGCCCCCCACCAAATGGATTCTTAATGAGCCAGTCTGCCTGCTAAGTGTGGGAGTTACCGTGTATACATTTACATAAATTAACGTAAATTTACATGAACATAAACGCTTCCTGCCTCTTATTTCCTTTGAGGGCAAGGACTTTCTCCTTTACAGCTTGACGGTGTAGCGTTAGACTTCACACCTGGTGGACTCTCCATAAATGTCTTCAGGCCCTCTAATGTCATCATTGGTGCTGTTGCTATCCTTCCTCAGGTCTGATATAGCTTTAAGTCCCTTCATCATTCCATTGAGAGCCCTGACATATTTTTCAATGACTATGTCCCTTTTCAATTGAAGTTGTGAAAGAAAATAAAATATTTCAATTGTGATATGACCAGTCTAGAGCCTGTAGTATAATGTTAAAATTTTTCTATAAAGATTAATGCTAACCCCGTAGTCTGTACCCTATGGTCATTTGGAACTTATAAATCTAGTCATTTTTTTCTTAGCTTTACCTCATATTTCTATAATTTAAATATACAGATATGTCTGTAATAAACACTTCTTGTCTGAGAATTCTGTTGGGGGATAAAGAGATGATTCAGTGGTTATGAGCACTGGAAGCTCTTCCAGAGGACCCAGGTTCAATTCCCAGCTCCGGCTGGCACATGGCAGCTCACAACTGTCTGTAACTCCAGTTCCAGGGGATCTGACACCTTCACACAGACATACATGGAGGCAAAATATCAATGCACATTTAAAGAAGGAGGAGGAGGAGGAGAAGGAGGAGGAGGAGGAGTTCAGTCTGAGAATTTCTACCAATTATATTTTCCGAGCACTGAATGCATTCTCTCATCAGTGAGATACGATTCTGCCTAAATAGCTTGAGCAAGGTAGGTAGAAGCTGATTCTTTCATTGAACAGAAGTCTAAGTAGCTGACATCACCTCAAGAATTATAAAGTCATGCACTTCTGCTGCTGAACAACACCCAGGTACTGACTTCATCTGCCAGGTTCAAAAGGCTCACAGTTCCACTTCTCTGAAACAGCAAGCACTTGCTTTAAGAACAGGACTCATGAGGAAAATACTTTTTCTCTGTACTGATCACAGATAGGCTCCAGGGCAAGATGTGCTTGGAAACAGCAGCAGAGGGAGGAAGGTACATTTGAGTTAGCAAGCTCTGTGTGTGCTGTGGAAGAAGGGAGAAAGTGTTCAAAGGTAACGTGAGGAAGATGCTCTCAACCTTGGCTCCACGGTGCATGATGCGCAGATGTCTCTACAGGGCATGGGGATTAGGGATACAAGTTTGTAGTTCTGTCTAGTTTTTATGAATATTTCTTATCAGGCATATTTGCATGAGACTTCCTTGCCTGCCTTTCCTTCCTCCCTTCCTTATTTCCTCCCTCCTTTCTTCCTTTTCAGATGGGCACAGTGGTTTTATTTTCATTCTGACAGTATCTACTGTGAGAGTTGGTCACATACTTTAAGTCCAGCTGCAAGTGAGACTGGGAAGTTCTGTTTTTATACTGGATAGTAGGTGTAGGACTCCCCAAAGATGCCCATTACCTTGTCCCTGAAGGTCATGGCAAAGATACTTTCCAGATGGGGTTAAATTAGATATTTTGAGAGAATGGAATTGTCCTGCTTTATCTGGGCGGGGCCAATGCAATTGCGAGGGTCCCTCAGAGAAGGATAAAGAGTCAGAGTCAACTTTCATGAAAGTAGAGGAGAGAGGATGGCTGAAGATGTTCTGCTACTGCCTTTGAAGATGAAAGGAGGGAGCCAGTATCCAAAGAGGGAGGTGGCCTCTAGACAGAGCAAGAATACGGATGGTCCCCTCTAACATCCAGAAGAAACACAGCCCAGCTTACTCTTGTTTTATTCCCAGCTTCCAAAATTATAAAGCAGTAAAATTGTGTTGATTTAAGATACTTTGTGGTGATCTGTCACAGCAGAAGCAGGTAGCTAATACACTTACTCTGATTTGTTTTTCTTGTTTCTTGTTTTCGTTATTCCACTACAATGAAAAAAATGAACACAAATGTGAGAAGATAATTAGCATTCTCCTCTACATTTTAAAATTATTACTACTATTATTAATTATCAAATGTATATAGATTTTTTTTTCTGAATGTGTGTTTGGGTACCATGCCTGGTGCCCACAGGGGCCAGAAGACAGTGTGAGATGGTCCCTGGCAACTACAGATTGTTGTAGTTTACCATGTGATTACTGAGAATTAAATGCAGCTCCTTCAAGAGCGCAGCCAGTGCTCTTAACTCCTGAGACATTCCTCCAACCCCTGCCATGTTTTATTTATTAATTTTGATAGTGATTTTATGGAAACCCTTAAAGACACTTCTTCAGATTGCCCACAAATATTGAACTGAAAACACATGGTTACCACCCAACTCAGTTCCTCTAGTTGTATGCATCCCTTTGGTTTCTTCTGTCTTTCAGGGCTTCTGTGATTGTCCCTTATATGTCAGATATAACAAGATAGGCTTTATCCATCTGACCTGAGCATTCTTTTTCTCTTAATATTTTTTTAAATCTTTTTATTGGTTCTTTTTGAATTTCACATCATGCACCCCAATCCCATTCATTTCCCCCTCCCCTCATACCTGCTTTTCATCCTTGTAACCTTCCCCAACAACAATAACAAAAGAAAGAAAGAAAGAAAGAAAGAAAGAAAGAAAGAAAGAAAGAAAGAAAGAAAGAAAGAAAGAAAGAAAGAAAGATTTCATTGTGGAAGCTGTAGTATGTCATAGTATGTCCCACAATATACCCTTTTGTCTATACTTCTTTGCCTGCAAATGTTCATTGCAATGGCGCATTGGCTTGACACAAGGCCTCTGGCTTTTGCTACTCTATCAATACTGGAACCTCACTGGGACTCCTCTCAGATATCCTGTTGTTGTGCTGTGAGATGGAGACCCTGTAGTTTTGGATCTGTAAGACCGGGTCCTTCATGTGCTTCAGCAGTTCACTGATGAGGTTGGTGTTGGGGTAGGCCAATTCAAAGCCCTGGATCTGGGTCTGAGAGGTATCTGAGCACTTCTGCTCTCATGTCTTCAGGGCCAGCTCACCAGCAACCCCTGTAACCAGGGCCAGCTCTACCCTGATGCCCAGGTGAGGTGCAGGACCTGTGTTCCTGAGTTCTGCAGCAGATGAGGGACAGGGACAGCTCTCCTGTTCTCATGACCCCTGTCTGGGCCAGCTCTCTTGCCCACCACCAGTGGTAAGGGCATAAGGAAGGAAAGATCTCTCCCTTGCAGACACTTCAAACAGACAAGAGGCATGACCGGCTCTTCCTTGCTCACATACTCAGGGCTGGCTTGCCTGCACCTCCATCACCGGGGTCAACTCTACTGTACTGCCCAGGCGAGGACAGGGCCCACTCTCCCAAGTGCTACAGCGCTGAGAAGCAGGGACAGCTTTCCTGTTCTCATTACCCCAAGGGCCAGATCTCCCACCTGTTGCAGGTGGGGAGGGGAGAGGAGGGTATCTCTTCTTCATCTATGCCACCACACAGATGAGTGGTAGGGCCAGCTCTCCCGAGGTCATATCCTTGGGCCAGCTCACCTGCAACCCCGGCAATGTGCTGGCCCTGTTCTCCCAAGTACGGTGGCTGGCTAACGGCTGGATCAGGTCTCTTGCTCTCACGCCTCCAGGGCCAGCTCTTCCACCATGCCCAGGTGAGGGGTGGACACAGTTCTGCATAGCCCTCAGATGTCAACATGTCTCTAGGCAGCCGCCCTGACCAAGGATGTCCCTCTAGTTTTTGGTGGTTACAGACCCCTGCTGCTGCAGGGCCATAGACACTGACATGGCCCCCAGTGGCAACACAGACCAGGACTCCACCATGGTCCCAGGTGGCATCACTGGCTACTCATATCAGGTTGTTCTTCACCACCCTCGAGTCTCCAGTTCTGCCTTTCTCCACTGTGCCCACATCCTTCTGTTCTTATTTTCTCTTTCATTTCTTCACCACTTCCTTGCTCCTCTCAGTGGTGCCCAGGGTCTCTGAGTGTCTGGAATCATCTCCGGAGTGGTCTCAGGAGTGCTGTGCCCCTCTTGTGTATTATGGTACCAGGCAGGGGTCATCTTGGGCATGGTCTGTGCCACAACCATGCAGGCCTGCACAGCACGGGACTGGTAGTTACCTCAGGCTAGCTCCCTGTCTGGGTCCCACGGAGCCATTTTGGTGGTCTACTCAGGTTCAGGTTCACTCCTCGCATAGCTTGCCAGGGTGTTTCCTTGTGAGGGTCATGTGTCTTGGGCTCACTCCTGCCGGGGGACTACAGTCACAGGAGGGGATCTTCTAGTCTCCGGCTTGTTACCCATTCTGGGAGTTCATCTAGACCTGTCTAGCACTAGGCTGGTAGTGCCTCAGGCTAGCTTCTTGTCCAATCCCCTGGTGCTGCACTGGTGGTCGTCTCAGGCTCACTCTCTTCAGAGAATGTTAGGTGTTTGTTGGTCAGAACACTAAGGGTAGACATGGCCTCTCTCTTCTCTGCCAGCTGTACAGCAGCCACATCTGTGCTGATCACTCTAGGCGCAGTGATCTGAGCATTCTTGTAGTCGTTTGAATAAAAAGGCCCCCATAGGCACTTGTATTTGAATGCTTAGTCATCAGAGAATGGCAGTATTTGAGACTGATTAGGAGGTGTGGCCTTGTGAAGGAAGTGTGTCTCTGGGGGTGGGTTTTGAGGCTTCAAAAGCTCAAGCAAGACCCAGTGTCTCTCCCTGCTTCCTCTGGATTCAGATGTAGAACTTTCAGCTATTTCTGCCACACCATGTCTTCCTGCATGCCACCATATGTTTCATCATGACAGTAACAGACTAAGCCTCTAAAACTGTAAGCCATCCCCAGCTTAATATTTTCTTTTATAAGAGTTGTCATAGTCGCGATGTCTCTTCACAGCAATACAGCACTGACTCATGGTGCCCAGAATTCAGTGCATCACAATTCCTTCACCCACCTTGGGTTTGCTATCTTCACCTACAAATGAACACTCACCCTCCTCAATGGGAAGCCCATTCTCCCCGAGCCAGAACTCTGAAATAACAGAAAGGCTTAGAAGTTCTGTTTTCCTTAGGTCATCCCCCAGCAGTAGTTCGTCAGCCTCCAGCAACAAAGCTTGAAGGCTCTGGCTTAAGCTAACCTCAGTGATAACAGATTGCCCCCACCAGAGTTCAGAGCTTCAGAAACCATAAAGCCTTAAAATTCCAGTCTCTCCACAGGCTTCATAGCAATGGCCTAATTGCCTTTCAGGAAGGATAAAATGCACATATTTCTGAGCCTCCATCCCCAGGCCCTAGGCCTTTGCTTCTCACACTATCAATGTTTGGGATTGCTAGTTACCAGATCTGTTAAATCCTCTCCAAGCTGTTTGCTTCCAGAGAAACAACCCAAGGGACTACAGCCAGGATAATGGGGAATTGAAACGATGCTAAAGCTTTCAAGTTTCCGAAAGATGAGCACATTTTCTTCTGTGTTGTTCCCCTCACCTGCTCCTTGTCCTCTCTGCCAACACTCCCTCTGCCCCAGATTCGTTGGCAGTCCAAGCAGGAGCCGACTGCCTACCAGGCATCCTCATTAAAATGCACTGTTCTTGCTAATTATGAGCCAAGATTCTCCTACAGTGGGCCTGGTCTGGGCATTGCCATTATCTTCATAAATAGACTCTTTACTTTGCAAACGGTGCTGTCATAGCAAGGCATTCTCAACCTGGCAAAGGCTCTGTGCATTCTTGAGTGGCGGAGGGAATGTGTCAGCAAGAGAAGGCAGAGGTATTCATGCCAAAGCAGGGCTCTGTCCTGAGTTCACCCCACTCAGTCTGGGCAGCAGGCAGCCAACACAATGGCTGAATCTGAGAGTACAACCATGGTGTGCAGTAGCATATGGCCCAGATCTTCTGGGAGATTTTATTTCCTGTCGTTTTAATCTTTACAGCAAAAAGCAACCTAGCCAATGTAAAAAAAATCTGTAAATATTTTTAAGTGCTCCATTTTTCTTTCTTTTTAAAAGAATGTTCCTAGTTTAAAAAAAAAACACCACAAATTGGATGGGGTGTAGGTGTATGTATGTGTGAGGAAGCTGGTGCAGATGAGTTCTTGTTCTCCTAAACATGCCATATGCAAGCTCATCTATGAGAATTTGTTTATGTATTTAGCTGCCTTTGCCTACAAAACTCTTTCTGTGTACAGTTTCTGTCTGTTTAATGCTCAGCCACCTTTCCAGGTGCTAGCTCTGTCTGTACACCGTCTGTTCTGACTCCCTCACATACATGGCCCCTTTTCTGCAATGTCAGAGTGGTTCTACGTCATCTATTAAGTGCTCCTGTAGCTCCCACTGTGTAATGCTGGCTTTGTCCCCATACCACATCTGTCATACCTATAGCATATCTATTCCTTACAATGGACCTGCAGCTCAGGTGTTCTCATTTTGTAACAGAAATGCTGAAGCTCAGGGATCCATCCCCTTACATACACACACACACACACACACACACACACACACACACACAACTTAGCCAGGAGCAAAGTAGGGCTTGAAACCTTCAGTTGCATGAACGTCTACTCTATACTAGATTACAAATTCCTGGGGGAAGAGTCTGCTCTTAGACGCTCAATAGAAATGAGTCAAAAAAAGAAAGAAACCCTGCACTATAGTCTAATTAGTTCTCTACAACATGTTGTCCAGAAAAGCTGCATGAAAAGGCAGCTCAAAGTGCCAGTGCAGAGCACATGCCTTTTTGCAAATTCACAGCTTGCAAAACGTATCATTAAAAGGGCCACAGGGCCTGGGAAAGTTAAAGGTCTTCGGCTGGCCTTCCCACTAACCTTGGTGCAATAATAAAGCACTTCTCAAACTCCGAGGTGCAAAGGAACCAGGCAGGATCCTGTTAAAATGCAGGTGTCATGCAGGCCTGGGTGAGGGAGGCGTGGCCGGGACCACCCTTTGAGCAGCCAGATAGGAAGAGAATGCTGAAAAACCCACAAAAGAGTGAGTGGGGTACATAGAAGTAGAAGGGAGACTGTGAGGCCTTGAAGCCAGAGAGAACTGTGGTGAAAGAGAGTGGGGAAGATTTCACTGTGTGTCTCTCACATGCAGGTCTCTATGTCTTCCCTTATGCTGTGCCCTTTGCCTGGAAATCCTGACATAGTCTTCGGCCTAATAAAATTTCATTTGTCCTTGGGGGGAAAAAAGCCCTCAGAGGTCATTTCCAGTAAGCTTTGCCACTCCCCTAGGTTCAGCTAAGTCTCCTCTCCACCTCCGGATAATGGATGGCTCATAACATAGGTTCTGTCTGCTTCCCCAACCTGTCCCCCACACTTCAGCTCTGACTGTGCATTCCTTGAGGTAAGAGGCTACGAATTAATGAAATGATACACGATGGGTGTTTTTAATAAGCTGAGATTGCCGAAGGGGCTGAGAGGGATCAACCTCTCCACTACCCACTCCTAGGGCTCAGATTAACTTGAACAAAATGGATGCACAGGAGAAAAGCATACACAAGTTTATTGGCACAAGTTGAACGTGGTGCAGGAGTCTTCATAAAGAAATAAAGACCCCAAAGACCTGGAGTGGGAGTCTTACAGAATAAATGGGACAAGAGGGAAACATGAAAACCCAGCAGTAAACATGAAGATGCATCAGTTAAGTAGGACTAGAGGTGGGAAAGGAAGAGGGGGCAGTGAAGAAGTACCGTACTGATATCACAGACCACAAAAATGCCATTTAAAATACAGCCATGGAAGACAGTAACTTAAAACAGCATGCATAGCTGGACATGGTGGTGCATGCCTCTAATCCCAGAACTCAGGGAGGCAAAGGCAGGCAGATCGATGTGAGTTTGAGGCCAGCCTGGTCTACAGAGCAAGTTCAGGACAGCCAAGAGTACACAGAAAAATCCTGTCTCAAAAAACCAAAGCCAAAATCAAAAGCAGCAGGCATTTGTTGAAGGCATGGGGCATGGACTAGTTAGGCATCTAGACCCTCATGCATCTGCACTCATTTGACAGGTCAGCTACAATGGCTCTGTAAGAAATCAGGGCATCAAGCAAGGTCCATGTAGTCTTTCACATTCCTGGATCAGCTCAAGTCCACAGCAGGGATTCCATGAGAGCGCGAAGCCCGCAAAGCTTTCTGGCTTTGTATGCCATCACCATTGTTCATCTGATTGTCCAGACCAAGTAGATAGACCCAGAGCCAGGGGGTGGCGAAACAGACCTGTGACTCAATGAAAGAAGAACTACAGGCCAAATGAGAAGAGAGTTACAAAGCAAAGCTACAAGGACCAGGGACTTCAAAATCAACTGCATCAATTTATGTTACAAGGGACTCTGGCAGGCACTACTTCCCCCTTGTGCGGTTGAGCTGACTTCAGGAGGCACCTGGGCTGCAGTGTGTGCCCACTCCTTACTCTTGGCTCACCGGTCTCCTCAGGCAGACGCTGTCTCCCCAGACAGGCTTCTCAGTTGTTTGCTCCAGCTGTGCAATTCCATGTAATTCAGACTAGACCTAAGAGTAGGGTGAGTGCGATATGACCGGAGAAAGAGATCTGTCAATAAAAAATAACTAAGTGAATAAAAATAAATTTAAGTTTAACTCTATTCAGCTATCAGCTTTCCCATAGTCTGTGTAAACCTCGAGATGTCCATGAGTACAGTGTTTTCTTTTTTTCTTCTTCTTCTTCTTCTTCTTCCTTCTTTTAATTTTCACTTTCTGAAATAGAATCTTGTGTTGCCCAAGATACACTAACTCCTGATCATCCAGATGGGAGCCACTGAGCCCACTTTGTATTTTCAGTGTAATGATTTGACTAGGTGATGTGTTAAATACAGCTTAAAAGACTGTATGTCCCAATCTCCCCCAATCCTAATGAGTCAGTCCTTCTCAGAGGCAAATGATGTTGTTTTAAATCACAAAAATGAATGATAAAGTTTGATATAAACAAATGTGTATGCTTTGTCCTGGACAGTGTATTTTGAGGTTTTTTTCAATTAACATTATTTCAATAATTTTTTCCAACCTAAGGCACCAAAATATTCTTTCTTTTTCTTTTTAGGGCAAATGCATGAAAACCACATTAATCACCCCCTACCGACAGCCATTTAGTTCATGTCCATCCTCCTGGTGTTATATAATTAAATGCAAAGAGATCTGCAACAAGACACTGGTAGAACCCAAGTTTGGGATTGATGACTGACTGCTCTTTTGTCTTTTGATTGGAGTCTTTGTCTTAGTTGTAATTGTAAAACTTGAGAGAGATAAAGAGACAGCCAACAAGATAGCTCAACAGATAAAAGCACTGGCATCCACGAATGAGAGAGTTGAAGTCCCAGATCCCAAATGGTGGAAGAAGAGAATGGCTTCCAGAGGGTGGTCACCTGCCCTCCACAAGAGCACTACAGCCAAAATGCACACACACCCACATACATACGTACAGAGAGAGAGAGTGTGTAAAAATGCAATTTAAAAATCCTGCAGAAAACTTCATGAGCTCCTCAGCATGTGTCTGGTAGAGGAACTATATGTTTTAACCTGTAGAGGAAGCCATGAGAGAGGGCTGGATGCTTTGAGAAGACAAAGGGCTATGATTCAAAACATAAGCGAGTCTGGGAACGCAGCCCGGGGCTGGAGTCCACGCTCAGCATGCACAAGGCCTGCATGGACCGCCTGGCCCCCGCCCTGAGTTTATAAGGCTGGTGAACACCATGGGGGCCAGCCAGTTCGTTCAAGCAGCTTCACGTGCACAGCAGCAGCTCCACACCAGGGGCCTCTGTTCCACTCTCTGCGCTTTCCGGTTCCAGAGGCTGAATTTGAGGTGCACAGAGCTAATCGCTTGGAAAAAAACATGCCATGACTGCTATCATTGGATTCATTCTCAAGTCAATTCAGACTAGCCAAAATGACAGCCACCCCTGAGAATTTTCAAGGAGGATGTTAACTCCTCCAGAGCCATAGCCACATACAAACATCAGTACACAAATTGTTTCTGAAGGCTAGCATGTGTACCCACTGCCTCAGAGTTACCGAGAAACAGGTTAGGCCTCAAATACCAGACCCACGGAACCAGTCTCTCTGGAGTCTATAATAAGCTCCCATCAAGCCCCGTCAGGTCTGGGAAATCTACCAAGACAGCAGCGCAAATAAACATGACTGCATTCAGGAACTTAGAATCTCAGCTCCTCCAGAGTCTGTATATGGGGCACACTAAATGTTCTGTGCTCTGGTGGCCTGGTGCTAACTCATGGGAGGACAGAGCTTTCTCTCTGGCTTCAAAGGGCTCAGCCCTGCAAGGTTGAGACTCTGAAGTGGTAATATTAAAAAAAAAACATGTGATAGGGCAATACTGGTCAGGGGGCCAGTCTAAATCTCCTTCTGCCTTCTGCACAAAGACCTTCCAGGTGTACAGTGACCGATGCAGGTAGGATGTTTGGTTGTGACATTCTTATAGGTTGAATTGGCAAGGAAGCTGGCCTTTGAGGGATTCTAGATCCAAGGCTGGCCACGGAGCCTGAGCAGGCACAGATGACTCCTAGGACGTGCCCTTGCCGCAACAGAAGCTGCTTTCTCTGGCAGGTATAGAGGTGTATAGGTCAGTGCGTGTGCAGAACGGGGTTGCAGGGGGCAGGGGATTAGTGTCTGGATTTAAAATCTGGAGTCAACATGGGGAACTCTGATTTCTCATTGCAGAACAAGGTATTCTCACCGAAAGTCCTGGTGGTTGAGCTAGACCTGGGTCCTAACTGTAAATGGATCTGTTGGCCCTGAAGTTGGGCCATCGGGGATGGCCATCCTTAAGCTTAACCTGACCCTTGATACAGTTTCCATCTCCTCTGCAACTGTACTGCAGATTTAATCTCTTAACTCCAACTGGGCTCCCGAGCAGTGGGCTATGGATTTTGCCATTCCAGGGTGGCGGTGAGGAAATCAACACCCTTTCGGGCATCACAGACAGCTTCTCAAGGTCCTAACCATGTTTTGCACAGAGTTGGTGCTCAATGAATGTGTGGTGAGTCCAGGTCAGCAAGTCAGCAATCACCCTGAAAGGAAGTATTTCTAGTTAGCCTAGAGCATAGAGACTGAGATGGTCATGTTTTTTTCCGAATCTGTGTTAGTGTTCTGAGTCTGCTCTAGAGTGCTTGTACAGAATGGCATGAAAAGGCCCTTAGTGCTCTGAAAGTATGCCTTTCTCACAAATGTCAAAAACAAACAAATTTGCCTATAGAAACAGAAGGTGGAGTATCTTTCCTCACTTATCATCAGGGTTATAACTAACACTCCTGTAAGCAAAGATACATTAAAGAGAAAGTGTAATATGTTAATCAATGTTTTACATGACAGAGATTTCAAAAGTGAAGGCTCAGACTAGAGATGGGGCTCATTTGGTAGAGTCCTTGCCTACCATATTAGCTTTAACTCTCAACTTGACAGCTTACAGTCATCTGAGAGAGAAATTGCCCTAAACCAGATTAACCCATGGGCATGTCTGCAGAGAACTACCTTCACTGGTAATAGCTGTAAGAGGGCCCGGCCCGCTGTGGGTAGGACTATTTCCTGGTCAATCGGTCCTGAGCTGCGTAAGACAGCTGGCTGAGCACAGGTCTTTGAGTCAGCCAGCAAGCAGTGTGTGCTTATGGTTGCTGCTCTGCTTCCTCATCTGTGAATGGACTCCAGTGGCAAGGTTCTGTGGGACAGCAAACTAACCTGCTCCGAGTTCCTGCCCTGAGTTTGGACTGTAAGCAGCAAGCTAAAATAAACGCTTACTTCCCTCAGGCTGCTTTCTGGTCTGTAATTTGTCACAGTAGCAGAATGAAACCAGATTACCTAGCATGCAAAGAACCTTGGATTTGACCTCTAATACTTGATAATCAGGTGTGGTGGTGGAGATCTGTAAGCCCAGGCGAGGGGAGCAGGCGTTGAAGGTCATCATTTACAACCACTTAGTAAGTCTGAAGTTAGCCTGGGATACATGAGACCCTGTCGGAAAACAAGCAAAGGCCCAGGGAAAACTGCCAACTTAAAATAAATTATCATTTTTGTTAATTTTTGAGAACCTCATACACCCATACATTGTATTCTGATATTAGTCACTCTGCGCTCCTGCTGCTAACTCCTCGAAGGTCTACTCTTCACCTCCACACCCTTCCAACTCGCTTTCTCCCCAAAATCAATTGTAGAGAGATTTTAATCCAGCGACATGGCTGCTCTGGCTGGAATACAGACATGCCTTTAGCAGACATCTTTAATGCCTCTGGCTGGGATTCAAACATGGCCCTTAGTACACACCTTTAATCTCTCTCTCTCTCTCTGTCTCTCTCTCTCTCTCTGTCTCTCTCTCTCTCTCTGTCTCTCTCTCTCTCTCTCTCTCTCTCTCTCTCTCTCTGAGACAGGGTTTCTCTCTGTAACAGCTTATCTGTCTTGGAACTCACTCTGTAGACAAGGCTGTCCTTGAATTCAGAGATCGACTTGCCTCTGTCTCCCAAGTGCTGGGATTAAAGGCATGTGCCACCAATGCCCAGTCACACCTTTAATCTCAAACAATAAAGGTAAAGTTAGTTTATAGAAAGAAGCACCCATGTTTGAAAGTGACAGCTAATTGAGAGGCACACAAAATGATGAATCAGAGAAACATCTGATGGATTGAGTCAGGATAAAATATGCCCAACTCTCACCAGAAGAGACAAGAAAGACAGGGCTTAAAGGAGGGAGCAGGTAGAGAGAGAATAGGGTACAGTGGAGAAATGAGGCAGTTTTACCCAGAGAGTTCTACAGGGACGGGTTGAAGAGAGAACAAGTTAGACACAGGTGAAGATAGAATGAGCCAGAGAAAGAGAAGGGGCCAGAAGATTGGAACAGATTGCTAGAATTATTTTAAGGCCAAACAGTGCAATTCAGTCAGAAGTAAGAGAAGTCAGTTTGAATAAGTCAGCTTGGAGAGGAGTTTGAGCCAGAACAGCTGAAATGAACTAGAGCCAACAAGAGTTTAGAAAGAACTAGAAAGGGTGAACGTACTCATGTGTAAGTCTCAGAGGCTGAAAACGTTCTAGGCCTAGATTAGCTTGTATGGAGCCTAGAAGCCTCCAGGACTTGACTTAAGTGAGAGGCAAAGGCAGCAATTCTTGAGACAATAATTACCTCAGGTAAATAAGTTACCTTTACAATCAATTGGTTCTAATTTGTGTTGCCATATGCTCATGGATGTGTGGTCATCCACTAGAGTGTGGTCTGCTTACCAGGGGGCAGATGTTAAAACAAACACACACATATAAACATGAGGGGGAAGAAAAACCCTCAATTTTTATGCTTAGGTTTGATAAAGAATAGACAGCCATGTTGTAATACCATTGTTTGGAAAAAGTATAGATCATGCTTAAAGAGGATGTCTAGCAGTGCCCCCCTGTTCAGATCCCTCTTGGTTTTCTCTGTGGCATTCTTAAGTGCTCTGGGTAAGAAAGGACTCTTTCTAGGATCAAGGTTTCATAGCCTATAAGAAAGGTAAGACCATTTCTTTATGATCAGCTCCTGCCCAGAAGGTAAAGGGAAGGTTAGAATCATATTTCTAGGTTTAGGGCTGGCTTTGGGAGAGAGGAAGTCTACTGTCTGCAGCCTGCCTAAGGCATAGGAATTCTAGTTCTGTGGCTGGCTGAAGAGGCATTCTAGTGACTATGGTCACCTTGTGGGAGAAGCCGGAGCAGAAGGAAGGTAAGAAAAATGCTTATTTGAAACCTTTCTTACACCTTCAGTTCAAAGAACTCAGTATGCCAAAAGACTGTCCTTTAGAGAGCCATTTCTCTGAGCCACATGACCATGTCCTCATAATGTAAAGAGTTTTACATGATTTCTTGAGTGAGATTTGCTCTCTTATGAATCCTCTTTAAATATCCATCCACGCTAATCCCAGGCTCTGAGGACCAGCTCGACCCTCTAGCTTCTTTAGTTTTCATCTAGGACTTGAGGAACGGAGATACCCAAGCAGGGCCTAGCAGACCAGTGACAGGCTGTCGAATGAGTACAGAACAGGATATTGGGGTGGAGAAGAGGAGGGAAGGAGAGAAAAATAAAGACAGACCAGACAGAGTGGAGCCCCTACCATAGAGAGAGAATGAGAGGGATACATATTGATTGTTTCCGGAGTCATATGGAAAGGGAGAAAACGGTGATGTCAGGAGAGGGAGGAAGAAAGGATGGGAGGGAGAGAGAGATATGGGATTACAGGTGTAAGCCACCATGCTATATTCACCAGCACTATGTAACCTTACACAGTACTGGGGATCAAACCCAGGGCTTCATGCCTGCTAGGCCAGCACTCTACCAAGTGATCTACATGCCCCGTTCAAGAAAAATTTTAAAGTTTTTCCTAAATTTAGTTATCTTTCTGTCTGTCTCTGTTCAAAACTGTAAGACTCTCCTTTGCCTTCCCCCATTGCTGCAGGGACAGGCCTGTGTTTTCCCTGTGAGAATCCGAGAATGCTTCTGACAGATCTCTAAACACAGGAGAAGCAAAAGACAAGTCCAAGAACATTTATGACTTCACAAAGGGAGCAAAAAAAAAAAAAAACACTGAAGGAAGAGTGTATTTCTTAAGAGAAGTCAAACATGCTTGGTTTCTTAGCTCCTAAGAAGATAGATAGAGGAGTTGGCTTGGTGAAGGAAGGGCTTATGTGCAAGCACCAAGACTGAGTCTGGATCCTTGCAGTCCATGTAAATCCTAGTTGGGCACAGCAGCCAGCAGGAAAGTAGAAGGAAACAGGAGATCCCCAGAGCAAGCTGACTATTTAGACTAGCCAGCTCTGCAAACTCTGGGTTGAAGTGAGAGGCCCTGCCTCAATGAACAAGGTGGAAGAGCAATTGAGGAAGATTCCTGATGTCAACCTTGGGCCCCCGCATGCCTGCACACATACATGCCATGCATTAGGCATCACTGACTTGAGAAAACATCTGTGAGGCCTGCTGGAGCTCAGAGGGTCATGTAAGATAGCTGTCCTCAGAGTTGTAGCTCTAGCAAATAAGGTTGTAGTGTGGTATGAATGACTGTCCTCCAAGCCAGGCAACTGCCATCTTGGGAAGTCCAGCTGTATCCCCTTTTCAAAAGGACCATGCCAACCAAGCTTGTTAACCGTTAAGACTCCTCCTCTTCATGTCGAGGTGGGGTGGATCATGAGACCTTCTTCAGAGTATCCAGCTGCTCCCTACCACCTGCTAAGTGACTCTGCCTTAACTGCAGGCCTCAGAGAGGGACTACAGTATATAGGGAAGATTAGGGAGAAGCTCTTCTATGGGGCTAAGGTGAAGCCCTCACCCCTACAGGGTATAGGCTTTCCACGTATTGCCAGTTCCAAGAAAGGAGTAGTCACCCCCATGTAAGAAACCCCTCACCAATGCTCTATAAGGAAGCTCAATGAATTCCTCAGTTCCTCTGGGAAAACTTGGGCTGAACTGTACCTGGGCTTGTAGCTGAGGCCTTAAGAGAAGGGTTAGACATTGCCTACATTTCTCCCTGGGAAAAAATTTTAGCAACACGTCTCTTATACATACCCCAGACTTAACTGCAATTTACTGAAAACCCCTAATGACCCCACCTTCTTGAAGCTTGTTGAAAATGCATAGTGAGTTGCCAAGATCAGGGTGTTCTTCATCAAGGACTCCGGGGGAGATAACATTTAATTTGCTCTTCTGTCAGCCTTGTTATGCGGGTAAATTCCAGGGAGTGATGTATGTTTTTTGTAAAGTCAGCAAGCCATTGTTGAGCAGAATTTCTGCAGATATTGTCAGCGGGAACATAATCTGGGTCAATGAATCATAAATTCTATTTTGGTAGTTTGCTGAAGACAACATTGAGGACGTAGCTGTCCCGATGGGGGAAAACTGGAAAAAGACACTCCTAATGAGGTAGCAATGCAGCAGGGCAGGAGAGAAAGGCGAGAGGCATTCTGCCCAACAGATTGAAGGCTTCCCTTCAACTGTTTGTTTATTCGCCCACCAGGTTGGGTCTTCCTCTTTCCCTCTGAGTCCGGGGAGTAACAGCGTAGCAGTGAAGACAACAGACGGCACCATCACACACAAACAGGAGCAGGGTACTAGCACACGTTCCCTGGGGTCTTCGGGTCACTTCTGCTGCTCAGCTTATCAAGCTGTAAAGAATCACTTTGTCCCTGAGAACAAATCCACCGACATTAAATGGCAGCAGCTTGGGATGGTTCACCACTGTCCTGGTTAGCATAGGTTACCAAAAACAGCCAGGTTACACACTAACTTATCTCTCTATTTTGGTTAATGAAGTCCAGGTGCTGCTATTGGGGTGGGGCTTGGGAGGAAGGGAAAATGAGGATGTGTTCATTAGAGATGGGCTTTCTTCCACATAATTCTATCTGACTCTATACATGAACACACTGAAGATAAACAGCAATAACAAGCCTGTCACCGCTATTACGCACACAGATATGATGTCCGAGAGCTCCAATTCAAATGCCTTACTGTGTAGCTCATCAAGATCATAGAGGGAGAAAATACCTGGAGGTCTCCTCACAACCAAGGGCAAGCAACTGTGTGTTGACCCCCTACTACAGCCTCTCCACTGGTCCTTGGGGCTTCACACCACTGACAGTAGCTGTTTTTTGTTTGTTTGTTTGTTTGTTTGTTTGTTTCTGATAAGGACAATAAGAAACATGAGGAGTAGTCCCTGTAGGAGAGATTTGGAAGAGATATGGGAAAGACACCAAGGAATGAGTTACAAGGGATGATGACAGAAAAGATAGGAGGACCAATCACAGCAACTAACCCTGAAGTGGACCATTTCTGTCCTCACCCTTCTGGCTAATCCAGGGTTCTGCTGGTCGCCTCATGAGGTCTGTCAGCTATGTCTGCTGAAGCAGATGGTGTTTGCCTCCACCGGAGGGTGTCTACTCTCATGAGTCTCTGGTCCACAGGGATTCTCTGATTTGAGTTGGGAAATGGAAGATAAATGACCTTCATTCACAATGAGCAATTATCATCCCTCACTGAGGGGAAAGGGTTTTTTTTTTTTTTCCTCAAGGGAGATATAAAACCATCTTGCATACTATTAGGAGGCATTCTGGACCTGTAGGAATGTCCAAAAATTGGATCCTTGAACCTTATTGCCTACTAGAATTGCCGGGGATATTGGACCTCATAGTCCAATTAGTCAGTTTAAATGGTGCTGGAAATTTTTAAACATATTCTTAAGTGATTTATATAAAATAAATGGATAGAACATGCTATGGATTAGGTCACAAGTTGTACCAATTGGGAGACTGAGGGGCCTTTAGGGACTATGGCCTAGTGAGAAGTCCTTACTGAGAGACCTGGGCCCCTCCTCACTCCTTTGCTCCCTGACTCATGATGAGGTAAGCCAAATTGACTCCCTCTGTCTCCCTCCTCCACGAGGTGCTTCCTTATCAAGGGCCCAAAAGTGATGATGCCACCCAGCAAGGCCCCAAGACTCCAAAATAAACCAAAATAAACCTTCTCTCCTCGTAAGCTGATTGTGTCTATGCTTGTTATAGCAAAATGAGGCTGACTGTCTTAGTGTTTTATCCCTGTGAAGAGATACCATGACCATGGCAACTCTTATAAAGGACGATATTTAATTGGGTGTGGTATACAGTTCAGAGGTTTAGGCCGTTGCCATCACGGCAGGAAACATCCCAGCGTGCAGGCAGACATGGTGCTGGAGAAGGAACTGAGAGTTCCACATCTGGATTGGCAGCCAGCAGGAAGAGAAGTGGCTTGAGCTTCCGAGACCTCAGACGCCACCCCCTGGTGGCCTCCAACAAAGCCATGGGTGGTCCAGCAAGGCCATTCCTCCTGATGGTGACCCTCCCTTTGGACTACGGGAGCCACTTTTATTCCAACCACCACTCCAATTCCCACGGGAGGACACTGGTTGGACCTAGCATAGGAATACCAGGCCCATCAAACCCAACCAAACAGGAGCTACACAAAGCTAAGATTCCATGCCACTGGGTAAAGCTGATTTGTTTACCTGATCTTCTGATTAATCAGGAGGGAACAGTATGATATTCAAGTACCCAGATAAACAAAGACAGGGCTAATAAGCACGTCTCCTCTGCTCTGTCTTTACAAGAAGTGTCCTATTGTTAGCCAGTCAGCTTTTCCATATTGTTCCATTTCCTAGATTGCTCCTTACAAACCCACTCCTCCTCCGCCCAAAGGGAACACACAGCCAGTTTTTGTAGCGTTAGAGGATTCCCTAAAGTCAAAAATCATAGATAAAAGACAATTAGATCTATAACTAAATTTGTTCTCATTTTTTCTCTTGACATTCGAAAGGGCCCTCGGGACCTGGGGGCAGGAACCCGGAAACAGGGTTTGCTTTCTTTCACAGTACCAGAAAATAGGAGGGCTGGGCCCTCCTAAATTAACAAAGAAAATCAGGACAATTGCTCACACAGATCAACTTGATAAAGGAATTAGTCAGTTGAATTATCAGCCTTTTTCAGGTGGTTCTAGGATGTGTCAAACTGATAGATAGGAGGAGAGGTGAGTCTGAGGTTTATGCACAGGGCCCATTCCCTCTTTACCAGAGTGTTGACATTGGTTATCAAGGCAGTGTGGTGGGGTGGGTTTGTCCAGGGCACCTGGTGCTCATGGGCTTCTTTCAATGCCCCAGCTCCTGGTAAGGAAAGAGGGCTTCCCAGATCTGCTTAACCTTGAACTGGACCAAAGCCCTCGCTGGATCACAGTCCTCCTTATCACTCTTGGCAGGGAGCCAAGGACTCAGTATTCCCCCCCCCCCCCCCCCAAGAGTTCTCCAGATGATCTAGCTGCCAAACAGGTTTGGGAACAATGGCAGGATCTGGCCAAGATAATTAAAGGGGGTTAAGAAAAGGGCTCTGCCTGAGGCTGCTCATTGTCTCGCTGCCAGGTGTCATCATCAGCCCAGTGATCCCAGGAGCAGACTCTCTGGCTTCCCAAGAATTCTCATTTAAGACGTACTCAGATGTGCAGTCACAGAGTCTTAGCACTTAAAATTGAGTTCTACAAGTACTCAGAATTTTGAAAGAGGAGGGCAAGAGGAACTGATATGGGAACAGTGAATGGGGTGGCATCTGAGAAGTGGAATCTTTTAGCAGTATGGCGGGCAAAGGAGTCTGCCATGTGGTAGAAGAAAGGCTTAGAATGAAAGAAGTAAAAATTCCAAGGACAAAATACTGTTCTAGCTCAGTGCAGCCATTAAATTGCTGTCCACAGATCCCCTCTTGGATGACAGGGATTTGGGCAAATACTTCACCACCAATTTGATTTTCCTAGCAGAACAGAACAATGGCCCTTCACTCCTGTCTTATGGAGGAAGAAACTCCATTACCTTGTTCAATGAGGCAGACAGGTGGCACTGCATCCGTAAGTCCTACAGAGCGGAGGTGAGCAGGGCATGGGGTTATGAAGATGGTTTAGTGCTTAAAGCACTTATCACATAAGGGTTTGGACAGAAGTCAGAATCCCCAAAGCCACATCAATCTACTGGGGGGATTGGCCCACTTGAGCTCATGTCCCAAAAGCTAGAGACAGGATTTCTATAGCAAGCTAAGTATCTAGACTAGTCTGGGTTCAGTTGGGAGACTATCTCAGTGAATAAGGTGGAGAATGATCAATAAAGACCCCAGTGCCAACCTTGGGCCTCCACATGCACACATATATGCCACCCTCAAACATGTGAACTCATGCACACACCATACACACATACAAATACCCCAAAAAAAAGGAAAAAAAGAAAATGAAAAAGAATAATGATGTTTGGAGAGAAGTTCTGGCTGGCAATGAACTTGCTTGTCATCTTTGGTACTTTATTCTCCCAGATTCATCCAACAGCTGGTGAGTTCAGCCCTCCTATTTGCAGGGCTCTGGTAGGGTGGGGGAATTAGCCCCCAAGTGAATCACTCTTTCTGGATCTGGCAGCTAGCTACCTCCTGCAATCCTAGCTCTCAGGCTGCAGATAGATGAGCATGTGGAAGGCACACAGAACATGTTCTATGGACACTTCCTACACTGAACTGAGAGGAATCAGTGGGCCAGCCTTGGCCATTTGCTGACACTCACTTTCCCAGGATTCTTGTCCTCAGCTTGGGTGTCTGGTGCCAGGGTAGCGCTGCTGAAGCCTGAGAAGGCAGCAATATCCAAGAATCACGAGCTCTCACACAGAATACCTCTTAATATTTGTATGTTTGCTATTCAAAGGCTTCTTGATGTAAAATACTTTGCACGTGGTGGAGATTCTTGACACAAAAACCTCTCTTATTTCCTGCCTCATCAGAAAGAACTTCGTAGGTGATTGGCTTCCACGGTTCCATGGTTCTGTTTCACAGAAATGTGAGTTACAATCTAATTCTTTTTTTCCAGGAAAGGCCTGAGGTTTTCAGAGATGCTATTAAGTGAAGGAAACAATGTGTTAATGCCTAACTTTAAATAATCTGTGTCCTGTGAGGTTCTTGGAGCTAACTTGTGTCTAAGAAAATCTGGACAAAGGCTGTGTTAGGTCTATCAATCTCCCTTATATTACCCCTTAAATGAAGAGCCAGAGAAGATTCCAGCTGCTCTTTCCAGCTTTTGTCAGGTTCCCTACATGGCGACTCCCCTTGTCAGTGATAACGCGCTGGCTTCTGTAGTCATCAAGACTCTCTCAGCATGCTGCTCAGCCCCACAGCCCATCAACCCTTCAGGAGAGGGTGCTCAGCAGTAAAAGCATTCCAGCTTCTCAGCCTGGTTCCCATCACAGCCTTTCTCTCTGTCATTCTCCAGCCAGGGATCCCACACTCTTGGCAAACACGGACTTACCCTTCTACACACTCACAGTTGAAATCCACACCCTTCTAACTCCATCTTTCACGTTCAACTTCCAGATACGTGTAGAAGAAAACTGAAAAATCCTTTCTGAAGAAACTTATGGTATTCTTACTTTAAAAACAGAGAAGTGAAGACACTCCTTCAAACTTCTTGTTTTGTTTTTATTTTAAACATTTCTTTTTATTTTATGTGTATGAGTGTTTTGTAGTCATGTATGTATGTGTACTATATACATGCTTGGTGTCCGTGGCAGCCAGACAGGCACTGGATCCCCTGGAAACGGAGTTAAGGATGGTTGTAAGCTGCCATGTATGTACTGGGAACTAGACTCTGTGAGAAAAGCAAGTGCTCATAACCGTGAGCCATCTCTCCAGTCCCAAACTTCCTGTTCCTAACTATCATGTTTTTCTTACGGACAACCATTGTGGTATGGCAGGGGAAAAATAATTTGAAATTAGAAATATCCTGCCTTGACCTGGGTGACATAAGTGAACTTGAGCAGGGCATCCTACTACTCTGAGTGTTAGTTCCACTCTCCAAGAAGGATGATTCCTACCATATACTAATGAGTAAATAAAAGATGAAAACTTTAGTCTCCTTGACTCTCGAGTCACAGATATTTGGCCCTAAGTCTCTCCCTTTTTCTCCTACACCTTCCCTATTCCTCCTTCTTCCAAAAGTCTCTCAGTCCTCGAAAGTTACAGGTCTTCAAGCTTCCAAGAGCTTCTGCAGGGAGGCTGCAACCTCAGGACAGCTGCTACATCCATGCTGGTCTGCAACCCCTAAGAAGAAGGGGCGAGATGCAGCAGGACGTTGTGAAGGAAAATGGAGGACGAGGCAGGAAGGACTGCATAATGACCAGATTCTAACAGGAGTCTGGCCAGAGGAAGGAAGTTGGGAAACATGGCAAAGACTCATGAAAGCTATGGGAGGCTTGCAAAAGCCGCCGGGGAGCCTTTGAGCTAATGTTGCCAGAGGACTGCCTGTATCTCCCAGGACCTCTCTTATTATCCATGCTCTGCTTACTGTCAGCTGGAAGCAGCTCAGGGGAGGCACTGATGGGTTCTTGAAAAGAATAGTCATGGCATCGCTCAGCCATGCTCACTGTCCTTGCAATAGCTGAGCAAAGAAGTGATATAAAGAATGAAAAAAAGATATGTCTCCAAATTCCGCCACTCATAATTGGCAAACTTCTTAATACAAAGCACTGTGACTTTGGTCTCATGTTTGAGCAATCCCATCTCTAGCCTTATAACACACCATACTCACGCTCCCTTTGGGTTCTAGGGTCTTGGATATTCAAAATTTCCTTTACAGTACCACAGTGAGGGTAATTCTATGGTAGGATTAAGAGTCAGTTGACTTCATTCTTTCTGGGAATGAAGATATGGGGGTTTAGTTTCATCTGATCTAGTCCAATCTGGTTTGGTCTGGTCTACACTGATCTGGCCTTGCGCTCTGGATAAATGGCTTTGAATCTCCTCTCGCCTGAGACATCTGTGCCTTCCCCTGGGAGGGTCTGGAGAAGTAGCTTTGCTTCTGGTCTCACTGGGGGTTTCTGCATCTCCCTCTCTGAGGGCCTGATTACCATCACCCTATCTGTTGTCTGTGTGATTGCCTACCAGTCCCACCTAGCCGAATTGCAACACAGAGTCATCAAGGAGAGCTTTCATAGTGCAGCCCCTCAGGCCTGGTGAATCGATACCCATGGAGTAAGACCCACCCTGTACATTCAACAATATCCTCAAATGACTGTTGTGATCAACTAATCATGGAAGCCAAGTTCTGCTGAGAAATTACACAGCTGAGAGAAAGGGACTTACTTGCTGTCCATGGATCCTAAACCATATTTTGTACCTACCCTGTGAACTACCTTATATCTTGGTAACTATTCCATATGTATCTCTTCCCCTGACCCATATGCCTTTCTCAGCTCAAACTTATGTGTGTGCAATATTTTCCAGGACATAGTTAAGGGGTTGCATGGCTCTTCTTCACAGGTCTTGGCATCCTTAGAAAGATCTAATCTGTATATCTCTCCCACATGCTTTCTGAGGAATTTCACTAAAGGTCTGTGTGTCCTGAAAGGTTATGAACCTCCCTTAGTAGATGAACAACAGCTTGGTCATTATGTCAGTAGAATGTGAAAACCAAACATGGGAGCACAGTAGAATTGCACACAAACACACACACACAGACACACACAGTCATGCACACACAAATGCACACACATCCACATTTAAGAAGAACAATCAGCAATCTCTGCAACATGCCAGGTTCTGGTTACACTTCGGTGACTGTGTGTGTGTGGCAACAAATTCAGCCCTCTAGGAGCTGTTCTTTGCATCAGATGTGTAACTGTGTCCACTGACAGTGATTCCCATGGGAGGGTGTGGCCAGCTGTCCCAGTTCCTGGCAATGGCATCTGGAAAATCTTCATCAAGGATCATGGAACAAAGAAGAGGGGCTCCTTGTTCTTGGCTGTGACCTCTGCTAATGTATGGAGTCTGCTCAGTGCCAGCACTAATTTGCTCTTGCAAATAAAGGAAATAGTTGCATTAAAATTTTGCTACCAGGCTCAGCACAAAGTGCATTTCATGAATCATCTAACTTAATCCTCCCAACAGCTCTATGAGGAAGACATTTAATGGGCAAAGAAGTCCAAGGTTAGAGAGACAATGGCCTTGCTCAACATGAAAGCTCTTGAGTGGAAGAGTTCATACTCAAGCATCAAGACCAGACAGCTTCAGGCTCTTCCTGGTCTCCCTTCTTCCTTCTGAGATGCTGGTCTAATCTGCCTAACCCCACTCACTGTGAAGTTCTCCATGGACATCTCCTTGCCTCAACTATTTCATTTGCTCTTCCCCATCCCAGCATCTCCTAACTTTGTATAGAGTCCCTCAAGACCACCAGAGTAAGCAAATAATATAGAATTATTATTCGTGTTAAGACTGGCCCTCCCCACTGATTTCCCCTGACTTGGCACACTCTGACATTCTCCTCCTCTGAATGAGTCTAGAGATTCTCTCCCGTCCCTGGAGAGTGTTAGATGGGTCTGAACATAAGCTTCTTTCCTCTGTTAATCCTTAGGCATTGCCAACCCTAAAGGTAAAAGTGCCAGTGTCATGGAGGGCCTGAAGCACACAATTATGGCTAATAAAGTTGAAGTCGGGACTGGGTCATGAACTCAACTGTGCTTGGAAAATGCAAATGCCATGCCAAGAGGAATCAATAGCTGTCAACAGATTTTTAGAGAACAGCATTATGTGTCTGGACGGGTTTAGATGGCAGGTTAGTGTGATCAAGTTGTGGCTACTCTGTCTTGTTGTTCTGCCTTTGACATGTGGCAAGTCAGTCATCCGGACAGCTCCGTGTTGAGTGGATGTCTTCTGCCTGCTTGGGGACGGCATCATGGAGAAGATGCACAAGCTCCTGGTCTTCACGGAGCTGAGAATCAGTGGTTATAGACAGCTTCTCTGATACCTTCACTTCTTGATAATGCTGTTAAATGATAAAAAGCGCAACGAGTGATTTTTCTAAGTACTCAACAATTTCTGAGGATGAACATTAATGTCGCTTTACTGGTTATTTCTGCCAGGTGCTCTCTAGTTTGGGACAGCACAGAATCATGGCAGAGAGAGGAGCAAGGAAGGAGAAGGACAGGTGGGTGAAGAGCTTATCCTAGGTGTATTTTAAAGCTGATACAAACCCCCTTATTACACCCTTCAACTTGCTTTTATTCATTCGTGCATTCAATTATTCATTTACTTAACATTCATCCTGTGTTTATTATCTGGCCATCTTTGTGCCAAGGGCTATAAGCTCCGTGTCAATTAAGACATACATCTAAATCCCCTGTCGTGTAAATAAGCAGTTGCAGAAACGAAATTATAGGGTAGGGTATAGTGGGAGCCAAAAGAGGGATTGGCTGGCTTGGCCTGAAGATGTAATGTGTCTTAGCTGGATTATGAAAAATAGGTATGGGCTTTCTTGGCAGACAAGAAGGAATGACAGGGGAAGAGCAGGAGCAAAGGACAAGGCAAAATGAGTATTGTTATGAAGCCGGGGTGTGTGTAGCGCATGTGTGGTGTTGTCCTGCTGCAGCCATTAAAAGGGAAACAGTAATCAGACCATATGAGGTTTGCACAGAATTCTGTCAATCTGCTGACTCACTGATGGCTCTTAGACAAAGAAATTCAACCGTATTTGCATTGTGTAAGCTTCGATATGTTCTCTGAAGTTTACTCTGCTGGTATCAAGGAAATCTTACTGAAGGAAGTAAGAATAGACGAGAAAGACGAGAAAGAAGGGATCTCTATTCTGTGAACTACAAGAGGGAAAGCCAAGTGTGGTGCACATGTTTTTAATCGCGGCACTCTGGAGGCAGAGGCAGGAGGATTTCTGTGAGCTCCAGGCCAGCCCGGGCTACAGACCTTTTCTCAAAAAATGAATAAATAAAAGAAAGAGGGAGGAGAGGGAAAGGTAGGGAGTAAGGAAGGGGTGTGGAGAGAAGGGGAGAAGGGGAGGATTTGGCAAGCTTGAGGCACACCCAGCTCTTCATGGAAAATATTTCCGTGAATACAGGAACGATGGGCGCCATGGCTGTGTTTCTCCTTTTGGAGTGGGGCAGCATATGCACTCTAGACATTCATTTTCGTAGGCTCACATGGAACAGAGAAAGCACACTTCCCTACAGCATGTTGATGGAATTACCAAAACAAGGAGCCAAGGTATGCACAACAGCTCAAACTGTATCTGCTGTGGTCCCTTTCACCCAGGTAAAGCTAACAAAGAAATTTGAGTGTGGAGAGGAAGAAGCACACTCCTTAATTTTTAAAAACAGTTTTAAAGGGTTAGAATGAAGCAGATTCTAGGTCAGATTAGAAGCTGGGCAGAGAAGATAGAGCAAGAGGGCATCTCTCAGGCCCCAGGGTTCTCCTTTGGGTAGAGGGGAGATAAGCGTGGGATGATAAATACAGAGAACTGGAAGGAGATGAGCAGGTGTGAGCAGGTTGGAGAGTGTGAGATCAGATAATGGGTTCATAGGGTGCTCAACTGGGTAGGGTGTGCAGTAATTTGCACTGAGGATGATCAAGGAGTGGCTGACATGGTTGGGATAAGGAAATAGAGGATAACTTGCTGTTCAGGAGCACCAGCTACATCAACCACAAGTCAGAGGCAAGGTAGCAAGTGAACTCTGTTCATGGCCGGTATCGGGGTACACACAAACACTTGATGAGTACATGTAACACAAGGGATGCTCTGTGTATCCTAGGTTCAATGTGGAACGGCTAGTGTGCCTAGTGTGCAAGATACTTCTGGGCAGGGATCACTGTGGTTGTGAGAGCTCTAGCACTTGTCGGTGTGCCTGGAGCAAGCAGGACCCTGGTTCAGGTTGTGTGTTCAGTAAGAAGTTGTGTCAGAGGAGGCTGTTTAGAGGTAGTGGTTTCCAGAGAGCAACCTCCTTGCCAGGCTTATTGGCGGGGAACGCAAGGATGGAGGCAGCGACTTGAGCCTGGGGAAAGAATGTTTGGGGAGACTGTAGTGAGACTCACAGCTACAATCTCTCCCACTGGGTTATAGCCTGAGAGAGAGTCAGGGGTGGGGCTTGGAGGGGGGCTGCCAAGGCATGACATCTCTCATGCTAATTAGGAAGGGAAGCAGCTAATTAGGAGGGCCTTCACTGGTATCTCTCTGCTAAGCACCAGATCGTAGGTGAGACAAGGACCTGTGCTCTCAGGGCTGGTGTTCTCAGTTTCATCCTTCTTGTCCTCGTGAAGATACAGAGCACCTAGCTCAGCTGCCTTTATGGGGGCCACCATGCTCCCCTTCCCAGGCCATCTTCACTGTCAGCATGGACCAGAGCTGGGCCTGGGAGCATCCTCAAAAACAGTAAAATCCTCCTCCTGTTTGTACTGGTTAAACACACTGAAGTTTTGGATACCTGTGCACATCTTTAGGGGGAAAAATCCTTCTATTTGTAAATTACCCTGATGTCCTATGTGTTGTTCGTGAGTCCAGAGGAGTTTGTAAGCCTGACAAAGATGTCTACGATACATTTCTAATTGAAGAAATTACGTTTCAAGCCAGTAAACATATTATGGAACCTGGTGGAAGCACATGGTAGGAGGAAAACACCCTGGGAGGAAAATTAAGTTTTCTTTTAAAACTTAATTATTTTATTTACATGTGTGTGTCTTTGTGAGTGTATTTCTCACGTGTTCAAGTGCCCAACATGACCAGAAGAGAGTTCTGAATCCCCCGGAGCTTGGAGGTACAGCCCATTGTGAGATATCTGACTTGGATGCCAGGACTGGAACATGGGCCTGCTAGAATAGCAAGAAATGCTCTCAACCACTGAACCAGCTCTCCAGCTGAAATTACGCTTTGTAAATGTCATCCCATAATATCCATGTGGGATTGGTTTCAAGACCCTCAAAGAAATGGAAATTCACCGAAGTCCAGTCCCCTACACAAAGTGGTGTGTGTGCACAGAACTCACACATCCTCCTGCAGGATTCCGATAATCTACTGACTACCCTTAGGTCACAGAATAGACACCATCGAAATGAGTGTTCTGCTATAGGGTAGAGGAGGGCTGGCTGCAAGCTGCATGAAGTTACAAAGAAATTTAGGATGATTATACACTGAATAATTAGATAGTTTTTCTCTGTACTGTAAGAGTTTGTGTGTGTGTGTTTGCTTGTTTTCCTTATTTGTTTTTACTTTTCTTTGATGACTATCTACTCCTGATATGATGATAGCAATACTAACAATAAAGATGACAGAGACTGAAATTATCTTCAAAACCTATGTGCTTTCCAGCCTAAGGCTTGAAACACAGTCAAGACAGGCCTGAGGGAAACGCAGGTCACGAACCTGAGAGGTTTTCTTGGCCTCTTTGCCTCACCCTTGGTGAAGATGTTGAGTGGAACTTGTCTAACATAATGGAATCCTGAAGTGTCAACCCATCTCAAAAAGACGATATCGTTTGAGTCTATCCCTGCAAGAACAAGAGAATACACGAGTGGCCATGCTGGCACAAGAATTTTTGCATGTGTACATGCATATTTGCATGTGAGTGAGTGCCTGTACCCATGTGTGTATGTATGTGGAAGCCAGTAGGTGATACTGAGTATCGTCTTCAGTCACTCTTTATTTTATTTACTGGGACAGGATCTCTCCTTGAACCTCACAAATTTTGTTAGCTAGCTAGTCAGCTTTCTCCGGAATAGTCTGTCTTCATCTTCATCTCCCAAGCACTGGGATTGCAGGTAGCCTGCTACATCCTCCTGACTTTTGCATGGTTCAGGGCATCCAAACTGTGGTGTTCACACTTGCAGGGCAAGCGCTTTATTCAAGGAGCTATCTCTCTAGGCCCATGCTAAAAACTTTTGTTCAAAATCTGTTGTGTGGTGGCTTTTTTTCCTGGGACCACAATGCTATCTTGGGCTTTGCCCCTGGTTGCTATGGAAACAAATCAATACAGCGCTAGCCACATCTGTGGTAATGGCACAGGACCTCTGGATGCTCGCTCTGTGGTGGAAAAGAGGGTAGGGACCATCACCTGAGGTTCCTCCTCCTCCCACTGCACCTGAATTTGGGAGATACTAACTTACATAGAAAATGGGAGGGTGACTGGAAACAGGAGTCAGTGATGCAGCTGCCATAGGGTCGCCATCCATATGGGGTGGGGCTCGGTGGTTCTGAAGCCTGTTTTGCTGTCACCATGCTCCTCCTGTAAGTGACCCCTCACATAAGCTCTGTAAAGAAGAAGAAGAAGAAGAAGAAGAAGAAGAAGAAGAAGAAGAAGAAGAAGAAGAAGAAGAAGAAGAAGAAGAAGAAGAAGAAGAAGAAGAAGCAGCAGCAGCAGCAGCAGCTCAATAAACTCACTGGTCTCAGTAAGTTGGACTTGGGTGAAGTCAGACTTTGATCTGTTGCTTATGCCCATCTATGGTGACTGGACATTTGTTGTGTCTCCCCAGGAAAATTTAACTGAACAGCATGTCAGCTATCTGGAGTTTTTACTATTGCATTATCTGCTAACAACACTTGTATGTCCGAACTCTTCTACTTAAATGAAGTAAGACCTTTTCCTTCTAATTTGGACAGATCTCTGCTAGAGTCTCTGCCCACCTTCCTAACCCCCAATTGCAGGATCATAAACCCCAGCACAAAATTTGCATGATTGAGGTTTTGGGAGTCTGACACATTGGAAGTGTGAGATACAGCCATCTGGCAGGCCAATAAGCAAGAGGGTTTGAAGTATTAATGTCCTTGAAGCATGAGCCATGATTTTTAACTGTGTTAGAGGATGAGCAGACAAATATTTGGGGCCCTGGATATGTAGCCAACATCTCTCAGCTGAATTCGCCCTGTAGGAGAAGGCGGGTATGAAGCCTGTTCCATAAACAGAGAGAAAGCTGTCTGGCTCTCCTTCCCCTCTCTTGGCCTTCTGTGTTTTCTGAAGGAATATTGGTTGAGAGAGAGAGCTGATGCCGAGATTAATAACCCAGGTTGCTCTCAGAGGTCCTATAAGCGTTAAAAATGCTTTACAGAGCTGGGCGATTAAAAGTAGAGGAGAAGCGCTCATCTTAATCAGCAGTGTGAGTTTAAATTTGGGGCTTTCTGGCAAGGCATCTGCAAGGGCCATTAGCTTTCATTAATTACACAATAAACAAAGTTCTGGCGGAAAAGGGCCACTGGTTACAGGAGGCTGGGTTGGGAAGGCAGCTTAGGTGTCCTTGGGTGACAGTGGTACCCCAGATCTCGGTACACATCTCCCCTGAGCTCATTCTAACAGAAGAGCCACACGGAAACATGCCGTATTTCCAGGGTCCACTTCTGAGGAGATCGTCATTTGCTATTTTGTCAACTCCGTTGTCAAGCAAACTGGAAAGAATCAAGACCCACTTCTGCTCTTTTTCTCTTTTACATTTCCAGCTGAATCGGTAGATATCAGCTCACTCACGTGGATGATGTTCTTGGGACATTTCCAGATTATTTTAGAAGGCAGGCGCTTGCTGAAAACGAGCAGTCTTTTGTATTAATTTTAAAGACCATCTGTGATTGATTTACTAGAATGCTAATCATATTTTTCTCTCCTCTATTTTCTTTCCAGAGCCTCCTAAATGTATTCCTCAGTCTTGTGAGATGTGTATGTGTGTATGTATGTGTATGTGTGTATGTTATAAGCATATGCATGTGTCTCCACAGCTCAGCTGCAGAGGCCATTGTCACAGATGGCAGATGATGATAGGCCTTCATGCTGGCTCCAGCTACAGGGAGCTAACCTTACAAGGAAGGGCTCTTTAAAAAAAAACTTGTTTTAAATGTGAGGCACATCTTCTTTCTAAACATTACTGTACCTCAGCTTTGGGGGTTTGTGTTCTGGGGTGCCCTCTCTACCTCAGAAAGTAAAGTCATAGAAGATTGGGCTATAGTAAAGCCATTAGGTAGCCACTGGTGACTACTGAGCCAGGTACTGTGCTAAGGTCTCATTTACTTCACAGCAGTGACTGTTGCACCGTTGTGGCCAAGATGCCTGACAGAATCAACCCAAGGAAGGAAAGATTTACTTGAGCTCAAGCTTCCTAAGAGTTTCAGTCCATCACAGTGGGAAAGGCAAGGCGGAGCCACTTGTGCCGGTGGGCGCATGTGTTGCGGCTGTTCACATGGTGGAGGATTAGAAGGCAGAAAGCATGGTATATCCTTCAAAGGCCCACTCCTAGTGACTCAATTCCTATTATCAGCCCCACCTCCTAAGATTCAACAGTCTTCCACAATAGCGCTGCTGCCTGGAGAAGCAAGTCTGGGCAAGACACTACACATTCAAATCATAGATACTACATAACAGCTCCATGGGGAGGTGACTGTTAGAGCATATCACAGATGGGAAATCTACGGTTTATAAACAACCTCTCCAAGTCTTCATGTTAATGTGAGGCCAGGATTTGAAGGCAGATCATTTTATATAATAAATTGAATTCCTATAATAAGTGTTGTATTTTCTAGAAAGATGTAGTTAGAAGCATTTGGAAATTAGTCCAGTCCTGTAAGAAATTATCTTTTGAGTCAGAAGAACCATTTCCTAACTTTAAGCCAATTCCTTCAAGTCCAGTCATAGGGTCCTCTTAGGGCATCTTCTTGATAAAGTATTGATGTGCATTGTGGCTGCAATGTTTTGTTGCGTTAACTGGATCTAGAATCACTATGAAAACCCCCCTCTAGGTCTGTCTGTGAGAAATTGTTATAGATTAGTTTGAGGTGGCAAGATTCATGCTAAATGCAGGCAGTTCCATTCCATGGGGTAGGTTCTACATTGCATAAAAAGAGGAAGTTAGCTGAGTATCATCACCATTCACCTGTCTCCACTTCCAGACTGTGGATAGCTGCTCTGGCCACCAGGGCCACCAGGGCCTCCCAGTATGATGGCCTTGCCTGGAACTGTTATTCAAAAGAAACTCTTCCTTCCTTCAGCTGCTTTTCCAGTTATTTTGTTGCTGCAACAAGAAAATTTAGCAAAATAGCAGCTCTTGGTATTACTAAGAGTATAACTGCTTAAAGAACTGAGGGGTTCTCTGAGCATCAGGGAGAGTGATTCTAAGTAGAACAGGTCTCCCAAACCTGGGCTTATGTCTGTGTCTCACAGAGAGAAAACATGAAATGAGCTGCTATCTGGTTTCTTTCCAACCCCTCTTGGCATCACTGTCAAATCCATGTAGTTCATTCAAGAAGCTTGCAAGACCACCATTTTAGAAGCATAGTAGAGGACACTCTCAGGTTTGGTTGGTTGGCCCACTTTCCCTGACACTACTCCTTATAGCCTTATCTCCACTTTGCACAGCTACCCACTCCTGGTTTCTCCTTAACCTTCTGCTGAAGAGCAGGACTGTTGACTGGAATTGGACTGGAGTCTCTTCTAGGATCAGCAGCTGTCAATGAGACAAGGCTGGACCACTAGCGTATGCACTTGGGAGCCAGTCTACAAATCTAGTCTTCAGCTAGAAAAGAGACAAACAAGTAATGAAGACAGGAGCAGAGATGAGTCAGAAGCAAAGGAAAGAGAGCCTCTCCCTTTTGTGTCTAGCCCCCTGCCTCTGGGCCTTGTTTCTAGAGACATCCCGTTTGTTGTTCTATTATGAAATGCTCTTGTTTTTCTGTAGGCTACCTTGAGATGGCTTCTGTGCTAGCAACAAAGGATTCTGCCGTCTGAGCTTTTTGAGTTGTGTCCTATCTTAACTGTTCTCTGAAGCCCCAGTGTTAGGTCCATTTTCCCTGTAGGCAAATTAATTATGCTCAGCCCTGAAGCAACCGTTTATCTCTGTATCTATTTTCACAAGGTGAGAAGGCGGCATGGGTCAGCACTACTGGTAGATAAACAGCTGAAAAGCAAACGTACTGCAGAGAGTGAACATCCATTACTCTGGATTATGATCGATGGTATGTTATCTGACTGGGTTTTTTTTTTTTTATCCTTCCTATCTGTGCGGCCTATAAACCTGAAGATATAAGGAGAACAAATCTTGTACATAGAAGCAGTTGCTTTTCTTTATGTCCCCAGAAAGATGTTATCCAAAAAGACAGAAAGTCTTTGCTGGTATCAAATCAAACGGGAAGGAGAGTGGGCAGAAGTGAGGGCCAGGGGGGATCTCAGTGCAATAACATGGCTGTAGGGCCAATGGGTCAATGTTTCAGAGCATAGTAGGGCTACAGTCCTCATTCCCTTTCATTTGCATTTCCTAAATGTACTACAGGGTAGAGGCATAGCCAAATGGTGCATAAATGTATTTCCTAGGCACCTATAACAAACCACCACAAGATAGATGGTGTTAAATGTACCTCTCTGGAAGCTACAAGTTCAAAAATTGAATTGTTTGCAAGGAGGAGGGGACAATCCTCTCCTTCCTTCCCAGGCTCCCTGTGGTCCCAAGCCCATGGCATTGCCACAGAGTGCCTTCACATCATCTTCAACCTTTCTATACTGTTTGTGTCCACATTGTCTTCTTCCTGTAGTAGCATCAGTTTTATTGGATTAAGGACTCACCCTGTTAGACTATGACTTCATCTCAACTAATTATTCCTCTACCAACCATATTTCCAAGTGAGGTCACATTTTGAGATACTGTAAGTTTGGTTTAGGAATTCAACAAATCTTTTGTTTTGGGGAGTCATAATCATTTGAGCTCAACTTGAAGCAAAATGGATGTCCCAAGGATTTGAGGCTAACGCAGTGGGTATATTAAGGTACTGATAAACCTCAGAAAAACAATGGTTTTTCAAAACAGGATTTCCAACACTAGACTGGGTTGGCCTCAAATGAATGTATAGGCCCCACTGACCTCAAACTCATGATCCTCTAACCTCGGCCACCAAGGTCTCTGATGACAGATGTTCTATTCTGCTCTCTGTTACTGTGATGACATAGTGTCCCAAAAATCTACTGGGAGAGAAAGGCTTTATTTCAACTTTCAGTTTACAGTCCATCACTGAGGGGAGCCAAGGCTCAACTCAACTTAGGAACCCGAAGTAAAAACCACAGATAGAGTTGCACTGGCTTTATTCCCCAGGCTTATGCTCAGCTTGCTTTTATGTAGCCCAAGACCATTCTGCCCAAGGGTAGCATGACCCACAGAAAACTAAGGCCTACTCAATTAACAATCAAGAAAATGGCCCACAGGAATGCCATAGGCCAGTCTGATGAGCCAATTCCTCTGTTAATGTTCCCTTTTCCCAAGTGACAATAAAAATTAACCAGTATAACAGATGTGCATACCTAGCTTCCTTTGAAAATTTGGTAAATTGATTGAGTAGCAAGTAAAGGTCATTTTGATGACCACAAGTGAGAGTTTCTCTCAAAGAAATGAAGAGCCAGAACACAGCATGGGAAGTGTGCAGGCATAGAGAGAATAACAGGACCTCTCAGCTCCATCTTACTGTAGCCAAGAAAATAAAATGGGATCAATTAGTAGGACTTCAATGAAGGAATGTGGGTTCAAGGCAGCGGGTCTCTAAGTCCCCATATTGAGACTAAAGAAACACTGAGAAATGGGGGTACCAGTCCTGCTGGATGGCTCCAGGGTGTGTGTGGTTTGGATTAAGGAACAGTTGAGATAAAGGGGTATGCAGAATTGGTCACTGAGTCTATGAACACTTGATTGTTAGGATGCCCAGTTTGCCTTTCTGGATGAGGAGGAGTTGTAATGTTCTCCATTCTAGCCCTGTCTCAGAGAACAGGTTTCACATAAAGGACTCAACAACATATACTGATGCCAATTAGTCAGGACTGGTGTTATAGATATAAATATGTTTTTGTTTTAATCCCAGGTGTGGGATGTGGGACTGATTCAGATAGTTCACAGCAGCAAACTATTTGCCTCATTCGAGCTCTGAGAGGAGCTCTTTGCCAGCTGCAGATAGTTTAAATCTGAGGACTCTGGAGAGAGAATAAATGCCAGAGCTCAGAGAGTGCTGAGGTGCTCCTAGAAAGAACAAGGCTCCTGCTTTCACCCTGCTCCTCCTTGTTGCTGTTGATGTAGTGAGACAAGAAGTTGGAGATCTCCTGAAGTGAGGATTGGACTGGCTCCAAGGAGCCCAATGACCCTAACCAGCAGGAAGCAACTAAGAGAACTGTGTCCCCTCTCTCTCTAACCTTTTCTCTCTCCTATCTGGTGTTGGGGTGTTGAAGGGGATTGGGGTACAGTACAGAAAAAGAGATATAAGAAATGTAAATTAAAGAGTTTTTTAAAAGTATGCCAACAGACTGGTGCCCCAGCAAACAGGACAGACTGTATATAGTTAGATCCTACATGGGGGAGGCAAAGGGACAGGAGCTGGCATGTTCAATATTAGCATTGACATGAAGGAAGAAAACTCAAGGTAGAGAGCAGGAGAGAAGAGTCTGGGACTCATTCTAAGTACAGCTGAGCTGGCTTTTGCTAATTAAGTTTCATTTGTGGTTTATAATAAATCAATAGGCATTCCATATTCAAATGTGAGAATGTATTATCTCTCCAACTGAAAGATGAATTCGAATTATCCTTGTCATTGTTTCTCTCCATTCTATAATTGGTTATATCGATTTCTTCTGTCTGGAAAGTATCTCAGAACCAACGCATAATTACTGTGAAGTTGTATTCCTGTTAAAGTAATAGAAATATTCCTGGGACAGTTAAGTGTTAAGTATTCCTGAGGGTAATCTCTACCACTCCATTGAGCACCTGGACTCCAATTGCTTCAGCTCACTAGTGATAAAGACAGAGAATCTGAGGAAGAAATTCTAACTTCTGTTACTAATTTCTATGTACTTCTGAAACCAGAGGTACATAGTTTTAAAAGTCATGGTAGAGAGTTTTTATTATTATTATTATTATTATTATTATTATTATTATTATTATTCAAGCTAGCTACCAACAAAGGAATTTCTATTGACTTTGCAGAAATCTGATCATCCAGCCAGTACAAGAATGTTTCCAGGGATGGATAACTCATCTGTTTGCCAGGAAGTCAGCTTTGTTATCGGACAACAGCCTGAGAGGACTGGGATGAGACCCAAAAATCTGTATTTTAATATCAATGATGTTGTGTCATGTTATCAAGTCATGTCAATGCTCCACTGTGTTTCTGAGTCAGCTTGGTGTTTTCCAAAGTTATTTCAGCTGAGTAGCCTACAGCCGAGAACAGAATCTTACACCGAGGTGGGACATTTCAGGGACAATGTGGAGAGGTGAGAGATGTAAGTTTGGGACTCTGAGTTCAAGGAATCCTCAAAGTAGCCAGCTGCCCAGTGATGAGGGTGAAGCCTAATCATAACTGTAGCTTACCAGCCTCCAGTATCCAACTCCAAAGAGTAGGCCTATGAGCGAGGGGTCATTAGTTTAAAACAGTCCAGGCCTGAGGTTGTACCATGTCCATTGGCTGTTTAATAGAGAGAAGCAAGAAGGAACAATATGGGATATATCTCCAGGACCTGCCCCGTGTCCTCCAGCCCTCTTGCGTGCATAGTAGCAAAGCACTTTGGTGCTCGTAGTCTGCATACTATTTCTGAAGAAATACTGGTCTAGGGCCAGCAAGATAGTCAGCAGGTAAAGGCACTTGTCTTCAAGCCTGATGACCTGAGATTCCTCCCCAGGACCCATGTAATGGAAGGAGAAAATTGATCCCTACAAATTGTCTCTGACTTCCACCTATGTATTGTAACCAATGTGCATTCATGCACGCACACACACATGCACATATAAATAAAATTTTTAATTTAAAAATTAATAGACACATTTAGAAAAGAAAGGTTAGTTTAGAAGCTTATCTGTGTATCATAGATCTTCATCTATGGCAGGCAAAATGGCTCATATCCCAACACCCTCTGCAAGAGTACAACTATCATTTATGGAGAGAAAACCATCATTCGTCATGAGAAAAGCACTCAATGATTTCACCAGAAGCACAAAGAACCCAAAAGATTTAATCTTATTGTTAACATGATTGAGAGAAGCCATTTTTATGTATGTTTGTGGCAGGGCAAGTGCACATGTATGTATGCATGCACATGGAAGCCATAGGTCAGAGTCATATGTCTCTCAATCACTTTCCATCCTTTTTTTTGAAACAGAGCCTTTCAACAAACCTAGAGCTCACCATTTTGGATAGACCTGCTGGACAGCAAGCCCCAGGAACCCTCTAGTCTCTGCCTCCCTAGTGCTGGGATTCCAAATGCATGTCACTACACCCGGCTGCTTAGGTGAGTACTGGGGATTCAAACTCATCTTTTCTCATCAAGCATTACATCATCTGCCAAGCTCCCTAGGCCCAGAATGTCCTTATTTTCTGAGGTGGAAGTGCACCGGTCATTTTATCTGTGAATACTTTGTTGAAGACAGAACCAGAACTTCACACAGCAGGCCAGTGACATACATGAGCCACACCCACATCTTAGTGATAATCTTTGAGGAGCTCATTTTGAGATGGTCTAATAGATGAGAAAATGCCTGCTATGCCAAAACAGGATAATGGAGAATTCTGGGTCACAAGGAAAGTGAGAAAAAAGTCCATGCAGCAGGAACTGAATTGAACATTTTAGAATGAAGGTCTGAGAGGCTCGGTGGACTATGAAATGTATGTATGGCAGATGGGGAGGGAAGGGAAGGTGTTATGGGAGTGGTGATCAGATATCAGATAAGGAAAAGCCAGTGGGCATTGTAAGGACTCAAGAAATGAGGCTTATTTTATTTGCTTGGGCCTATGTAAAACTGCAATAGTTTGGGGGTGACCACTGCAACTTGTTTTGGAAGTAGTCACATCCAGCTGTTCAGTTCTGGAATTTTGATGAGGATGTGTCTTTATCTATTTTCAGTTACTGTAACAAAATACCTGAGACTGAATAATTTGTAAAGAATAGAGATTTCTGTAGTTCCAAATTCTGGAAGTCTGAAAACATGCTGCTGGCATCTGCTCAGTGCCTGCCAAGGGCCTTCTTGCCACATCATGATGTGGCTGAGAGTATCACATGCCAAGATATTATCAAGTCATCAGATTGGATTCTCTTCTTCTACTCAAGCCCGTAGTTTCATCATGAAGTCTTCACCCTCATGACTTCATCTACTCCCAACTGACTCCTAAGGGTACTTACTACCTTTGAACACATTAACCTCTGGATTTGGGAGTAGTCACATTTCCAATACACAAATGTTTATAGTTTCCATAGCAGGGCTAGTGTTGGATTTTAGGGTGTGTTTTCCCACTCCTTTCCCCCTGCTGAAAGCTGGGACAGGATTTCTTAATGTCTTATCCTCTTTTCCATGGCTTTTCAAAAAATTTACCCAGGTTGATGCTGAGCCTAGGCCTGCAGTGCTTGAGGGTGTCATCCAAATAGGCTAGAGACATAGACAATGGTTAACTTCTTTTTCCTACCTTGCAGCATTTTCATCTTCATTTCTCTTTTAATGATATTTGCATTGTTCTCCTCAGTTGGAAGATCTCTCTTGACTGAGATGCAACACAGCAACAGAATGGATCCTTATGCTGGCCAGAACACCAATTTGGACATTCCAAAAGTATACCGAAACTGATTTAATCAAAGAAAGAAAAAAAAAAGTGGCTCATATGACTTAGACATCCAGTGGTTGCAAGCAGAAAAGGCTCTGAGCTCTTGAAGATGTTAAGAGGATTCAGTCCCTCTATCATTACTTATTTTTGTAACTTGCTTTCATGTTTCAAAGACTCCCTTCCTTAGCCACACCATTTAACGTGAGGTAGGTCTTTTTAATTTTTAAAATTTTATTTATTTACTGTGTAGGTGTGCATGTGCCACCGTCAATGTGTGAAGGTCAGAAGAAGTTGCAAAGGTCTATTTTCTCCTTCTGCCATGTCAGACCTGGGAATCATCATCAGGTTGTCAGGACTGGAGACATGACACTCACTCCAAGATTCTCCTTGTTGAGGGTATTAGCAACATTTTGGAGAGGCCTCTGTTGACCAGGCTCAGGGAACATCCTACTCTAAATCGGTCCTTGGCAGATACATGATTGTCATTGGCCAAGTTGGAAGTATTTGCCTCACTCAAGCCACTGGGCCTATGAATGTTAGAGGTAGTTCCTCATAAGAGGATAATCCAGAGTTCTCTTAGGAGAAGCAGAGGGTTGGATACTAATCAGTACGGCACATCTAGTGATTCCTGCCCTCTTGTGCTTTAACATCTATTGAGTGTCATTGTATTTGTTATTTTCTTACCCTATTCTATGCTTCTACATAGCTGTAACTGAATATTAGATTTGAATTTTACCTGGGTTGTTTGGGAGAGCCAGGGTCAATTGGTCTCCCAGCTCCTGTTTTCTTGAGAGTGATCTACAGGACACAGCTTATATGAAAAACTCTATTTAGTCAAGCTTACATGCAGGAACATTCCTGTAAATCTCAGCACTTAGGAGGCTGAGGCAGGAGGATCCTGAGTTTGAGGCCAGTCTAAGGATCTTAGCAAGCCTAGGCATTCTCATCCCAAGTCTACACGAATATGCTGTACAGCTGCTCTGTGGACCTGACTTTCCAGCCTTACCCCCACAGGTGCCCCCCTCCTCCAGAATCCTCTAGCATGCTCTTTCCAAAGTGCTACCATCTGCAGAGGCCATGCGTCCAGGAAGAGATTAGAGAGACATCACTCAGAGTTGGAACAGAAGCACCCCGTTTAATGGGTGGGAACTGAATAGACCAGGTCAGTGAGGAAAAACAGTACATAGTACATAGCTGTCTTAGGGTTTCTGTTGCTGTTGAAGCGGCACCATGACCGTGGCAACTCTCATAAAGGACACTATTTAATTGGGGGTGGCTAACAGTTCATTATCTTCATGGCAAGAAGCATGGCTTCCTGTAGGAAGACATGGTACTGGAGAAGAAGCTGAGAGTTCTACTTTTGGATCCGAAGGCAGCAGAAGGAGACTTGTGCCACATTGGGTATGGCTTAAGACCTCAAACCCTGCCCCCATTGTGACATGCTTCCTCCAGCAAAGCTATATCTTTTCCAACAAGGCCATGCCTCCTAATAGTGCCACTCCCTATGGCGAAGCACTTAAACACATGAGTCTGTGGGGGCCATTCCTATTCAAACTATCACACTGGTCTAGCTGACGGGAGGAATACGAAGTGGTAGTCGAACTAGTCCACAAACGTAAATAATTTGCAATAGTGAACAGAGAGAGAAAATGCACATACCATTTATTCTAGTATGTAGGAACTATATGAGGGAGACTGCTCAGACATTTTATAAATAGCTCGTGGCTTGGACCAATGAACAATACCATGCTGGAGATATTTGATCTGGCTTTTGATCAAGACGCTTCTGGCTAAGGGGAAATAGGGATATGGGTGGATCTGGCAAAGCGAACGGTCCAAAGCCATGGCTAGCAGGACAGGAGGTCAGAGAGCAGCTAGTGGTTCAATAGCCCCTTTGTGCAGCGTGGTTGGAAACAGATGATGACCTGAGTTTAGGCTGGATTCCGCAGGGTGTTGAAGATGGTGAAGAGGATGTGGTTTGTTGCCAAAAGAGAAGTGTAGCCTAAGGCCAAATAACCATTTTCTGTAGTCTGAAGGGTCTCTAGTCTCATATGTTCCCAGGAGAACAACCTCCTGGGACTGGTATGATAAGCCTCTTCCACCCCCACCCCCAGTTACAGTGGGGCTGGCCTTTTGTTCTCAGTGGCAGAGAGTAAAGTGGCACTGTTGTAACTAGGACTCATGGTCTGGATCAGAGTTCATCCCTTGGGCTGCCAAGATGTTTTGAGATTTCCTCCTAGCTGGCCCCATTTCTGACCCCCCCCCCAGCCATGCTGGATTTATCTGGTGTTTTCTCGTGCAACAGCAGCAGCTCCAGGGGTCTGTGCCTGGCCTTAGAGCAGCCGGTGGACAGCGCAGCAGTAGCAGCATGGCCTGTCTGTGTGCTCTCTATGTGGTGTGATTTCCCAGCTGGCCTGAAGGTCAGCCAAAGGGATGTGTTTATGAAAGTGGACAACAGCCTAAGTCGTTGATGATGGTTTTCTTTCTTCATTCTTCCTCTCTCCTAAGCCAGGACTGGGAGTCAGATTTGCTTCTGGCCATAGGCTTTCCTTCTTTGTCAACTGACTGCCTTGCTTTCCGCCCCTCTGAAAAGGAAGGCGTAGGCTTCTTGGCTGAATTTCTGATGGCATCTGATAGGCCCTCAGCTCTTAGCTGGCAGTAGCAGCTTCAATGTTTTGTGTAACATGAGACAGTGAGTGTATGTCAGGACTTTGTTCCAAGGTGCCCTGGGAAACACTGTATAGGCAGCAGCCCCTGCCATCCCTCAGGGGTCCCTGGGAAGGGAAAATAAGAGAGGATGGTGTGAGCCATGATTGTACAAAGTAGCCAGTTTGGACAGCTTCGCATTTCCTTCACTCCTGTCTATTAAGATAAAGTCACGATGTCTTTCCCAGCTTCAGACTAAATTAGAAAGTGCAAGATGATGAGTAGAAGTCCTAGGTGGAGAAGTGCTAGGTGGAGTTTTGGAAGACTGTGTCTTAACCCTGCCTATATATCAATCAAAGCCTTCCTCCTTAGCCCTTATGTTCTGTTGCTAGTAGTAGGGTTAGGGGTGGAGTTTAACCCCGCCTCTGAAATGCAGGTGCCTCTAATCTAGCCACCAGAAGAGCTGACACTGATCTGTCAGTTTCAAACAGAAACTTTGGCTGTTATTCACTGCAGAACATCAAAGCCTGCCTCGTGAGGGAAGTCCACCCAGCCTCTTCAAATTGGAAATCAAGGGTGCACCTGTTACATCAGACAGATTCAGATGAAAATTCCAGTGTCTTCTGGGACTAGCCAGCCTGTCTTCAGAGCACCAGTGTCTGTCCCTGTTACATAGCGACACCCCATACTCACCCTTTATTGATGGTTAGTGGACCAGACAAGGCAATGCCTGTGGCTAGTTTAGCTGGGAGCATGGTGCAAGTCATGCACTAGGATGCAGCATTCACTGTGAAGGTAGTGATGTAGTCATGACAGTTTGCCACTGACTAACCAGTTGGGGGAATTGGTCCCAAGGTGGAACCCTAAATGCTCCAGGCTGTGGTTGCCCCCACAAACATTCAGGCAAGCTGTCAAACAACAGCGTTTACATGGGGGCTAATTTAACACAGTATTAATTTGAGGGTGCAGCTGGGCCATCCCCTCATCTGGGTGGCTTCCCACTCTCTACTGGCACTCTGCCCTGCAGAGGCAGCCTGCTTGGTGACTTCCAGATTGACCTCGGGAGGGTATTTGCAGCTCAGCTATCAAAGGGTTGTTAATTTTACACACATACCACATTACCACACACGTTAACTGGTCTCATTAGCTTTTCTGCTGATATCCAGCTTAAAATGATCACTCTGGCTACAGATCCCCTGCAGACAAGAGCTCTCGTTACGAGGACAGGGAGAACGACAACTCCACTCACCCATTAATCTGGAGCAGCTGCTACTTGTTGTTTTTTTTTTCCCTCTGTGGTTTGGTTGGTCAGTTAGATTGGACAAGTGGTATGTCAGAGACCAGTGCTTTACTGGGCAGCTGGGGCAAATGCAAAGAAGGAAGAAAATGGAGGAAGGGACTTAAGGTGCATGAGTAAAAAGAACCGGGTGCTGTGGCCACAAGAAAGCTGCAATGCAACTTGGTCCAAAGGATTGCCACCGATGGTGTTGAGTGTGTGGGTGTCTATGCCCTACACTTAGCCAGCTTCATCCTCCAAAGAGAGGTTAGACAAAAAAAAAGGACTCAGCACCTCTTGGAAAAAATGCTAAGGTTGTTCATTAAAGTCCAGCCTTAGGTATAGCTCAACCACAGCTTGAGAAGGTTGAGGGTTTTGTTGTCTGTCTGTTTGTTTGTTTGTTTGTTTGTTTGTTTGTTTGTTTGAATCTCTCCACAGGACTTGGAAGTTGACTTTTTAGGAATCTTTTTTAAAAATAAAAACTACCTCCTCTGTTTTAATGATTGAAGCTATATAGGACAGTGGCATTGGCTGCATTTCAAAGAAAAGGGTATGGGACCACATACAAACACGAGAAGCCCAGCAGCTCTGCTGTGTTTGCTTTTACCAGCAGAGGTGGTGGACAGAGACCGGTGGTTAGAACTGCTTCTCTGCCCCACACTGCTGTCTGCTCCAGGAGCTGCAGCTGGGCTGCCTGACTGTTCTTCCCCCTCTCTTTTGGGCTTATGCTCAGTGAAAAGGGACCATCTCCTGCTGATGGGACAACTGTGAAGAGGGCTGAGGACACAAGATCATTTGTCACAATCAGGCTTCCTGTCACAAATCAAGGAGAGAGAATGTCATTGTGCCACCTCCTTACAGTGTCCTTGGCAGCCATCATCCATAAAAGGAGAACCCTTGGCTGATCATAAGGCAACCATGCAGGTGGACAATTGTGTAACCGTGAGGGTCTCACCAGAAAGCTGTTAGCAGTAAACCTCCTCTCTGGAGACTTTTAGTTGGTAGCCTCCAAGAGCAACATGAATTCATGGCGCATGGCCACTTTGCATAGGCAGTGTCCGACACGGGTATCATTTAGCACCCATCTTCCCCACTGGGTTGGATGGTAGGCTCCATGTGTCCAGGTCGGCCCATCACACAGGGCAAGCTCGGTAGTATTTGTCAATGAAAGATAGTTGTAGAGTTATACAAGCCCACAAGAAAGAGCTTTGATCTGAACCATCCTATTGTGGCTGCGTGCATAAGAATAGGAGACATTTTTTTAATATATGACTAAGCAATAACAGTGAGCAATAAAGGACATTATGTACTAGCGGCTCCATTCTATAGGGAGAGAAAGAAGATGCTAAGAGACTCGGAAAGAGGAAAGACCTAAAGACCAACCCCTAAACAGATTGTCATGGGTTTGTTTTTCTGTTCTTCTTGTATTTGTCTGTGTTTTTCAAAAATTCTATAACACACACATATTAGAAACAATCTTCACCAAAGTCATCAACAGAGCTTAAATGCTTTGAAACCCACATATTCTCATTACAGCAGCTCAGCAAACAAAATGTCACCTCCTTTGTAGAATCCCTTTCATCAGCCGCAGCCACCTTATTTATGTGACCTCCTTTCTTCTCTAGGACGTAATTTGTATTTTAGTTTGAAGAACCAGGTGACAAAAGAGAAAGAAAACTCAACAAAGCTTCCAGCAATCTGGAGGCTGATTTTTCTCCCAGGAAGCACATCCCTGTGGGGAGGGAAAGAGAGACCTTACTGAATGCGGGTGAGCTAAGGTCAGCACTAAATAGATGTGTCACTTTTCCCAGGGTTCACTAGAAGGATCAAGTGACTCTCTCTACTGAGAAGATACCATTCTGTCATTAACAGAGTCTCCTTGAGGCTTTGCAGTTTCCTTCCTTTGCTGTCTCTTCTCCTCTCCAGGGTGGAATCCCATAGGTTGGCTTTGCCTGGGAAGGCTGAGGACTGGGAAGAAGTGGGTCAGGGTAAGAGTGTGGGGAAAAGAGGAAAGACCATCCCAAGGAAGGCTATAGACAGGTCCTCCTCAGTTGTTAGCTGCCTTATATTATTTTTGTGATAAGTTCTCTCAGTGAACCTGGAGCTACTGAACCTGATTCAGCTACTCCAGCTTTCTAGAAAGCCTTCGGGGATCATTCTGTCCTCCCCCTATTTTTACATAGGTTCTGGCGTAACTTAAATCCTCCTGTTTGCATAGCAAGCCCTTTGTCAGATGCACCATCTTCCCAGAGGTCTGGCTTGTTCTATGTCAACTTGATGCAGGATAGAGACATCTCAGAGGAGGAAGCCTCAGTTAAGAAAATGTCTCCATAAGATCAGGCAGTAGATAGGCCTGTAGAAACATTTCCCTAATCAGCAATTGATGTGGGAGGGTCAAATCAATGTGGGTAGTACCATACCTGGGCTGATGGTACTAGATGCTATAAAAAGGTAGACTGAGCAAGCCATGAGGAACAAGCCAGTGAGCAGCACCCCTCTATGGCCTCTGTCTCAGCTCCTGCCTCCAGGTTCCTGCCCCTTTTGAATCACTGCCCTAACAGCCTTCAGCGATGACCAGTGATAGGGATGGATAGCAAAATCAACTCTTTCCCCCAACACAAGTATTACGGCAATAATAACTCTAAGACACCAGCCCTCATGAATAATTATTTTACTGTTCAAAAACCCTCTCTCCACTGAAGCAGCAAGCACAGGGTCTACATGGCTCTGCACCAGGCCCGCTTGTATATATGATAGCTTTCAGTTCAGTATTTTTATGGGACTCCTGAGTGTATGAACGAATGGGTCTCTGATTCTCGTGCTTTCTCAGGGCTCTTTTTCTTCTGATGATTTGCCTTCTCCGACTTCAATGTGATTGCCTTTGTCTTATTTTACATTTTGTTTTGTTATGTTTTGTTGTTCTCTCTTAGAAGCCTGTTCTTTTCTAATGAGAGACAGAAAGGGAGGGAATCCAGATGGGAGAGGAGGTAGGGAGAAACTGGAGGAGTAGAGAGAGGGGAACTGCAATCAGGATATATTATATGAGAAAAGAATCCATTTTAATAAAATGGAAACATAGAAAGTAAAATAAAACTTGAAATAGAAAAAAAGGCCCCCACTCTCAGTGATTGGGAGAATCTATAGCTATAGTATACAATCCAAGGAAAGGCCTAGTCTGAAATCAGGCAGACAAAGGCAAATAGTAATTCTTCATATTTGGCATCCCAACTTTCTAGCCCCAGATGCTTATTTTCATGGTCTTGCTTGTGATGGCCAATGGCTTATGTGGCCATTCTCCTTATTGGTTTTTATTGCATTCTTCTTTAGCAATGGTGGTCACCTCCACCTCAATGCTCCCTTTTTAAGAATTTGTTTATTTTTAATTATGTATATATGTGTGTGGGGGTGTTTGTGGGTGTGTGAACATGTGTGTAGTGCCCACAGAGGCCAGAAAAACACTTCAGATCTCCCAAAGTTGGAGTTACAGGTGGTTGTGAGCTGTCTGATGTAGGTGCTGGGAGAGACAGGCTTGGGAGATGGCTCAATAGGTAGAGGCTCCTCCTGTAAAAGCAAGATGACCTGAGTTGAGATTTCTAACTCCAGTGTAAAAGCCAGGCATGGCGGTTTACATACAACCTCAGCGTTGGGAGGCAGAGGACTCCTGGGAACTCAGCCAGCCAGCTGGATGAAACAGCAATCTTCTGGTTTAATGAGAGATTCTGCACCAAACAATAAGGTGGGGGAATGTATTAAAGAAAGAGACAGACACACTACTCTGGTTTGCACATGTATTCATACATACATATATAACTACCTGTGTATACACATGTGCAACACACACACACCAACAGCCTGGGGTGAGTACTAGTTTTCGGACAGGTGGTAACTGAACCCATTAAAAGAGAGAACAAAGGAAAGGTATCGGAAATCAGGGCACATGAAGCAATCATGTCTTGAGTTTCAGCCATGCTGACTTCCATCTGCAGTTCTCAGGGGAGGTGCTGAACACACTACAGATGAGCGGGACCCTCATGTTTCCAGAAATGCCAGTCTCAAAGGACGAGGCTTGGAGCCTACAGCAGAGGAGGTGAGCACTGTGACTGTGTTAGATGCCATGGAAAACTGAAGTCAGCTGACTGGAAGGAAGCCCTCGGCGGAATGTGAACATTTGCTCAAGAGGATGGCAAAGGAGGATAAGGACCCCTATCAGTGGCCGGAGATGAGGGAGGAGATTCGAGAGAGATGCCAAGGACTGAAATGAGAAACATAGCAAATGCCAGGCTCAGACTGAGCCTGAGGGCACTCACCAGCTCTCACCGGTTGGAGGTGTTGCTTTTGAAAGCAGCTTGAGTTGAGTTGTGGTGTCAGAAGGCAGGTAGGAGTCCCCAAGTGGGTGCAGGCGAGGCCAAAAGAGATTTGTATTTGCACAGCTGAGTCTTGATGCATTTATAGTCTTGGGATAGTGAGCCGACTGGAAGCTAGGTAATATGCTATTGAAGAGGGGCATGGGGGATCAAGGATGGAGGAAGATTCCAAAGATAAAAGTAGATAGTGATTGAGCAGATGAGCTGGGGCAGGGAGAAGGTAGTATGTGTGTCAGAATAGGGTGAGGAGGCACACCAAATGGGAGAGATCTCAAATAAGAGAGAAGGGGGATTAATAAATGATACAGAAGTCTAGATTATTGCTGCTGATTTTAATGGAGGTGGGAGGAAGCAGAAGATCATGCCAGTGACCTCATCTGTATGTTTGTGTGTGTGTGTGTATGTATGTGTATGACAAAATAGGAGACCAGGACATATGCTTAGAGAAGGTTAGAGCTAATGATAACCATCAGGCACATCTGAAGATGATAGCCCAGAAGTGGTAGTCTGGGGCTGGGGAAGATGGCTTAGCAGTGAAGAACACTTGTTTTGCTGAAGACACGGGATCAGTTCCCAGCACCCACATGAAGGCTCACAACCATCCATAACTCCAGGCCAGGGTACTGGGTGTCCTCTTCTTACCACCGTAGGAACTGGCTATGCACGGGGTGTACATAAGTCTGAGGCAATACACTCACTTGGATAAAAGAAAGAAATCTTTTATTAAAAAAAAACTTTCAAAAAAGAAGTGTCTATCTGTGCTTTACTTCAAGAAAAACAAGCTAGGAGGGTGCTACAACCTGTGTAGGAAAGGAGAAGAGCAGGAAGTGGGTGTGCTAGGGAGTCCCCCCCACCACCACCAGTGGCAAGCAGGGCCCCAGGGCAGTGAAAAGCTCAAGCGTCATGAGCAGACACTGCAAGAGCCAGGTTCTCGAAGCTCTTTCTGTTAGACACTGTTAAACGGTAAGCCGTTCTTGAACATTTCAGGGAATGTTTTCACGGACATATTTCATTTTGTTTTCAGAGCAATGTTGGGGAGACTTGTGAGATTCTCTGCTCCGCAGATAGCCATAGTGTGGCTACAGGAGCACAGGCAGGATGGATCACTAGGTTTTGGGTCTCCCAGCCTCACGCAGATAGCATTTGATTATTTAAAGACACCGAGGAGGACCGAAGTTGGAAATTAAGTACGCTCCAAGGGTTAATTTTTCTAGGACCATGGGATGAGTCCCCCATTTCTACCAGGGCCCATAAGCACAGGGCAGCCTTTGAGAACTCATAGTCCTGCCTTGGCTTTCCTCCTCCAGTCCACCCGCACAGCCCTTGCAGGCCCACACGCCCCATGCTCGGTCACAGCTCAGTGCTTCCGCACCTGCTGTCCTTCTGCCTGGAAAAGCCTCTCCTTGACTGTCCCCTGGCTAGCTCCTTCATTTTCAAGTCTCACTAGCTGCCTTCCTGCAGGCTGAGCTGAATGCCCTACTTTTGTTTTTATCCTTGCCCTGGGGCCCACCATCAATTCTATCGCAATGGCATTGATGCCCTTACACCTGTCTTTCTTGCCAGACCAAGGGCTCCTTGTGGACAGGCACTGGAGCCTCGTGTCTTCTCATATCTCTGTGTGAACACACCAGTGCAGCTCTAGGTGGATAAGTCGCTGGAATGCAGGAGGGGACTCTGCTCCTGTCTCTCGGCGGAAAGCAACGGAAAGCATCAGCCAGCTCCCTTCAAGCCACGCCTGCACCCTATCTTCATTGTTCTTTAACTGAGATGACAAGATGTGACAGAAGCATTGAGAGATAGATAATTAGCAAAAGCTTTCTTTCTTCCCAGAGACTTGCCTTCCTGTTCACCTTTTAACATGTAGTATTTCAATATGTACAGAACCTGACTAGTCTCCCTCGATTCAATAGTACTCCAGGCCTGGTGAGTGCAGGAATCCTGGTCCCGCTGCTCTCCTCTCCCAGGGCACAGTACGGTCCCCATACTCAGATCCTGGACCACAGTGAACCCCCCCCATTAAGTGTCAGTCAGATCACCTGCCTCTTCTCACCTACACAAGCCCCGTCTCATTCCATCTGAAAGCCACAAATCCTTTCACATCTGTCCAGTGCCCTGCACAGCTGCCTCCTGTCACCTCTGACTCCACCGTCATTGCAGGTACTCACTTCATAAGCTGCCAGCCAACTCACACCCACCATTGTCATCCCCTCATCCCGACCCTACACCCGATTTGCTGCTGCTCTCTGCCTCTCTGGGCTCTCACTCAGCTCCTTCTTGGTGGACACCCCTGGTTAGCCTCCCAAACATTACTGCTTCCTGCCACAAGCCCATGAGGTTCCTATCTGGTTTTTGCTTTACTTCCTATTTGGTACTCATATGGCATATGATCCCCTTGGTGTCTTGCCTGTCTTCTCCTTGCTGCAGGAGACTATGAATCAGATCCTTCTGGCTTCTTTTTGTGCCCTGCTACCTAGAAAGGTGTAAGTGTCACAAAGCAGGCATCCGGTGGGCTTTCGATGATTGAATCCAGAGTCCAAGCTGAGCCTCTTTTTCCCTGGTCACCAAGCACACGTCTCAATTTCATTCATACATATTTGTTCTGTCCAATTAGACCATATCATGTATACAGTATATATTCTGATACACACAAAAGCGTGGCGAGCTTATGCTCCAGGCCTGTTGATTAATACAAAGCGATGGTCTTCTTGGCTTGGCAGCATCTGGACCCTGACTTGCCTCCACCTCCCTGACTGCTGTGCATGCTTCCCCTGCCCCCCCACCCCACTCCTTCCCTCATTGCCTTCTCTTAGGATAACATTATCACTCCTGAAGAAATTCTTCCTTCCCACTGCTTCTGCTAATTTAAGCCTGGCTTTTTAATCAGCTGTGAGGGGCCAGGGTGAAAGTGGGAAAATACAGTCAGGCTGCCATACATCATCTTATGGAAGAAAAGCCTTGACATTTTCATTGGCAAATCAATCCTGAAGCTCTGGGACTGGAGAGGACCCCAGAGGTCAGCCCATCCATCTTCACACCTCTAAGCAGTTTTGTACTGAAAATCATCCCCCGAACAGACTGTCTGGCTTTTTCCTCTGGCTGTTCTCTAAGGGAGCTACCCTCTTAACCTCTCCTGATGGGCCATTTTACTGTTTTAGTGGGAAATGTGAAATTATCATTGAAGCAGCGGCAGTACCGTAGGGTGGAGAATTGGTGCACAAATGAAGAGCCTGGAGTCCTACGCAGAAAGAAGCCTCAGCTTGGACATGAGGCCAAGCTGGGTTTGAATTCTGAATAGATCACTAGCCAGCTAACTCAATGACCTGTATAAGTGAGAAAAAAAAATCCTTGAGGTAAGAAAAAATAAATACAAAGTAAGTTAAGTACTTAATTAAAAGAATTATTCCATTTTTATGTGTGTGTGTATGCATGTGCGTGTGTGTGTGTGTTAGGACAACCTGTAGGACTTAGTCCTCGTCTTCCACGATTTTTGGGTACTGGAGAATCCAACTCAGACTTTGTGGCTTAGCACCATGCACCTTTATAACCTAAGCTATCTCTTTGGCTTCTGAGGTCTTTATCAACACATTGGTACATACATATGTATATATGAACTAATAAGTGCATATACTCAACAAGCATACAGGTCATATTCAGTGAATAGTTCCTCTTATCTTCCTTTTTTATTATTCCCTCTCTCCAACTCAGACGCACTTCCTACTTCATAAGGCTCTAAGTCCATGGTTCTCAGCCTTGATAATGCTGTGACCCTTTAGTACAGTTCCTCATGTTATGGTGACCTCCTCCCCAACCATAAAATTATTTTTGTTGCTACTTCATAGCTGTAACTTTGCTACTGTTATGAATCAGAATGGAAATATCTGTGTTTTCCAATGGTCTTAAGAGACCCTTTTGAAATGGTCATTCAACCCCCAAAGGGATCATGACCTACAGGTCAAGAAACACTGCTCCAAACCTTCATGATAAAACTCTTCAAAGGCTACCCCCCATCTGAAGATAAATACAGTAGACTTAGGAAACGGACATGCATTATGAAGACTGTTTTTCAGTAACCACTATACATGTATCAGATGTGTGGATGTGAGCACTTGAGTTTTTAGAATCTTCATGTCTTCATCTGTGAAATGGGTTGATAGTACCTCCTACTCTGTGGGGCACCTTGAATTGATTAAATGAGATTATTCATAGAAAGGATTTGGCCTACAGCCTGGGAATGATGTGTGCTTAATGCATGATAATAACACTAAGAGTTGATGTGTATTGCCCACTCAGTCTATGTCAGGCACTAAGAAGTGCCGTCTCTATTAACTCGTTCCTGGTAATTGGTTATCACATTCATTCAAGGTTATTGCTTCCACTCTCATTACTACTATTACATTTTAAAGACCCAGGAAGGAAGGTGACAGTAAGCTCTTTCCTCTCAAGTATCTATTATTTTGTTGTTAATGTCAGTAAGATTCCCACGAGTCAGTGCAAGTGACTGGGTGCCAGCTCAAGGAGGAAAGGTGGGGCAGGGCTCAGAGAGGAACAAAGGGAAGGAGAAGTGAGCCTGCTGCCCTCTAGCGTTACGGCTGTTCCTAGCTGCGTGGTGGCTGGGTGCCTAAGCTCCTTTCTCGAGCAAGAGGAAGCAAGAAACCTACCTCTCACCAGGGTATGGGTGGTAACTGGACCAAGAGATGGGTGACAGTGAGAGGGCATAAACCTTTCAAGGCAGTGCTGCTTAGTGTCTGCAGTTGTTAGCTCTCAGCTCTCCAGAAGCAGGAATAAGAGAGAAGGAAGAGTGAATTTTTATTGTGAGAAAAAAAAGCAACTAACCAACCAACCAAACACACAAACGTATCAAGTAAAACTGACCTAGCCAGTTAAGATGCTTGATTTGAGCAGAACAATGAAGACAGTTGGCAGAGCAAGCTGCTCACCTCTGTTGGCCAGGAAGCAAAGACAGAAGAAGCGCCTGGACTACCAAGGCACACTGAAAAGCCAACCTCTAAGGACATAACTTCCTCCTTTCTCCAACCAGTTCCACGAATTCACAATATACCACAGGCCATGGCCCAAGCCCTTAAAACATGGCTGGGGTTGGGGGATGGGAAATAGACCACATTTATCCAAACAACAACAGTGATGTTGCAAAGGTGCTCCAAAATTATTTTTCATTGTGATTTTAAAACTAGAAACAAGTTACAATCATTAACTTCAAAAGAAAGTGGAGCAAGTGAATTTTTGGAAATTATATAATTCACCATGAAAAAGAAAAGCTGCTACATATTATCAGTGCCTCTAGCCATTGAGCAACCGAATGGCTCTTAATAGAAAGGTATCTGAGGTGTGGCATTTTCTATACTAAAAGATGGTGATGGACCATTTAGAAAGAACAGTGTGAATCAAATGTGTATCAGTGTATCAGTGTGAATCAGTGTACCAAACTTGAAATGTCCTTCCTAAATGCCTCCCAATTTAATTTGATAACATATTAGTTTGTAATTTGTTACATAAGCAGGCTGGTGCTTTCTCTGAGCATGTTTGAATGGATTTCTGAAATACAATGTGAAGTTTGCAGGAAGAAACGGGTTATATTTCTTCTTCTGCCCAAGCATCCCATAATTGTTCTCTTTGGTCCCTTCCACCCTCTGAGTGGCACCGCATGAGTGTGTGTGTGTGTGTGTATGTGTATGTGTGTAGGTATACACTTGTGCGCACCTGTGGAAGACAGTAGTCAACATTGGGTGTCATTCCTCAGGTAGAAGTCCATCTTGTTTTTTGAGACAGGCTCTCTCATCTTGGTACATTACTGATTCCGATTTGACTGGGCTGGCTGGATGACCAGCACAATGCATGGCCCTATCTCTGCCTCTGCAGCACCTGGATTACAAACATGTGCCACCATGTCCCACTTTCTGTGTGGCTGCCGGGAATCAAACTCAGGTCCTCATGCTCACATGGCTAGCTAGCACTTTGCCCACTGATCCTCTTTCCTAACCTTACTTGCAGGATCTTACGGAGGCACTTTCTCAGTTGAGGTTTCCTGTTTTCAGGTAACTTAGCTTGTGTCAAGTTCACCCAGTACAGGTGTCTTCCTATACAGTGAACTAGCCTAACTTGAGGTGTTAGCAAGGTGGTAACCTAGCCTGGTAATGAATAACTGAGCATTAGCCAATAACAGGCAATCAGTTGCTCAAACCACCTTCAAACAAGACAGGCAGGAGCTGCGACCAATTGGCCTGTCTCTGTAAGTTTTGCTGCACCTCTGGCTTTAAATATAATTTGCCTGACTTTTGGTCCACACTGCTGTCTGGTTCTAGAATTGTACTCTGTAAAGCTAGAATTTTTTAATATATATAATTTTGTCTGTAGAGGCTCAAAAAAAAGAAAATTATTTTCTATTTTAAGGAAAGTAAATTTTCAATATTTCTTTTAATTTATAACACACTTGTGAAATGTACAAATGCCCAGAATATTAGTCTCCTCTCAGCTATGTTTAGTTCTAGGTGGGAGATTCATATGACTGATTTAAGTGAAGACAGATGGCATATGACCTTGGGTTATTCGAGACTCAGGAAAAGACTGAAGCACGCATCATTTGATTGGGGTCCTCTCTGGCTGGATAGACAAAGTTCTTCTTGCCATCTAAATAAGAAATGAAATGCCTCTTGCCTCTGACCATCAGGATCTACAAACGAAATACATAGAGCGTGGCAAAGAACAGTCATAGTCTATGACTACAACAGGCAAACATCAATTTCACACTTTCCTAAACAGCTGCACTGAGGACTCACCCTCTGCCGGGCATTGAACCTGTACGATAATGGGTGGCCTGCCCATTACCTGTGTAGGTTATACATACAGCCAAAGTAAGAACCGAAGTGCAGGAGGTTCAACTCCTGTCTCTCTTGTGTGAAGGTACTCTGAACAACCGATGCACATGGTTGCTTAAGACTCAGCTAACTTATTACAAGAGTAGGTTGCCATGTTGTTTGCACAACAAGTTAAGTTACAGTCCACCACAGCCTTAGCTTTCTCATCTTACCAAAGATGAAGGGAGAGCTATGGGAACATAACAACTTTCTCGAGTTTTCAAAACCAGTAAGAGGCAAGAGGTGAGATCCAAAGCCAGGACCGTCCAATGCAAAGCTGACATCCTCCTCCTTTACAAATGGTCAGTCCAACTGAGAGGAGCACTCTCTGAATGTACCAGGAAGAGACCGGAATGGGCATCCTAGGAAAATCTTTCCCTGGAGTACATCCTCTGACAAATGTGAAGGTAACATCCCCAGCTTGCAGCAAGCACGGGTGAGCCTGGCACTTCTGGGTGATTAAATAAGTGGAGGATGGGCAATAAAATAGGAGAAGTGGGTGGGACTTACAAGGAAGCTCTCAGGAAGAATAGACAGCTGGGTTTTCATAAGAGAGTAGGAAAGTAAGGAGGCCACAGGTCATGATGAGTGCAGCCATCTTGGTGCTCACTGCTGAGACCTCCAACAATATCCAACGTCAGCTTTCAGGCCTCAGTCTTGGCTTGAAATATGGCCAGGGATGGTCAGAGTGTTCAGGCCTTAGGATAGTCAGCATTAACCTATGTGATTCAAGGTTCTCAGGATTCCTGAGGACCTGGACAAGGGTACATCTTTGTTTTGACTATGGGTGACATCAATAGTTGCCGAAGTGATGTATGTACACATGTGTCTCGACTGTGGTGATACATGCAAATTCACCCGACTGCACACATTAAATATGTGCAGAGGTCTGCACATCGGTGATATCATAACTAAGCAGCTTAAAGTAAGCAAACTGGTAAATAAATATGTAACTTTAATACTGTTTTAAAAAGAAAGCAGAAGAGGGAGAGGCTATGATAGCATGTGTTTCATAGTTCCAGCTACCAAAGAGGCTGAGGTAGAGCCCAACCTCTCTCTGAGGTAGAGCCACACTTGAGCCCATGAGCTAGAGGTCATGTTGGGAAACAGAGTAACACAATTACACCCCTGTTTTTCTTCGTGTGTGTGTTTTGTGCATGTATGTGTCCATGTGTGTCCGTGATGAATATGGAAATCAGAGGTTGACATCACTAGGAGTTCCAGGTATATGCTGCCAAAACAGCTTTTTGTATTTTCCTTTTCCATTTCTTTTTTCCCTTTCTTTCTTTCTTTCTTTCTTTCTTTCTTTCTTTCTTTCTTTCTTTCTTTCTTCATGGGTGCTGGGGATGGAATCCAGGTCCTCAGGTTTGGACAGCAAGCACTTACCAATCAACCCACCCCCTAGCCCCAACACTCCTGTCTTTAAGAGAATGAAGTTTTGAAGCTAGAAGGAGGAGTGTGTGCACAGGATGGTGTTATTCAAGCCTCAGTGCAACAAAAAAGACAAGAGGGAGAGAAGGAGAGGAGCAGGGAGGGAGAGAGATGGAAGAAGAAAGGGGAGGAAGGGGTGGGAAGCTTCCTCGTGCTTAAGCATTCCTGAGTTTCAAGTTCACCTTGGCAGAGGACAATTACGGGGAGGGAAGTTCTGCAGAGACAAAACCTGTGGAGTGGAGTGGGGACCTGGATGGGGATTTTCTGTAGACTCCAAGCAGCACATACTCTTTTCTTGTCTGTGAACCTGGGTTGGGAAAGAGAGCAAAAACTGTAGTGTGAGCTATTGCAGGCAGCCCTCTAGCTCCTGCCTTGGAGGAGACTTCCTGGGGCCTTATGGATCCTTCTCCAGGGGATGAGGACTCCTCCTCTCCAGAGCAATGCCTCAGGAAAGGATGCCGCCTCCAGGGAATTCACTCTGTAGGTTTCACTGCATCCTGCACTGAGAATGAGACCAAGGAAAGGGCCTGCGCTCCTGTGCTCTCCCCGCACTGTAGGCTCCACACAAATTCCTCGTGATTTATTTATCCTGCTCAATTTCTCCAAACGTCATTAGCTCTATTTGTGCCTGTCCTTATTGGACCATGCTGTGATATTTAGTATACACTTAAAGTGGATTCCAAGCAAAGCAGCCGCTTATTGCCAGCATTTAATACAAGTATCTAATTAAGTCCAGGTTATTGTGTTAATTATCATCCAGATCTATAAAGTTTATTAGGCCATCTGATTTTCATATCATCCCACTGCAATTAGTGGTTATGTATTCATTCAAGTGTTCACACTCTTTTAAAAAAAAAAATAAAGTCTGGCTATGTCGAGTGAATTGTTTCAATTCCCCTCACCATTAGGTTTGATCACAAAATGGTTATTAGAGTAAGATGTGCAGTTTTAGCTTGAACTCCTACCTTTAGCACACCCACCATCAACTGTCAGGGGTAAATCGTTCACAGTGAGAAGAATACTGTTATATCCTGCCTCAGCCATGAATTCCATTTGCCAAGATTGGTTTTAAAAGTATAACATTTTGAGAGAGTGGGTGGGTTGGAGAAAAAAAAGAAAAGAAAAGGGGTTAAATGACGTAATTATATTTTAATTTCAAGAAAATGTGTAATATTTTCAGAATGTCCTAGTCCCCTCACCATTTCACATACACTATTCAAAATATCTGCTTCAATAAGGACTTTAAGCTTTCCCTTGACTATGCAGAGAAGGTCCCCCCAGAACCTATGATGCTCACAAGAAAATGAAAGTTACCATGGGACTGCTCTCAGACCCTTGCCAGTGAAGACACAGATGCCCACATTCCCTTCCCAGCCTCCTCTGGCATCAGAAGACCACTTCTTTCCTCCACAGCTAATGTCTTTCTCAGAGATCATTCTATCTCTGCAGCTGCCAAGCTGTCTCAGTCCCTGGGTCCCTGAGCCATTCTCCAAGCCCTCTCCTCAACCTGCCTTCGGTGCACAAGCTTCTCAAACCACATCCCATCTGAACCGGATCCCCACCAACCCTCCAGGCTCTGTAATCCCACAAACATTGTGGTACTTCTCACTGCCTCTTCACATTTCTGTCTACTTCTTGGCATCATTCACTATTGAGTCCTCTTCTTCTGCCTGGTCCTTAGGGAATTCTGAAGATGCTAGCTCCGGCCCTGTTCCCCAACCGTGCTCACTCTCTGGGCTATAGCCACACACTGCCACTCTCAAATCTGTATCTCCAGCCACCCTCTCATAGGTCTTTCTCATATTCATCTCATACATTGATCTGGGGAGTCTGATCACCTCCCCAGATGTCCTTTTCAGTGTCTTTCCATGTGCCTTTCCCATGATAACACCACCCCTTTCCAGAGCCCACGAAGTCCTCCAGAATCCATCCTCACCTTATTCTCTGGCATCTGTCCCTTTCCAGGCTTCCAGAACTTTCCATTCAGTCATGCTGAACCACCCTCAGTATTTTCAGTGGTCTCTATTCTCTTTAAACTCTGAACTTACCCCACCCTGCTTCTGCCTTGACACTGTTTTGCTGAGGCTCTTGCCTGCCACCTTCCTTCCCCTGGAATTACCTGTAAGAGCCTTGGAGGATAACAGTCTACTTGCTGACCTATGACCTACCAGTGTCCTACCAAAATATTCAGTATACTTTTAACATACTCTTTACTGCTTAATCCCACTTCCTAGCTCAGCGTTTGATACACACTAGATAGGCAAAATGATTTGCGTGAAAGAATATATCTAACTGATAGTCTCTTAATCAGGCTTAAGTGCTTGAGACTTCTGTGGGTATGGACCCATTTGCTAACTATCTCTTGTTTCCAAACTGACCTGCTCCTTCACAGCAGTTAGGCAGGATTATAAGATTCTGGGGGAAGAAGCTGCAGCTCACAAAGACAGCTGCACTATCACACTGCTATAAGACACAGGATGAACATTTAACTGTAACAATAGAAAACATCTATCATCTGATTCAGGTAACTCCTACATATTATGTTTTCCCTCAGCTTTTCCAGGAAGCCACGTACACGCTCTACAGCCTATAGAAGAGTTGAGAGGTGATCATGAAAACAATTTTTCTGTTACATCCAAAAACACGTTTGCTGTATTTCTAAACGTGGCATCATTAATTCTTAGCTTTAGCACTTGCCTAATGTGTGTGTGTAGTACTGGGTTCAGACCCTAGAGCCACGGGAAGAGAAACAGCAAGAAAAGTCAATTTGTATTGGAAAAGTCAAAAGATATGGAGGCATTTAACCCCCTAGAACTGAGACTGATCTTTCTGCAAACCTCCTCCTGGGTCTTCCCAAAGCTCTTGGAGGTTGTCAGTTTCTAAATCTTGCACCACTGGTTCTTAATCCTGATGTTTAGGATGTTACTTGCCTGGTGCTGTCCCTGTTTTCCTGCCTCGACCCCAAGCTCATTGAAAAGACCCCATCTCAGATAAACAGAATGTTTCCTGTTAAGCAAAGGCGTTCTTTACTCAACCATGACAATGGAGAAAGCCGCTCTGGTGTCCTACAACCCCATTGGTGCAATTTTGTCCCCAAGAAAGAAATGTGTGCACATACGCATGTTGGATTTTATTGGGGATTTGCTGTTCTGCGGGTTTGGCTGTTTTCGTTGAACCAAGCATGGAGCAGGGGAGCTTTAACAGCGCTTGAAAGGAGCACAGCAGAGAGCTGATTTAGGAGTCCGGTTTTCTAAAGACAAGAGAGGGAGTAGATGACCTTTCCCGATCCTTCCAGCCTGAAGGTTTTATGATTCCATTCACGTCCTCTGTCTAGACATGCAATGTGGAATCGCTTGCTTTCATGGCTATCACCTGAGAAAAGTCTAACTGCGCCACCTACAGTCTGATCTTAGAACTTCTCTGCTTTAGCCATAGATCACAAAATCCAGACAAAAAACAAGGGAGAAAAACAAATTTCAGAGACTATCCCCCAAGAATCCGCGTGTGTTCTTAGCCTAGCCTTCCGAAGAAACTGTATAATAACTCTTTGTAATTATTTATTCAGATAGTCAACGTCTCATGGCATATGGAGACAGAAAAATTGGCTCTTCCTTTGACAAGCAGAGACAAAGACCCAGAGAGGTCTGGTAGCCATCAATGGTTACACAGGAACCACACTCAGACCAAGGGCTCTGAATATGAATATGACACTGGTGTGATGCTTCTCCCATGTTGTAGTGCCATCATCAAGCCGTGCTAGCATTTTCTCTCCCCTCACACACAGGTCTTGCATGCACTGTTCTATGTCCCAGACAACCTGAACCTGTCCTGTACCTTCTGACCTTATCTTTGTCCTTATAAATGCCTCCCACTTCAGTAAATTTCCAGCCCTGAGAGGCCTCAGGGCAGGCCAGCCTCCTTCTTTTTCAAGCATGCCAAAGACCTGTCCTGTGTATGTTCTAATTCTCTGCTCCTCATGGAACCTATACTCTCTTGTACTCCCAGAAGTCCGGTTCAATGTTCCATCTCAGAGGAGGCATCCTTAGCTGTCATAGTGGAAGCAGCACCCCTAAGTCTGTCTTACTCATTTTTTAAAGGTCAGGTCAGTGTGTTTAACAGATCCTTATTTACCTGAGAATGGAATGAGTATACTCTACGGTCCATGGAATCTAAAGCTCTGCTCAACATGTTGGGGCTCTGGTTCCCATACCAGGTTCTCACTAACATGGAAGTCTTCCTGCCTTGACCCCGTTTGATGGCTTTAAGACTAAGTGATTGGGGGAAAAAGACAAGAGAAAGAGGGGAAACATTTCTATACCACGTGGAGTCTTCAATCCTAGCTCTCACCTCAAAGAGAATGAGAGATGATCTCAAGCTGTACTACAGAGCAATAGTTATAAAAACTGCATGGTATTGGCATAGAAACAGAAGAGTGGATCAATGGAACTGAATAGAAGACCCAGAAATGAACCCACACACCTATGGAAATTTGATTTTTGATAAAGGAGCCAAATCCATCCAATGGAAAAAAGACAGCATCTTCAACAAATGATGCTGGACCAACTGGATGTCTGTATGCAGAAATATGAAAATAGATCCATATTTATCACCCTGCACAAAACTAAAGTCCAAGTGGATCAAAGACCTCAACATAACACCAGACACATTAAATATGTTAGAAGAAAAAGTGGGAATGTCCCTCAGTTGAGGAATGGATACAGAAATTGTGGTAGTTTTACACAATGGAATACTACTCAGCAATTAAAAAGGAGGAAATCATGAAATTTGCAGGCAAATGGTGGGACCTGGAAACGATCATCCTGAGTGAGGTATCCCAAAAGCAGAAAGATGCACATGGTATATACTCACTTATATAGACAAATAAGGTAGGATAAACATACTGAAATCTATACACCTAAAGAAGATAAACAAGAAAGAGGACCTGGGGTAAGAGGATTAATCCTCACTTAGAAACACAAATGGAATGGACATTGGATGTAGGAGAAAACAAGTAGCAGGACAAGAGCCTACCACAGAGGGCCTCGGAAAGACTCTACCTAGCAGTGTATCAAAGCAAATATTAAGACACATAACCCATAACCAACCCTTTGGCAGAGTGTAGGGAATCATATGAAAGAGGGGAGAGTTAGTATGACCTGGAGAGGACAGGAGCTCCATAAGGACCAAGTATATCAGGGCACAGGGGTCTTTTATGAGACTGTTTCTCCAACCAAGAACCATGTATGGCTATAACCTAGAACCCCTGCTTGAATGTAGCAAATGGTAGCTCAATATCCAAGTGGGTACCCTAGTAAGGGGAACAGGGACTATTTTGGACATGAACTCAATGGCTGGCTCTTCAACCCCCACCCCCGCCCCCGATGGAGGAGCAGCCTTGCTAGGCCACAGAAGAGGACATTGCAGCCAGTCCTGAAGAGACCTGATAAGCTAGAGTTAGATGGAAGTGGAGGAGGTCCTCCCCTATCAGTGGGCTTGGAAAGGAGCAGGGAGGAGGGATGGGGTGGATAGGGAGAGAATGTGGGAGGGGGCTATGGCTGGGATACAAAGTACGTAACCTGTGATTAATATAAAATAAAAATGTTAAAAAAAAGAATGAGAGAATTTATTTTGGAACTAAATATAAATGACCCTGGTTTAAGGACACAAATTCAACTTACCACAATACTGTGCCCCAATGCAGTTGCAGTTATTTGAGGCACATAAAGAGGAAACAAAGAAAAAAAATGGAGGCCATCATGAACAGACAGGAATCCATAATCAAACAGGTGAAGGAAATGAATAAATCTTTCAACACATGAAAACGGAATTAGAATCAATAAAGAAAACACAGAGAGAAAATTGTGGAGTTAGAGAACTTAGAGCAGAGATCAAGAACCACAAAGGTAAGCATCACCAACAGAATACAAAAGCCATATGGAGGAGAGACTTTCAGGCACTGAAGATACAATTGCAGAAATCGGTATATCTCTCAAAGAAAACACAAAAACAGAAAAGGTCCTTACACCAAACATCCAAGAAATCAAGGACACCATAAAAAGAAGAAACCTAAGAATAATAGGAATAGACAAAAAAGAACATTCCAAGGCCCAAAAATATATTTTCCAGAAAATCATAGAAGAAAATTTCCCCAACCTTAAGAAAGAGATGCCCTTAAACATACAAGAGGCTTACAGAATACCAAACAGACTAGACCAGACTGCAGAAAATGTCATCTTTGGAGATCCTAAGAAAATTGGGATGCTGGCCAAGTCCTGGGAGAGCTTGTTTTTCCTTTGCTGTCTAGGATCTGTGGGACCATCCGGGGCTAGGTGAGTGCAGACCCAGTTGAAACAGTCTTTGAGGCTGGATAAAAACACTTATGGGTAACCTCCTTGGAGCTGTCCTAGATGTTGTGTGTGTGCGTGCATGTGCGTGTGCGTGCGTGCGCGCGCGCGTGCGTGCGTGCGTGCGTGTGTGTGTGTGTGTGTGTGTGTGTAGGCTTGGTAAATGGTTTGGGGTTAAAAGTATGAACATTCTTTCAGGAAAGACAGAAACCTTCCATGGAGCAGAAGGGGCAAAAGCAAACTTGTTCTTGGTTTTCAGTCTGAAGACAAACTGTGGAAGAGGGGCTTCATCCCTCTGTCCAGAAGACTAGATGTATAAAAGTTATACATGAGAAACACTTTAAGTCTATATACTTAAAAGATAACCAAAGGAAATTAAAAATATTGAACTTGTGACTATAATAGTCGATCCTATAGTGGAAGGTTTTACCAGACAGACTAATAGCTTATCCGAATTCCATTGACTAATGTTACAGTTCTGAACTATGAAGTCTTAATACAACAGTAGCATAGCAACAGGAAGAAATCTGAAGCATTTTTATATACTTTAAATTACTTCCTTACCATTTAAGCTCTCATCTGTATTTACCAACCTTAAAACACTTTTTTAGATCTTCACAACTTAAGCTTCAGGATCCCTAGACCTTACAAAAACTCACATCTTTTCCCTATTCAATTATTTACCATAAAACACAAGTGGTTGATTACTGGGAGCAATCACTGTAAATCAAGTTCCTTTAGATAAAGGAATAGTGAAAAGCTACTTCTGAAACCTGTTTATCTTTTAACATGAAGCCTGTGAGCTTTTTTTCTGGTATTTATTTATTTAATAATTTATTCATTATATATCTCAATTGAAGCCCCTCCCTCAACTCCTCCCAGTCCCACCCTCTCTCCCTCATCCCCACTCTCCCCTTACCTTAGTCCACTGAAAGAGGAGTTCTCCTCTGCCATCTGCTTTTAGCTTATCAAATCTCATCAGGACTGCCTGGATCCTCGTCCTCTGTGGCCTAGCAAGGCCACATTGTCAAAGTGAGAAAACAAGCTTAGGGAGACTTCACAGGCCTAAGAGAAGTAATTGATGTACAGACCCAACTTTCACTGACATTGATGTCCCAGCAGTTTGATCATTATGCTACAATATACCAGGAAGTAGAAATACTGATAATCAGTTTTTTCAGATATTCAAAGAATATTATTTACATAAATTTTAATGCTAATGGGCAGTTATATGTCCCAGGAGTCATCTACTTACAACTCTTTATGGTAAAAGGTTTCCCTCCTGTGAAAGTACAAGTCCTTCTAGGTTCTGCAGCCAGGATTCTGTCCGACAAGACAGATTGCAGAGGAATGCTTGGGTGCAAACGTGTTTGCCTTTTTAAATAAGAGACCTAGCAGTTTTTAACCAACTGATGAATTGACTAATGAGCTAACACAGTGGTGGGTTACCTTGGGGTAAGGAGCTGGTTGCCTGTTGTTCTCTAAATGTCAGGCTACAGTTAGTTAGCTTAGCCGTCAATGTGATCAGAGACCCACGGAGGACGAATTATCATCTATTAAATTATCATCTACCTAGAGAGTTGTCCCAGGGTCCTGTGGTCTCCATGTCACCATGGGCAGAGGTAGTCTTTGGCCATCAGGCCCAGACGATGAGAGGCTTTTTCTGTAGACGAGGAACATGGGAGAGAATGACCTCACCTTATCTTAGAAAAAGTGGGGCAACCAAATCTCCAGGTCCTGCTAGTCCACATTTCAAGCTGGGGCCAAGCAGCAGGCAAGGCATTGGGGCAGTCTTGTCTAGTGATTAGCATACCATAATCCAGGTGGAGTCCTTCGTCTTTGTGCCTATTATATTCTTACAGACATTGTGTGTGTGTGCGGGCGGGGGGGGAGGGAGGCCATCACTTTAGGATTTGGAGTCTCTGTCTCTGCTGATAGAAATTCAAAGTTATATTTGCTACAACATGCTGTATGTGTGATTCAACCTTGGTTTAAAATATTCTGTATATGATGATAGGTACTAGCTCTCAAGCACACAAAAAAACCATAACAATTTAAAATATTTGAGACTTGTTTTGTTATTCTAAAAGGAGAATAATAATAAACTAAGGGCTCACAGGACTGAGACATTTTATAATTATTGCTTTATATATACCATGTGGTCATCTTAAGATGGTGAAATCACACGGCAGGTTGCAACCTACATGGCTGACATGGTTACTATTTTAAAACATTTGTGTTTCTGTACATTCAGAGTTTTTAAAATGAGAGTTGCTTCCCAGTTACATGCATATATACATATATAGAGTTGAATTTGAGCTACATACACACATACACGCATACATACACATATATGATCTAAACAAAAGCTGAAATCATATATCTATTTATATAAAGATTTTTAATTATAAGCCTTTTGTTATATAAGTTTAAAGCCAAATATTGTAGATTAAATGGATTTTAAGCCATCCCCAATGAGCAAGTTAGAAATACTTAGATAGAATTTATAGCATAATTCTAAGGTGTTTTGTTTTTTTTATTGGAGCTGAGTGAAAAGAAATCGGATAGAAAACATTAAGAATGGGGAAGTGGAACTTTAAGGGGGAGGGCAGAGCAAATTTAGATATAAGATATTTGGTAATCATTTGCCTGTGTCTGTGAGAATTTGGAAATCCGTTGTGCCAACTTGTAATAAATTCTGAGTCCATGAAAGGAGAGACAAAGAGAAAGAGAGAGAGCACTTAGCTTAGTGCAGGCTGGAAGAGGGGAGTGGTCCAAGTGGGCAGGGTGAGAGCCAGAGCCATGTGGAAGAACCGGATTCTAGATTTGGAATCAAATTCACAGACAACTGATCTGTACATACCTCAGGAGTGATTTTGAGAGCTGTTGATGCAGTGGAAACTGTGTGTGTGTATGTGTGTGTGTGTGTGTGTTGCAGTCCCTGGTTCCACCTGTTTCCAACTGGTTGAAGACTTAGAGGCAGATGTTTACATAGTATGGGGAGAAAAATCAGACAGAAAAATACAGGGCTTGGAGTAAGGAAAAGGAATAAAGAAAGGAAAATTTTTTTCATGTTCCCCCATCACTTGGGCAGTACATTGAGGCCAGGTTCAATAGGTTTAGAGAAATTACTAGGACACAGTACCCATCAATGAGAAGAGTCACAGGCCTGGGTCCATGATGTCCCAAGGACCCAGTGGAGACCCAACTGAAAAGATACAAGCTGTCCTGGTGAAATGTCATTCACTCAGACAGGGCCATTGCTAAAAGCACAAGCAAACACACTTGTGCCAGAATTTTCAAGAGAAGTCAAAAGGCTGAGGAAAAAAAAAAAAACTGTGCTGGAAAAATGAAGCCTCATCCAGGGAAATGGTCAGACTCAGAGAAGCATTTAAGCTGAGTTGAGATTTTTGGTGTTGTCAGTGTTTGGTGTTGGATGGAGTGGAGCGGAGAGCAAATCTGTTGCAGGCAGATATAGTGTCAGATGAGACCCCACTGTGGCCAGACACCAGCAGAGCCCATTCGAGTTATGGCACCAAATATGAAATATAATGATGCTGAGGGGTACAGTTGGCGGGTCCATGACAAGGTGTGCCCCTAAAACATTATACTATGCAACAGACCTGGCATGAAAAAAAGGTTTATTGGAGGAGGGGAGAGGAGGGCCTAGGGAAAGGATAGCAGTAAACAAGTGGACATGCAGATAGGCCATGAGGGCAGGGAAAGCGGCAGAGGGGAGGGGAACCCACAGAGATCAGATAGAGGGGATGCTGGGAACAGACACACACACACACACAGAGAATACGCAATGTGCACTTGTTGCTCCTGAGACAGATCATGTCGTAAGCACTTGCTAGGTCCCTGAGGCAGGGCAGCGGAACTGCCTGCGCACTAACAGTTTGGTCTAGTAGCATTCCAGTTCTCCATGACACAGAGGTTCTAATCAGTCAGTGAACTGGCAGGATTGGCTCTCTGGCATTGCTGTGGCTTTCCCCCCAGGGACCCCAGTTCATACTCTGCAAAGTCTACACTTGGGCCCAACATGGCCCTTTCCTACACCTACTTACCAGTCAAGTATCTGGATGCTACACTCTCTGAAAGGAGTGGGAACTTTTTAGCCAGCTTCTAACCCAGAAGCTTAGCTTGAGAAACTCCTTAGCTTCTTACAGAATCGAACTTGGAATAGAATCACGAAAGGATTATCCATAGCCACTCAGTGAGCTCACTCAGGACGGGCTGCTTTTTCTACAACCACAGTACTGCAAACCAAGATCAGGACAGAAACTAGCATTTCATTAGTGTAGTCATTATATTTAGTGACGTGTCCTGTTTCTGTAACCACGTCGCAACTTAAGGGAAGAAAATTTTACTGTGGCTTCAGCTCAGGAAGCTCATTCCACCATGGCCAGGGACACTTGACAATAGTCAGAGAAGATATGGATGCAGGAACAGGAAGCTGGCTAGTCCCATTGTACACAGGAAGCAGAGAGCCATGAATCCTATGCTTGCCTCATTTTCTATCTATTTACTCCAGATCCTAGCCTGTGGAATGGTGTAGCCAATTAAGGCGGGTCTTTCTACCTCAGCTAACCTAATCTAGACTCTTTCACAGGCATGCTCAAAAGCTTGCCTCCTAGGTGATTTTAGAGCCCGTCAGGTTGACAAGAGTTATACAATACTTATTAAACACCATAGTTTCCTTACAAGGAATTGACCCTCTTAGCAGTTACCATTCAGGTTTATGAACTCACCATGCCACACTGAGGAATGGACACATTGTTTGCTCCTCTGCAAACAGAAGATCAGTCTTGTAACACCAGTGTCCTACATGAGTTTCCCATGATGTGAATCCATAAGAAAATCTTAAGAAGGGTTAAGATGTTAGTAATTCAGCCCCAGGACTGAGTCACAGGGATCTTCACGTAAGGAGAGAGGTTCAGAGTGGAACAGAGTTTGAAGACCATCATTCCTGAAGTGGAGCTTAACTTTTTAAAAGGTGAAAGTGTCTTGTTTATCAGATTAAACATGGAAACCAAGGGCAGCCACTTACTGGGGCTTATATCAGAGGTGCTTCCTCTTTTCATTAAGTCACTGTGTCCTGATACATGATGACATAGGTAGGGAAGTTGACAAGGGAGTTACATGCAGTGTTGGAGATGCTCAGTCCCAAACCATGAGCACCAAACCAGGATCTGAACTCATATCAGCTCAATGTTGTGTCCCCTTTGGCTAAGCAGTACTACCTCTAAACACTGATCCTTCAGTGGAATCTTCTCACTGCTGGGAAGGACCTGAGCAATGTCCCAGGCTCCTATAAATCTGTCTGACTATCCCTATCCACTCTAAAATTTTTACCCCCTCCCAACTGCATTAGTCATGGTTTCTATTGCTATAATAAAACACTGTGACCAAGGCAACTTCTAAAAGGAAGGGTTTATTTGGGGCTTACAGTTCCAGAGGGACATGTCTATCACCACCCACGTTGGGGAGCAGGGAGGCATAGGGCAGCTGCTGAGAACTCACACATCTTGACCTTGAGCCACAAACAGGAGGCAGAGACTGCTGGCTCAAAACGCCTTGAGTGTTTTGAAACCTCTAAGCAAGCCCCCAAGAACATACTTCTTATAACAAGTCCATACCTCCTAAGCCTACCCAAATAGGGGACCAAGTATTCAAATGCCCGAAACTTCCTGGGAGACATCGCATTCAAACCGCTGTACCAACCAATGCCATACCAGTAATATACAAAGTGCAGTGAGACCACAAATCCAATTTACTACCAGCACAGCTTAACTTTGAGGCAGTTCTCTGAAAGCTTGGGCTTATACGCTATAGGACATTTGGTTTACTGGAGACTTGGGGTGTTAAGACACTAGGCCTTGAACCAGGAGTTCGAGGTCATGGGCTCATCATTTATTTGCTTAAGCTCAGCACATTGAAGAGCAATTAACCAACTCTGTCCCTTTGTTTCCACTAAAGTGATATATGCAGTATGCCCTTGTTCCTCTAAAGCCTTTCATGTAGGCAGATCTATAGGTGATCTTTAAGAAAAAACCTTACCATGTAAGTGTTTGTGTGTCAGGGGCCAAGCCATGGGAGAGAACCATCTTGGATCCTAAGGGGTAAAGAACTCAGGTCATGCCTGGCAGCAAGCATCTTTATCCACTGAGCTATCTCACAGTTCCTCCCTTCACTTCTGTTCAATCACATCTGAGAACCCATCATACAGGGAGGACCTGTTCTGAAAGCGCTGACCTCTGGAGCCTGGTTCAAGATGCACGTCTTCATCAGTACGTACTCGGGCAGTGAGGATTGACCAGATACAAGAGGGAAAGCTTCTGGTGGTCACACATTGGAGGTTGGGATCCAAAGACATAGAGCAGGACAGCAAGGAAAGATGAGCATGAGGAGGGGACAAGCTAGAGAGTGGGGTTTAGCCAGACAGATCTCCTATCATCCCCTGAAAGCTTCAACTTATAAAAATAAATTTAACTTCATGTGTGTGTGTGCGAGTGTGCTCAAGCAGGTGCCCTCAGATCCCATGGAGCTGAAGTTACAGGCACTTGGAAGCCACCTGACTTGGGTGCTGGGAACTGGACTTCAGTTCTCTGCAAGGGGAGCAAGAGCTCTTAATCATGGGTCATCTCTCTAGCCTCAGTTAAGCTTCCATTGTGAGATGAGACTACCCTGCTTTGGATGCCAGGATCCTTCACTGTGGAGTCACACATGGAGAGGGCCCAGAATTTGGAGACGCTGAAGGGGATCTGACAGGAAGCGCAGGTGGCCAGCTGCCTCGGGCCAGCCAAGTTATGAGGCAACAGCTGAACAGCTTCCTCATCTCGAGGCCTAAAAAAGCCACTCTCACACTTTCACCTTCTAAATCTCACTTGAGGTTGCCATATACCATGCTGAAAGTGATCAAGAAAGCCTCTGTGAGAGCCATGGCTGTGGCTCAGATGAGGAAGCAATATCAGACCACCATAACGCTGGTGAGGAGTGAAATCCCACTGAAGTGAGAGTTCTCAAGTCAATAGCAAAATTGTGAGCTACAGCCACAGCAGTCTTCTGGGGGAACTTGTTTGTACCAGGTGTTTATATTAATAAAGGCAAATGTTAAATCAGGGATCTGAGCCTCCATTTTAAGGAGTAAAGAGGGAAATGAGCAACCAAAAGGTAAAATAATTGAAGGGGGGTGGAGAACAGATTTGATGAACCTTAAGATAAGCAACTAAGGAAAATCAGTGAATCTTGAAATTGGAACCTTAGTCCTTCTGTGTTTCTGCCACAATATATATGGAATGTTCGCTGTTTTGTTGCTTTAATTTATTTGAGACAGGATCTCATGTATATCAGGCTAGCCCTAAACTCCTCATGTAGCCAAGGACGATCTTGAACTTCTGATCCTCCAACCTCTACCTTCCAAGTTGTAAGATCACGGGGCACACATTACTCTCAGTTTTGCTGTAACAAAAGCTGAAAATGGAATTTTACTTCTCAGTTCTGGAGCTGAGAGCCCAGTCTTGCCTCCTGAATGATATTTTGAATGTTTTATCCCCTAGAGATGAGCATAGGTCCTCAGAAAGGCTGGGAAAGGGTGGGGAACAGATCTCGGGAAATTTTCTGATGGTGTTTATAGCATTGACCTCACTTTAGGACTTCTTAGGCTTCTCGACTTGTAGCCCTTTTCCACCACAGAGTATACAGGTATATTATATGCCTTGAGTATACAGGTATATTAAAAAGGCATACAAACCAAGTACCTAATGATAATAAATCATAAAGAAATTCAGTTAAAACACTTGTTAGTTTAGGAGAACTGGTTCAGACAGAATTTTACCATTTATAGAAGAAAGTGTTTATACTCATGACATGGATGTACTCATTTATTTTTACATGAATAATTTTTACATGACTAGTGAAAATGATTTTTTCAAAGTTGACTCATGCTCTAGTTTTCTTTACAGATTTTATTTTATTTATGTGCATGTGTGTGTGAGTACACGCAATGTATGCTCAGGTGCTTGCGGAGGCCAGGAGCTGGAGAAACAGACAGGGGTGGGCCACCCAACATGGATGCTGGGAACCAAGCTTGGATCCTCTGGAAGAGCAGGAAGCGCTCAGTCTCTGAGCCTTTTCTCCAGCCCTGACAGTTTGATTTTATCATCATCAGTGCTGAGAGCACTGTTCTGCATAAACACACAGTACAAGCATATTTAGGGCTATTTCAGAAATTGTTAACAATTTTGTTCTATTCCCAAGCCCAAATTTACTTTGCAATTTTTATGACACTCAAGTGAGCACACCAAACAGCAACTTTGGAAAGCAAACATTTTGACACACTCCAACCAGAAGATGTCCTAGTTTGATATTCACATGCTGAGGCATGATAGTAGCAAACACCGAAAGTCTTTGTGTTCCGAAGACCATTATACGTGAGCAGAAGACTTTGTTTGCCTCAACTGTGGTTCTAAGACATAGCAGGCTAGAAGTTAAGCCAAGGTGTTCAGGCATGTTTGCTAACAGTCACAATATGGGTACGCACTGTGCAAAGTGCATGTGTCATGCAGACTCAAGGCAGTCAACTTGCACATTGCAACATGGGTAATAAGCATGGCCAGAGACACCTCTCTCAGACTGAGTAGAAAAAGTAAAAAAAAAAAAAAAAAAAAAAAAAAGCAACTATAACTATGGATCATATAGGGTTAACATGTCAATAGTGGAATGTTCAAAAATTTCAAAACAAAAAAGCTTATAAATTAAACAAAAAGAACAAATTTCTTGAAAAATAGTGCATCACATCTGAAGAAAATAATTGACAACTTCAAAACTTTTCTATCTGTTCAAGGCCTGAATTTGCTCTGTGATTTTAGGCCGCTGTGAGGTCAGCGGCTTTGTCCTGTACGTGCTCCCTGGCATGATCTTTTGCCTGACCACACCCAGAGCCAGGTGACATGAACTGATACTTCTGAGATCATCAAACCATTAGGAGTCACACCCAAACATGGAGAACGTACCTCTTATAGTCACAGCCGTGAAACCTAATGAATTTTGAACTGTCACGTGGGAAGGGAAAGAGAGGGGAGAGCCATACAGTGAGATCCTGCCCAGAAAAACCTTACCACAGAACAACAACAAAACCTTACCACAATTTCCAGGCATGCTTTGGGGAAGGTTAAGATGTCTTAGAAAAACATGAAATGCAGTCGCAAGAAAGACAAAAGTTGTGAAGTTGCTATTAACCTAAATTCAACATTTTTCCTTGTAAGACATTATTAGGAAAAGACAAGGCAATTGGAGTAGATATTTTAATAAATACATAGAAAAAATTGTGTCACTACATAAAGAATTCTCATAAATCCACAAAGGAAAACTGGGTGTGCAGGTGGCGTATTGGCTAGTTTTCTGTCAACTTGACACAAGCTAGAATAATTTTGGAAGAGGGGACATCAATTGAGGAAATGTCCCCTATCAAATTGGTCTGTGGGTATGTTTTCTTGATTGTTGTGGCAGGGCCCAGCTCACGGTGGGTGGTGCCACCCACAGGCAGGTGGTCCTGGGTGCTACAAGGCAGTTTTTGAACAAGCCACGAGGAGCAAGCCATTAAGCAGTGTTACCAGCGCCTCAGTTCCTGCCTCCAGGCTCCTGCCCTGGCTTCCCTCAGTGACGAAAGTGTAAGCCGACAGGCGGCTTTGGGTCAGGGTCTTTTATCACGGCAACAGAAAGCCTGGCTAACACTGATGGAATACACTAGTAATCCCTGCAAGTTCAAGGTCAGCCTTTCTACACTGAGAATCCAGCCCATTTGGGAAGATTTAGCTAGACTCTGGCAAATATCATTATTAACACTAACACTAAGCTAACACTAATACTAATAGACTGGCAAATATTACTGCTACTGGTAATAACAATGATGATAATAATAGACTCTGGCAAATACTATTACTACTACTACTACTAATAATTTGGTTTTTTAACTGGCCAAAAAACTTTAACAAATATTACACAAGAAAATGTATGAACAAGTTTGTTTGTTTTTTTAAAGTGTTTAACTGTACTACTCATGGGAAAATGCAAACTGATCCACAGTAATGCCTTGAATAAAGATTGTCAATACTGTGAGTGAGGCTTCAGGGAAAGCGGGGCTCTCACATTGCTCATGGGACTCTAAGATGATACACCTGCTCAGGAATCTGGCTGATAGTTTCTTATAAGAACTGGGCAGCAACACAGAGAAACCCAAAAACCAAACCAAATCAAACCACAACTAACAAAAACAACAAAAGAAATGAAAACTCAGGTCCACACAATTTGTTTACAAATGTCTGTAGTAGCTTTATTCAAAAATAGTCACGGTGGAAATAACTCAAATACCCATCAACAGATACACAGATTGGCCAATTGTAGTATATTATTTAGTATAATAAGTATATCATAATAGGAATACTACTTACCAATAAAAAGAACAAACTATTGGTAAATACAACAGCACACATGTCAAAACATGTTAAGCTGAAAAAAAAAACTCAATACAGGAGTATACCTTCATCTGATTCAATGTAAATGAAATTCTAGAACAGGCAAAATTAATCCCTAGGGACAGGCTAGTTCACGGGTTACCTGGGGGTGGGGGGTGAGGGTTCAGGGGGCGCTGACTGCAGAGGGAGACCATGCGTGCTCTGATGAAGAAAATGTTCGTCTTGACTGGGAGTGAGGGTCGCACTGGTGTGTCAAGGCTGAACTGTGCAATTAGGACAGGCACGTTTAACTGTAGGAAAGCAAGCACACTGCCAAAGCAGACGTCAAGAGCCATCAGCCCGGAGCCCACCTTAATAGATGGATGTGCAACAAGTTTCTATTTCTCTCTTTAGCAGCATGTCAAATTTTCATGCAATGAATGGCTGAGTACAATTACGATATTCAAGGAGATGGACATAAACGGTGGAGAATAACAAAAGCTATGAGATAAGCTGGCTCCGTGAGAGGGCACAGGCAGCTTCCAGTCAAACGACTAACTTCTGATACCATCCCACTTTTAGGTGGTTACCTCCGCGGGACGGGACACTGTCAGATACCTGGACATAAGTCTGACCAGGGGACTGAATCAAAATCTAAGTTTCTTATCAAATTTAAGAAAATCTCATTATAAAAAGGCAAACAGTTATAAGTTCAAGAGAATTTGATAGGCTCAATTTAGTTCACTGTTAAGGAAGCCAGAATATAACTTATTTTTAATTTCTACTGCACTTAGAATTAATAAAAACCTTCCATTTGACTTTAGAGATCTAGGAAGAGATCATCCTAGATGTTCAAAGGCTGGGGATGAAGGTCAGGCCTCAACCATGGAAAGCATGGACTCCCCTATTAGGCTACATGCTGGCCCCTGAATAATTACCCTCAATGTATTTTCACAAAGCAAGTATTTACTAAGACAAGTTTTTTATGAATATTTTTCTTCCTATACCAAACCCTGTCTTGGTGGTAAAGGCTAGGTCGCACACTTCCTGTTCTTCTTAAGAAGTTTATTCTATTTTGGGGAAAAACAAGCTTTTAGTTTGTCTCTCAGTTTTGCTGTGGACTAGTTTATGACGCGCAACGCTACAGCGACAAAAAATCCTAGCTACTTTACCTCCTCAAAGATAATTCACAGTGGGCAGTATCTTTTCAATTTTCCTTACATATTCCTGTAACTCATCTCAGTGTCTTCACCCTCCAGTGTGAAGGGAAGTAGCCTCCTCCACCATACTCCTATTGAGGACCTAGCAGAATACTAAGAATGACTGTCACTGAACCCAGAAAACAGAAGCCATCATTCTCTGTGCTTGATCCTATTGGGAGACAGTGACTCATTCTCTATGAGATCAGGAAATCGAAGCTGGAAAGGGCACCTACTGTGACTCACACTTCCTAACTCCAAGGCTCTTAGCAACTCCTGAGGTGTTGCTGAAGATTAGCAGCGCAGGTATGCCTCTGAAGTTTTATTTCCCACACATACACAACGCCTTCTGATCATATCCACTCTGCATTTTCCTCACCCAACTTCTCCCAGATGTCCTCTTTCAATTTCATATCTTCTTTCGATTTATAAGCCAGAGTCCAACTAGAGGTGCCCCTAGCCTTGGGGGTGCAGGGCCACCCACTGGCACAAAAGCAACTTAAGAGATTGCACTGCTGCAAACTGACTCTCCCTTCCCTGGCAGCCATCAACTGTCAATAGCTCTTCAGCTAGAGGTGGGACCCCTAGGGGCCCGCCCATCCGTCACCCCACCCACCCGGAATGTTCCCTGATTGGACTGTGTACAGGCGCCCACAGGGGCGGTGTGTTCACAAGCACAAAGGCTTCTCACGTCTGAGTCTTACAGCATTCTTCCCTGGCCACTGCTCTCACAATCTTTCTGCCTCCTCTTCCCTGGTGTTCTCTGAGCCGTGGAGGTTAGGGGTGAGAGATATGCCCATTTGGGGGTTAGCCTTTTCTTGATGTAGTATCAAATGGTGTACCTTGAGGACCATTTTGCATCTACAACACACTGCTAAGAGCCGGATGTCAGTTTCATCCAACAGCCCAATCAGTCCTTGACTTAGAGATGCTTATGTATTCAAAACCTAGGGTCCTGGTGGACTGTATTTCCAGGTAAAAGGAAGTCTAGATCCTAACATCTCGTTTCCACTCCCTCAGAACACTTTAGAATGCCAACTTAATGAGAAAGGATTTGCTGAGTAAGACACTATTGCAGACACTTTCATCCTGCACAGCCTGACTTTGAACATCTAGGATGCTCTCAGTTTTTAATGCCCACATCACCTCTATGCCTTCAAAGTGACACTAATTTATATAAAGGATGTTTTGTTCTATAACACTTAAGGGCTAATAGCAGCCATAACTAACTTTTATTAGTTTTTGTATAATCAGGCAATATAATATCTTTACAAGAACATATTTCCTACCATCACAAATATTCTTATAACCCTCACTTTTCTTCATGAAAGTGTTTGTGAGGTTTTTTTGTTTGTTTGTTTTTTGCAGAGGCTGTAGGAAGAGAGGAAAGAAATAAAGGATGAGGTTTCAAAGCGTATCTCAGGTAGATTTAAGTACCTGGCAATTATTCCCTTCACAAAAAAGTTAACTTTGTAACTTAGACATACATCAAAGTACAGTGCATCCACTTTATTAAAAAGAAATGTGTCACCTGGGTGCCACAAGTTTGGGAAATATATTATCCAGATTCATGTGGTTTTAAATGGCCCACATCAAGCTGGGCAGTAGTGGTGTACACCTTTAATCCCAGCAGGGTCAGGCAGATCTCCAAATTTGAAGCCAGCCTGGACTACATAGCGAGTTCCAGGACAGCCAAAGCTATGCAGAGAAAGCCTGTCTCAAAAAAACAGAAAAAAAAAAAAATGTGACACTCATCAAGATCTTTAGTTAAGTAATCTCCTATCTAGATTGAATCATGGAAGAGATGACATTCAATAAAATTACCATTTATTTATTCATTATTAAAATCTGATAATGCCTCCAAGTAAGGTGCCTATGTGTAGGAAGAAAATACAATCTTATTACATCAGCCATTAAGAAAAACATATACATAGTCGCTCGTGTATTAGATTGTTCAGGCTGATGTTCCTATTTGATCAGAGCCCTGCAAATCCTCCACCCCGACTGCGGAGCCAGCCACTCCTGAACAGGAGCCATCCTTACATTAGTATTTCCTGGCTAGTCTCAGTTTTGTTAAGCACAGTGGCTACTTTTTTCCTTAACAAGTATGAGTAGATTAAGGCAAAAGGATGCAGACCAGCTTCTTCCACTTATTTTTCTATCTTATTTCAAGTTGTTGTTGGGCTGTAAAGGCTGCAGATCTGTTCACTGGAAAGACACAAGTTGTTCCTGGACCAATGTCTGATGTATTAGCCATGAGATCACAATCTCCGTGCTCCTAGCATCTTCCCTCAGTTTACCAGCAGGACCATTCCTCAGCACAACACACAATGCTGACATTCAAATGACACCACTTATTTGCTATGTATCTTGACTGTGTGTAGATAATTTTCCTTATTTAAAATAGCTAATAATTGGGAAATAGTCTATTTATTCTTTGTAAACTCTCCATTGCATAATTCTTTGCTTTTACAACCATTTTCTGCACGGCTGTTGGATTCTTCTTCTTTCATCTTTCTCACATAACTGTGCGGTCCTTTCCCTTCAAAGGAGGAAGGATGCTTAAAAGAGCCTCCAATTCTATCCCACAGTGTGAAATACTGTCCATAGTTATAGTCAAAGAACATGTGGTGGTCTGTGTGGTGAGCTGACCCGTTAATAAATGGCTTTAGGATCTGGGGAACACGGAAATCACCATCATGAATAGAAATTGTCCAGACATTAACCAAGACATATAAACCTAAGTAGACCACCTTGTGCAGTGGAAAGACAAAGGGGTATATATGGTAAGGCAGACTTTGAAGGAAGCCGTCCACAGGGTGAAAAGCGTGACTTGCAAATGGAGTGGGGATCTTCCAAATATGATGAGGTTTATGTATACGCTGAGGAAGAAAGGGATATAGTTAGAGCCACGAGCTCCGCCTGAGGTGACAACAAACTTAGCTTCCTTTCCTGGTACAGACATGACCTACCTGGAACTGGCAATCACTCCTCTGTGACCCCAGTGTTGAAATTGTAAAACAGTCCCTCCAGACCCACACACACACACACACACACACACACACACACAAAATACAAATAAAATGCACACAGGACCTACAATGAGTGATGGCTAGAAGATCCCTTTGAGCATTTGATACAGGCAAGAGAAATTCTCAGAATGTAGAGTACAATATTATAATACTGAAATGTGTGACATATCCCCTTCCACCCCCTTCAAATAACTCTACCTTGTAGACCAGTCTATGGTGCAGGCCCCTATGGATCCAGTAGATCAGCATGTCCGTGAAAAAGAGGAAGGATACCACGCTCATAATGAGATGAATCCAGCCTAAAAAGACCATGCAGAACAAGACCATGCAGAATCAGTGTTCCCTTCCCACATGTCCACACAAACACAAAAGGGCATCCTAAACTCAAACATGATCAACACATTGTAGGTTCATCTCCCTCTGCTACCTAGAACTGCTTACGTCCCTCACTCCTCACCTAACAACTTGAAATGTTCTGTCTGTCATTCATTTTGTAATTTTTAATTGAAATTTAGCTGCTATACAGAACCGTAAAAATTGCCCATGCAATATTTTTCTTTATGATTTAAATAATAATAATCCTAATAATAACAACTTTGTTTTATTTGTTTTCCGAGACAGGGTTTCTCTGTCTCGGCTATCCTGAAACTCACGTAGACCAGAGGTGGACTCAAGCTCAGAGATCCTCCTGTTTCTGCTTCCTGAGTGCTGGGAGTAAATGCTTGTACCACCGATCCTAGCAGTTAATCTATTATTTTTAACTATGTGTATGTGTGTGCACGTGAAGGCCAGAGGCTCTGGTTCCCCTGTGGCTAGAGTTACTGACAGTTGTGAGCCACCTGATGTGCATGTGAGGAACTGACCTCGGGTCCTCTTGACTGCAGATCTTTCCAACACAATTATTTCTTAATTAAACTACAAAAATGCCTCTGAGACAGGACATACCTGCTGTTTTCCTTCATCTTAACATTCCTAAATCCTATTATTGTATGCTATCTCCTTGTCTGAGGCCTAATTTTCCACTAAATAGCTTCACTCTAGACATTCGACCCATAATGAGCCCCTTTCTGGCATTCCCAGCCTCAGACTCCTGGGACTCTACTCCAATGGCTCTGACGCCTGGGACATCTATCTCACCTCTGGCTCGCACTGCCCACATGTCCTCTCCCCAATTTCTCTCACTCACTGTCAAAGCCTCTTGTAATTAACCACCTCCTACTTTGAGAGCAGAGCTCTGATAAGGCATGCTGGGCTCCTACTACCTATCTGCTGAACATATAGGCAGATTCTCAACACTCTGTTCCCTATGTGCCCCTTTCTAAGAGCAGCCTGGCAACAAGCCCTGCCCTGCAGAGCAGCTGAGGAAAAGCACTGGGCTGACACAAAGCCGAGCTGAGAACTGCTGCGGGCACATGTCAACCTCAATGAATGAATGCTATTATTCTTTCCTATATTCTGGGTGCCAGAAGTGTGTCTTGAAGTAACTTCAGAACTACACACAAGTCAAGTCAGTGCAAGATTGCTTTTAAAAGAAAAAAACAGAGGGTTGGGGATTTAGCTCAGTGGTAGAGCGCTTGCCTAGCAAGCGCAAGGCCCTTGGTTCAGTCCTCAGCTCTGGGAAAAAAAACAAAACAAAACAAAAGACAAAATAACAAAAAGACCAAAAAAAAAAAAAAAAAGAAAAAAGAAAAAAACAAAACAACAACAAAACCCCTAAAGCTCTAAAAGTACAGGTATAGGGGTCAATTTCTAAATTCTGGACAGAGACACAATGAACAACTATAACTGATACAGTCTATGACAATATTTACAGACATTAAACAATGAGCACATTTATTAAAACCATCAGAGTGTAAACTGCATGAGTAGTATTGCATTTCTGCGATGTAATCAAGGGAGTGGGCAGGCACAGATGAAAGAGAGGACAAAACAGGAGGGAGGACCAGACAGATGTGAGAGAGGGTATGACAGACAGGAGGGAGGACCAGATAGACAGAAAGAAGAACACATGGACAGGTGAAAAATGACTTGTAGTTTCTAGGCACCAGGACAGCAGACTGTGATTTGCACATGCTACCAGAATTACTTTCCCAGCAGTTTGAAGTAACAATCGTAGGAAATAAATACAATGGCCCATCCCAGGTCAGTTCTTCCCTTAGACACAATGTCATCTAAGACTGACTTTGAAAATGACAGTGAAGTTAAGAAAGTGCATGTGTGTAGCAAGACATGCGCTGCAGAAAGCAGAACAGTTGAGACAACTGGACAGTCTAAAAGAAAGAAGAAAGAGGCAGGTTTGGCGTTTAAACACAGTGGAGGCACACTATGCAAATTTAAAGCCAGCCATGGCTCCCTAGCAAGACCCTGTCAAGGAAGAAAAGCAAAGATAAAGGAGGGGACAGTGGGGAGGGAAGGAAGGAAAGCAGAGAAGACAGGAAAGGCGAGGAGAAGGTAGGAGAGCAGGCAGGCCAGCTGGGAAGACGGCTCAGTCAGTACAATGCGGAGGACCTGAGTTTGCTCTTTAGGAACCACACAGAAATGGCAGGTGCGGTAAAACGGATTTGGAGTCTCAACATCGGTGGGGTAAAAACAGACTAGGGCTACTTGGTCAGTCAGTCTGGGTGAACTGGCCCGTGGAAACCCTGTCTGGACTTGGCCAGGAGCATATGCCTTTAGTCCCAGCACTGGGAAGGGAGAGGTGGATGGATCTCTGTGTGTTTGGGGCCAGCCTGACCTAAGTAAGTGAGTTCTAGGCCAGCCAGGGCTACATACTCAGGCCCTGTCTCAGAATAAACAAAACAAACAAACAAACAGGAGGTAAAGAGTAATCCTAAAGGTGACATTTGAGGTAGCCCTCTGGCCAACTGTGCCCATGAACATACATAAGCACATGAGTGTACGCACACATGCACATATGCGCACACACACAGAGGAATAAATAACAAACAGCCAAAAAGGGGGAGGGATGGGCAGAGACGGGCAAAGAGAAAGGCCACACTACCTTGTATTTAGGCCCTCCCAGCGTCCACTCACCGCTTGGAAAGTCTCCTATGTCATCGTAGAGTTTACTGTAACCCCTCAACTCCAGCAGGAACAATGAAATGGTGGGGATACTGATCCACGGCAAAGACTTGACAGTGAACATGATCTCTCGATAGACCTGATTCTGAGGATCAAAGTTCCAATTATGAAAAAGCCACAAAATCCGTTCAACGAAACTGTCATGAAGTTGATTGGGGATGGACTTTTAAATAGTCTCGTCTGTTCCTAGGCCCAGGCTCATGTCAGTCAAGAACATCACTGTTAGGTTCCCACCTCTCAATTTTCTCTCTTTTCCTCAGATTTTACTTTACATTTTAAACTGCGTATACATGTGTGTGTTTATGTGGAGACAGGTGCATGTGAGTGCAATGCCTGCAGAGGCCAGAAGATCCCAGGGGGCTGGGGTACCAGGCTATTGTGAGCTCTCAACACGGGTGCTATGTACGGAGCTTGGGTCCTCTACAGAAGCAATATACACACCTAACTGTTGAGTCCACACTTCAGGTCCACTGAATGCTCTTTTATACTAAAAGTCCTACTTCCAAACTTTTTGTGTGAAAATTTCATTGCATGGGAAAGTGCAAGAAAAGCATTCCTTGATGCCAACCAAAGGCGGCAAGGACCATGACTTCTGAATTCTTTTCTCTTCACTAATGTGTATGAGTTTCTACTTATGGACTAATATTTAACTGAACTTCCCTCCCGAGCTCTTTTCAGTTCATGGACTATCTGGCAAATGATTACAGAAAATGTTCCAATCGGATTATGAACAAGTCTTAACTGCTGAACTTAAATCCCCAGCACAGCCAGAGAAAAACATACATGTTAAAAACACCTTTCAGCAAAAGCTAGAGTCAAATATTCACATAAGCATAATGATTACATACATACATTTATTCATCAATATCAGCAAAGTCATTCTCATCTATGTACCTGGTGACATAAGATTCCAGGCCATCAGAAAACAATAAGATCCACTTATTATTTAGAATACAAGAAGGAAAGAGGTAATTAACCCTTATAAAAAATAACCAACACTTTCAGGGGGTTGTTTGCAAAAACTTTACTTACATATAACCTGCTTAATTAACTAAAAACTTCACAAGTACATTATTTTCATGATAAGAGAAACTAGAAAAGTCTCTTACCTTTAAAAACTGTGGATGTTTCATTAATGAATGATCATAGATGAAATAATAGCTGAGGGTTGCACAGAAGAAGTAGAGGATATAAGCCCCCAGGTTCGTCACAATCAGGAGACTGATAGTTTGTCGGACGATGTTGTCCTCAGGCCATGAGGCTGGATAGACATATGGAGTAAAGAAGTAGTAATCTGCAACGCTGAGAACGAGGTCCATCGTAGCCCCTGCAGGACAAGGGAATGGCAATTCACTCCTCTCCTCTCTAAAATGTTTCAGAAAAGCTATTTGTACAGTTTCCAGACTAAGAACAATCTTACGTAGCATGTACGTGGCCATCAGTAGCACGTGTGCGGCCATCAGCTACATCTTTGGCAGCAGAAGAGAGTATCGAGATGTATCATTCCTAATCTGACCTCTTCATAGTATAAACAGTGTTGAAATTAGTGACTGGTCACATGACAGGGGCAGGATTCCCAAGCGATGGAGCAACATGGTACAAGATGCCTTTGACAGGATTTCTTCTCTCTTATTTATCATCCTAAGTTTTGGTTTAAGTACTAGCTATTGCCACAAATGCCTTTAGCTATCCATTCTGTCATACTAACCTCACTCACACTTAATGGTCTTCTAGCACTTTCCCAATCATACTACCAGAGGCAACATGATCAGCGTATAGCATTCCTTCAAGAGTAGCCTCACACATGGCCTGATGCGGGTAAGTAGCCTAGTCTTTTCAGTGTTGGAAAATCCTTCAGCTGGGCCGGGGAGATGGCTTAGTCAACAGGGTGCTTGCCTTGCAAAGACAAAGACCTGAGTCTGGATCCCCAGAACCCGGGTGCAGAACAGGGCATGGTGGCTTGCATCTAAATAATCCCACGAACAGCAAGATGGGAGGCAGAGAGAAGAGGACCCTGGAACTTCCTGGTCAGCTGGCTCAGTATGCTGTGTACCGTCATGGAGAGGTTTAGGCCAATGAAAGGCTCTAACTCAAACAAAAGATGGAAGGAACAATAACTGAAGTTGTCCTCTGACCTCCACATGCACACAGAAACATGCACGTACATGTACGTACACACACACACAGAAAGAAAACTCTTCCAATCATCTGCTAGCTTATCCCTGTCCACTCACATAACAAACACTGCTTTTCAAAGATTCATTTTTATATGTTTATTTGTCTGAATATATGCCACCTGAATGCTGGTGCCTGCAGGGGCTAGATACTCACTCTCCTGGAGCTGGAGCACAGGTGGTTCTGAGTTGCCTGATATGAACAATGGGACCTGAACTCGGGTCTTCTGCAAGTGTTCTTAACTGCTGAGGCATCTCTCCAGCCCTAGTAAACATTTATTAATGCTGATCTACCATTTTACTCATATAATAATTCTGAGAACAGATCTTTATGGATGAGCTGTTCTAGAAAATTTTGATTGCCAGGCTTATGTTAACTATGCAGTATCTAAACATTTGCTTTTCTAAGTGTGACACTACTTAGTAAGAAAGGTTGTCTTATAGTGGAGGAAAAGAATATGCTGTAAACATTCTTTTTAACATGAAGGTAAGGAGAAGAATGTATAAAAAACTTGTCTAGGAATAAGGAAAATTCCCAAGTACCTTTCGCTAGACTTCCAGATACTTTTTATTGTCCTACTTTCTTCATTTCTAGCCCCTCCCTTCTTAACGATGCTCTTAGCACAATCAGCCTATTAATAAGCACCACCATTTCTGCATTTCTGTCATCTGGTTTCAGGATCAATGCAGCCGCTAGTAATACCTATTTACGTTTTTATTGTCAAGCCCATTTTATCAAACATAATTAGTATTTCATTTTTCTCTCCTAGGCAATATTTTGCTCCTTACTTCCAGTTAAACTTCAACAATTTGTCTTGCCAGTCCCTAAGCCATGTGTGGTGTCAGGGCCTATACTGTCTTTCAGCAGGATGGATCAGAACCATACCACCCACTGGCACCATCTTCAATACTGTCCTGTACAGTACCGACTGCAGCTTCGTCCTTGCTGCCGCCCACAGGTTGACTTTAGCTACTCCTGACATTCTTTTTCAAATAGAAGTAAATCAAAAGTTACCGAAAGGACAAAAAATCAAAACAGCGCCCTAAGGCACAGACGGGAATACCTGGTATACGACCCAAGATGCAGTGATTGCGTCCGTCAGTCACTTGGTGTCAGGATCTGTCATCAGCTGGGTCCCAGTGCTGAGGCTGTGGGAAGAACAAAACCAACCATTTGGTTCTCAGGGCGTCCAGGCTTTGAGACAGCTGCTCCTGTACTACGTGAACTTTCACAGTTTCAAGGAGAAACTGCGTGGGGTAAGCTGGTACAGGTTGTTCAAGACCTCTCCACAGGCACTGAACTGCGTCATACATCCTCAGGCAATGGAGGACAGTGTCAATTTCTCTACAACCCCCGGGGTATTGTCAACTCAATAGGAAAGAAGAGATGTTTTGGTGCATACTTAATTCATGTCTACCTTGAGTGATATGGAGCACAACTTCATGTATTTGTAATCAATTATGGTTTTTCTGTGAGTGGGTGGTATCTTCATCCTTTCCTCGCTTTTGCTGGGATTTCTCAATTTCTTCATTAAAACAAACAAACAAACAAACAAAAACCCAAAACATTCTTTCCTACTCCTCCTTCTCTCCCTCCACCTCCATTACAAAAGCCATCCTTCCTCCACAGTTCTCCTAGGAGCCTGGACCATAGGTTCACACCCAGCTCCAGCTAGGAGCTTATTTAACAAGCTTAGCCCTTTGCTTTACGGGACGAATCAAAAAAGTCTTTCTCTTATTTCACCATGAAATGAATAGTTCAATTAAATATTAGATGTTCATGTCTCCATCACATAGGCCACTGATAATTCAATAAACAATTTAACAGGTAACCAATGCTATGCCGTGATAAACACCCACACGTTCATATGATTTTGTACATCATTTTAAAGGTTAAATCCCTTAAAGTTGGAGAGGCCCCGTGGACTCTAAGGTAATTAGGCATTATTGCTTGAAACTGAAGTTTACAGTAAATCTTATACTGCTTTTACAGAAAAAAAATATATATTTATTTTTCTTTAAAACATAGTTCTCAATTAAATGAGCCTGGCTGTGGTCCAGTGATGTTCCACTGGCCTAGTATGTCCAAAGCCTTGGCTCCTTCCCCAGCATCAGATAAGTAAATAAATACATTATCGTACTTAAGTGACTTTAAACTATTATACTTTTCTTAACTGGAAAAAAGCACAGAAACAATTGCTTATATGTGTGTGTTTAAACCTACATATTATTTTAAGCTCTGCCCCCACCCCCGACCTCACACCCCTTTCCTTAGGGTATTGGCTCTGTGGCTTGGAACTTGAACTCTTGGATTCCCTGCACATCTCATCTGGCTTTTACACATTTTCAGGGGTAATGGAGAGGTTCTCTCATCTAATTCACACAAGTCTATAATGTACTCGTATAACCTTAATATGCAGGACAGTGAAGGCAGGAATAATTTAAAGCACTTTGTTCTGTATGGAGTAGTCGATGTGATGTAAAGCCCAATGGTTGTTTCCTCTTCAGCATTACCCCTCTGGAGTCACACAGACGGATATGGAATTCTGAGTTATCCACACTAATATGTTACATAATGAATGCGAACAGCCGGTAAGAATGCAAGGGTCAAAATCAAGCGCTTTAATAAAACTGATGAAAATACATACTCAGCTAACCCACCAAGTGTCAAGTGTCCACCAAGTAACTTCTCCACCGAGGCCATGTTCGTTTGTACCACCTTCGAATTTACTCGGCAATAAAGCAGAGATGCCAGCATGCCCGACTATTTAATGATGGTTCAAGCGCGCAAGCTGCCGCTTGTAGTCTTCAAAAAGGCAGGGAGCGCCGGCCCGCCACCCTCCCTAGGTCGCAGCGAACTGTGTCAGACACTGGTTCTCTACTTCAGGACTTGAGAAGCCCGTCGCAAAGCAAAGCACCAGCGCTTTCCATCTCCCCCTGGATGTGGGATCCGCAACCGGTAACCCCCAGCACTGGCTGGGACCCCGCCCTCCCGGGCCGGTGTCCTTCCCGGTCCTGCCACAGCCCTATCTTCATCGCAGGCCCCTGGGCCCAAGGTGTCCACCGGGCCACCACCTCATGCCATCTGCGCTTTTAGCGAGGACGGACACACCTGAGCCGAGGATGCCCTACACCTGGGGCATGCCCGGAACCTGGGAGATCCCTCGCGATCGCTCGCAGGTCCTCCCGCCCGTGGCTGCCCAGAGGCCGGCGCACGGAACCTACCTGCAGGGCCCGAGCTGGCCGGTTCGCCGCCGCTATATCGCCTACGGGAGGCTGGAGCTGGAGAGCCCCAGACACCGCCTGCTCGGCGGAGCCCCGCCCACGTGCAGGCAGCCCGCCAATCAGCGGCCGGCGCCATAAGCTGATGTGACGGCGGATCGCGCGACCGGGACCGGCGCAGCCTCGGTGGTCACGTGGTCGCCGCGCGCGAGCCCCGCCCCCCCATCCTCTCCGCCCGGACAAACCCGGCGCTGGGGGCGGCGCGTCCGGTTGGTGCTGCGGGGCCGGGTGCTCTCCCGCCCACTTTCAAAGTTTAGGAGATTCGTGCCAACTGACCCTCAGCGTGAAGGAAGATCAGTGACGTTTCCTTTGACGTTAATGGCAGAGTCATTTGTCACGTTCAAATGGATCAAACAGTCATCAGTCTTCTGTGTGTGTGTGTGTGTTTGTGTGTGTTTTTCCGACCTTCCTGGAGAAAGTTCTTTTATGCAGCATTAAAAATATGTAAATCGAAAAATATGTGTAGCGTAGTAAGTGGAAAAAAAAAGCATTTATTAACGGCAAAAAAAAGAAAAAAAAGTTATGATCTGACCGAACCTGTTTACGTAGGTGTTTAAATACTGACAAGACGAAGACATAGATAATCAAATGCACTTAAAGGTCAAGTTGACTAATTATGATTCAGGACTCTAGACTGCCACGCATTCTATGTAAAATACAAGAGCTCCCCGAAGGTGAGTCTAGAAATTGGCCGTATCAGCAAAAAGGAAATGAACCTAAGAAGTAGGGCAATTAGAGGATTTGCCTGTTCTGTTTCTGGTAACGGGGCCCTACTGATTGGTTGCTGTGGTTTTTTGTTTTGTTTGTTTGTTTTTTGGGGGGAGGGGGGCTGTCTGAAGTTGTTCTTTGATGGAAGGGGCAGGGTATTTCAGAAGCCGGTTTGGTTAAGAGGTATTGGGCATGAGAGACTCCATTCTGGCTCCATCTGATCTTCTAGAGCTCTAAGAGCCTAGTTCAGAATCATGACTCTATACATTTCACTTGACAAGTGCTTGACAGACTAGGACTAGCGCTTCCTCAAGATCCAGCTATACCACTCCTAGGCATATATCCAAAAGATGCTCAAGTATACAATAAGGACATTTGCTCAACCATGTTTGTAGCAGATTTATTTGTAATAGCCAGAAGCTGGAAACAACCCAGATGCCCCTCAACTGAGGAATGGATACAGAAATTGTGGTACATCTACACAATGGAATATTACTCAGCAATAAAAAACAAGGATATCATGAAATTTCCAGGTAAATGGTGGGAACTGGAAAGGATCATCCTGAGTGAGCTATCCCAGAAGCAGAAAGACACACATGGTATATACTCACTCATATAGACATATAAAATAGGATAAAGCTTCTAAAATCTGTACACCTAAAGAAACTAATCAAGAGGGAGGACTCTGGCTAAAATGCTCAATCCCCAGCCAGAAAGACAAAGCAGATTGACATCAGAAGAAGAAAACAGGAAACAAGCTAGAAGCCTGCCACAGAGGGCCCCTGAAAGGCTCTGCCCTGCAGAATATCAAAGCAGATGCTGAGACTTATGGCCAACTGTTGGGCAGAGTGCATGGAATCTTACGAAAGATGTGGGAAATCGTAAGATAGGGAGAGGACAGGAGCTCCACAAGGAGAGCAACAGAAACAAACAATCTGAGCACAGGGGTCTTTCCTGAGACTGATACTCCAACCAAGTACCATGCATGGAGAAAACCTAGAACCCCTGCATAGATGTAGCCCACGGCAGTTCAGTGTCCAAGTGTGTTACATAATAATGGAAACAGGGACTGCCTCTGACATGAACTGATTGGCCTGCTCTTTGATCACCTCACCCTGATGGAGGAGCAGCCTTACCAGGCCACAGAGGAAGACAATGTAACCACTCCTGATAAGAGCTGATAGACTAGGATCAGAAGGAAGGAAAGGAAGCCCTCCCCTATCAGTGGACTTGGGGAGGGGCATGTGTGGAGAAGGGGAAAAAGATGGGATTGGAAGGGGAGGAGAGAGGGGTTTATGGGGGATACAAAGTGAATAAAGTGTACTTAATAAAAAAATAAAATAAAAAATAAAAAACAAGTGCTTATCAGGGGTCTCTAGAGGAACAGAATTGATAAGATGAATACATACATAAAGAACTCATGAAACCAGCTTATATTAAAATAATAGCAGTTGTCTCACACCTGAGGGACTAAGACCCAAGTAGTTGTTCCATCCTTGAAGCTGGCTACCTCACCAGCCAGAGTAGTCCTACAGTGGCTGTCTCATATTGGAAAGATGAACTTCTGGTAGATAGTCTGTCCACCAGGCTGGGTGCCTCAGCAGTCTATCACAAAAAACCTGGGAGGTTCCAGGAGAGTAACTGGTCCTCAGTCAACAATAGAAGGTTGGAAATACTGGTTTTGGCATGAACAAAAGATTCAGCAATAGCAAGTCAGAGGCCAGGAGAAGATGGAAGGCCAAGAAAGCTAAAGGGAAATAATCTTCCTTCTTCCCTGACCCCTCCCCCTTTTTTGAGACAGGTTTTTTCTGTGTAGCCTTGACTGTCCTGGACTTGCTTTGTAGACCAGGCTAACCTTGAACTCACAGAGAGTGAGTGCCTGCCTCTGCCTCCCCAGTGCTGGGATTAAAGGTGTGTCACACACACACATACACACACACCTTTTAAATTACCAGAAATGCTGCTCACACTTAAGGTAACTTCTTTGATATCAGTTAAGACAATCAGGACAGTGAGGCTCCCTACTTAGATGATGATAATTTGTGGCAAGCTGTCATTAAAACCAGCCACCACACTAAGATAAAGCAAACCTGAGCAGAATTAGACAGGAGTATGTGAGTTCTAGAGGTGTGCTTTAGTGTGAAGGTTTAGGTTTTGCTTTGTTGCAGTTGATCTGGTACTTCAACTTTCCCCTGGGGCTTCAACTATTGTGGTGCCCATAGTCCCATCTCCCATCCCAACACCAACATCTGGGCAATTACTAGAAATGTAGGTGCGGGTATTACGTTTCAATCTGAAAAGAAAAGCAACCTGGTGATTTCCGTTCTGATTCATTCTATAAACAAGATGTTACCCCACCCCCAAAGGAGCCTTCCCTCTGGAAGAAAGGGCTGTCCAACGCTAGAATGCAAATGAAAGCCAATTCAGTTTCTAAGAGCATCCTGTCATTTTCTCATCTGACATTCCTAGCATGCTTAACCTTGGTTGTTAATCTCTTCGATTAACAAATAACAGGGGGCTGGAGAGGTAGGGCAGTGATTAAAAGCACTGACTGCTCTTCCAGAGGACCTGGGTTCTTTGCCCAGAACCCACAGGGCAGCTCATAAACACGTAACTCCGCTTTCAGGAAATCTGCTGCTATTTATCTGGCCTGTGCAGGCACCAGGGGCACCTGCATGCCCAGACACCACACACACACACACACTCACACACACACATTAAAATTAAGAAGAAGAAGAAGAAGAAGAAGAAGAAGAAGAAGAAGAAGAAGAAGAAGAAGAAGAAGAAGAAGAAGAAGAAGAAGAAGAAAACACCTAAGAGGTTAGCAAGGCATAGAGTACTGCGTAGTTGTGAGGGCATTTCTATCAAATCATGAGGGATCTGACTTAATAATGGATTCATATACTGATGGATCCAGAATTTAAGGATTATTGGGAGACACTGGTGATGGAAGCCTCGCCCTGACTTCCTTTTCTCTACTTCCAGACCACTTTCTCCTCACCACGATGAACTAACACCTCTGAAACAGTGAGACAAAGTAAGGAATTCACATTCTCAGCTAATTCTGTAAATTATTGTGTTCTAACAATTCGACATATGACTACTATAATTACTTTTGGTTGACTGGATTTCACATTAAAAAAATAAGCATTTCATAACCAACTGGACATGTGTGTAGATTATTGTGTGCGGAGTATTTGTGTGTGTGTGTATAAATGTGTGTGCAAGTGTGTGCATGCAGAGGTCAGAAGACAACTTTGAGGAATGAGTTCTCACTTTCCACCCTCTTTTGAGGAAGGATTCCTAGAGGGCTTCAGTGTAGACTGAAGAAATGCCTCAGCAGCAGAATAAATGGACTTGCTATGGAGAGTAAGGCAAGGCAGGCGAAAAGGAAAAGCTTCTTCCATGTCCTTTTGTGTGGGCTGCCACCAGATGGTGTGGCCAAGAGTTAGAGTATTTCTCCCCTCCTCAAATATTCCACTCAAGAAGTCTCTCGCAGGTGTGCCCAGCTACATGGGTTTTAGTTGATTCCACATTCAGCCGAGTTGACAACCAAGATTAGCCATCACACCCTGGAAGGGAGCTATGAAACCCTGGCCCATTCTCCCCAGCCCCTCTCTGCATTCTGTCCCCTGAATATGAGCAGTTTACTCTACAGGTGTTCCCCACCATTGTCATCTGGCACCATTATGACAGGCCCAGAGCTTCAGGACCCCCATTTAGGGCTGGATACTTGCACACATGTGCTATACAAACCTTTTCTCTTTACCAGTTAATTGGCTAAGGAATATATAAACTTGGTACCAAGCAACAGGGCAATCATCATTCACTTAGAGATGTGAGGGGCCTTTGGGATTGATTTATAAGAAGAGTATGAAGGGCTCCGGATGACAAGGCTAGCTTGATCCTAAAGTCCTATTAAGAGGATTGGGAAGATGGCTCCATGTTTAAGAGCATACACTGCTCTTCTAAGGGACCTGAGTTTATTTCCCAGGTACCTCGGTCAGGCAGCCCACAGCCACTTTTAATTCCATCTGCAGGGGATCTGATGTAGGCTTTTGGCCTACACACACACACACACACACACAGGCACACTCATGAATATACACAGAGATACACACACATATACAAGATTAAAAATAAAATAAATCTTAACGAATAAATAAAGTCACTGTTAAGAGGACCTTAAAGTGGGACAGTTGTGACAACTTTGAAGAGCAGATCGCTGAGAGCATTGTGAATAGTGAAAGCCATGCGGGCAACATTTCAGATGGAAACAAGGATTGTTTGTGGAACTGAAGACAAGGCTGTCTTAGTGACAGCATGGGAAAGAGTTTACCCACACTTGGACTATTTATGAATGGCTAAGCTTAAAGGCTGTGAACTGGTTTGCCTGACAAGAGAGATTGTTTCTTCTTCATTTTTTCCATTTTTTTTATTAGTTTTTTGTTAATCCTGTACAATATATTTTGATCATATTCACCTCTCCCCAGTTCTTCCTATATCTGTTTCCCTTCTCAAGCTACTCAACTCTGCCCTCTTCACCTCCCCTCAAATTCATCAAGTTCAGTTTGTGCCACCCATATACTCTTCGATGTGTGGGTGTGGGGCAATGAATCCTGAAACCTGTAAATCGGCCTGAAGCAAGAGTGAGGTCCAGACTTGTCCAAACCCTGAAAATTTCATCTTGAGACCAGCAAGAGTAGAGATTGTTCCCTCCCTATTCTTGGTCTGTATGTCCCAAGTGCACATAGTCTTGTGACCCCCACCTCAGCCACCCTTGAGGGAGTCATGTAGTCTGGCGACCAGGTTTCAGGTTTCCTCATAAGGACGTGCCCAGCTAGCACATGGAATTCCTTTCCGTGCAAACGAATCATTCCAGTACAGCAGCCCCCAGGCAATGATGTACACTCATCTGAAAGCGCCTACTCACGTCCCCAAGGTTTGTATATCCCCTATTCCCCCCAAGCCAATAAAGAAGAGCGGTGTCACTGGAAGAGCTGTATCTAACCCACCTGCCTGGCTAAGCTTTCTTCCTTTGAGTTCAGCATCTGTATGTATTAGTGCCTAGACACCTCGAGGGGAAGAAACAGGACCTGGCTTCCAGAACGACATGTGGGTAGAGGGTGTTCTCCCTACCAGGGGCTTCACCCTTAAAGACACCTGACTCTCCCTCTCCCAGAAACTATTAATTTCCCAGAGCTCCTTAGCCGTGGTGGGACTTCATGCCAACTTCCCTTCTTCATGTTGGAATTTTGTCTGGTTTGAGCTTATGCTTTGTGCATGCTGTCTAACTGCTGTGAACTCCCATGTGCAACTCCCGTGCTATGTCCTGAAAGCCCTGTTTTCTAATGCTCATCCACCACCTCTGGCCCCTATCATCTTCCCACCCTCTCTCTGCAATGATCCTTGAGCCTTCGGAGGAGGAGATGCGATACAAATGTCTCATTTAGGAGTCCACATTACTCCGTCTCTTATTCTCTGCATCTTGACCAGTGGGTTTCTATGTTAATCATCATCTACCGAAAAAAGGAAGCTTTTCTAATGAAGGTTGACAAATTCTTGAATCCACGTCCATGCCACATACCTTGCAGAGAATTTAGGACATCAAAGCAAAGGAATTACTGGCTGCTTTCAGCCACATTCACAGTGATATTAGAAGGACCAGTAGTTTAGTCCCTGCCCCCAAATGTGTAAAGATGGGGGGGGGGTTGCAGTTACTAAAGGTTTAGCAATTTTGCTGGCTAGTCTTATATCAACTTGACACACCAGGACAGTAGGAAAGATGCTGTAAGAGCTCCCCAGAAATCAGTGAAGTAACAGCAGACACCCCACAAGGCGCTAAATGTAGAAACACAGATATATTTCCAAGACTTTCTCCTGTAGACTCATTTCAAAACAGAGGTCCAGGGAACCCAGTGGACCCTCGGGATTTTATTTCTTATATTCAGCAGTAGCCATAAACCGAATAAGGCCAGGAACAGCTTGTTGCAGCAGCAGACTTTGGTGTATCTACACATACTAGCTTCCTAGCTGTGGCAGACTGCAAGAGTTACACAGTCATGACCGTCTCGGGGAGATGTCAGAAACTCAAGAAGATCAGCCAGTGAGTTGCAGGACTGAACTTCCTCCGAATAGTCTCTGAATGAGTGTTGCACGGTGGCTTGATGGGCATCAAGTGAATGCTGTAATGGTGACTGTAGGAAGGAGTTTCAGCGATGTGCAATGCCTGCCAAAGAAAGCTGCAAACGGCATACGAAGGCAGCCCAAGACATCAGTCAAGCTGACAACTGATTTTAACTACTGCAAGTAGGAAAGAAACATAAGCACAGCAAGGACATACACATGGACACACATGAAAATGGGATCAAAGACTATATAGCTGTCCTTTAGGGTCATCATTTGCCCATTTGTAAAGATTAGATTGGCTCTTGTTATTTCCTGTGTAGCACTAGTAACCCTTACTCAAAAAAAATGTGCTTCCAGGAACAGCTCGCAGAATTTCCTTAAATTAGACTGAAGGTCAGCAGGTGCAGCTTGTTCTGTAGACATAAGGTAGTGTTTTCAAAAGCTGAGCAGGAAAAGGGTGAGTGTACTCAATAATGAGAAATTTTCTCTAATATCAATTTTAGGTCAGTTTCTTTTTTACATTCTAATTTAACATTACTTAGATTCCCTGTGCACTTCTGTGCCTAGAAGAGAAAGAAAAGGAAGAAAGAAAAAAAATAACAGAAACCTGGAGATCTCACACTTCATTCTCACCCTATTCTAGGCATCATTACTAATAGTTCTGTACTGAAACTTATCATGAGTTTCCAACCTGCACTGGACACCATTAGTTTATTAACAGTAGCAAATTACTGGGCAGTGAAGCCAGCAGTTGGGAAGCAGAGGCAGGCAGATCTCTGTGAGTTCATGGTCTTTCCACCTTCTAATATCTTCTTCAATTTCTTTCTTCAGAGATTTGAATTTTTTTTCATATAGATCTTTCACTTGCTTGGTTAGAGCCACCCCAAGGTACTTTATGTTATTTGTGGCTATTGTGAAGGGTGTTGTTTCCCTAATTT
>CM053747.1:32667492-32697765 GCA_028658305.1 Pachyuromys duprasi
TCCCGGGGGAGGACATTGCAACCAGCCCTGAGGAGACAAGATGATCTGGGGTCAGATGGTGGACTTGGAGGGGGCGGGGAGGAGATGAGGGAGGGTGGGAGTGAGTGAGGGAGGGGGCTACGCATGGGATGCAAAAAACCTAACCTGTGATTGATATAAAAATAAATAAATTTATTATAAAAAAATAAAACAGTGTTAGCCATGTATGCGGTATAAATTACAGTAGAAAGGTGTGCTGAAGAATTTAGCATAACTGAGGTCTATCAGACATTTTCCCTTCTATACTGTCTGCTCATCCAGACTCAGGGGAAAAACTGGTCAGGGACACAGCTCCTAAGCAGAGCACTTTCCCCCACACTCCAGCCAAGTGCCCGAGGGCACAGCCAGAAGGTTAAACACTACAGATTTTAGATCCAAGATGGTAATGGATATAGGAGGGTATCTCCACTTCCCCCAAAGCAGAATAGAAATGTGGAGGGAAGGGAATACACCTTCTTGTTTATATAATATTGCTTTGAAAGTTACCAGGAAACAAAGAAGCAAATTTTTATGTCATGATTTGAAAGAATACAGAAATATTATTTATAGATAATATTAATAAACTCTAACCAAGCAAGTGAAAGACCTTTATGACAAGAACTTCAAGTCTGTGAAGAAAGAAATTGATGATATCAGAAGATGGAAAGATGTCCCATGCTTGTGGATCAGTAGGATTAACAGAGTAAAAATGGCCATCTTACCAAAAGCAATGTACACATTCGGTGCAATCACCATTAAAATACCAACACAGTTCTTTACAGAGTTTGAAAGAATAGTTCTAAACTTCATATGGAAAAACAAAAGACCCAGAATAGCTAAAACAATCCTATGCAATAAAAGAACTTCTAGAGGTATTTCCATCCCTGACTTCAAGCTACAGAGCAATAATAATAAAAGCTGCATGATACTGGCATAGAAACAGAATGGGTAATCAATGGAATCAGATCGAAGATCCAGAAATAAACCCACATACCTATGGTCACTTGTTTTTTGACAAAGGAGCCAAAATCATACAATGGGAAAAAAAGATAGCATCTTCAGCAAATGGTGCTGGTCTAACTGAATGTCTACATATAGAAAACTGTAAACAGATCCATATTTATCTTTCTGCACAAAAGTCAAATCCAAGTGGATCAAAGCCCTCAGTATAATACCAGATACAGTTAATTATTAGAAAAGAAATTAAGAACCTCAAACTCATTGGCACAGGAGACAACTTTCTGAACAGAACACCAATTGCTCAGGCTCTAAGATCAACAATTAATAAATGGAACCTTTTGAAACCGTAAAGCTTCTGTAAGGCAAAGAACATTGTCAATAGAACAAAATGACAGTCTACAGATTGGAAAAAGATCTTCACCAATCCTACATCCAACAAAGGGCTAATATCCAAAATATATAATGAACTCAAGCAACCAAACACCAATAGACAAAACAACTCAATTAAAAAATGGGGCACAGAACTAAAGAGAGAATTCTCAATAGAAGAATCTTGAATGGCTAAGAAGCACTTAAAAAATGTTCAACATCCTTACTCATCAGGAAACTGCAAATCAAAATGACTCTGAGATTCCATCTTGCACTGATCAGAATGGCTAAGATCAAAATCTCAAGGGATAGCACATGCTGGCAAGGGTGTGGAGAAAGGGGAACACTCCTCCTTGCTGGTGGGAGTGTAAACTTGTACAACCACTTTGGAAATCAACCAGATGCTTTCTAAGAAAATTAGGATTAGCTCTACCTCAAGACCCAGTTATACCACTTCTGGATCTATACCCAAAAGACCAAGGACACTTGCTCAACTTTGTTCATAGTAGCTTTATTCATAATAGCCAAAATCTGGAAGCAACCTAGATGTCCCTCAACTGAAGAATGGATAAAGAAACTATGGCACTTTTACACAGTAGAATACTACTCAGCTATTAAAAACAAAGAAATCATGAAATCTGAAGGCAAATGTATGGAACTAGAAAAGATTATCCTCAGTGAGGTAACCTAGGCCCCCAAAGAAGCATATGGTATGTACTCACTTGTAAGTGGATTTTAGCCATATAATACAGGATAAGCATACTCTGAGGCACAGACCCAAAGAAGATAAATAACATGGGGGATCCAAGGAAGATGCATAAATCTCACTCAGAAGGGGAGACAGAATAGACAGAGGTCAGGGCTGAAGAGAGGGAACAAGGTAGGAGAGGGGGCACAGAGAGTTAAGAGGGTGGAGAGAAGATCTGGGAAGAGCAAGGACAGGAGGACAGGAGGCCTGGAGAGAAAAGAGAAACTGAGGGTGGGGGGATCTCCATGACCAGCCGGAGACCTAAGTCAGGGTAGGCTCCTGGGAGAATATGAGGGGGACTCAAGCTAAGAGTCATAGAGACTGAAGGGGACACCCTCTAACTAGATTAGTCTCCTAGCAGAGGGAGAGGAACACCAACTCACCCACAAAAACTTCGACCCAAAATTCATTTTGCCTACAAGACATTATAGACCTTGCATAGGACATGTACTCACACGCCAGCTTTTGATCACTTCCCCCTGGCAGGTCTGATGCAAAATGATGAGCTGGGGTAGATGAGAGAGGGAGTTCCTCTTTTCTTCGGAAAAGAGGAAGGTGGGAAAGAGAGGGAGGGAGGGGAGGGCTGGGAGGGGAGGTGGGATGGGGCTACAACAAGGATGCAAAGTGACTAAAGAAAATTCCTAGAGCAGCACTGTGATAAGCATTCTTTGTAGTCCAAGTGACTGGGTTTATCATCGCCGAGGGGCATTTCCGGAGAGAATTAACTGCGGTGAGGAAATCCACCGTGAGTGTGAGCAGCATCCTCAAGCTCTGGGGCACCCCTGAGATAAAATGGTGGGAAAAGGAAGCTCAGAGCACCGCGGCCCTTTCTCTGCTTCCTACTCATCCATGAAGCAGGCTCCTCTCCTCTCTGCCGCCATCCCTGCCATGCTTCTGAAATTGCTTTCCTCTCAATAAGTTGTTCTGTCACCAGTGTGGTCATGGTGACAAGAAAGGCAATACAGGAGTACACGTTAAGATAGTTAAAGAAAAATATAAGTAGCCTTAAATGTGTACTAGTAATTATAATAGGTATTAAACAGAGACTTTAAAGTCAGTTAGACACATTCTTGCTTTTCCTCTTTAAAATCATGATGCAAAAATTCATTGTGGCGGAACTCTTATAGGAAGAAGATATTAACTAAGAGCATGAAAGTTTGCTTAAAACTCCTAAAGACAATAGCGACTCCATTCGATAAGTTAAAGTGTGAGCTGTGTATAAGCTGGGATGTGCATGGCTGCTGAAGGTTAATGATGAAATAGTTCGGAACAGAAAGGAATATCTCCCAGAGATCTACTGAAGAGCTGTCAAGTGCATGGTTCAACATCAACCAAAATTCCGACTTGTCCTACGGAGATCGATAAAATAATCCTGACGTTACTTTGAATAAACTGGCAGGCAATGATTATTGTCAATTTTAGAAACGGGTGTGGATTCAGCATAGCTGTACACTTTTATAATCCCAGCACTTGTAAGGCAGAGGCCAGAGGCTCATGAGTTTGTTGCCAGCCTGGAGATACGGCAAGACAGTATCAGAGCAGTCAATCAATAAAACTAACTAATTAACGTTTTCTTTTTTTAAGATTTATTTATTTTATTATGTATGCAATGTTCTGCCTGCATGTATACCTGAACGACAGAAGAGGGCACTAAATCTCATTATACATGGTTGTGAGCCACCATGTGGTTGCTGGGAACTGAACTCAGGACCTCTGGAAAAACAAGCAGTGTTCTTAACTTCTGAGCCATCTCTCCCGCCCCTAACTAATTAACTAACAAATAATAAAACATAACAAGGGAAAGGAGGAAGAAAGGGAAAGTAGAAGACTAACTAGCTCACTCATGTTTAGCAATGTGCTTTAAATGTGATGTTAACACAAAGACAGATAGTTCCATCAGTTATGATGGATTGCCCAAGCCACAACTCTACAGTGAGTGTCTTAAGCATACATGCACATTTATGTTCATGTCTGTGATATATTTTGTTAGGCTTTGTGACCTCAGTGTACTACAGAAACAGACCAGTCATATAAAAGGAAAATCAGTTCACAGACATTTGAAAACCTAACACTGTCTGTCACAATAACACCAATGCAAACATTAATAAAATCCTGTTTCCAAAAATGAGAAAACTAGTGAACTCTTAATGTGCTTATGAATTATTTATTAATTTTTTCTAAATCTCTATTTGATGATCTACATCAACATATATGGGAATGTTCATATTCTTTGTCCTAGTGAAGTATATTATGTTTGTTTACCTTTAAACAATTTAAAAGATGGACATGTCCTCATAATAACGTTGAATGAAGGATTTATTATAAAAATGGCAAATAGGCAAAATATTTCGCAATAGCCTGTCTCTACCTCCCTGAGTGCTGAGATTACAGGCTTGCACCACTGTGCCTGACTATTATTTTTTATATTTACTTATTTCATGTTTATAAAGTGTTTGCCTGCCAAATGGTGGGATCTAGAAAAGATCATCCTGAGTGGGGTATCCCAGAAGCAGAAAGACACACATGGTATATACTCACTTATAAGTGGATATTAGACATATAATATAGGATAATCATACTAAAATCTGTATGCTTAAGGAAGCTAATCAAGAAGGAGGACCTTGGGTAAGATGCTCAAATCTTCATTCAGAAAGGCAAACGGGATGGACAATGAAAGAGGGAGAAAATAGGGAACAGAACAGGAGCCTACCACAGAGGGCCTCTGAAAGACTCTACCCAGCAGGGTATCAAAGCAGATGCTAAGACTCATAGCCAAATTCTGGGCAGAGTGCAGGGAATCTTATGAAAGAAGGGGGAGATAGAAAGACCTGGAGGGGACAGGAGATCCACAAGGAGAGCAACAGAACCAAAAGATCTGGTCACAGAGGTGTTTTCTGAGACTGATACTCCAAACACGGACCATGCATGGAGATAACTTAGAACCCCACCCCTATCCCACACAGAACTAGCTCATGGCAGCTCAGTGTCTAAGAGAGTTCTCCAATAATAGGAACAAGGACCGTCTCTGACATGAACTCAGTGACTGGCTCTTTAATCACCTCCCCCTGAGGTGGGGAGCAGCCTTACCAGGCCACAGAGGAATACAATGCAGCCAGTCCTGATGAGACCTGATAGGCTAGGGTCAGATGGAAGGGGAAGAGGACCTCCCTTATTATTGGACTGGGGGAGGGGCATAGGAGAAGAAGAGGGAGGGAGGTGGGATTGAGGAGGGCTGAGGGAGGGGACTATAGCTGAGATACAAAGTGAATAAACTGTAATTTATAAAAATAAAAATTACACTTAAAAAAATGTTTGCCTGCATGTATGTCCACCACAGGAGTGCCTGAAGAGGCCAGAGAGGGCAACAAATCCCCTGAAACTGAAGTTACAGACAACTGTGAGCGATAATGTGGGTGCTGAAAATTGAATACAGATCCTCTGCAAGGGCAGCATGTGCTGTTAGCTGCTGATCCATCTCTCCAAGCCTGAAAACTTCATTTTAAACTGAGTTAAGCATCTTGTGCTACTCCCAAATTACGAGTGTTGAGTTTGAGATGTCTGTCACCATTTATTGAGCTCTTTCTATGAAGTGGACCTCTTTTTCTCCGTCTCTCTCTCACACACACACAATCTGTGTCACTCACACAGACAGCACAGATAGTAACGGCTGAAGCTGTCCTCGTTGCCTACCTTACCCATAGCTGATCAAAGGGAATGAACCTTGCTCAGTTCCTAACAAACCGTCATTCCTTGGCAGGTTCACTGTGACCTATGATCTCTAATCCCTTACCCAAACCCACCTTTGTCACCGAGCAGTCTGACATTGCTTCAGGCACAGCCAATCCAACCTCAGCCTTGTGACCATGTTATGGGCTGACATGCAGGAACTGCCCACATTGTCTCTTTCCTATTGGATTTTGAAAAATAACCGATCAGGTAGGTGCTGGTGGGCGCAAAAGCTTGGAAAGTATGAGATAAATGCTGAGAGTGTCGTTAAATAAAGAATTAGAAGAAGCCATTGATTGGGGATGAATTTCTTCACAGGGTTCCAGAAGACCAGGCTAAACACCAAAGCAGGCTCTCTCACAATGGAGTCCCATCTAACTGGGAGAGAAAAAAATAACAGCCTCAAACTAGTTCAGTATGGAGTTTGCCAATTAGCTTGCCTCTGCCTTAATGCTCACCAAAAAAGTACTTCAAGTTAACCAGCTAATTGTTTTTCTTGTATTCTTCTTCTGTGTGTCCTGCCTTGAAGGAAAATAATTGAAGTGATCAACCCTCTTTGTGGTTTTGGTTTTGTTTGTGCAGTGTTGGGAGTTGAGCCTGGCACCTCTTGCACAGTAGACAAATGTTCTACTTCTGAGGTGAATCTCCCAGCCCTATGCTTCCTATTCCTAATCCTCCTCAGGTTTCCTCTGTCTATAAAACCAGCTTCCTCTTGCTCAACTCACTGAAACAGTGATTCTGTTTTGTGAAATGAAATCTTGCAGGCTTCTAGATTCATGAAGGGCCTAAGCAGCTGCGCTGCCTCAGCTGTGCTGCCATGACAGGCTTCATAAGATAATGTAGGCCTGAGCTTCTGTTTCCTGGTAAAGTTCCCACAGTTGCTTAGATCATGTTTCTATTTCTCAGAACATGAAACTATAGTCCATGCAAATAAGATACAATAACTCAATAACCTCCCTGAAATTCAGAAACAATACTCTTGAAAAAGTCCCTAAGCACTTAACCAAAAGTGCACTTTTTGTTAGCACTTTTTGTTACCTGGGCACACCTTGTTACTTGGACACTCCATGAAGTCCACTCCCTACCCCCTAGATCAGCACCAACCAATCAGTTTATGACAAGCTTGATGAGAGCCAATCATGTAACTGACAAGTTGAAAAAGTCCCAGTCCTTGCTCAAACCATAATAAAAGTTCAGCTACTCAGGGCTCCCTACCTAGTCCACTGCATGTCAGAGAGTCTGAGCTTAAGCCTGTATTGAAGGTTCTTTGTTCTTGCACATGTGGTCTGTCTCCTGGTGGCCTTTGGGGGCTCTGCTATCTGGGCATAACAATTCATAAAGCAATAAAACTGAGAGTACATCTAAATCTGTCATTTCTATTTGGACAAACCAGCCACGACTCAAAGGTATCCCCCAAAGTTTATGTGTTAGAATTTTAACCTTTAATTCAACACTTTTGTGAGGTGAGACCTTTGAGAAGTAACCAGGTCTTGAAGGCTCTGCTCTCACAAGTGGATTAATATCATTGTGGAGATAACTTGTTACTAATACTCTGAGTATGAGCTTGTTATAAAAAGTGATCATAGCCCTGTTATGATCTCATACCTTCATTTGAGGGATAAGGCAATGCAAAGCCCTTACCTGTAGCCCTAGATCTAGAACTGTCTCTCATAGACTGTAAGAAATTAATTTATCTTCAACATAAACCACCCTGTGTGGTTCTGTTACAGCAACAGGAAAAGGGTTCTAGATCTCTAGGCTCTAGATGACCATAAGTCATTACCCATATTTAGAAATTCATGGGATTTCTGAGTAATGAGCCAATGGTAAATAAACAAAATGTTAGAGGGAGGGTTAAGCATCAGCTTTCACAATTACTAAAGCTTTAGAATATCAACCAAAAAAATAAGAGAAAACAATATCCTTTCCAGATACCAAGGATGCACCTGGGTTATAGTCATCTACACATCCTTGTTTTATTTTCCAAGTTAAAGCAGTACATTCTAAGATTCACACAATAACATGTACATACCTATATATGTGTGTTTTCATACTATTGACTCTGAAGGAGCAGACTGTTAACCCATTTGCAACTCATAACAAAACAGACCTTGTCTTAAATTAATGACAATCCCCCCCTGGTGTGTTCTTGAGACAATTCATCTGCACTACAGCCAATAAATTGCCCCTAAAACTATAAGGCAGCTCTCCAAGCCCTGCAGAGAAATGATGCAAATTCATCCGTCTCTCTGCCTTGGCTTTATCACTTTGTGAGCAAATTTATGTATGACATTTTCAAAGCTGGCACAGGGCCCTAGAGTGAGGACAGGACAGGGGCAGCAGTTTGTACTTGTGTAAGTCGAGTCACTGTTCCAGATAATCACACGAGTCCAAAATACTTTCTCTTTTATTCCTAGTGTAACACCAAGAGCCGGGGAGGAATTACACACATTTAAGAGAATGACTCAATAAGAACTCTTCCCAGTCATCTTCTTTGGTTTGCACCAGGTGTGGGTATTGTGATTTGAACATTCTTAAGAAATGGTTCTTTTAATCCAGAAATTTGGATTTTCCTCCAACTGATTGTTTGCCGCCGATCAATACATCTACAGTGTCTGAAGATTACCAAATGATGAGCTTGAAGCTGGAAATAAAAGTGAAAAGGCACAAATTTTGTAATTTAAGAAACTTAATAATTACTTCTTTATACCTCTTCTACAAATAAGACACATTTTCTGTCATGATTTTAAAATGTTTTAAATGAATATTTAATGCAGGCTAATTGTTTAAAAGTAAAACGTTAAAAGTAGAAGGAATAAAATGAATCCATGTACAGTCTTAACTCTCGAGAATAGCTTGTCAGACACTTGATGTAATTTCTCCAAGTCTTTTAAAGGTGCTCATATTAATATATAAAGCTTATGTGGTTCATACCAATCTTACTTTTGAATGATACATTGCTGTAGGCTTTTATTTTATTTTTTTAAACATCCTTTATTTGTGGTTCCTTAAGCCTCTACCTCCTTTCCAACCTTCCAACTCTAGGTAGTAGGGACAGGAGATGGAGACCTTTTCAGAAGTAGTTCCTTGTCGTGATTGTCATCAGGATACCCATCATTTCAGCAGCAAAGAAGCAATCAAGCAATCCAGCAATAGCAAAAGCAACAGCAAGGACCAACAGCAGCAGGGGCAGCAGCAACCTCCATGAAGCCTTCTCCGAAGAGTTTCTCTCTAGGAGCATCTCAAAGTACAGTATTCTCTCTCTCATTCTCTCTCTCACTCTCATGCTCTTATTCTTTCTATTTATACCTTCTCAGAGGGGCAGGGGCAGGGGGAGGGGCAGGGGCAGAGGCAGAGGCAGAGGCAGAGGCAGATCTCTGTAAATTCGAGGCCAGCCAGGTCTACAAAGTGAGTCCACAACAGCCAACAACACTACACAGACAAACCCTGTCTCAAAAAACAACAAACAAACAAAAGGTTGAAGACTCATGGCTATCTCTTAACTATAACCCCAGTGAAATCAAAATGAAAGAATAGATCACATATTTCCAACATTGCAGTGGCACAGGATATACATTGCCATTCCAAAAAGGAGGAAAGGGAACATAGTGAGGAAATAGTGGACTAAAGGTGAGACTGAAAACCAGCTGGGTAGACGTCAAACTGCATCTCCAAGAAGATGTCAAAGTGGCCTTCAGATCTCCAGCTCCTCAGATCTCCAGCTCCTTTCAGCTCTATTGTCTGCTTTGCACTTCCTTCTCTTGGGTTGGTTCCACTCCTTGTTAGCAGCTCTCCTCAGCAGGGATCCCACAGCTCTGGCATCTTTAACATCTTTGGGTCTCCAACACAACCCAGGCTTTGCCTCCACAGTGCCACACAATGGCCCCTCTAGGCCTCCATGCAGAAACACCCCTGACATTTGCCTGGCCTCAGTGGCTTTCCCTAGTTGTGAAGGGAGACTCCATAACCCCTTTCTTCTATACTTGACTCCAAAGCTAGAATCGTACAGCTGACACTGCCAAGTTTTGCTGCTTGCTGAGGCTGGAACATGAACCCTTTGTTCAAATACATTTTCATCAGCTTTCTGTTTTTAATGGCTTCCTTTACTGCTTAAGTTTGCGGTTCCAGATCTTGGTCTGTAGACCAAGCTGGCCTCCAACTTAGAGATCTGTCTGTCTGCCTCCAGAGTGCTAGGATTATAGGTGTGCTTTTCTTTAATTTGTTTCACAAAGTGGAAAAGAGCTGTGGGGGATCTTGCCCTGAGATCACCTTTCCCTTTATCCCATTTAACATCGAAATTTTCTTGAATTTGTTTATCTCCTTGAACACAGGACTTAGCTTCCATTCTACTTCCTGGTATGGCTTTTCTCCTCAAGCAGTACATTTTGTAATTTTCCTTGCTCAGCTTGCTCCTTTTCATTATAGAGCTGCATAAGCTTGGCCACTAATAACCAAATGACACAATCCAAACTGGATCTTTGAAATCTTTGCAAATGCAATGAATCCAAAAACTCTTCAATTTAGTCTCAGACAGAATTTTTTGGAGGAGGATAGAAAACAGTTATATTCTTCACCAAAGTATCACAAGAGCTATCCCTAGGCCACATACTAAAATTCTTCTCCCCTGAAACCTCTTGAGCCAGGACCACACAGTTCAAAATCACTCACCACTGTTCTCCACATTCCAGCTAGGATGGCCCGTTAAGCAGCGCTTAATATATACAACTGCTTTCCTATCCCAAAGTCCCAAAGTACACATTTCTCCAAACAAAATCGTGGTCAGGCCTACCACAACAGTATTCTAGTCCCAAGTACCAGCTTCTGTCATAGTTAGAATTTCCGTTGCTGTGAAGAGACACCGTGAGCATGAAAGCTCTTTTTTAGAGGAAAACATTTAACGGAGATAGCTTACCGTTCAGAGGTTTAGTCCATTGTCATCATGGCAGGAATTGTGGTAACACACAAGCAGGCATGGTGCTGGAGAGGTGACCGAGAGTTCTACATCCAGATCAGCGGACAGCAGGAAGAGAGTGCCGCACTGAGACTGGCTTGAGCATCTGAGGCCTCAGGGCCCACTCCCAGTGACACACTTTCTCCAGCATCACACCTCCTCCAACAAGGCCACGCCTCCTAACAGTGCCACTCCCTATGGCCTCTGAGGACCATTTTTATTCAATCAACCACAGATCCAGACCCATCCGCCTCTTTTTTTATCTAAAAGAAGAATTAACTACTGATATATTTAACACATATAAATTTCAAAAACACCCCAAGTGACAAAGTAAGAAAAGGAAAATACATAGTATACAATTTCAGTAATATGGATGCTAAATTTTCTAAAATACACCCATAAAAATACATCGGTGAGTGTCTAGAATCTGGGTGAGTGTGAAGCTTTGATTGGACGGGGCAGTAAGGTAACTCTTGAAGTGCTGGAAATTTTCTGTATGTTGATTGTATTTGTGGCTGTTTTTAAAGATTTATGCATTTGTTAACATCTATCAAATAGAAATTCTGTCTTGGCACATTTAGATTTTAGGAAATTATATCGAAAGCTATTAGAGAGTTACATAGGTCATGAACAGAGACAGGAACTTTGGAAATGGCATTGTTAGAAGCCAGGACATTTGTGTTAGGCAGGGTTTCTTCCCTGAGATAAAATATCTAATTGTAACAGCTTTTTTCATAATAGCCAGAAACTAGACACAACCCAGATGTCCCTCAACTGAGGAATGGATACAGAAATTGTGGTACATTTACACAATGGAATGCTACTCAGCAATTTAAAACAAGGAAATCATGAAATTTGCAAAGGTGGGAACGAAAAAAGATCATCCTGAGTGAGGTATCCCAGAAGCAGAAAGACACACATGGTATATACTTACTTATAGGTGGATATTAGACGTATAATATAGGATAAACATATTAAAATCTGTACACCTAAAGAAGCTAAGCAAGAAGGAGGACTGTGGGTAAGATGATCAATCCTCACTCAGAAAGGCAAATGGGATGGATATTGGAAGAGGGAGAAAACATGGAGAGAGAGAGAGAGAGAGAGAAAGAGAGAGAGAGTGAGTCCTTGGAACAGCTCTAAATGTGATGCCTCCTCATCCTCTCCTGCATGGTTTGGACAGTAGAAGGGAGGAAGCAAAGCCAAATTGATTCCATCTGTATCTGTGCTCTAATGGATCCCCTCTGTCTGTCTGTCTGTCTGTCTCTGTCTCTGTCTCTCTGTCTCTCTGTCTCTCTGTCTCTCTGTCTCTCTGTCTCTCTGTCTCTCTGTCTCTCTGTCTCTCTCTCTCTCTCCTGTGTGTGTTATTGATTTCCTACCTTGAATCACTTACACATGGTTTTTTGATATAATTTTTTATTTTTATATTAATTACAGTTTATTTACTTTATATCCCAGCTGTACCCCCCTCCTCATTCCCTCCCAATTCCACCCCCCCTCCCTCATCTCCTCCTTGCTCCTCTCTAAGTCCACTTATAGGGGAGGTTCTCCTCCCCTTCCATCTGATCCTAGCTTATCAGGTCTCATGTTTTGATGGATGAATAAAATAAGGGGTGAGGTCTGCTGGTGGGATTAGAAATGTTTGGAAGGATTTCCTCCACCATTGCCTGATGCCAGCAGCTGTTACAGTGCTGTGAATGAAATTGCTGTTGACAGAATTACTTTGCTGAACCTTGTTAACTGGTACACACAGGAGTCAACTGTTTGCTCCTGGTGTGATGCCAAGATCTCCTTCCCCTAGTCACCTGCATGAGGCTGACCTTCATTCCAGCATACTTTTTCTATTAGTAGTATCCCTAAATTTAAAAACCTATTATTTGTAAGCATAATCATAATGATGACCTTTTATTTAGTGCCTCCCACATGCCAGGAGCTGTATTAATTATAATAATAATAGTAAAAACATCCAGTCAGTCTCTTGAAATATCATTTTACTATTACTTATTTATGGGGTGAGGGCGCATATCATAGCACACATACGGCAATTCACCAGAGTCTGTTCTGTCCATTTACCGTGTAAATTCTGGGAATTGGACTCACAAGTTGTCAGGCTTGGCTGCACATACCTTTCCTCTCAGAGACATCTCACCATCCTACAGTTTTGTTGTATTCCAGGCATCTGTGCTTTGGTTGCATAATCTGTTCTACTCTTCACAGCATCCTAGTGAAGGTTTAAGGCTGCAATAAAAAGATTATAGCTCAAAAATCCTTGAGCTAGATAGCATTGTATTTAAAACTGGCTATAAATGGGGACTCTAGGTTGGATTTGAAGTGCTCACACTCTTGTATTTGTTTTCATTTTGTACTGATGTATATGCCTTCCTCTTGAAGGTAAGAGAGAAGAAGAATCATGAAGAAACGGGTGCAAACAAAAGCCAACAAGACAAACTCATGAGATGTAAGTGATGGACTTGAGCGACATTAAGGAAGCCATACATTTAGTGAGCTAACTCATTGCTTTGTCACACCAAGGCCTGTCAGGTGGGAAACCCCTGGATCAGGCGTTTCTTCCTTACCATTCCCTCGCTGCTGAGAGTCTATATTCCTGAAATAGCTATGCCTAACAACACCTGCTCCCACTTCTCTGTCATTGTATGCTGACAGGCGTGCTCAATACTTTAGTTGTTGGTGGTTTCGTTTCTGTGGTACTGGGGTTAAGTGTTGGGCAAGTACTCTACCACCAAGACACAGCCCCAATCTTGTGTGCTTAGCTCTCACCCCATTCTTTGTGAAGTCCTGCCTAACTCTTGCTGTAGGAAGCACATGTAGGAAGCTCTGTCCCAAACTGCCTCTCTCTGTAGCTTCCCTCCAACCTGTGCACATGGCTGCTGCCTCTCTCCAACCCGTGCACATGGCTGGTTTCCTCTGCACAGCAGGAGAAGAGCCATCAGTGGCTCTGTATTTGATGGTGTGGCTTTCTCCTGCAAAAGGGGCCTCACTCATTATCAGTGTTGACGATGAAAGCCTAGGCTTTGATGGACCAGATGGGGTACACAGTCCTGAGAAAGTGGGTGACTGCCAATAGAGAAGCAGAGGCAGGTAGAAGATGTAACTATAATATCAAGAGCATGGTACCCAAGCATGAGAGGAAGAGCAAACGACAGAGTGAGACTTTTTTTTTTTACATGAAGTTTGGGGAAAACTGGGTAAAAGGTTCATACTTAGTAAGGTATAAGGGAATTATTGGTGTTACTTTTAAAGGCATAAATCATGTCCAATTGTTACCTGAAATTACGTCCAACTAAGTGTTCAGTCAGTTTTTACGTATGCAAGTTTAGCACAATTTTTATGAGGAAAAGCAATGGGGGGGGGCTGAGTGTTCCAGTTCCCACAGGAGACACACTCTATGGCCTTGAACTTTTCCACACTTTTTGTAAGGTATCGTGCCTAATAAACCATATCAGGACAGTACAGACTGAGGTCAGGCACGGAGAGTGGGCGATATTATGCAATGTTAATAGGAGGTCATTAGAGGTTTTGAGTGAGAGAGGGAGCAAGGTATGACACAGGTGAGGCAGCCTTTGGGGAGGACAGGAGAAGAGACTGCCATTGAATGTCAAAATGGGAAAGAAAGGGAGAAGTGGACTCTAGTATTTAAAGGCAGAATTGACAGACTATGCCTCTTCTTGGTCATGCCATCAATAGAAAAGGGGACACTGGCCACTAACAAAAGAAGCAGGCCTGGAGAGCATACAGAATAGTTTTTGGCATTAGCAACTGAATCTGGGATGCTCGGAAAGCCTTGAAGGGGTCAGCAGGTAACTACACAGTTACCAACTCAGTGGTATGGATCTAAAGGCAGTTGTATGGAAGGGGTTGGTGAAACTGTGGGGTGGATGGGGGAAAACAGGAAGCTAAACTACTGCCTTGGGCTTGGGCCTTAAGCAGAAATCACCCATTGGAGGCAACAGTTGAAGGAAGAAAAACCAGTGAAGGGCAGTGAAAAAAACATGGGAGAAACACCTTCATGCTGAGGATCCAAATGCAAGTGGGACATTTTCAAATATTAACCCAGATGTTCTGTTCCCATGATGACTTCTATGCTTTCAGTCTCTCCAAGCTGCAGCCATTGCTTTCCCACTAGGCTGCTGTCTGGATGTCCAGTGTCACAGAGCCAGCAGCAATGAGGGTCTCCTTGTTGCATCCCGACATGGTGTAGGTATGATGTGATAACTCAGACAGCAAGTGTGCTAGCTCAGTTGTCTCTTCTGATAAAGCAGCCATCAGTTCCATCTTGCCACCCCCCTACATACACACACAGACACCATAAGATGTTTTTTAATCCCAATTCCTTTCTAAAAAGCCCAACCTCTGGACACTATCAATGTACATGTCATGGAGCAAGCTTTAGAAGGTTTTAGGGGCCATTCAAACCATGGTCTATGCCTTGGGGAAGGGATGATAAGGCAAAATAGAAGAGCCAAATATTTGGATTCTGTGTTTCAGGGTACTTGGTCCCAAAGCAAATAAAAGAACACATATTAAAAATGAAACATAGAGAGAACTGACTTCCAACATCGCCCACTCTCTGTACTCGACCTCTTCCTCAGCCTGTACTGCCTGAGGTGGTTTGTTAGGCATGATACCTATGTGTGGAAAAGTTCATGGCCATAGAGTGTGTCTCCTGTGGGAACTGGAACACTCAGGACCCCTCATTGCTTTCACTCATAAAAGTTGTGCTAAACATGCATATGTAAAAACTGACCAAATGTTTACTTGGATGTAATTTCAAATAACGATTGGACATAATTTATACTTTTAAAAGCATTAAAATATCACCAACAACAAATGCTGTCAAGGAGATAGAGCGACAGGAAGTCTGACTCTGTGTTGGTGGGATCACAAAATGGTGCAGCTACTTTGGATGAGAGTTTGGCAGTTTCTTCTCCAGTTAAATACTGTCTTCCCATGGAGAGAGTGTGGCTTTTTAAAAATTAATTTTGTATTAAATTATTATTATTTTTATATTAATTAATTTACTTTTTATCTCAGCTGTAACCCCCTCCCTCATTTCCTCCCAATCCTACCCTCCCTCCCTCATCTCCTCCCTGCCCCCCTCTAAGTCCAGTGATAGAGGAGTTCCTCCTCCCTTTCTATCTGACCCTAGCTTATCAGGTCTCATCAGAACTGGCAGCAATGTCTTCCTCTGTGGCTTAGCAAGACTACTACTCCCTCGAGGTGGAGAGGGAGGTCAAAGAGCCAGCCACTGAGTTCATGGCAGAGACAGTCCCTGTTCCCCTTACTAGGGAACCCACTTAGATACTGAGCTGCCATGGGCTACATCTGAGCAGGGGTACTAGGTTATAGCCATATATGGTCCTTGGTTGGAGAATCAGTCTCAGAAAAGACCCCTGTATCAGATATGTTTGGTCCTTGTGGAGCTCCTGTCCTCTCCAGGTCATATTAACTCCCCCTTCTTTCATATGATTCCCTGCACTCTCTCTGCCCAAGGTTCAGTTATGAGTCTCAGCATCTGTTTTAATACACTGCTAGGTGAAGAGTATGGCTTTTAAATTGGAAACAAGCACACTACTTGGAATGGGTTTGAGGAAACATGCAGATTTTCTTGAAGTGGCTAAACAAAGTGTAAAAAAGCAGGTAACAAGAAAAGGAAATGGTCCTAGTGCCGGCCCAGCAGCACCCATCCAAACACCTGCGCGACACACCATTTACAGCTTTATGTGCATATGAATGACTGACAGCCCCTAGTCCATGTGGTTGTAATTTCTCCCTGTGACAGCACACTGACACTTCCTACAGAAAATTATTCTTGAAGAAGGCGTAACGGATGTGCCGCATCTGACCAACTCTCAGTTCAGATCTGTTCAGAAGGCACCTGAGGCAGGCTTCTTGGCCAGTTTTCAGGCCAATGGCCATCAATAGAATACAGAATGGAAACAACAGGAGAATGAAGTCCTGATGGATCCACACGTGTATTTTTCTGGTGAGGAAAACTTTCATAGGTCAATTACAGATGGGGAGGAAGCAACGAAAACAATTTTGGCTGTGTTTTAGGTACACGTTCCTTGAAGCGTCTCAGTTATCATATGTGCACACTCTTCAGATTCTTTAGGTGAGCTGATGTTGCTGACTCACTAAGAAAACATTGTGACCTAGAAACATGCAGAGAGAAGGCTTGTTAGTAACTAAAAGCATAACCACCCCGACCCAATCCAGAGGCAACTAAGGGGTCCTTCAGTAGGTGAATGTGGACTGATGAGGTGTTATGTCCATGTATAAAATATCACTCAGTGACAAAAGGAGATGCCTATGCAGTCACAGCAAAGCATGGGTGGATGAATCGTAATGTATATATGCTAAGTGAAAGAGGCCACATCCTGGATTTTATACTGCCCTTTCCCCCTCAGTCTACCACTTTCTATAGTTAGCATCTTAAATGTCTCCCATTTGTTAAAGGTGTAGTGTCCAGCTTGGGACTACTGGGATATGGTGGAAATGTATATCTTTTCGAAAACTAGTTTTTATTAATTATGCATAGTGGGTTTCATTATGACATTCTCTTAGGTGCATATAATATATATTTTTGGTCACGTTTACCCCCATTACCCTTTCCTGGCTGTTCTCCCACTCAGGCTAATCCTGCTTCCCTTTGCAGCTAGTCATTCTTCTATTATTGTATCCTTTGTAAATTGTTCCACGAACTTTCCTCAGGGTTGCTGACAGGATACAGGCATCTTACCAGTGGCTTCACCTCTGAAGAAAATAATTCTTCTTCCCCCAGGAGCCATTTACTGCCCCTACATCTTCAGGGACAGGGGTCCCTACTGAAGTAGGGCCTAATGACACAGCTTGTAGTTGTTGAAGGCACGTGTACTGGGGTTCCAGCTCTCTGGCCATCTGTATGTGAGCAGCTTTGGCCCACCATATGTGCCCTTTCAGGATATGGTGCTTCCCCAGGGGTCAAAGGGCAGCAGGGCCATCCAACCACTGAATGAAACCTCGTATACTCTGAGATCAAGTGAAGCTTTCCTTTCTGTAAGTTACTTAGCACGACTTTTCTTCCAGCAACAGAAATGTGACTGACTGACACCTCCATCACATCCTCAAAAAGGCCAAAAGGATAGAGAGAAGAGAAAAACAACCGGTGGCCTGCGGAGGCTTAGAGAGAGGGAAGGATGTGTGGAGCGCAGGAGGGAAGGGGGACTATTCCCTGTGACACAGTAAGATGGATACACGACTCTGCAGATATGTCAAGCCCTACAGAATTTCACATCATAAAGTGAGTCTTCGTGTGTAGAAAGTTTATACATTTTTTTTTTTAGAAAGGCGATTCTCCAGGTGAAACTGAGACCACTACAAGACGGTTCAACTGTACTGTGAGCATAAGAAACAAGAGTTGCCAGTTCCGGCATTATTTGAAGTGTGTGCTAGAGGGAAAGTGAGTAAATGGATGATGGCGGGTACTGTGGCCCAAGCTGTCACTGCTGGAGTGGGAGGTTGTAGATAAATGATTCACATTAAAGTCTGGCTCATTTTTAGAGGGAGTTCTGTGATTCCACTGAACCCAACCAAATAATTCTGGACAATCTCCTCATGTTCAGATCCTTAACTGAGTTGGGTATACCAAGTCCAGTTGTAATAAAAAGTACCACAGCTACACGTTCTGGGGATGAGGATGTGGACATCTTGATGTCTGCGTCAAGCTGTTTACCAAAGATGGCTGGATAGAGAAGCAGTCATAGATATGTATGTGAGTACAGTTTAGCATAGACACTTAGATTTTTTTGCTCTGTCAGCTGTGAGGGCTTGGAAGCCACCATAGTAGCAACAGTCACACTTTACACTAGACTTGGGGCTTCTGGAGCAATCTTCTGCTTAAAAGAACAAGGAAAGGCCCTTGGAGAAATGACTGACTGTAGGTTGGGCATATTGTCATTCAACAAAATAAGGACTGCCTCTTAGGGCTCAGATATGATGTATTTCACCCAAGCTTGTGCTTGAAATATGTGTCCCTGTTTGGGGAGGCTGTGGACTCTTGAGAGGTAGGGTTGGCTGCTAGAAGTAGGTCACTAAGCATGGACTTTTGAAGGCTTTACCCAGGCCTTGCTGCTTTCTGGGCCTCAGTGCTGTGAATGGCTCCTCTGTACCCTCCCACCGCCATAAACTTTCCTGCCTTGGTGGACTGGAGCCTTCTGAAACCACAAGCCAAAATAAATCTTTCCTCCATGCTGTTTTGTCAGGTGCTGAGGTCACAGTAGTGTAGAGGTGAATTGACTAATGTACCCAGCAATGATTGTCTTAACAGTGGCTTCTATTCCCACCAGGACTGGTGCACTTGTCCCCAGATGGAGTTCTTATAGAAAGATGCTAAGGTGACAGGGTTTGTTGGCAGAAGGCCCCGAAGCACTGGATGGCTGATGAGCAATATGATGGAAAGAGTCTCCAAGACTGTGGCATCTATGGCTGGAATAATTTTTGATCTCTTCTTCTCTTAGTGCCTGGTTCAAACAGCACCCAGCTTCTCCAGGGTAGCCTATGAGACTGCTTCCCTTTGACCCTGCTTTTCCCAGTAATCTCTGGGACTGAGAAATTGGGAATGGAGCCATGGCCACATTTGCAATGACAGAGGATTGTCTCGGTGCCTGACATAGAAGGGGTGGTTGGCAGCTACCCTGTCTTCACCTGCTTTGAAGATCTGAACGGGCTTTATGTGAGCTCTAGTCATAAGAACAGAGTGAGATCCAACAATGCTGGAAGTGTTGATTATTAAAAGAACTTTGTCAAATCCATCCATCTAAATCTAATAGGGAGAATCTTCCCCACATTGTATCATGGAGAGGCTCCCAATATTCTTCTGGGCTTTCCTTTCTCTTCTGACTCATTTCTTCTGTTTTTTACTCTGAAATCAAAAAGCAACCCAACAGCGGCTTACTCCGGCATTGGCCAACCCAGTCCTTCATTAGGTAGCTCCTACCTCAGTGATGTCTATACTATCTCATGGGTGGGTTAGAAATAGATGTCAGCAGGATGAAAGGACCTTCGCCCATTGTGACTGCATGCCCTTGCTTTTGAAGAATGAAGGTGCTGGGGAGGGCTATACACACAGACGAACCAGACAAGATGTGTTCCAGCTGCAGCAGGAGGCAGCCACTGTCACTTCCTGATTGTTGAAGAGGAGAGAGACCAGCAGCAACTGCAACTGCAGGAGAGGGGCTGTGGAGAGCAGAAAAGAGACATTTTCTTGGCCAGGAGGTGTGTGTAAGTATGTATATGTGTGTGTGTGTGTGTGTGTGTGTGTGCGTGCACCTCGCATACGTGAGCCCGAGTGTGTGAGTCCTGATGTTCCAGTGTGTTCACATGCGTGTTTATGTCTATGTGATTATGTCAATGCTGACTTTTTGTATTTAAATATATTAAGTGGTTCCAGTGATTTGAGGGGAGGGATTCTGAGATACAGTCTTGCTATGTACTCTAGGCTAACCTCAAATTTATTGTGTATCCCTGGCAAGTCTCCGACTTGCAATAGTACTTTTGCTCCAGCCTTCCAAGCTCAGATATTACCGTGGATGAGCCAACAGACCTGGCTGGAAAAAAAATTAAATAAATAATACAAGATCCAACTGCTAAAGATCGATGGTCATATTGGAAGAACTTGAAAAACAGAATAAAGTAGGGTTGGATTGCAACTCAAGATGTAAAATAAAGATCTGAGAGCTCAAACTGATATAATGAACGGAGAAATAGGGGATAACAGTAAAATCTTTCAGGCAGAATTTCAGATGTTTGGATACCGCCAGGTAGTGGTGGCACATGCCTTTAGTCCAAGAACTTGGGAAGTAGAGACAGGTGGAGCTTGAGGCTACCCTGGTCTACTAAGTGAGTTCCAGGACAGTCAGGACTACATAGAGAAACCCAGTCTCGAAAAACAAACAAACGAATGTGCTCTGTACTGTGAAGCTACGGCAACGTGCCCCATTTTAAGTGTGGGCTGTGAACACTGTCTTCCTTCCAAAGAGTGTAATATGGAAAAAAGGAAATGAGTAAAGACTTCAAAATGTGGAAATCTTACATGACTTCAGGATACCATGTTAATGTCAACAGTGACGAGTCACATCGATGTGTTGGGATGACAACGGCATTTGGCCTCTGTGATCTTTCTCCCCACAGGCACACGGTCCCAGTTTAATTATAGAAGGAGCATCAGTTAAGTCCCAATTGTGTGGTATTCTGTAATATTTCTGCAGTTGTGCTCCAATGAGCACTCCTGGAATCTGACAGGGTCATAAAACAACAAGGAAAATTTTAGAAAATGCCATAGCCAAGAAAGTCTAAAGGGGCATGTTGCTTAAATGTGCTATAGTACCTAACATCAACCTGGACACATAAGGACATTGGGAAGTGATTATGGAAATATGAATAAGTTATGCGCTCTATTGTTGATGATGCATCATTTTTATTAGTTCTTAACACAAGTACCACGTAAGATGTTTAATAATGGGGAAACTCAGGGAACCTGTGGAAATTCTCTACACTGTCATTCCTCAGTTACAGATAGTTCCAAAATATAAACTTGATTTTTATAAAATTATAATACATCAGAAAAAAAAATCCTGACTTGAGAAAATGTCAAACTTAGAAGAACATTGGTTAGTCAAAGGCAATTTTCACCACTCGGAGGGAAAAGATTGCCTTTGTGGGAAGAAAAAAACAGAAATTACCAGAGCATCAAAACCTTGCATTTTCTCCTTTCCAGAGAAACAAGCCCATGCCTTCTCACTGACTTCCAGGGTAAATCCAGAGAAACCTCAGGATCCAATGATAGGACCCATACTTTGTTTCTCTTTGGAAGGGAAAGCTGTCTGGTGTTAGTATGCCGTGGGGGCGGAGTGACGGGAATGACTAGGCACATTGGCTTGAGGCAGCTTCACAGTCTCAGCTTGCCTCAGGATCCAGTGGATTGTTTTCATGTGTAGTCAAGGGTGTGGGACTGTGACCCAGCATCCCAGCAGACCTGGAGTTTCTTTCTCTGAGGGCAGAGACCCACAGCCATCTATGTGGCCCAGTGACTGGAGACCAAGTAGCAGTAGGGATGCCGGCACTATCTGCACAGTAGATAGACACTGAAGACTCCTATACCTCACTAATCATAAGCCTCCTAATCTTGGGAAAAGCCTTAGGGAAAGACAATAAAAGTCTCTTTGTAGTTGTACTGAAATAACAAGGGCTTGGAAAATACCACCTAGAAAAACCAAGTCCAGATGTAGAAAAATAGCTATATTGTGTATACCTTGAAGAGTATAAGCTAGTAATTCATATCCATTGGACAAAAGATGGCCATTTTAAGAAAAGTAACACTGATCAATTTTCTGGGTTAGTGATAAATGCAGGTTAAAGGATCCTGTATTGGTTTCCTGAGACCATCACAGAGATGCACACCCTGGCTTCTTGGAAGCTAGAAGGGCAAAGTCAAGGTGCCACTGGACTAAGCCCCCTCAGAAGGCTCCAGGGACGAATACTCTCATTTTTGGCTAGTGCTGTTGGATGCTGGAGGCTTTGGGCTTTCCTTAGCTTGGGGCTGTGTGATCCCAGGCCCAGCCATTGTCAGAGGACTTTCTCATTGTATGGCCCTGTCTCTTTGTTTCCAAGTCTCCTCCCTCCTCTCTCCTATGTAGACCTCAGGCATCATGAGCCCACTGATCCACTGCAATCTAATTTTAAATGGATATACTGTTCTAAAGGTCCTCCTTCTAAACCAGGAGACATTCATATTAAAGGAATCATACAGCATGTCTCCTTTGGTGACCAATGATGTCTGTCATTGCAGCTGCAGCCATGCTGGTAGGGATGTGAAGGCCGCTGAGGCTCAGACCTGCATTTCCTGTCACTGGGATGCTAAACATCTTTTAGCAGCCTTTTTGGCCATTTGTGTATGTTCTTCAGGAGAGCATTACTCAGACAGTTTACTCTAAGCACTTTACATTGGATGATCTACATTGATGTTGAGTTGGAGAAGCTTATTGCATATTCTATATACAAGTCTCTTAGATGCATGATGTGAAAGTATTTTCTCCTAGTTTTTGAGCTGTCCTTTCAGTTTCTTGAGGTTTTTTTTTTACACACTAAAGTTTCACGTTTTGATAAAATCCAACTCATGTATTTTTCTCTTGTTTGTATTTTTTATATCATATCTAAGAAAGCATTACATAAGCCAAGAGAATGAATATTTGTCTAAGGAGTTACCAAAAAAAAAAAAAACAACAACAAAACATGAGTTGTAGACCACACACTTCAATTCACTCAGAGTTATGCTTATATGTGACAGAATGTCACACAAAAAACAACAATGTAGCATCACATTATACACACTACTATTTAGTTTTTCCAGTATCATTTGTTGAAGGATAAAAACCCCCTTTCCTCATTTATTTCTTGGCTATTTAAAAAAAAAGCTGTATAAGTTTATTTTTAGGTTTGGCTATTCTTATGCCCAATATCACAGTCTTAATTAATGTAACTTTGTGTTACCTTGTGAAATCAGAATGTGAATCTTTTCCAAGCTTGTTCTTTCTTTCCCCGTGAGATATTTTCAGACATCTAGAATCCTTACATGTTTATAGTACTTAGCAACTTCCAGGAATAATTTACTTTGGCAATTTTGTTGTAGACTGCACTGAGTCTACAGCTCGATTTAGGAAATATTGCTAAAATATTGGCCTCCAAAAGTTACATCATGTCTTAAATCAGAGAACCTGCAATTATGGGACTTTTTAGAAAAAAAAAAAAAACTTTCCCAGACATGATCACTCAAATGAGATTATCCTGAGCCAGTGTTGGCAGTTTAGCCTCTGGAGGCTGAGGCAGGAGGACTTGCAAGTTCAAGACCTGTCTGGGCTACAGAAGTAGTTCAAGATGCATAATTCAATACCTGAAACAATTTTTAAAAGAAGGAGGAGGGGGAGAAGAAAAAGAAAGAGGGGAAGAAGGACTCGAGGGTAATCCTGGCTATAAGATTATATGGTGGACCCTTCATCCAATGAGGGTTGTATTTATAAGGTAGAAGGAGACTTGAAACTCAGACATGCAGGCATGTAAAGATGGAGGAAGAGATTGGACCCAAACAGCCCAAGCCAAGCAATGAATGCTCTCACTAGCAACTGGAAGAGGCAGGCATGTTCTTTCTCTAAAGCTTTTGGAAGAAGGCATTCCTATTGACACACTGATTTCAGACTTCTTCCCCTGCCCTGATTTGTTTCATACTTAAAACAATTTTAGGCTGATTTGAGGTCTTACCTCTGGTTGTCCCTGGGCAGCTCTTGCTGATTGCTTCTGTTTCCCTGTGTTGGGATGATACTCTCATTTCTTTGCACATTGCATAATTTTTGTTGTTGAAAACTGTACCCCTTCAATAGAGAGTGCATGTGTTCTGCATTCTCCCTACTCCTTGGAGTTTGCTGTCTTCAGCCTGATGAGTGATTTTCTGAGCTAATTGCTTAGCATCTGTTCTCCCTTTCAGGTGTAGCCACTGAATGTCCAGCTTGGTTACATTATCGATGATATAAATGATTAGACAGATATTTCTTTTGATGCCAAGAATCATTAAGACTCTCAGTCTTCTTGTCTAGCATGTCTGAATTTCTCCATTCAAACTTGCAAGACTCAACTCCTTAAAAAACAAAACAAACAAACAAACAAACCTCAATGTATGTTTGGGAACATGGCCTCAACTCCCAGACAGCTAGTTAAAAATTCTACTTTAGCTTTCATTTTCTATTTGAGAAGGTCTAGAGCTGAGACCATAGGACCTTCTCAGGTCTTTCTTGGGAATGGACACAGGCCTGGGCTCACTCACATCCATTATTATGTATCTCCATGACTTTCTAGAGCCTCAGTAAGTTTCTGCTATAGTTTTAAGGTTAACTATCTCCAAATTTCCATGTATCAAAAACTTGGTTCCCAGGGTGATACTGTTGTGGGTGGGAATAGAAGCTTTCAGAGTTAAGGACTGGTGGAAAAGTTAGCAACTCTAGAGGAATGGAACTGATAACATGAGTATATACTAAAGGGGTTTTATTAGGTTGCTCTATACAATAGAATCAGAGGAGGCCAAAATGGCTGCCCCACACCAGCAAGCCTGAGAACCCAGTAGTTCAGTGCATAAGGCTGTATGCCTCAACAATCCCAATGTGCTGAAGACCTGAGGGATTCCTTGAGAGCCACTGGCATTCAGTCCACATTGGAAGCCAGAAGATGCTGGGTTCTGACATCGGTGAAGCAATGCTGCAGTAGCCACACACAGATGAACTTGCCAGCGAGGGTGAAGGCAAGCAAGCAAAAGCAAGTTCCTTTCTTCCAGCTCCTTTGATCTGGGCTGCCACAGAAAGGTGCTGAGCACAGTTTTGGTAGATCTTTCCACTTCAAATAATCCGGTCAAGAAAATCTGTCATAGGAGCACCCAGCAGCTTACCTTTTAGTTGATTCCAGATCCAGTCAGGTTGAAAACTAAGGTGGGCCACGAGGAGGAGTTCTTTAAACATTTGGGGGCCATACTGAATAGAGACTGATGAGAACAACTCTTTTCTCTTTGTAAGTTCACCATTTCAAATATTCCTTTGGGTGGCCCAAACGTAACTCTGGGAGTATTTTTAAACCTCACATAGACAGCCCATACATCCAGCTTTTTAGTTATCTGGTACTTTGAAGGCACTGACTCATTTTTGCCATTTCTGTGATGTCTAAGCTGCGTGTTTTCATACCTGCCAGTGAGTCAGAGGAGAATGAAAACAGAGAGAATTAGACTGTCACATGATTCCCCAACCCCCCCCCCCCTTTCTCTGAACATGTGTTGCTCTGATCTATCACTCTATTCCCTTGAGGTAGAAACTCTCACTGAAACCAGACCAATGGTCAGCAAGCCCCAGAGATCCTCCTGTCTTCATGACTCCCAGAGTGCTGGGGTTACAGGCATGTATGCCTTTCTTTGGGTTTTTATATGGGTGCTAAGGATTTGAACTTAAGTCCAAGCATTTGCGTAGCAAGCATTCTTATCCACTGGACTATCTCTCCAACCCTCAGAGGTTTCTGTTGTTGTAATTTTGCTTTTGTTTTGTTCTTTTTTTTTCCAGTACTGGAGATTGAACATAGACTCTCATGTATACACAGCAAGATCTCTACCACTGAACTAAAGATGCAGCCCTTGATTGCTCTTCCCCTTACCTAGATCCAACTCGTTTGCTTGAGAGAGAGAGAGAGAGAGAAAAAAAAAATAAAAGCTCCCTGACTGCTCCAAATCTTTGATTAATGGAAGCTCTGGAAAAGCTGATTCTGTCTGGTTTTGCCAGTGTCCTTGCTGATGGCCTGGAGAAGAGAGTTTGGAGACCGTCAGGGACCATTTTCTTGGTGTCCTGTGGTCCTTGGGTTTTTGTTTGCTTGTTTTTATTTATGTTTTTGTTTTTAAGCTGAACATATATTGTCCTATGTATTCTAAATACTGAGGACAGTTTAGGTGATTGTTTACACTGTAGATAAAGAATACTGATGAGGATCTTGCCAAGGCAAAGTATCTTTCTGTGCCGTGAGATAAGGAATGGGGGAGAGTGAACCTGATTTACATCCAGATGCTGAAAGCTGCATGTCTTGGAGCTGCATGTAAATGTCAGCTTGGAGAGGATTGTTTATGTATGTAGAAATAAACATCCAGGCTCCTCAAATGCCGTTAATAAAACATTGGGGGTGCTATTTTGAATTAAGCAGGTCTACGTGGCTTTGTTAAAGATGACTGAGAGATGTTTTCCTTTGAAAACTCAATTCCTTAGGGGAGCACTTGAAATCCATTTCTCACTTAAAAACATTTGTCTTTCTTTCTGATAAAATGTCACAAGTAACACAATAGAGCCTGTCCTACACCACTGCCTCTTTGGAGGATGCCCATCCTTCCAGCATGTGTGGATGGCAGATTATTCGAATCAGCACTGCTGCCATGGGTGCCCTCCCACACACTGGGGAGCCTTCATTCTTGTTTTGCTTCTATGACATGCTTGATAAGCAAGTCTTGTGTGAAACACACCAAAGGGCACATTTGTACTTTCATAAATGTCCCCCGAGTTCGGAAGCCATGCACTAGGGTAATGTGTCATTGCCAGGAGAGTTAATGACCCACTTTGGGGGGCGACTGTGCTCACTGCGGAGATGAACTGGTGTGAGGGCATTGCTATAATGCTATAATGCCCTCCTCTTCTCACAGCATGTCATGTAGGAACGGTGATATTGTAATGGTAGAGAGACCCCATGGAATATAGTCTAGTTTGAAATAAATCACACTACACTACCCTACACACACACACACTTGTTTGAATATATACATACATATGAATATTCTCACCTCTGGGACCTATGAAATAGTTGGTGTGGATGGATTGTGAGCTGAGAAGATGCATTTCTGACTAGTTTCTGATGAAAACCTGGGCCATAGGAAATAGGCAGAATGGCTCTCACAACACAAGGGGTTTATTTAGATCTATGTTAATCTGAAGTCTCATGAAAATGTTGACTTTTCTCTTAATTCAGTTTGACAGGTGTTTGGATTCCTACCATGGGGCAAGCAAGCACTTTGCTAAGTCTGGAGAGTGAAGTACATGAATTCATCTACCAGGGGAGAGATACTAGTAGGAGGTAGGCAGGTAAACAGGCAATTACCATAGGATACAGTAGGTACCCTAACCATCCACCCCCAACCATCCACGCCATGGGCACTCAGGGGCCACTTCCTCAAAGAACTGAATTTGCTGTATTTGAGGTAACTAATTTTTAGTAAGAAATCTGTATGTGTTCTCTGTGTTCAATGTAATATTTGGGAACATGTATATACTTTGCAAGCTTATTAGCATATACATTGCTTCATATGCATATTCTTTTTTGTGTGTGTGTGTGGTGAGAACACGTTAATTTACCCTTGGGTTTTTTGTTTGTTTGCTTGCTTGCTTGCTTTTTTTTTTTCTTTCTTCCTTCCTTTCTTTCTTTTTCTTTTCTTTTTTTCTTTTTTTTTTTGGAGCTCAGTACATTGTGGCTGACTACAGTTGCCATGTGTCACACAACAGGTCCCTTGGACTCGTTTCTCCTGCCTCAGTGCAACTTTGCTCCTTTTACCAACATCTTCCCACATGCTCATTGCACCACCTCTCCCCTAGACAATAACTTGAGAAGCATTTGGTAGGTTTTGTGTGTGGTTCATTCTAATAGTTCAAAGATAGTATCAGTGAGTGTAAAGTTCAGCTCTGTCTTTTCATATGCCCTGTTCCAAGAACCATGACAAGTCTCTGGTAGGGCACAGGTGCATGACCTGTACAAGAAAATGAGGAAAGGGGAATTCTTGTTCACCACGAGTGAACAGCTGGAGTAATAGGAGATGTTTCTTAAGTGCTTTGAGCAACTTACAGATATCCTTCCTTTGCAACCCTGGAAAGCGGTGGTTAAATGCACAAGGGGGTGGTTCTGGAATGACTCGGTCAAGCATCATTTTAGATGGTGAACACGGAGTGAAGCACACATCACTTCAACATACTTGAGAATCTCTGATTTTCTCATAGGAGAGGATTTTCAGGTTTGCCAACCTGCTAATACTATTTAAATTAGTCTGCATAGCGTCTGTGCCAATAAATGAGGTGTCAAAAATAAAAAAAAGCCAGTTCTTTTCTTTCTGTTTTTTTCTTTTTCCAAGACAGGGTTTCTCTGTATAGCCCTGGCTGTCTGTCTGCTCTGTACACCAGACTAGCCTTGAACTCAGAGATCTGCCTGCTTCTGGCTCCCAAGTGCTGGGATTAAAGGCGTGTGCCACTATCGCCAGGGAAAAGTAATTCCTTCCTTCCTTCCTTCTTCCTTTCTTGTTTGTTTTGCTTTTGTTTTTTTGAGATAGGGTTTCTCTGTGTAGCCTTGGCTATCCTGGACTCACGTTGTAGAGCAAGCTGGCCTCAAACACACAGAGATCTGCTTGGGTCTTCCTCCCCGAGTGCTGGGTTTAAAGGTGTACAGCACTGTGCCTGACTAAAAGTCATTTCTTAACTAGTACCCCATGGCCCTTGTTTGGTCATGGCGTCCCTGGCTTCCTTATACTCTTGCCTAATTTTTAACTGAGATGACAAAGAGAATAGAAGGTGGAAAATTTGGAACCTGTACCGGAGAGGAGAATACTACTGGCTGGCGTGCCTTATCTTCTCATAGAACTTTTGGTAGCTGTGTGAGTAGTGGCGTTCTCTCTCTCTCTCTCTCTGCTCAGCAGCAGGTGTCTAGCACACAGTATCACATCAAAGCACTTTTTGCAGAGATCATGATGGCTCTTCTGTTTTGGAGTGTGCAGGGTCTTACTGGTTAGCCAAGCCTGGCCTCAAACTTAAAATCCCCCTGCTTGTGAGTGCTGACTCACCCAAGTGCACACTTCTTGAGAATTCTTCCTCCTTTACAAATTGCACCAGCAGGGATGACATCCTTTGTGAGTCCGAAACTGATCTGTACCCACTGGGAGATACTGTCCTCTCATCCTCATTGATGAGTGGACTTGAAACCCACCAAAGGAGAAGTAAGGGAACATTAACTTTAGCTATGTGACTCTTCAGTTACTAAAGACATAACAAAGAAACTTTACCAATAAAGGATAAGTTAGTGAATACTGATACCCTCATTCAACTTGAAAATCAGACAGCTACCACCTGTACAGGCTAGTCCCCAGTGTTCCAAGGAAAAAAATGAAAACATCACAACGTGGCAGGCTTCACAGTGATGTTTTCAATCATTGTTCCTCATTATACTCTGACTTAGACAAAGTCATTTACACTAATTTAAGTAAAATTTATTGTTTCCAAAACAACATGGCTGAAGAAGAGTCTGACAAAGTGATCACAGACAAAACACAAATTTTTTTAGAGAGATATTTGTATTGTCAAATACTTATGTTAGGGGAAAAAAAGAGATTAGTTTAATTAGTTCAGCTTCTGTTTTGAGAATTCATAGGAAAACAGAAAAAGTAACTAAAAAATAGCAAACAAAATGGGCATAAGTTAACGTAGCAGAAATATGATTTTTAAAGATTAGCAACATTAAAAGCTGGCTCTTTGAAAAATAGATAAAGTTGGGGCTTGGGAGGTGATGCCATGGCTGGGTGCTTGCTTTTCTTCCTGAAGTCTGAAGTTTGGTTGCCAGAACCCATGTAGAGTTACTCACAGCCACCTATAATTTTATCTCCAGGGTATCCAACGCCTTCTTCTGGCCTCCATGGGCACTATACTTCTGTGCACAGACACACACACAGACTCACACACATATATGTTATTAAAAACTAAATCTTGAAAATATAATAAATAGGTATAACTTTTGACATGATAGTTACTTTTTATTTAAAAGTTAATTAAAATTAAATTTGACTAAAATTTAATTAACTTTAAACTTTTTTCAATGAAAATTTAAAATTTTTTTCAAATTAAAAATTAAAAAA
>CM053747.1:32706228-32738176 GCA_028658305.1 Pachyuromys duprasi
AAAAACATAACGAAACATCAGGGCCTCTTTCCTGTCCCTCAGGCCACAAGAGTTCTCCAAGAAACTGAAAGGCCATTGATTGGAGACAATTTGGATTTGATAGTTGGTTCCTGGTGGTATGAACTTCTGGGAAATGGGTAGAGCTTATCCTAAATATGTACATGGCTTGGAAAGAAAAAGATTAAAGCCAAAATCCTAAAACAAGAATGAAGTTTTTTCCTTGCAACTCACCTGGAGCCCTGAAACTTCAAACACACACACACACACCTTTAAAGAAATAAAATGGAACCTGCCTAAAGGAAATGTCCGGGAAATGGTTTTACAGCATCTTAGGGGGGGAATTATGGCTTTTCCTTGAGGCACAACCAATGCAGTTCCTATAGATTGGTTTTATTATTTACTTGCTGGCTCTTCAGGGTAATCCATTAGCTTTTTCGTTATGAAATCTTGTGTTTATTCAAAAGGAATAGTATCAAGATACTCTTTTTTCCCTCTTCCCATCAGTTTAGCATCTACAAGGAATATTTTGTTAAATTCAACATTCTTCCTCAGGGAACTCTTGTCTATATACATTTCTCTTCTCAGTTTTCCATTGCAATAGGTTTTTATTCATGTCTGAGAGGCAGTGTTCTGATAATGTTTTCACATATCTCAGCATTAAGGTAATTTTATTTATCTTGGTGCTGGATAATCTTATGTCAGCTTTGCAAACAAACTAGAGTCATCTTAAAGGAGGGAACTTCAACTGAGAAAATGCTTCCGTAATATTTGGCTGTAAGGCATTTTCTTAATCAGTGATTAATGGGGGAAGGTCCACCCCATTGCGGGTGGTGCCATCCCTGGGCTGGTGGTCCTGAGTTCTGTAAAAAAGCAGGCTGAGCAAGCCAGTATGCAGCACCCCTCATGGCCTCTGCACAGTTCCTGTTCCAGGTTCCTGCTGTGTTTTGAGTTCCTGTCCTGGCTTCCTTCAGTGGATGAACAATAATCTGGAAGTGTAAGACAAAAAAACCCTTTCCTCCCCAACTTGTTTTTTGGTCATGGTGTTTCACTGTAGCAATAGTAATCTTAACTAAGACAACCTTTTAGTACAACCTGCTTAGGTGTTTTAGAAAAAATGACCCCACCTACTCTTGACATATCTGCGAAAAGATGATACTTTTGACATACTCTGGCCACTCAAGCTAGCTAAGGGTCCCATGAGGACCAGTGTGGCGCTCATCTTAACCTTTGCGATCTCTCTGCTATTCCCAGAAGTGATTGAGAGGATCATCTTATCCTACCTTCACAAAATGAAAGGGCTCTGCAGCTCACATTTTCCCAGCCCACATGGATTTGCTTTATTTTCTGGCAAGAGGAACGACTCAGAATAGAATTGGCATAAATAATGTAGGAACCAATGAAAAGATTTCTTTCTATCCCTTTTTTTCCCTCCAGGTGTTTTTACAAGTAAAACGTTAGACACAGAGGCCAATGGTCAGTTACCCAAGTTCATGTTTCAAGAAAGGACATATTTTTAACAAGTTACCTTAACAGGAAGAATTTTGTTGTCATTGTGTGTGTGTGTGTGTGTATCACTCTCTGCCTTATTCCTTTAAGGCGGGGTCTCTTACTGAAGCTGTAGATAGACTAGTGTTCAGTAAATCTCAGCAACCTTTCTGACCCTCACTTCCACAGCCCAGGCTGCCATGCCTGGCTTTTTGTCTAGGCCCTGGGGATTTGAACTCAGGTCTCCATGCTTGAGCAGCAAACACTGTCACCTGCTGACTCATCTCTTCAGCAACCCTTGTTGTCTCTGTCACATCAGAACACCTCAGGATGCTACTTTGTGGTGACTTTGGTTAACAGACACATTTTACTGTAAAATTTCAAGCCACCATACTTTAAGTCTTATCATTCCATGCTCCCTACAAAATATGGGGATCCCTCTGACGGTTGCACTAGAAAACCTCCAACCCGATTCAACTGTGGAGACAGTGGTTCCCTTAGTTTTCATGAATCTTGGTGGCTTTTTGGGAGTCTGAGGAGAATGCTAAATTTTGTTGAATCTGTGTTTTTAGGTTATAATGCTGACATTACAGTAAAGCTCTTATGGTCATGATGATCTGAAATAACCTATTATAACAAAAAATATTTAGGGTTTTAGGGTGGAGATCCATCTCCCTAGGTATCAGGCAGCCATTGTTTTGGGGACAATTTGCCTGCCCAGAGTATATTTCAATTAGTGGTCACCGTAAATTTTTCACTGTGATCCAAGGGAATGCTGAAGGTACAGGTTATAAGACATTTTACTCTCTATTAATTTAGTTTCCTGAAAAAAAGTTAAATAATGAAAGTAGTTTTCTACAAAAAGACCAGGTTAAAACTACCACTAGACCACGCTAGCCTGTGGGAGACATGCCTTAAAAATCTAAAAAACTCTGCATGGGTCAAGATTCTGCTTATCTTGAATTAATATTCAGGGCATTACCACTCTTCTCTCTTGGAAGTTCAAAGTAGGCATATATAATCTGGATTTTTTTTAACACACAAACTTGTGTCTGTGTTATTCATATCTCTTTTTTCCCCTCATTTTTGTGCTGTGAATATTCTTATGTGACACCCAGGCGCGTTCACATTAGACGCTGAATCATTTTCCCCTTGTCAAATCAGTTTGCCAAATTGCTTTCTGATCATGCCTCTTCACGGGGCAGACTCCTTGCCCTGCATGGATTCGAATATTCCTTAGCAGTATGTTGCAAGCATCACTGCAAAGATTTGTGAAAGAATGTTAACAAATGAATGCTTGTGACCACACATACACTCATGAGACCGCAGATCCACATAAAAAGACATGAATCACACCGAGGACCATCATGAATACTGAATTGCAAATGTTTGTGGAGGTTATGGTTTAAATGTGAAATACCCCCCCCCACTCCCCACTGCCCCCTCCCCGCTGGTTCATTGTCTAACCACTTGGTCCCCAGCTGATGGTGCTGTTTGAGAGGCTGTGGAACCTTGGGGACTGTGGCTCAGCTAGGGGGAAGTTGGTTGTTGCTGTTGGGCCTTGAAGGGGATGTCTGTTCCTGGTTCCAGCCACAGCTGTCTACTTTCTAGTCAGCCACAAGGTAAGTGAGCTATAGAACAAGACCTGGAGGTCACAGACAGCTGCACCATGCCATCCCCGCCAGGACGGACTTAAAACTGTGAGCCAAAATGCGTCCTTCCTTCCTTAAGTGACCGTGTCAACTATTCTGTCATGACAATAAGAAAAGGACCTAATATAGTAGATAAGAGAATTACACTAGGAGCCGTATTGTTCTGCCTTGGGCTAACACATAAGCTAGAAGCAAAATTCTATGTGACTCTAGTCTTTAAAAAAAACTTTAATAATCTGAAAAGATTTAATGCAAATATTTGCAAGCCCCGAGGCTATTAAATATGTTACTTTTTCAATAAAGTGTTTCTATCCCAATTAAAATAGGCCAACATAGCTGGATTTTTTTTTGTAAGCTGAATTATGGCATAAAGAGATTTAAGAGTTAAGAGGAGGAAGCTAAGAACTCTGGGTGTGTTCCTGGTTATTAAAGTATTATTCCCATTCAAACATGTCTCATTAAGAACTGCTCATTATAGAATAAATATATATAAAACCCACATATATATAACTCATATATACATATGAGTGGGTCCACATTTTCCATAGTACGTGGCGCTATGTATGCTTAACACTTCTGTAATGTCTCCCCCAACATGCAACATGATTCAAAGCCGATCAATATTAAATACAGTAGGATAGCATTAGTTATGGATGCTACTACATTTGCATAATGTATTGCAATTTCATCTAATGGGAGAATATCTTAGTTCCTCAAATATTTCACAATGGATATTTTATGCTAACAAACAAAACAACAGCTAACCTAGAGGCTATGTGCAAACAGAAGCATACAACAAAATGTACAGTGAATATTACTTCTCCACTTATTTCCTTAGCATACAAAATTTGATTGCCAAGTTCTTCCTGGAATGATGAGTCTTTTGTATTTTATTTCTGTCTATAGACACTGCGATCTGTCCCTCTGCCATGGCGATGTTTTCTTAGAAGAGAGCCATATTTCAGTGAGCATAATTAAACCATCACCAACAGAACCTTCCATTAGTCAGAGCAGAGAGTTACTGCTCTCCCTTGGTAGATACACAGCAAAGTAGTTTACATTCTGCTGTGGGGGGGGAAGGCCACTAAATATTTCATGAGCTCCTCTCGATCGGATTGTTTATTTCACAACATTTTAAAGAGATACTTAATTTTTCTCAGCAGCTATTTTTGTCATCGTGTTAGCGAAATGGATATTAAGGGCAAAATTTGCATGGGATACCCAAAGATGGCATTTTCTCAGAGCGAGGCTTACTGTGCGCATAAAAATAAATCTCTCGGTGTTCTTCAGAAGATGCCCTTGGCATTTGATTTGATTTCTAAAGCTATATTCTGGTAATGTTCTGTATGTAAGGTGTGGGGAGGCGGGGATTGTAATGGATTGCTGTGGTCTGAGATAATTTGGGTTTCATGATAAATTAAAAATAGACACTAGGGGGTGCTGTTTGCTCTTCTTTTTCACCGGGCTGACTGCTGCCGCCTGTACACCCAAGCACGGGAAATTGCCCAGTATTCTGAGCAGGACAAAATTGCAATGAGGTCCCCTAAGGTTTGAAAGGGAGTTGGAGGGGTTCTAACAGGGGTAGTTTCTTAATTAATTCAGAATTAGGAAGAAGCAATGCTTTGTATCCCTGTCCTGGTGACTCTTATCTTTTGATAATTACTTAATTCCTGTGGTTGCAAGGAATTTTATTAGATTTCAAGCTCTCGCTAAATGTCAAACAGTTCTAAAAATAGTTGGAATATTAGGCTATGTTAAATAATTAGTGCTCTCAAGCTCTGCCATGAGGATTTTGAGTAAAGCACACACCTAGCACTGGTTAAGAAATCAATTATGGAATCCCCAACTGTCACAAATGCCAGTCCCCTTCTCCCCAGTGTTTTCCATGGTATGAAATACTATCGATGAACTTTTCAACTGTCTTTTCCCCTCTTTTCTGCCCTTTGCTGAGCGTAGTCCTCCAACCTGCTTCCCTCCTTAAGTACAAAGAAAAGATAAAGTTCAAGAATTGTCTTGTTTTGTTTTTGTTTATTTGTTTGAGATAGGATCTCACACAGCCTGAAATGGCCTTGAATGCCTTACGTTACAGAACCTAGTTTTGAACTCCTGACCCCCTCCACAGCTCCCCCCCACACCTCCACTTCCTGGGGATTAGGATAATAGGGATGGACCACCATAATGGCTCCCTAATTATCTTAACGTGTACTGCCACGTGCTTATGTTTACCTGGTATCATTTTCTGGCATCAGCATATTTGAAGGCCAGCACATGGCTCATTTGGTAAAGGTACTTGCCATCAAGCCTAAATTTAATCTCGGGGACACTGAAGGCTGAAAGAGAGAATCACCCGGCATAAGTTGTCCTCTGACTTCCATACAGGCAAGCACACATGGACAAATAAGTAAATGAGAGACAGAAACCTAAAAGACATTCAAAGAAAAGTGTATGTTCTCATTTTACAGGGAAGAAAAGAAAGATGGGGACTGGGGCATTAAATGATTTATGTTTGGGGCGCAGCGTGAGAAGCCAAGGATGGGACCTGGCTTCTCTGCCTCTCGAGAAACGGGCTAAAGGGCCTGTCTGTGTGCTGTCATTTCTGTGGGGGTATTTCTCAACTCAGAGAGAAGTGCTTGCCCTGAGGACAGCACGAAAGCCATTGCTGATTTCCAGTCCCCTTGACCGGCTCAGGGACAGTTTCCAACTTACAGGGTCTCCAAAAGTTAGTTACAGTCACAGGACTTGGCGCTAGCCAATGGAATGGGGACAGCAACAGCAAGTGAGCAGATAGAGAAGTGACAGGAGGGGGGGTGGGGCGGTGGGAAGGGAAGGGCATGGTTCTGCACACTCTCTTCTCTGGACACCACAAATTATACTGGCAGCATCAAAAAAATAACGGCACCTCCATCAACCTTCATTCCAGGAGGCCAACGAACAGCCAAGTCCACAGAGATGAACAAGAAGCAAGCATTTGTTGTTTAAGCCTCGGAGACCTTGAGGTCTTGTGTGGCTTATTCTGATTATATACAAGTAAAGGACTTCAGTGAGTGAGAAGATGCCATGGTCAAAAATGTGACCAAAAAAAGGATTTTATTTTATGTGTGTATTATGGTATGCACATATGTGCTCGTGCTCACGTGTATATGATTGCATATGTGTGTGCACATTTGCATGCATGCATTGGAGGCTCAAAGTTGACAGCAGATGTCTTTTTGTTATTTTTCCAATTTATTTCTGAGTGGGCCTCTCTCAGATGAACCTGGAACTCATGGATCAGATAAATGTGCTAGTCATCTTGCCTCAGGGATCCTGTCTCTGCCTCCCAAAGTTGAGATGACCTGGTCACCACACCTTTCCAGCTTTTACGTGGGTTCTGAACTCTGGCCCTTTAACCCAAATACCTACTTTAAAAGCGCAAACAAAAGCAAGACAAAACAGTTTTAAATTTAGTAACTTCTAATGACATTGTTATGAGAATCGATAAAGATAAGCTACTAAGTAGTATTTAATTTCCCTCTTGGATGTTTTTGTTCAAACTTTATCTATGAAACCCGGTGAGCCATTATTGTGCTTGACCCATCTGATCTGTCGGATTTGGAAAGCCCTAATGGTGAAAGAGCCCATCTGAGTCTTCTGGTCTCAAAAAGCCAGGAGTTGGAGTTTTTGTGTAAACAGAGAGCATGCAGCCACCACGGGTTTCTGTCCCAACAAGGATGGATATTGAGAATGGGCTTGGATGGACTGTTTCGAATCCTTTGTTCACATTCATTATTTCCCCCAAGGTGTCCAAGCTGAAGCACATACTAACCTACATCCATCTGCCCCATCCTTCTCCCAGCTCCTAGGTACATGCAAATGCTCAAACCTGCTGGAACTTTCTGGTTCTCCCAACAGGGGCAGTTCAGGGCAGCCTCTGCCAACACCTCACTTCCTCAGCTCGGGGGCAGAGAGATACAGGTGCCTTTGACAGGTAAAATGACAGCCATTGCTCAGTGTCCATGTAAATAAATAAATTAATTAATAGATAAATAAATAGCTAAATAAACCTTTAAATGCTTTGCATTTCTGTCTGTTCAGTTTTTCAGAGTTCCCAGATACTTTTTTCTTAACTGCTACCAATTTGAGTCCAAGATAACTTCAAAACAAACTTGAAGTATGGTTTACTGTGTTTCTAACCTTACAAAGGAAGGATCCCCCAGGGAAAGATTTCGCTAGCCCTGTGTCTTGTAGTTAATTATAGCATGTGCTTATGTGCCACCTACAAAGGAAGATGCTGCCTGCTTTTCTTTTATAGAGTACCTTTGTGCTCCTAGGATGCTCTGTGGTCACAGACCAGCAAGAGCATCATACACACATTAAAGCTCTGGCTGACAATGCCCACCTGCCCCAGTGGCTACTGGTGTTTCCTTTTTGTTTTCAAATTCCTGGCATGCTGCCAGTTTATGAACAGAACTCAACCTCAACAGGAGCGAGTCTGGCTATCAAATAATGAGAATACTTGAACACAAAGTTTATTTAAAGATAAAACACATTAAAAAATTATTTGGTTGATTTGTAAAAAGTGAAGGACTGGGTTTGCGGGTTGGGATAGGGTGGGTGAGGTTCTCCAGGTCTGCAAACATTATATCCAGTGGCTGAAGCTGGCATGGCAAGGTGGAGGCCACAGAAGGTGGAGAAGGAGATAAGCATGAACAGGGGCCAGTGTTTGTACGATCGGAGCTCACCCTTCTCAACAGCAGAGAGGTTCCTTAGAGGAAGTCATAGCTTCAATTTAAAGTTACAGAAATAGCCCTATCTCTAACCACGGGGATCCAGAAACAGCAGGGGACAGACTGACTTTTCAGGCCAGATTTCCCGGCACACTTCTATAACCAGAGGCTTTTCCTGACTGGCTTTTAACCTGAACCAAAGGTCTCCATTGCCTGCTTTTTTGGCATTTAAGGGTGAATGCATGCTCTTTTTTTTTCCTCATTGGCTTTGAAAAGCTGCTGTTGCATACTGTGGAAGAGGAGCCAGGAACGTTGGTGGGCCCTGGATCTGACTGCTGGAGGAAGTTGGCATGAGTTTGAGAGGCTGTCTTGACTTGGGGACACACACTTTTACACCTACAAGGACTGAAGAAAGCACCTTGAGTTCATTATGAGGTTGTGCCTGATTTAGAGACAAAATGCCACAGTGAAAGCTGTGTCACAATGAGAAGAAGTGTCCAAACTTGAAGCTCAGCTGAAGAATTAGAGGCTGCGGACAGAAAGGAACATAGTAAAACATGTCAGTTCAACAGGGTTCAGACCTGCCTGCATAAATAATAAAACAAATAAACAAATAAATAATAAATAGATAAATAAAAGAGAATTTCTTGGGGAAAGGGGAAATCCAAGTGGCTCTGATTAAGAAAGGGAAAAAAAGTGGTTCTGTTTTTTGAGATAGGGTCCCATTATACAGCCCAGCCTGGCCTCCTGCTCAGCGGCCCAGCGGCTGGGGTTACAGGTGTGTTCCATCATGCCCAGCTAAGGCTACCAACTTCAGCCCAAGAGGACTTGGGGGTCAGATTTACGGCCAACACAATCTTGAAATTACTGAATCAACTTAGTCTTAGTTGTTGCCCATATCCTTTAGATGAAAGGCCGGGGACCCAAGAGGCTTTTGTTGTGGTGGTTGTTTTGGCTTGGTTTGATTTTGTGTGTTCGTGTGTGTGTGTTATTTTGTTTGGTTGGTTTTTTGGGTTTCTTTGTTTTTTGTTTTTGTAATGGTATAGGGAGTCCTTGGGTATTTCCCTATCTTTGAGATTCCCTGGGATTTTCATAGGTAAGATTCTAAATGGGCCTCAGTGAGTTTCTCCCTGTGGGTTAGGAGCGTCCTAGGTCGCTTAGCTGCCTGACCCCTGCAGAAGAAAGCCCACCTCTGCAGCTCCTGCCGTCCTCCTGCAGAGATCCCGTCACACAGCTGCACAGAGGCCCGTCGAGCCTGCTGGTACAGATCTGCTCGCATCCCCCATTGTCCTCACACCAGTCCAGTCCTGAAAATGAGCATGTGGCAGACTTAAGGATAGAAATATCAACCCTGACACTCATAATCAGGGTGGGGAGGGGCCTTTAAGGAGAGGAAAAAAGAAAGAGTTGTTAAAAGCCAATGAAGAGGTTTTCCTAGAGGACACAGCAACTCCACTCATACCGCGCCCTCATCTGCCGGACACACATCACAAGAGAGGCACGCCTGAGCCCCGACCTCCCCTTGACCTAGTCATCTGTAGTGTGTTTTAGGGAACATACATACTTTTTCTCCTAATGGGTCCCACTGAAATGATCTGTTCTTTGGGCTCTTTTGAATAATCTGTGGCGATCCTGGAATTCTGTGGGCAATTCTGAAAGACAGAACACCAGAGGGGGATTTCACACAATTAAGCTGATAACTTATTCTTCACCACATTTCTACCTCCAAGAGAGACAGCGGCTTCGGCCTCCAGCACTATCGCTGCTCAGATTAATTAGAACCAATGCATTCTTGATCATCGAGCCCACTGGGACTCTAGGCTTTATGTCAAGCAGAATTAAATATACTCTCCACACTAGAATGAGATTCAAAGGGGCTCTGTGCTCACGAATGAAAATTGTTGGATCTCTTCTGATACTAATGTATGCGGCACCATCTGTAAGCAGCTCTGACCATAATTCATATCTCGATTCTGTAAACATGGGATCAGCATAAAGATGGAATGTGAAAGACCAGGAATGAGGATCTAGAGCAATACAGTCTTGAGGACTAGCCATCTGTGATGAGGATGCCAGTCTGGCATAGAAGAGATGATGGGTTTTGCCCCTCATTTGCAACCCCAGCCAGTTCCAGACTGTCAGATCCTAGTGCAGATCTGATGAATGGTGAGTGCCTAGATATGCAATATTCTGAGTTCAAGGACCAATGGAGCGGAGCTCAGTCCATAGGGTATTTAATTCAGGATGCATGACTCAGTATAGTCCATGAGACTACTGTGATGGTCCTTACCCAAGCCAAACTTCCTTATTCTGAGTATAGACATTCTTGGAGCCATTTGCAAGGTGTTACTACAGGAGAATAAATACTACTGATCTTTAGAGACCCATGAAGCTGCTAGCATCCTACACGGCACAGCTCAGCTCTCCTGCACAATTACTCCATCTAAGATGTCAGTGGCTCTAGGCGCCATGTCTCATGTGAAGTCAATCCTTGTGGTATCTCAGAAGCTGAGGAGTGTAATGGAAGTTTTTTCTTTTTTCTTTTTTAACTCAGTTATGTTATGTAAATAAGTTTTTGTTTTAATCCGATGTTTGGGATTTCAGTTTGGGCTTTAGTTTTTCCACAGCTGATAATTGCTTCCTGCAGGGTGTGGTCTTTGTCCGCTGGTAACGGGCTGCTTCATGCAGCACGGAGAGGGGCGTGATCTAAGACTCTGAGAGATATAAATAGAAGAGCCTGGAGAGGGTAAAGGTGGCCTGCTGCAAGTGGCAATTTGGAGAAACCAGAGACGGATCCTGTGGTAGCTTGAAGACAGATGAGAGAAAGGTTTCAGTGCAGACACGTGGAGGAGACTGCTTGCTGCTTTTGCTGTTGATGGAGAATTGGTATAGCCCTAGGAAAACGCATTAACCCTAAGCAGCCATGAGAAGTAAAGGGGTCTGAGCCCCTTCCTCCACTAACTTTCTCTCTTCTAGCTAGGGTTGGGGGTTTGGAAGGGAGAGACTTTAAGGAACCCCAAATAAAGTAGAGTTTAAAAACGAGAGCAACAGAGGAGTCCATGGATGTCATCCACTATATTCACTCTACCAAATATGACTACCTATTCCCGAGAGCTCTTTGATGACCCCAGTGCAGCCAACAGGTATCCACAGTCACTGTCTCGCAGCAAGAGGGAGGCTGACCTCTTCCTTTTTTAAAACACTTACAATCTTGCAGGAGTATTTTTCTGAGTCACAGAGGGACACCGCACAGTGAAGATGAACCTCGTCATAATCTCCGATGAATTTGAAGACGGTGACATGGAAACGACAGGTTAGGGACACTCCATTCTCCTCGATGCCAATGGTGTTATCTTTGAGGTTCTGACACCTAATCAGGAAAATAAAATTCATGAAATCCTGGTTCTTTTTTTTTTCTCCCTCTCTGTTAGAGGCTAATCCTCATCTTCATTTCAGGTTTTCACATTTCACATAAAATGGCTATAAACGCTAAAAACGACTTTGCATTTGAAAGTGACCTCCCTCCAGATGCTTCGGGGTGTTGTTTATTTTCCCTCCCTCCTATTTTCACTGTTTGTTTTGAAACATCTCCTGCCACCTTGAATTGTTATCCTCACTGCTACCACCAACGAAATGTCTGTGGGGACCGCTCTCAATTTCCCCACGCTTCAGAATCTCAGTCCGCCCCCTCACAGTGCTGTGTTCCACCGAAGACAATTTAACAGATACAGTCCTACTTCCTCTGTTTTCTCCAGTTAATTATCGATGTTGGCAAGGGCCCTGATTCAAACCCCGTGGGGACTCTTCCCACGCTAAAGTAAGTAGGAGCTGGAGGGAAGGAGGAACAGGATGGATGAACCCAGGAATTGTTTTGGTAGAGGGGGATGGCCTCTTTCCCACCTCCCTGCCTTCTTGTAGTCCAGCCAATACTCAGTTTCCACCTCCAGCACATCCCCCAGGCTCAGCGATTTTGCTTCAACAACTCCTTAAAAGTTCTCCAATGTGGTCTCTTTTGCTAATATCTTCACTAGATGCTTCCCACACACAAACTGGAAAACCTTTCTGCTCTTCATTCTTGGGCCCCAATCTATAGCACCCACTTCCATATAAATATCTCTCCATATAAATACCTGAGCCAGGCAGGAACAGGTAGCCTTTCCTGGATGTGACAGCAGCTCCCCATTGAGTTCCTTGAGTGTAGGGACCAAGCCAGTCACCGCTGTGGCTCTAGTGCACCAAATGGCATATTTCCTTTTGTTTTTTTGTTTTGTTTTTGTTTTTTGAGACAGGGTTTCTCTGTGCAGCCTTGGCTGTCCTGGACATACTTTGGAGACCAGGTTGGCCTCGAACTCACAGAGATCCGCCTGCCTCTGCCTCCCTGAGTGCTGGGATTGCAGGCATGTGCCACTGTGCCTGGCTCTACACGGTATATTTGAAAATCATTTTTAGATAGATGGATGAGTGAATACATGAAGGAAGGAAGGAGGAGGGGAGTGAGAGAAACAAGAAAGAAAGGAAGGAAGAAAAGAAGGAAGGAAGGAACTATGTGCTGTTGTGGCCACTGTGCGCCCACAGGAGCCAAAAGACTTTCCAAGTGATAAAGATTTGAAAAGGTGCCTCTTTTTCTTTTTGTTTCTTTCCCCCCAAGCCCACAGGATTAAATAGCTCAGCAATAAGGAAAATTAAAAATTGAAGTTATCCTTCAGCGTTCCCACACCTATTAGTTTTCGTAATTAGACAAAATGCAACTTGCTTTGCAAAGCAATAGTCTCTTAAATGCTCTGAAAGAAAAATTAAGCGTGCCAGTTTTCCTTGTCATTATTATTCATTTGGAGAGTCTAAATCGGTTCAAAGATTTTCAGTCTCCCAATCCTCACAGGGACCTCCCTTCTTTCAGCAGGCCCCCGCCTCTCCGTCATGTAGACTACATGTGGTTTAGGTATCAGAAAACCATACAACACAGCAGAAGGGGCGGGGATAGTTGTTCCTCTACCTCTCTTAAAGCGAGCCAACAAGCCAAGCGTATTGATTGACATTTGTTTTTGCCTGGGCTGCTGGCCAAAGCTGGTACTGTCTCTGCGCTCCACATAGCTGGGGAGAAACGACCAGCCTTCCCTGTAGGGGAAGGGGGTTCATTTTGATGTATATTCATTAAACTGAGCAGGTTTCCCCTTCAGTTCATTGGGGTTTGGGGAAAAACAATAAGCACACACCTCCAGGAGAGGTTAGAAGGACTGCCGGAGTCTAGTTCTCTCTGAGGATCAGATAAGTTCCCACATAACAACGGTTTAATTTGAAGGCCTTTATATAGACAGACCCAAGGGTAAGCTGAGATTTATGAACAAGCTTGCTGGCTTGCTCTCCCTCTCTGGGTCAAGTCCATTAAAGACTATTTTTAAAATGCTAAATACCACCTCGTCCTTCAAAGGAGACCTACAGTTTGTCATTTGGGTCTATAACTATAGAATGTTTCATGTCTTAGCTATTTCATTTCGATGAAGGAACGTAGTAAGGGGGGGGGGAAGAAACATGGGAAAAGAGAGAACAGCACTGAAAACGCCATCCTCAAGGACTGAGGGATGGATACCCAGCAGATTCTGAGTTCTTCCCTCTGTGTCTTGGAGGGCTGAACATCTATTCAGAAGATGAGGCTTTAGTGAGGTCTTTGCTGAGAAATTTCGTAACACACCTGGACAGTGCACCAGGAATCACAGCGTTCAGGTCACTGTGTTCTGAGACCTAACACGACACCTTCTCTGTCTCCTGTTGGTTGGCCTTGGGTAATCTCTGCCTAACTTCTATAAGGTTGTATCATCAGCAAAATAGTGGATACTTCCGCAGAGCCACACCCCTCTTCTCTTAGACCACTTAACCCCCTTCCCACAGTCAAAAAGCTAATGACAGTTTCTAGAGCAGAACTGGCCCACCACAGAGGTAGATGGCCGCCTAGGCCAGAGAAGTTCCATCCTGCGCTCTCCCAACAAGGGTGATGCAAGATGGGCGAATCATATGTTCTTCCTGGGAGTCTGAACTAGAATTAGATGTGCTCGGCTTCTAGTGATGGCAGCATTGCCAGAATGTGAGGCCAGGATGCTAGCAACTGACTAAGCAGCTCAATGACAAAGAGAAACAGATGGATAAAGGCAAGAGAGAACAGGAAAACCTTGACATTTCCTTGAATCCAATCATCCCTGAAATTCACACACATCTGGGATTGAGTTTATAACCTTTAAATTCCTTTTTTATTTTTGTATAAGTTAAATAACATTGGCTTCTACCAGTTATGATAGAAAAAAAATCTGATTAGTGTAGTCACCCAAATTAAGACTCCCTGTACTAGGTGACGAACCTACTGGGAAAGTCAGATGATGGAATGTGTGGCCTTCTGCTGGTGTACTAAAATGTCATTGTTTTACACTTAAAGCAAGTACACTTCTTTGCATGTGTATGTCATGGTAGTAAAATAAATGATTAGAAAATGTATTAGTATATGTGTAAATTGCCTGGCACAAGCTATTTTTTTTCACTTATCCTTGTTGTTTGGTCTGGTCTTCTCATTCATTAATTGAATAAATTTTGTTGTGCAACCATGTTTCAGGAAATATATGAGGGGGTAGACACACAATGATGAGTATAAAAAAAACTGATGAGCAGAAGACTCCTCTTATGAAGCATGCTCCACTTTCTATAGATGGAAAGTATTAGATAGAAAAGCTCAGAAATAATTTATTAGGTTCAAAATTATACACTGTTCTAATTACTGTGATGGAATCCCGAGAAGCCCTGTTCTGTCCAGCCGGGAGGTGAATCATTCCTCTGTCTAGTGTGTCCACGTTGTACATGCGTCTTACCCACTGGTCATGCAGCAGCTTCTCAGACATCATATTGACTGTTGTGGAATCTCAGTGACTGTGCTAGCACTCTGTACATAGTGGCCTGAAGCTGAGGCCCAGGGCTGACATCATTCACCTTGCTCCTCCCATTACATGAGCACCGTGTCTCTCAAACCCTCACCGTAAGTTGTAAGTTGAAGGGTGAACGCACCACAGTAAGACGTTCTGAGAGAGACTACACCCACATGACTTTTATTGCACCATACTGTTTCAATAGCTCCATTTAATTATTAGTTATGATTGTTAATCTCTTAATGTGCTCAAAATTTACAAGTAAAACTTTTAATAGGTAGACATTATGCAGATGCAATAGAAAATGTAGATTGTTCAGGAGCATCTATGGCTGCAGGTAGTCACTGGGAGTCTTGGAATATGTCCCCTTCTCAGAGAAGGGGGAACCACAACATTCTTATTTCTTTTTTTTTTTTTACTTTCAATATTATTGCTGTGGTTGTTGTTCAGTGGTAATAGGAGCTGATCCCAGAGCATGCTTAGAGACAACTCTAGCACTGAGTTCCATCCCCAATCCCTTCTCTCTTATCCCCACATCTGTCACAGTGAGTCCTTGACCTTCAGCTACACCCACTACATCTTTTATCTTCAGAGTGCCAGGTTCCTCTCAAATTGATGGTTGAAGCAGGCTGGACATAATCCCTTCTTTAAAGTATCATATGGTAAATGCCCTATGTCAGGAGATCTGCCACTAACTTGTGGGACTTTCAGAAAGTTGCTGGATCTTGCACAGTTTATCTCCCAGGTTAGGAGAATGAGATGAGTCTGCTGATACAGAATGCCAATTCTGTGGGTGTTAACAAAAGTCAGTGCCTATTCCCACTCTTAAGAGATGATGGAGAGAACCTTACTCTAAAAGCTCTGACTCCACTGTCAAGGGCCAGGCTGCCACAGTCACTCACCCTCCTTCAATGATGAAGTACCGAAGCTTGTCATTGCTGTCTCGGGAGGGGGTGGCGTAGCATTTGTTGAGTGTGAGGATCAAGTGTGTGGAATCAGCTCCAACCACGAAGACCCCCACATAGAGCACATCTCGAGTCGTCAACACAACCTCCCCCTGGCGGTAAGGGTGTTTGTAAGAGGCATTTTTGTAGAGTGCCATCTTGGTGGTGAAGCTGCCCTCTTGCGTTGGAACTGTCAGGTTGATTACACTAACAGAGAAAGAATCATATATGACGCAAGGAACCAAAATATAAATAGAATAAAAATAAGAGCCCTAACGTTATCTATTCAACTAACTGCCATTTTCCAACTTAAAATGTAGAGGGAAGGCAGGGCAGGCAGTCCTAATGTCTAAGGCTGCCTCGTATAATTTAGTCCCTACACGGGCCAATTTACATTTAAATGAAATTAAATAAAATAAAAAATTCAATTTATCAGGCCCCCAAGCCAAATTTCAAATGCTCATTGGTCACAGGTAGTTACTGTATCACATAATTCAGAAATGAAGCCTTTCCATCATTAGTCTAGAGCATCTTGTTTCCAGAAACATGATTTATGTTTTCCCCGGTGCTTCAAAGACGAAAGGTAGCTATTCTGATGCAGCTAGCCTTAGCTGACAAGAAGAGAGAAAGCATGAGAGCGGCCCATGAAATGCTTTTACCTTAGCATAGGCTTCACAACAGAGTCCAAGGAGATCTTGATATCTAGCTCATACGCGCATGAAAATTCCACATTGATCGTGCGGTCCCTCGTGATGATGTTGCCCGTGTTGTTGGCACTTTCAATCCAGATTGTGTTCTTGTACATGATATGAGTGCCATTGGACTGCAGGTCAAGGGGAAGTCGGAAATCATTAAATATGAAAGTATGCAGCCAGCGTTTAAACTCCATCTCCCGGAATCACAGAGAAGTGGCTTTGTTCCGTACCAAACCCAGAGGCTAGAATACATCAGCATGGAACCAGCCTCAGACCAGCTGGGGGAGAGAAGTGTTGGCATAGACATGAACAGTGCCCTTCAGCTTGATAACCTTGAATGCCCACGGAAGGCAGATTCCGTGTACTGCTGAATTCCAACTACAACCAGATATCTGTTGGAACTCATGGTAGACAAAGCGTGAGGTACTGGCAATGCCAGGTGCACATAAATTGAATTGGCAATTCTTTTTCAGCCCTTGACTTGAAATCTCTCTTCTAACAAGCCTTTTACCAGGTACATGTACAAGTACCAGCCGAACAAGTGAGTTTCGCCTCCTTAAGCCATTCTCCCTCTGATGAAAGCACTAATGGACAGAGGCAAAATCTTTATTACATCACAGGATGGAACAAGAGGGGACATGAAATGCTTAACCAACCCAAATACTAGAAACCAAACACCCAACACTAAATGTTGGGACCTTTTGGTATTTATACATCCAACTCCTTTCTTCAGCTAATACCCTTATGACCTAAAATAGCTGAACAAGGCTCTATTTACCTAGGAAGGCAATAGAAGCATAAGAGAGGGGACAAAAGTCTTGGAGATATAGAGAACAAGAGACAGCAGTGAGCATAGCAAGCCGGGAGGGGGATGATGTACCACCTGGCATGCTTTTTCAATTCACTCAACCACTTAGCCCCAAATGCTGATTGTACTTCCTGTCTTCGATTTTTGCATATTCTCTCTGCTACTCACCCATGAGTGTATTTCTAAGTAGACTGCCCGGACTGTAAGGAGGATCAATGTACAAACTCTATGAGATGTCACCACCTCAGCCCAGGGCTCCTCCCACCCATCTTCTCACCTGCACAATGTTTCCACAACTCCCTTTGGTGTTATTGATTTGGAAGGAGATAAAGTCCTCGCCCTCGATGCCAGTGCATTGCCTGTCATTGATTCTCACCCCCTCTCTCTCAAAGCCTAGCTGGAAGAGCTTGCACTTAGATATGGACACTTCCATCTGGGCTGCCTTGCAGGTCACCTCTGCGTCGATGATGTCATGGGAATCTGTGAAGACAGGAGGACAAGCCTTTCAGAGGGAGTCAGTCTCATCTCAGGGGTGGGCTGGGGCACCCACGGCCATGTTTCTTTAGAGGCAGGAAACAATCTCCACTCAGAGGCTGTAAGCATTTCTAATTAAGCTTTGATCACACCAAATGAGTACATGAATTCATTCAAAGCAATAACTTGGGCGTTGGTGGAGGCTTATTAAAAAGATAAGAATGCTAATAAAGTGCCTTTTGTCTTTTCTGTGGAAACCCGGGCCTTCCTCCCACACATGCTGGTGGCAGGTACTTTTGTGTAAGTGACACACAGAATCTATCACAGTGTGTCTGGCTGGGGAGCAGACGCCTCAGGAAGAGCAGTGCTGGCCTGACCCCACCACCTGCTGCCCTTGGCTCAGCAGAACCTAGCGGGGAACGGGTGGGTGCCAGCAGAGGGTTTTTTTCTGCGAGTATATAAGCACTATAGAAACAAAGAAAAAAAATATGTTCATGTGCCTAGGCGAGGTGCACTGTCTCCTCTTAAAGAACATTCCAGCCAATTGGGCTTTTATCATGAATGATGCTAAGTTTAGCATATGACTGTGAGTTACTTGGTTTGGGAAGGAGCCAAAGGCCAGAGCACTTCCCTTTTAAACTGACTTCCAGTTGGGCTCAGCCGAGGACAAGCCCATTTCTAACCTTGGAGAGCTAAGGTTAGGGACAGGAGAAGGAGTGTTAGCTAGCTACTGTTCACATCAAACATTTCAGCTGTGTCTTTAGGATCAAAAATCTTTGGGCCAGATAATGCTGGCTTGCAGTCAGTCTTAGGGCACCTGGCACACTCCTCCTACATTCTTCTTGTTGGCATCAAACCACTTTACTTACTTGGGATTCTAAAAGACCAATTTGGATCTCTCTGATGTTACTAGGACTCAGGTAGGGCTGGCTGATTGCATCCATAGACATATTTGCCTGTTAGAATCTACTGAAGAAAATGATGCAGCTATGAGGAAATGAACATCAGCCTACTTTGAAGCTGTCCGATTGTTTCCTGGCTCTTGAAAACTTTGGTTTTAGATTTCCAACAGAGTGGGGCAGCACACACAGCCCCTTCTCTGGCACTTTCCTTCATAAGCTTCCTCACTGGGCCCTCTGGGTGGAGATGTACTAGTCACTCACTGTTTCCATAGGGGGGTGGCTCAATGCATCCACATAACTCTCCTCCATTGTCCAGTTCACAGGTCCTGTTGGGACAGTCTGCCCCCACACAGGGGTCTTCAACCACTCCTGCTAAAAAGGAAAACACAGAAACACACAATTTGATTTTCACACCTATATGCAGTAGCATTGGCTTACACTCCAGATTTGACACAGTCTAGTGGGGAATGGTCAGATGGGTGGGCGCCTGCAAGCTGACAGATAGGGTGACCTCAAAATTAATGGCAAGTACTCATGATTGGAAGTTTTCTGTGGCTCTGCACTAATGCCTCAAGCTCTAACTGAATTAGCACGATTGGCTCCCACAAATATTCCTCAACCTGAGTTTATAACCCCAGTTTAAGAGCTAAAACTTACCCAAGGTTATTCAGCGAGGTAAGATGTAGAAATAAAACTCTAAAATAAGGCTTTTATCTACAAAGTAATTCTGTAATGTCTGCACCTGCCATATCATATCACAACGAATATATCCACCACACCATGTTATAGCTAGTATGTTTTGTATATATTATAATTACTTGAATTTTCTATATTTATAGAAAAGTCACATCCAAATACTTTGTTTCCCTGTTTCTAGCACTCAGATATCTCAGAGGCAGTGCTCAACAAATATTTGTCAATGACAGAAGCCTTAGGGCTCCTAAGATCACAGGGAGACCCCCTCCTATTGAGACTTTTTTTTTATTTGTGGTGCACCTTCTATCTACTTTATTTTATTAAAAAATAGGCAAATCAATAACTATATATGATTCTCCAATTCGATCAACAGCACCATTTTGCTAAAGGGAAAAAGAAAAGAATACAGGTAATGTGAAAGCTTGGAGGATGTAAACACCATTGTGCTGTTATGAAGAATATTTCTGTAACAGGTGACTCTTCCTGCAAGATATTCAGCACCTCCATCAATACTCACTAACCGAGAGCATTCCCTTGTAGTGCTTCTCAATCCTCCTAATGCTGCAACCCTTACAGTCCCTCATGGTGTGTTGATCCCCAACTGCAAATTTATTTTGTTGCTACCTCATCGCTGTAATTTTGCTACTGTTATGAATTGTAATTTAAAAGACTGATAAGCAGGATATCTGATATGTCACTTCAAGGAGATTGTGACCCACAGGTTGAGAACCACTGCTTTAAGAGATTTATTTCTTTACATGATGAATCTCCTTTCAACCAAAAGAGAAGAATCCTTGTTCAATTGACATAGCTTTTTTTTGTTAAGGAAACAGTTGCTCATCATGAGCTAGCATTGCTTTGAGAGGTTTTGGGGGGTTCAGAAACCTCAGGTCAGTCACAGAAAATAAGCTCAGAAGATCAATTGTATCCACTGTAGTAATTAATAACAAGACTAAGCCAATGATCTTTTACTAAGCAATTAGACTTTTTTAAAAGTGATTTCACTACAGACACATGCAAAAACAAGGCTAATAGCAAAACCCAGGGGCTAGAGAGATAGCTCAGCAGTTAAGGGCACTGGCTGTTCTCTCAGGGGACCCAAGTTTGGTTCTCAGCCCCCATATGATAGCTCACCACCATCTGTAACCCCATTTTGAGGGGATTCGGCTCCATGTTTTGTCTTCTTCAGACATCAGGCACACACATGGTGCATATACATATATACAGACAAATATTCAAACGAATGATTAAAAATATTTTTTAAAAAAGGTACAGCCTTCACTACACACACCTTGTTCAATGTGGCTGTCATGCCTTTCTAGTGAGTGCCTAATTGTACATAGTGAGAGAAGATGGATGGCTGAGCCCTGTGCCTTAATTTCTAGACAGACACGTGAAGGAAAGACATCAGCATTATTTAAATGCATTTATTTGGAAAAGGATTCCTGTTTTTAAGACCCTCTCACTACCCACCCAATGTGTTCCCTGTGTGACGCAGGAGCAGGCACGCAGAGGGCAGCTGGCAAATGGAGTCAATGGTTAACACAGTGCGAGAATGGCCAACGAGAGCAGAGATGATGAGCAGTTCATGGCTCTCAGGAAGAAGAGCTCATCGCAAAATGTAGAGGTCCCTTTCTCATTTGACACACAAGGTAAAAACACCCTCTGACAGAAAAGCTTGTGCCTGTGTGTGCATGTGTGTGTATGTGTGTGTGTGTGTTTGTGTACAGCTATATCCAGATAAATTTCAAAGTTCAAACACTTAACTTTAACATTATTTAAGTTGCATTTCTTATGAACACAGTAGAGTAAAATATTAGTTACCAAACATATTTCCAACAGACTAGTAATTTCCTTAACAGTTTCTGAAATTACCAAATACATACTGTAGTTAACTACATCGTTTATCATTTTTAGGTTCTAAACTGAGTATACTTCCACACTTAATCATATTTACTCTATAGATTCACCAATGTTTATGTGTGGCTTGGGAATGGTCCTAGGTACATACTGGCTCTTAGATGCACTCAGAGTTGGTATTGTGTGTCTGACTCCACACATTTATTCTGTTGGCTACGCTATCTTACCGTATAGGCACACACATATACATAGTAACCACTTATATGTGTCTGTATAAATGAAGATTTACTTGGCTTATTTGATTAACACAATAAAAAAGGTAAGTATTATATAAATTGAAGTTTCTTGCTGCAGAAAACAATATGTGAACTAGAAGCTTTTCTTTTACCACCTAGGGTAATGTATAGACCCTGTAGATATCTATCTGTGGCTTCCTTTGAAGCCAGATGGAGCCAGGTCAGTCCTCTTGCCATTTGCAATTTCCCTGTCTGATATGGAAGTGATGGTGGAGAAAAATTGAGAAGTAAAAGCAACCGGGAGTAAGTATGTACTTCCACAAAGTTAGCAAACCAGTGCTTCTCCAACCCAGGTCCCCATCTTCCTCACCTTGCTCTTTAGATTCCATCACTGGACAGAATTACAGGTGGGGCAGGCTCCCCTGGAAATGTCCCCTCTTTGAATCTCAGGAGCAGCTCAGAGAACTCTCCCCTCATCACTCTCCCCGTTGAGCAGATGGAGAAGTAAAGATGGGGTGGGCCTGACATCAGGCGATGCTACCCACCTAGCACCCACAGAAATAAAAGAATTCTCTTACAGCAATTCTCTTTCTCAATCCACTCGGTGCTAAGGATGCCGAAGGAGCGGCAGGCTTCCCCATAGGCAGCCAGGGAGCCACACAGCTGGAACTTCTTGTGGTTGTAGCAGCCATCCAGGTAGCAAGACTCGTAGAAGGGGAGGGGATCGAGGAGCCCATAGCAAGGCTGAAAGAAGCCCTTCATGTCGGTGAGCTTCAGGCAGTAGCCATCACCCTGCATGGCCTGGATATGCACATTGTCACAGGTGGCTGCATATTGTGAGAACTGTAGCTCGTTGCAGCTGGGGGCGAGAGGTCTGGTCAGAATAAGTGAAGCAGAAACAGCCATCTGAGTTCTCCCATAGAAGACAAGACCTCACCTGTTGTACCTGTAGGGCTAGCCCTGAAGTTAATAGAATATACAGCTATCAATGTCCACTAGCAACATGACCTTGGGAAAGCCAGGCCCCGGTGGTCTCTATCCACTCAAAAAAGTGAAATAACTTCTATTGTTTATCAGTGGGATAGAGTGAAGATAAAATACCAGCATGGACTAGCAGCCAAAGTGCCACGCGCCAACAGGTATTGATGTAACAACCATTCACAGTTCGATGTGGTTCATTAATATCATTGCCATAATAACCACTGCCAGTATATGGGCAGAATACCAATAATGATACTTGCAGAATTAAAGACCCATAAAGAAACTCAGGAGCTTCTAGCCAGTTCCAATTTAGCCGGCTAAGATCAAAAACAAAACTTTCACAAGTGAGCTGTGTGCAGCTAAAGAGAGTTGATAGGAGAAAGCAAACAAAGGCAGGAAGAAACAAATCGAATTGAAACTCAAAACACAGATGGCCCATCCAGGGGACAGTTCTTCTTGGTGGGAAACACAGACTAGCTTAAATGTCCCCAAAACAGCTGTTCTACCTGTGAGTCACTGAGTGGGACTGAGGGAGGCAGCACCGAATTAGGAATCGGGAATCGGGTCCTGACTTGGCACTCACAGGACCCCCTGTGCAAGCAAGCCAGTTAGAATGTTTCTCCAAGCAAAGAAAAATACCCAACTAGATGTCAGGTCCTTCCCTGCTCCGAGTCCTGTAAGTCACAGAATAATCTTAACAGTTGATCTATTATTCAGTGTGTGCTTAGGGCAAGGACAGGTGCTCGGAGCATCCTTTCTACAGCTGGGTACTTGGATGCTGACACGTAGGGAATGAAGGGATCAGGCCATTGTCAAAGCAAAGAAATGTCAGGAAGTAGAAGCATGTTTACAGAGCTGGAAAGGTGTCTGTGTGATGCTGTGGCCGAGAGGGACTCTAAATCAAGATCCTTTACAATCGTTTAGCTCTGTCTCAGCTAACCGGAGGGGAAGAGGCTGTTTGTCACCTTTTCAAAAAGGCTCCCTTGACTCACAACAACTTCTGCCCACATCAGCAAAGCCTTCTGGGAAGAGTGGAAGTTACTCAAGCAGCCCCAGCACTAGGGAGCAAAGGGCTGCATTTCTACTTCCTTTCTACCTCCGAGTCAGCTCTTCACCCCCCTCCCAGTAGGGGATCCCAAGTCTCAGGTATATAGCTGGTGACATCTTCAGATTTTAACCCCAGGAACACTCTTCCGAGTAGCTGAGAGCAGAACCGCGTGATAATTTAGAATTACATCATCTAAACTCAGCTCGTGCGGTTCAAATAAATTACTGGGGCACCAAAAGTCCAAAGGCTAAACTCCAAGTTGTGTGTGGCAGGAAGGGGGACGGATGCTAAGAAAAGCAAACCCCTGTTCACACCTCTTGTGGGTGCAAGGAGACTGTGCTTTGAGTTTCTGAGGGACGCTCACCTCTTCTGCATGCCATTGGTCTTCCAGCTCTGGGCCAGCACCACGCTGCTCACCACCGGTTTCCCCCGCAAGGTCACATAATCATCAGTCATGTCTCCATTGAAGTTGCCACAGAGGCCACACACTTTGTTCTGCAGCCTCTCACTGATGCTGATTTTAATGACGTTGAAACCATTGTAGTATATCTGGATATCAGGGCTGGTGTCGATCACCAGAAACCCTTCGCTACTGTAGATTTTGGTTGCCAGGCCAGTTATAAATGGAACGTTCACTTGTGTGCCATTCACCTATTAGAGCCAGAAAGACAGGAAGTTGTTACCAGAGGGCTGGGATTAACCCATCTTTTCAGCAAAGAGCCAGATTTTGAAGGCCCTGTAATTTTTACCACTGTTATTCAACTCAGTCCTTGTGCTGGGCCATCAACCACCCTGTGTAACAAAGTGGGTGGCTTCCAATAAAGCTTTATTTGCAAATTCATGCACATTAACACACAGACACAGCAAGTGTCTTGGCCACAGGCCATCCGACAATTCCTGCTGGAGTTTAAGCACACTGTGGGGACATAAGAGTTAAGACATAAGAAAACATCAGAACCCTATTGCTTTCCATGAGCAGATAGATTTTTGTGCGTTAAACTTTCCCCGGCAACCACCAATTACTGAAAATGACCTCATAATCTTGTTCCAAGGGGAATCCAACCTGGTTACGATGGACCTGGGGATCACTGCCATGTTCACTGTTTATAATGTGCAAACCTGAGGTCTTCCCAGGTGTCTTATAAACACAATATTTTCTGCGCTTGTCATTTTCCTGCTTAATAACATTTCCTAGCCCTTGGGACGGTACATAACATGCTTTTCGTGTACTTACAAAATAAACTGGATTTCCCCCCCCCCTCTGGTTATTAGTAATGCTGTTCCATTTTAAAAAAATAAATGGCTTTAAAAAATATCTGTCTTCATTTTTTTTGGCTAACTTGAGGCATTATTCAGCAGAGATATCTGTGTCCCTCTCCTGGTGGCCACAATCACTTCTTCTTGTATTCTCGGCCAGTGCAGCCGTGTCTGTGCAGGCCAATTTGCAAAAGGAATTAGAGTGTCGGGAAAAGTAGCAGTTTTCCTGGAAGCTAAAAGCCAGCAGTGAAGCCCAGATTCTTCCTTTTAAGCTTGCAAAAAGCCAGTCTCTTGCCTGACGCGGTATACTAAGCTCTTTGATGACTCTTTAAATAAAGGTGCATTCAATGCTGGATTTGGCTGAGCTGGTTGTGGAAGGCAGATAAGAGGCACTATATTCCAGAGCATGTCAGCATGGCTCTCTCTTCCTCACACCCCACCTCTTACCTGAGCTCATTGTGATGGAGCCTGGCTCCATCTTTTGGGTGAACCTGATGTGACCAGTGTGGTATAAGTGCGGGCTGCGGTTCAATAGTTCATAGGGCAATTAGATTCTTCCTAAGTGGAACAAGCAGGGTATTCAAATCAAATATTAGTTATGGGGATGAGTGGGTCTTTCGCGTGTATTTGCGTACAGGTCTTAGATTTGTAAGCAAAACCGACCAAAGCAATTGCCTGGAGGAAGAACAGACCTAAGATTAATGTGACATTTTCTCTCAGTTTGGAATGTCATCGTGGGGCCCTCTGGTAGAGACATTTGCTCCGCTGGGCTTTATTTAGGTCGTTGCTTGTACAGGCAAACGCTTACCTTCCCTTTTTGGAGGAAGCATGGCAGAAATGAGGGTTGATCTTAGAATAAGTGGGCAATGCCAAGAATAATTGCAAAGGCTCTTACAAGCTTTTTAAAAATTAATCCAGAGTAGAAGCTGATGTATCTAGCATTTTATCACCTGGAGCTCGACTGCCTCCCTGACGTCATCACAGCCTGAGATGCTAAGCTTCCTGCCGCATCAGTGGCAGGGGCAGTGGCCCATTCTTACACCCACAGGAGCCTCAGGCTTTCATTCTCTGACGCAAGGACACTTAGAACAGTCCCTTATTATTCTTCAACTCAGTTATTTGGGATAAACTACCGTGAAGAGCCAGCTACCACACTGGGGTTGCCTTGGCACATTTCGTAAGAACAGAGGTCAGATTGTCACCTTGACAGTGTTCCGGTCATTGATGAGAATCTGCTCTTCGTTAATGTAGAAATAGACTGGTGAGATGATGGTGAGGTTGGGGGAGGACCACTTGTCGAAGTTGATGATGAGCTGGAAGGAGATGTCGGGCAGTTTCTGGCAGATGGTGGAGAGCACGAAGGCACAGTTGGCGGGGAAGCGCAGAAAGGCGCCATCGAAGGTGCGGAAGACTCCGCCCCCTGCCGCCAGGCAGTAGGAGGTCTTGGTGCTGAAGCAGCCGCGCACTCCACTGCGCAGCGCACACTCCTCGTCTGACTTGCACTGCCGAGGGTCACACTGGATGAGATTGCGCCTGAAACAGCGGCAGCGCCGCGTGCAGTCACCGTTCCAGAATAGCTGTTTGGGCTGCAAGAGAGGGGCCATTCGAGTTAAAGGTCAACTTAGACAGCAGCCAAGGTTGGAGACCCCAAAGCCCAGTGTATCCTCCCTTTAACGTGGCTGGGTTTAGCACCAGAGAGCGGAGGAAGGCTGCCTTCATTCAAACGCTTATCCCGTTTATGCAATTCGGAGGCCAAATAATATGCAATTTAGACTTTATTGGTCTCATTCAGGACTCTGGAATCTTTATGGCTGGTGTTGCTGAACTAATCAGTACCTACCTGAATGGAGCTGATAGAAGTAGGTAAAGGAGAAAAATACATTGTAGATTTTCTCAAGCCTGAGAATCATGCTTCTAAGAAATATAGGCTGCACTTTAAGATGAAATTTAAATTCACTTGGGAATCAGAGACCAGTCAAAAGAAAATGATAATCAACTCGCATGATCAACCGTTTCAACATTTTACAATACTCGCCCTTCCAAGAACTTCCCTCACTCCAGCCTACATCTGACTTGCTTCTATTGCAAGTGCTTCCACTTCTCTCTGGGTGCTAAAGGTGAGCTGTCTAGCTAGGGTCATACAGGAAGGCTCTGGGTCCTGGCCACTCCCAAGTCAGCCCCAGCCCTCAGCCTTCTTCAGAGAAATTACACACAATTGGTAAAGTGCCTACAGCACAGTGTCTCCTGAACAGGAAGCAACCATTATTACTTTCTTCCCCAGATGACCACCAATCTGTAGGCACCATTTTACTCTGTAGGGTTTATATGCTTAATCTTGTACTTGCTCTAGATTGGGAAGGTTGAAAAAGGGTCATGGCCATCCACATGGGAAGACCACCATCACTGGACAGTAAGAGCTGTCTGCTGCCTTCAGGAACTCCCTGCCTTCAGGCCGAGCATCCCTTGACATAAGTGCTAAGAACCAGAAAAGTTTGGATCTGGGAGTTTTTCTGACTTAGGAGTAATTGCACATATGTGGTGAGATATCTTGGGAATAGGACCCAGGTCCAAACATGAAATTCATTTATGTTTCATATGTTCGTTCTACACTCAGCCTGATAACTTAATACAACATTTTATACGTCTTGCGTCAATGTTTCATAGTGTGGTTTTGTTTTTTTTATTTTTAAAGTTATAGCATCAGGTCAATGCTCAAAGGGCTTTATATTATGTAGCGTTTTTATGTTTCAGATTTTTGGATTAGAGATGTTTAAGTTATACTAATTTACCAGACAATACTACCCAGAAAAGATGTTTTAAGACACACAGGGGCCTATGATTCTGCCTGGCCACTGTTTTCTGTTTAGATACAGACTTAACAATACCCTGTTATTGACTGACTGCGATTCAGAGTCAAGGGTGAACAGAGGGCAAGCTCTTCCAATCAGGGTACCATTCCTCCTCTGAGAGAGAAGACATCAGAAGCCAGGTCTTTGCCCCTTCTAGATCTGAACCATATTCCTGGTGCCTGTAGCCTCACACACTGACTTCCTTTCTCTTATCAAATTTATACAGTAACTGAGTGGTTGGTCTGGCCCCTGTTTGATAAGAACGGGGACATTACATTGGTGGGAAGGGAAAAATAACCCGATGTTTGTGGATATGATCAGGGGCAAATAACTCATCCACAGAAGAGTTTGATGGTGATAACACCATCAAAGGGAAGTGCCTGGCCCCATGCTGCCTTCTCTACCTTAATTAGACATGACAACGACAGCTGGGTGATTAGCCTACATGCTAATGACTAGATGTGTTCTCTTTTTATTTCCAAAGAAATCTGCTGTATAAACAAAGCCTCCAAGCTTATTTGAATTGAGGCAAATAGATGTGGATTATTTGTTCTATGACTTTGCCACTTCCCAGACATAAGCAGTTGTCAAAACCCACTGACTTCCTGATGAAAACCAGATAATAATGCTTATAGTACTAATAGCTGCCAAGGGTTGTTATGAGCCTTTCTGGAGGATTCCGAGCGTTTTTATGTGCACCATTTCATTAACATGGCTGGATATTTTATGTACAAAATGCTTCTCAAGAGAATAAGAACCGCCACCATAACAACAGCAACCACCAATTATTGAAGGGCTGAGTGCCAGGTACCAGGCTGAGCAACTAGCATGGGGCATTTAGATGATCCCATTGAGGAGCCGCTTTCAGCCACATTTCAGAAAGACAGAGAAATGACACAGTTGGTTCAATGTCACTTCTCCAACAGCGAGATAGCTAGGGCCAAGCTCAAGCCCTGTTCCCTTTGGCCACTCTGACACTTAGGATCCCTGTGGAGGGGCACCAGACACAGCTGGTAGACACTTCTGGGCCATTGCCAGGCTAGGAGCAGAGTGTAGAAGCGTGCTCTTTGAGTCTGGAGCCTGGTTATAGTGGCTCCCAGATGAGAACAGCGAAATTTTCTTCCACACATTTTGCCTCTTCCTTTCAAATGATCTTCCTAAGAGTTAACTTGGGCCCCAGCTCTTCTGAGAAGCCCTCTTATTAGTCTACTATTCTGTTACGTTCACCCTGTCTTTCTAATATAACCTCCAAATGTCTTTCCCAATGAAAACGAAATTGAGCATAATGCCTACATTTCTATTCTTTTATTTATTCCCCAAATAAAGGCAGTTCAGTCAATCTCAAATGACTCAATGCATCTTTACAGAAGGGAGACATTATTTATTTTTGCCTAGTTGAGTTCCAGTTCAGACACTTCAATTAGATTTCTGGCAAGCGCTCCCACCTTCATTTAAAATTGATCTGCTCCGCGGGGTATCATTTTTCACTTGTTGATATGTTATTTTGTAATTGTTCCCTTCTTTAAAGCATAATTTTTGTTTTCTCTCCTGAATAGGTATTTTTAAGTCTCCTAAGTCAGGAAACATGCTTCCTTGTCCTGCACAATGCTACTCGCTACTGGAATAGTGGCTGGCACATAGCCAGTGCCTCATGTGTAAGTTAATGGTCTGCTCGCTCACATTTAAATGAAGACTGGGCTTGAGGCAAAATGACTGGCTGAAGATCTTCTCATTAAAGTTTTTCTTAGTGTAATGTTATGGCATGTAAAATATTACAGGGCTAAGGGTGTGCCTTCATGGTAGAACACTCTCCTAGTGTGTTCAAGGACCTGGGTTCTATCCCCAGGACTGCCTCTTCCACAAATCTAAATAGTCAACAGTTTTAGCAAACCAATATGTTTTCCTGGGAGATGTAGAGGGGCCTCTTCATCACCATTCTGTTTACACATCCTGCCCCAACCCTGGGGAAGCAAAAGGTGGGATGAAGGCCGGAGGTAAGTAGTCCAGCCCCTCTAGGGATGCTATCACAATGACAGATGGCACATGTGTGGGACTTGCAATAGCCGGAGAGGGAAAGCCACCCCTCCCAGCCTTCAGCCCCATATTTTCTGCTTAAAACCATCCTTAACGCAGACAGCTACAAATGTCAGATTCACAGCCACTGTATTTTCAAACTAGAGTGCCATCAGAAGCTTTCAGACAGAGATTTACAGGGAGGCAGTCAGAAGGGCTGGGAGAAAAGAGTGAGGGAAAGGAGGAGGCCTTGCCGGTGCAGAGGATGTGAGAGCATGGGGCCTGGCTGCCATTCCAAATCTCACAGAGAGCAAAGGCCTCCCCAGAACATTACTGAACTCCTCAACTTCAGCTCACCTACCCCACATTCATCATCACCGAGCAGGAGGCCTTGGCAGTTCTGGCTGCCCTCCCCCCTCGGCCTTGGAGAGAAGCCAGCCTGGTCTGGAGGGAGAGGCCAGCTGCCTGCCTCCCCTACCCACCTCATAATATTTGCCATCCGAGTAGCAGCCGCAGTTGTGGGGCAAGATGCAGCTCTTGCCGTTGAGGACATAGCCCGCGTCACACTGGCAGCCCTCCACGCAGTAGTGATTGCAGTCACTCTTCAGGCGGATGGCAGCGCAGCGGGGCTGGCAGACGCTCACGCAGCTCTCGTAGTGGCTGTTGGGGGGGCAGGTGACCGCTGGAACAGAAGGGACCAGTCAAGTCACAAGGAGCCGTAAATGACTTTCTCACAGCCTTGCTCAGGGAGGGTTCCTTACTGCCTAAGTGACAGGCTGGCTTGTGCAGAAGGGAGGGGCGGGAGTCTCCTCACATAACCTTTGTCCTCTCTTTCCGTGTTGGCGTCAGCAAGCTTTATTGTCTGCCGCTGTGAAAACCCACCGGCCACAACGAATCCCCACTCGAGCTAGACAAGGTCGCACACCAACCGAGGTCCCGGGCTTCGTTCGCATTGATCCTCTTACTCACACCCCACTTACCCAAACTCCCCATTCTTCAGGTCCCACTTAGAGAATCATGAGGTAGCACATGCCAGGTGTGTGCACATATTGACCTGAAAAACTGTTCTATGTTCTGAGATGCATCTAAAACTGCATCCGTGGAAGGCAGGCACAGTGTTGGTGACTACTGTTGAGTTCTGGTAGGAAATGCTGACAGGTTATTTAGGCTCTCTGTCCTCAGCTTCTTTGTGAAAGTAACGCAGATACCAACAGCACCTGAGTTTGTATGTTCAGAAGAGCTCCAGGCACACAGTGTTCAATAAGTATTAACTGATCCTTAAAGCAAGTCTTGCTTGAGAGTTTTATAGCAGCTGCTATCTTAATCAATGCATGCTCAATGCACAACAACCGTTCATGTGGAAACTTCTCTATAATATATGGAAGGTAAAGATGGAGGGACCATCTTTTTATCTAGTGGTAAGTAGGTAGAGTGTATAGTCATAAGGGTTTTAATACATAGATATGTTTATATAAGCACTACAACAGTATGTTATGTATACCTACATATACAGATACATATGTACATATATATTAAAAAGTATAGTTCAAAAGATAATGCCGTCATGTCATAGAAAATACAAACAGCCTAGGTGCAATAATGAACGAATCCCAGTGGAATTTTGCTCAAATTGTCTATGCATGTAGAGGCGTGTGCATGCATCTTATCTACGGCTTTGTTTTTCACATAAATGTGAGCATAATCTGCAAATCTTGCCACATATTTTTTTGAGACAATATCTCTTCCATTCAGTCTTGAATTATTGTCTCTGCACCACTCCGTGGTATGTTTCATATGAATATTGTTGAATGTGTATTTTGGCCCTCACAAATTAGGCTGTAGAAAAAGTTCCTACAAGTGGATTTTTTTTTCCGAGACAGAGTTTCTCTGTGTAGCCCTGGCTGTCCTAGACTTGCTTTATAGACCAGTCTGGCCTCCGAACTCACAGAGATCCGCCTGCCTCTACCTCCCTGAGTGCTGAGATCACAGGCATGCACCACTGCTAGACTGACAGCAGAAACAGTTTTTTTTTTTTTGGTTTTTTTTACTTTCCACATTTCCAGAAATCAGAAAACTTGGTGGTTGTGGTCATTGAAACCTCAGGAAACCCAATCTCCTTGTTTGTCCCTTGGACAACCTGTCAGGGCAGTGAGGCAGAGGCAAGCAGGTCTCTGTAGGTTCAAGGCCAGCCTGGTCGACAAAGCAAGTCTAGGACAGCCAAGGCTACACAGAGAAACCTTGTCTCGGAAAAGAAACAAACAAACAAAAACTATAACAAAAAACAGTTGTAGGAACTTTTTCTACAGCCTAATTTATGAGGGCAAAAATACACATTCAATGATATTCATATGAAAGATACAAAAAGTTCCAGAAGTGAAAATTTTAAGCCAAAGGATAGGAACACTATCACTACCATCATCACAATCATCATCATCAC
>CM053747.1:32738276-32784593 GCA_028658305.1 Pachyuromys duprasi
TTTGTCTCGGAAAAGAAACAAACAAACAAAAACTATAACAAAAAACAGTTGTAGGAACTTTTTCTACAGCCTAATTTATGAGGGCAAAAATACACATTCAATGATATTCATATGAAAGATACAAAAAGTTCCAGAAGTGAAAATTTTAAGCCAAAGGATAGGAACACTATCACTACCATCATCACAATCATCATCATCACAGTCATCATCATCATCATCTTATTATTGTTGCTGGGTTGCTGCTGCTACTGCAGAGCTGGAGATCCAACCCAGGGCCTCCTACACGTTCAGCTTCAATGACCACAACCAAGTTTTCTGATTTCTGGAAATGTGGAAAGTAAAAGAAAAAGAGAACTCTTTTTCTGCTGTCTGTGCATTGCGTTTGCATTTCTTTGAGCCTTATTATCTTTTCATTTGTTTATAATCATTTTCCTGTCTCCTGCGAATTGCCTTTTTTCATCCATTACACAGTGTGTTGTTGAAGTTTCTTCTTATTAGACTGTAAGTGCTCTTTATAAATTAAAAATGCACTTTTGTGTGTCGCATGTATTATAAAATATTTATCATTTGTCTCTGACTTTGCTTCTTTTTTAAAAAAGTGTATTTTTAATTATGTTTTTGCCATGTAGAGATGTAAAAATTTTATGAGGTCAAATTTATCTAGTTTTCCTTAATAGCTTTGAGTGTGTGATGGGGGAGGGAGCCAAAACTCCATTGTTTCATTCTAGTACTTTTATAATTCCTTTTTTAAAGGCTTAATCTTTATTCAGTCTGGATTTTATTTTGTACTGGAAATGAAGGAAAGACTGAATTCTTATTTTTCCCCCCAGAGATTTCCCCTACCATCTCTTTACTATTTATTACATAAGTCTTCCTTTTCCTCAAGTTATTTGAAACTGGGTTTACTGTATACTGATTTGGGCTTCTCAACCTTCCTAATGCTGTGACGCTTTAATACAGCTCCTCATGTGATGACTTCCAACCATTAAACTATTTTGTTGCCACTTCATAACTGTAACTTTGCTGTGCTTATGGGACATAATGTGAAGATCTCCTATTCAGGAGATCTAATATATGACCCCTAAAAGGGTTGTGACCCACAGGTTGAGAACCACTGGATTAGGTGGTCATGTTTTGCTGACATGTTCTTTTCACCAGCTGGTCTTCCCACCAGTGTGTTTTCTTCTTGTTGTTAACTTGTGCTAGCTAACTTGTTCCTGTGACAGTATGACTAGTGAGTATTAATTAATTCATTAATATATAACATTAATACTATTAATAGAAAGCATTAATACTAAAATTTAGCCACTTTAATATCTGGAAAGACACTCATGTCTCTTTCTCCATAGTTAAGACTCTGGATTCTTCTCTGACATCCGAACAGCGCTGAGAACATAGTGAGTGATCAATGGACACCTGACTGTCAGAATCAAGCTTTCAAAATTTAAATACTGGTTAAATACTTCTCTTACCCTCTACAAGTGCTTCTGAAAGCTGGAGAATGATGTGTGGCTTGGAGGACTGTGGTCAAGAATGTGACTCTTGCTTGAGGCCAGTAGGCTTATTTAAAACTGGGGCCTAGGTGAACGGCAGGGTGCACAGATCTCGCCGAAAAGCGTGACAGGGTGGGATGAAAAGCTCTTTGGAATCAGACTGATCTGGCTTCGAACCCTGGCTCTGCAGGGTCACCCTGTCACCTTGCACAGGTCCCTTGTGCTCCCTGAACTCATTTTCTCCCCCCCAAAAATGTGGGCAATACTGCAGCTTTCTCCCCAAGCACTTGTTAAATTGAGATAGTTCGTAAGCTTCTAGTCCATTCTTTCTTTTTCCATGGTTTTGATGGTATCATTGATAGGAGGAATTCATTTCTTAAAAATTAATAAACAGGAATTTGTTGGATTTGCAGGGGAATAAGTAAAACAAATCCTTAATTACTAAAATCTGATAAAAGGAAAATCCAAAATGATGATGCTAACCAATTTTGACTGATCATACGTCAAGTGCTTAGAGTTGGGCATCAGAGAGACAGCAGTTCTTAATGGCCAGTAGGGCAACTGTCTCTGTACAGACTTCATCCTTTCCCCAAGTTGCTTTCCTTCTGGACACTGCCTACTTCTCAGTTCCCCTCTGGAAGGGGTTCACAATTCCACATGCCACATCCTGAACAGGGCCTGGCAAATGGCAAGAGCTAAGGAGCACTGTCCACTTAGCTATTTGCGCCTTTTACTATGTACATCCTTTTCTCCAAGTCGCTCATGGAGTGACTAAAATTAACACAACAGCCTCAGCTGATGAGATTTTAGGTGGGGTTAGTAATTAAGACAATTTATCTTCCATTTTCCCTCCAAGGCCATTTGTTCAACATGAGTAGAGAGGTTTTCAATGCATTTACAAATAAGGTAATTGAGTAATAAATTATCCCATTGATAGGAACAGCCAATATTGTTGAGAAAAATTGGCATTCTATCTTGTTACCAATAAAGCACACGTTGAATGGGTAATTTGGTTTACCCACCCCCCCTTTTTTTCTCTGAAAGTACCATTCTTATACCTGACATGAGAAAAACAAATTGGGTTAGCTTTTAGAGGAATGATGACTTCAACTTCCCAGAGGTCAAAGTCACCTGAGATACAAAGGCCCTTGTCAGACCAGGCTTTCTTCTGAATGTCTGAAATTAGAAAGCTAAGCCACCTACAGCCATGCCTTATCCCCCACCCCATCCACATTCCATCTTCAAAGAACTGGCTTGTTCTCTAGTTTTAGCTTTCCCCTTTATCATTCATGACCACCATCCTCCCACCTTCTCTGTCTTTTGGATCTTTACTACTGTTTCAAAATGTTGAAACAGGAAAATCTAAGCCACTGTGCACTGGAAAACCTTCTCTGTCACCTGTTGGCTGTGATATGTTAGCCTGGGACAATTTGGGGGCAGTTAGTCTACAGCAGGGGTGGATTCCAAGATTGAGGTTGAGGTGGGCAGACTTGAGTCTCAATGCCATCAATAGAAGTCTTCATGATTAGGTTAACCAATGTACACAGGACATAAGCAATGCTTGGACAGAGCTTTGAAGAGGTAAGAAGACTAGGTTACAGGTATGGAGGACAGGAAGAAATGAGAAACCATCTTTATATCTTTTATCACTAGTCAAGCTCTACCATAGAGTAACTTTGTCCTTAGATTGAGATTCATAGGACTTCCTAATGGAAGCCTTTTTCTTTCCCATGAGTGACAAAAGCTGAGGCCTAGTCTTTGAGGGAGAGTTCTTGGTGATGTTAGCTCCTTTAATGCATTTTCCTGTTCATCACAGCTAGACATAGTAGCATTTGGCATACATAATACCTGTTTGTCCCCCCTAAGCCTCCTGCCCAACCCATTTCAGCCATCTCAGGTCATTAGAGCCAATAAGCGAGACTCCAGAGAAAGACCTGTGACAAACCTCAAGAAGAAGCAGTCTCAGCAACCCTTCCAAACATGCTTTCTGATCCTGTGACATGCTAAGGTCTCTCTGCCAAGAGCCTGGTTTTCTGATTTAGAGGAAGTCCTGAATGCCAGTCCCACCGCACTAACTCCAATGAACCTTCAGTAACCCTGGAAATTGCTCTAGCCCTAGATGTTTTATAGGCATATTTGTTTGATTGAAGAGACTACAGTTCGTACAGACAGTCATCCACAGACATCATGTCCCTACCTTCCTTTCTCAAGAACTGAACTTGGATGGTATAGTCTTGGAATCTTGCCCCTCCTTCCTCCTCTATCCACCCCAGTTTCTATGAATCCATTGGCTGTGTGTAGAATGCAGACCAACTTGATTATTAAACCACCATAGCTCTGCATCCAAATCTCTCCTTTCCAGGATGAAAATTGGAATTTGTTCTCTCTGAAGCCTGATGCACTTCTTATTTAGAGCTCTGAGCACTCAGCGTTAATTTGCAGCCATTTTACACAATTGGACCCTCTATACAAAGAAATGTGCTTTAGTTAATAAGACTGGGAAGGGAAAATAGGCCATGGCAGGGTAACTAAAGACTCACAGTGATTTTGCCACCAACTTTCTCCTATGTGCACGTGCTGAATGCAGGCAATTACTCTAGCTAACTCTCTTCCTATAGTCTTCTAGTGTAGCACATGGAGCACATGGGTGTTGGGGTGAGAGGGCAAAATCCTAACCTTGTCATTGAGACTGTCTACTGTTAGTCAAGTTACTTAATTCCTTTGAGTTTCAATTTCCCTTGCCTAATTGGGTTATTGAAAAGAATCGATGAAATGACACTGATAGAGTATTTTCACAGTGGGATCAACTCACAGCAACAATTAAATCATTCATTTAATACCTCCACCTAACATGTATTGTGTGCTGGGATTCCAATGACCTGACTTGACCTTTCTGATGTTTCTGTGGATAAATGGTACAGGCAGCATTATGGCTGCTCTTCGGAGAAGCCGAGTACCAGGGAGCAGAAGTGAGTTGGTTTCTTAAGGACCAAGCTGAGGTTCGAATTCATGAACTCCACTCCCTTTTCTAATGCTCTTAATAGTCTGCCATGTTCTGTAGTCATGAAGACAAACATGACATGTGTGTGTATGATATATATATATATATATTAAACAGAATGACATATATAGGGAAGGTATGTAAATTATCCATGCATTGATGGACCCATGAGGTTCTAGAGTAGTGTTTCTTAACCTATGGGTTGTAATCTCTTTGTAGGTTGAATAACCCTTCCCCAGGGGTCACATATCAGATATTCTGCATATCAGATAGCTACATTACAATTCATAAACAGTAGAAAGACTATAGTTATGAAGTAGCAAAGAAAATAATTTTATGTTGGGAGTTGCCACAACAGGAGGAACTGTATTAAAGGGTTATAGCATTAGGAAGGTTGAGAACCACCGACTCTTTCCCCATTAGTCTCTGGGAAACATTTTATTGTGTACTTGGAATTCAACTGAAGCATCTGATGTTCTGTGTTTTAGATATGTGGTTTCATTCCATCCTTCGGGGTAACCCATCAAATTCATGATGTTGACCCCTCTCCACAGAGAAAGAAAAGAGACTGTAGGAGGTCCCACCTTCTGTTTCAGATAATGGACTCAGTTCTAAAATGCATACCCTTAAGTCTCTCTTCTCAATGTACTCTCCACATCTATGGGGTTGGAAGACCAGCCTCTCCCACTAAGCAGAAACAAGGAGGCGCAAGAAAGAGAGATAGAAAAAGCACTCACAGCAGGATGTGTAGTTCCTCCACCCAGTCACAGCGATTCCTTGAGTCTGGCAGGTGCTAGCATAGTTTTGTAGCCAGCTGCAGGCTGTCTGCACTGCACCCCCATCGATACAGGAGTCAAAGAGACAGTTTTTGTAGAAGAAGGTGGGGTTGACTTTGCTGTGACACTTGGCAAAACCAGCACTCTGGTTGGGGATCAGGCTGCACAGCTGCTGTACTTTAGAGAAGCCTTCAACTTTGGCACAGGATGGGCAGCGGTCCCCACAGCCTACCTGGCAGAAGGTATCCCTCTTCACCCAGCTCTGCCCAAACTCATTGATACTCAGTGCAAGCAATCCCATGGGCATCTCCAGGTCATCATCAGGGTTGCCATTATAGCGTCCACAAAGGCCATAGGTGCTGTTCTGCATGCTCCGGGGGACAGTGATGGACAGGAATGTTTTCCAGTCATACACAACCTTCAGACCAAAGTCAGTTTCCACTACCACATGAAAGCCGAACGAAAAGATGTTTATTTTCCCTTGTCCTAACTTCAGGGGCAGGTACAACCGTTCATTGTTGACCTGTAAGAGACAAAGAGAAGAAGAGAAAAGTTAGCTTAAAGATTTCTCAGCCTTCCTAGTCATTAGGAAGGGCACATACCACAGGGAGCCTTCCCAGGTAAAACGTGGGCTTTGTATGTAGCATTGTTTATGCCAGTCAATGTTATTATTAGGATTTTGAACAGACTTAAATGACTATCCTTTGTACACTAATATAGCTATTTATTTCAGTGCCTTCTGTTTATACAGCATTATTTTCCCCTAGGAGTTCAAATTGTTTTCTCTAAGGTAATGGGAAGATAATAAAAATTCAATTAACATTGAGAATAAAATACCAAAACCTAGAATTCCTGTGTTTCTATTTCTAGGTCTACTGTGGATTTATTTTAGGTAAGCTCCAATTTATTAATTCCATTGGGATATTTTTGGAGGATGATTTCACCCTGTTGGTTGCTCTGCTTGGTGTACCGCTCATGACCCCTCAGGATCTCTCTCATCTTCACACCATGCTCCATGTCACCTTTCCAATAATGGAAGATTTTCTGAGTCTAAGGCCATAGCTCGTGGGATCACTCTCATGCCTGGGAAAACACAGCATGTTATATTTATAATTCTCTTATGTTCTTCTCTACTTTGGGTCAAGATCAAACATGTGCACATCACCACTGAAGTGTATACATCACAACCTGCCTTGTGTTAAAACTGGTTATATGTGCTTCTGCCTCACCTGTAAGATTATAAGCAACCTAAGAGCAAGAGCCATTACGTCCACCTTCTCCTTATGGCCTCCTATATGCCCCACAGTTTGGTTTCCCAAATGAATCAAGCACACAATCCTGCCAATCATCTCCTATGATTCAAGTGTGGAAGATGTTTTCCTTGTTGCGACGGTCACTGTGGCTATGGCACAGTGATAACTCAGATGTCCTTGGTTCACACAAGGGCAACCCCTGGCCAATGAATGACCTAATCAGTGACTGACTCCACGATGTAGGTCATGTTCAGAGTATCCAGCATCCGAGTATCTAAAGCCACCCGTCTATCTCTTCTCCTAGGCTTTCTCTAATTGGCATTTACTCCATATTGGGGTTTGCTTCTAAGGAACCTTTCACAAGATACTGAGAAGGTATCCTTTTATGCTCTTTCTCTAGGTCAATTTTCACCCCTTAGCAATCAGTTTCACTTTCTCTGCTTCTACGCACATTTGTCTAGGCAGAATCCATTCGTCTAATAAACATTAGCTTGGCAACGACTGTGTACCAAGCATTGTGCTAGGCTGGCACAAGGGATGGAGCCTTTCCTCCAGCGTATAGCAAGGCAAGAACTTGAAAAGATAGGAGATCATTATAAACACAGTGATATAGGTACAGAGATGCATGGGCCTCAGACTCAGCCCACAGACTCAGTGGGGCCTAAAGATGACAATACTCACATGGAGTCTTAAAAGGTAGATGAGGCAAGGAGGAATGAGAGTGAAATAAGGGAATTCCAAGCAAAAGGAATAACCCAAGCAAAAGCCCAGACAAGATAAAGCATCTTAATAACAATGAAGATGATCGTACTGTAGTATGGATGGAACATCAAATGCAACTTGAAAGTAGAGGATGAATCTGAAGACAGAGATGCTGGAAGGATGTCAGTCAAGAATGGCCTCGTTTTCATGTCAAGAAGAGGCAGAGGCCATGACAGAAAGCCCTGCCCATGAAGGTCAGGCTTTGGGTGGGGGGAAGTTATCTAAGATGTTAACAGGAGAATTTAAATAGAATAATGAGATCAGAAGTCAGATTACAAAATACAGTGTACAGAAAACAGTAGGAAATCCAGAAGAAGACCCAAGGAGGAATTTTGTTAGGAAGGACGCAGGGAGAGGAGAGAGCTTGAGAAGGGATGGGCTTTGGTCTACAGTGAGCATGTTTGTGGGTAGGAGGCGAAGACTATAGAAAGTGAAGGCTGAAGACAGGGAAGGAAGGAAAGAGGGCAGACAGGCCACATCCGTGGAGTTAGGAACAGTGGGAAGGAGAGATGTCCACTCTGGGTTCAGGGAGAATGAAAGGTGAGTCATTAAGAGAGAGTATTCCTCAAGGATGGAGGGAGGAGAAAGAAAGGGTGGGACACAGCTCTTTTTCCAACCAGAAGCCTAAAGGTAGAAGCAGGAGGGCAAACAGATGCCGGCCCAGAAAATCCCCAGGGAAGCAGAGGCCACAGAAGGTTGGGCCCACCCTAAAGGCTCACAGTCTTAGGGAATGAGTGCAACTTGCTCTTCTTTCATTCTGGATCCTTTGCTACATTATGTCACACAAGAGACACCACCCCAGTGAGACAAAGTAATGGGATTAAACACTACAAATGTCACTGCCAAGGAGTGCCTTGAGAGAAAGTATGCTCTCTCACATGCTCCCTGTCTCTATTGCCTTATGAGTGCTACCTCGGTCATAGCCCACTTCCCTGACTCTCTCTCTCTGGGAATAAGGAATGGGGGAAGAGGGACCCCAGTGACAGGAGGGCAGGGGAAAGGCAGAGATTGATATTGCAAAAGGGTTTGATTAATGGAGATAAAGGTCCATCAGAGGGTGAGCAGAAAACACAAAGATGTGTATGAGGGACTCTGCAACACACATAGGAACCTCCATGTCCAAAGGGAACTGGATCTATCACCCCTGAAGATACCAGATCCCAGGATGTTCCTGGCCATCTTATAATACACTGGCATTCTATTTCCCTCGAACCCACACACATTGTCCATCAGCCACGTTCAACCACATGTGACCCAAGATAACTATGAATACAGCCCAACACAATATCATGAATGTACTTAAAGCTTTACGAGTTTTTTGGTTGTTGTTTGCTTGCTTGTGTATGTGTATGTAACTCGGGTATTAGCTGTGCAGATGATGTTTTGTGGCAATATCAAAAAGACGGACAAACCTGCAAGAGTACTGTCAAGGTATCTGTAATTGTTTGGAGCAGGTGTCATGTTAACAATGCTATCCCACGCACATACAGAACAGATGTAAATGCCATACCCACGGCTTATGACGATGGTTAAGTCTATGGACGTGAGAGTTGCCCCGGGAGCTCTGACTGGGCTGGAAATGAGGTCATGTGTTAGCATTTCGGTGATGCTTTCTTCAAATGACTAACTCCAGCTTCCCTCCGCAGGCTTCAGCCTCACACCCCACACTCCGCCTTCTGTCCAGGTCGACCCTGATGCTTCCCTGACCTAGGTGCTCTCAGCCTATCCTCTTCCTGGTGGATGGGCTCCTTCAGGTTTGGGTCTGGATCACCTCTTCCAAGAAGCCCTCCCTGAAGCCCTAAAGCAGACTGAGACAGCTTCCGTTCCATCTTATGGCCCTTTGGGCAGAACATGCTTAATGTTAATGTTAATTAATGTTAATTAATGTTAATTGCATGCTTAATAACTACACTGACATTAACTGCTAACAGGTCCATCTCTTCCATTAGACTCTTAGTTTCTTTCTTATTAGAGAAACATGTTTATTTTTACCGTTTTCATTTTTGATGCCATTGTGTAAAACATTCTTTGGCAGAGGAGATATTTCCTGTATAACCATGAGGACCTGGGTTTGAATCCCAAGAATCCATAGAAGGCTAAACACACTAGCACTTGTCCTTAACCCTATCTTCCTGTGGGAAGGTAAGCAGCATAGACAGGAGAATCTACAGATGTGTCCAGGCCAGCTAGCCTGGTGAACTCAAGGATGAACGAGAGACACTATCTCAAATGAGGCAGAATTCCAAGACCAACATCTAACATTGTCTATGATCTCTACATGCATACTGTGGAGTATATGTGTGTAGTCTCAAAAACATGAATGCATGCACACACATAGATTGATTTTTTTTTTAATTTTCAATTCTTAGTACCAAGCAGCTTGTTGAACCAAACCATACCAGATTGAAGCCTGAAATCCTAGTAAGAGCCTGAGAGGATCCAGAAACCGCCTTGGACAATGAAAGGTGTGGCTGTGCTGGCACCTGGGCTTGTGGTGTGGGAGGGACCAATTCTGTCTAGATCTGGCTGTGCTTGCCAGAGCCCGAGCTCGCCTTCTGTGGCTCACCTTCAGTATCCCGGCCTGGTCTATAGAGAGCTTATTTAGTTGTAGCTTCATTTGACCTTGTTGGTTTTCTCACTTTCTACAGCACAGTTAAGAGCACAAGAAGGTCAGAATCAGAAGAATCTCATGTCCCAGAGAGTGACTTCTATGTCACCCTCCATTTCTGAGAGCACGGGTGGTGACCCGGTGCCCTGGGCTATACAGTTGGTTCTGCACTTTATCTCACATTGTCATGATGACAGCTATTATTCTTCAGCTACGGTGACTAATAATAACATCATGGGAGAAACAAATGCAAATCACTGAATAAGCAGGTCCTTGTAGTGCATATTAATAATTCAGAGTAACTGCTAAATCTATCCCATGGGTTCCCAGAGTAAAAAGCCTCCAGTACATCCTGAATTCGGCCTTCTTGTCAGGAGTCTGAAGACTACCTTCTGTTCCCAGCATGGCACTTAGAAAGAAGGGTCCTGGCCAGGAGTCCTCACACCTCCTTTATCCTTGGTGTTCATTTCTCTCTAGTTGCCCCTGTTGTGAGTGGCATTCTATAGCCCAGAAAGATGGACTGAGGCCTTACCCAGTAGTACCTCTGAACATAGCCTAAACTGGGAAACACAATCTTTAAGGATAGAACCAAGATGAAATGAGGTCATGGTAGACTAAGCAGATCCCCGTCCCCCATCCAAAGATGACTGTCCTGAAGAGGAAAGAGAGATAGGATACTGAGAAACAAGGTCCAAAGGACCCGTATGGCTCTTATCCATGAGTGCATGTCATGAGATTGGGACAAGGCATATTCCTGGAAGGTGGGGTGACTGTGGGGCTTAGCCCAACAGGGAAGGGAAGAAAAGGTAACGCCCCCAAAAGAATGGAAAATGACGATTTCCTTTGAAGGTGAGAGGGGGCCTGAAGGGTTCATGGATATGCTGGCTAGTGGGAGTTTTGTTGGTTGGTTGGTTGGTTGGTTGGCTGGCTGGTTGGTTGGTTGGTTTGGTTTGGTTTGGTTTGGTTTTTTCAGTTTGACACAATCTAGGGTCATCTGGGAAGAAGGAACTTCAATGGGGAAAATGCCTCCATCTGATTGTGTATAGGCAAGCCTGTTGGACTTTTTCTTCATTAGTGATTGCTGTGGAAGGGAAGCCCCTGAGCTATATATAAAGCAACCCAGTAAGCAGTGTTCCTCTATGATGTCTTCATCAGTTCCTGCCTTCAGTTCTTCCCTTGGCTTCCTCTGGTGATGGACTGTAGCCTATAAGCCAGATAACCCTTTTCTCCCCAAAGTGGCTTTTGGTCAACAGTGGTTATCACAGCAACAGAAAGAAAACGTAGACAATGAGAATCCAATGGTCTGTGCAAATAACAAGGAAGAGGTTTTGAAAATCCCACCACAACCTGTGCCATCTTATATATCTATCCCTTCATGCTGAGAGCATTCAAGACAAGGCAGACATGGCACATGCTGTGAAGTTGGTGGGCAATGCTTATCAGCAGATAAATGCATTTTAAAGGGGAAAACAATCCAACAACCTTGAAAGGCAAAAAAAGCGGAAGGATAGTGAATATCAAAGAAATGATTACCTGCATGAAAATTTACAAACCTAAGGGTAAAGACGTATCAGATGAGATGAAAGGAGGAAAGGACAGCAGTGAGGTAATACATGGATGAAGTGAATGATACCTTTGTTTTAACCTCTGAGGAAAATGTAATGTGCAGGAAGTGTTAGAGAGTAGCTTCAACTGCAGAGACATCTGCTAGAATGTTAATCTCAGGGCTGGGGAAGTGACTTAGTAAAATGTTTCTGCTCAAATTTGCAGAAGCTACATAAAAAGCCAGGCTTGGTGACACATGCCCGTAACCCCAGTACTGGGAGGAGGAGACAGGAAATTCAAGAGTCATGTTGGCAAGCTCATCAAGCCAATCAGTGAGCTCCAGGCTCAGGGAGAGATCAGCCTCAAAAAATAATAATCAGAGCTGGAGAGATAGCTCAATAGTTAAGAGCACCAACTGCTCTTGCAGAGGACCCAGGTTCAATTCCCAGCACCCACACAGTGGCTCATAACTACCTGTAACTTCTTTCAGGGGATCTGACCACTGCAGTCTCTTGGCCTCTATGAGCACCAGGCACACATGTGGGGCACATACACACATATACATACATACATATGTACATACATACAGGTAAAACACCCATATACTTTATATAAAATAAAAATGAAAAAAACGAGCTGATCAATAAAGGAAGACACCTAATATTGACCTCTGGCTTATGCACACACACAAACACACGGAGAGGCATGGACACAGACACACACACATATACACACATGCACATGAAATGTTTTTAAGGCAATGTAATGTGACTAAGAGCCAAGCTCATGGTATATTCCTCGCTAGCCTCATTGGCCCATTCAATGTCTCCGATTGCTAAAGAAATGACCAGTCTCAGAAGGAAACCCCCAGAAACCTTAAAAGGGATCATGATGTCACCTCATTCATTCACTTGACAAGTGTCACTGTGTACCGGGCACAGTTCCTGTCCAGCCTGGCCCCCTCATGAGACTCTCTGTCCGAAACAAAACAAAAACATACCAACTAACAGCAAAGTAAAACTGTTGCCTTAGATGGTACGTGATTGTCCAATAAAAGTAACAGGAACAGTTCTAGCAACTGTGCCTTTTCTTGTGTCCAAGCTATGCAGATCCCCAGCAAGAAGGGAAGTGAGGAGGGGACCTCAGCTAATTCTAGCCATTTAGCTTAGTCCACTTTATTCCAGCATGCAAAGGAGAAAGCCTACACGATGCAAAGATGCCCATTGGAGATGAAGAGTAAACCCGTGGTCAGAAACCCGTGAGGCCCATCCCCTAACTCGTTGCCTGTGAATCAGCCCCGCAGGGCCATTGGCTAGCTGGCCAGTGTTCAGCCTCAGGTTCAGATAAGACAGTGGAGCCGGGAGGGTTGCTCTGCCATGGAGGCTGCTGTCTACAAGCTGTTCGAGGTGCTCACGGGACTTCTTGGCCCTACTGCTCCTGTGATCATGGTTAAAGAAGACTCCGAGAATGAAAGGGTGGAAGGAAGGACCTGAGGCTCTGGTGAGTAAGGACAGTGTAGAGAGGTCCCAGGTGTCCCAGACGTGAGCAAGAGCAGCCGGCAGGGGGAACGGAAGCCATCAGGGTGGCCAGAACAGGCAGATGCCATGTGGATCTGAGAAAAGGGGATGGCAAATGAGGATGCTAGAGTCACTGAGAGAATCACAAGCCTGTGCCAGGCATGCAGTATCTTCCAGATGAATGACAGCCCTAGCAGACCACTGGACTGCCCAACGTTGCACAGCTGTAGCCCACATTAGATCTTTACTCTGGATGACGCAACCTGCTACGATCTAAGGTGGACTGCTCACACTGCCTCTCTACTCTCTCACCGTGACTTGGGCAATTCTTTGCTCTCCAAAGCTCAGTTTTTTGATCGGTAAGAAAAAGCAACAGAAATCCCCCAAGGCCTCTCTCTAATCACACACTATGATTGCCTTCGGATTCTGTACCAACATGGCTCGGCAGCACCCAGCTGGCCTGGGGTTCTGCCTCCATAGGTGCTGAATCCATTCTGAAGGTTGGTCTTTGACTACTCACCAGCACAGTGTGCTTGTAAGCCCGGTGGATCACAATGTTGAAGCCAAACACGGTCACATCCACCTGTTTCACCCACAGGGCTAGAGATGGGTCCCGGTCCTCGTTCTTGGCTGTTACAATGAACTTGGGGAAAGAGTCTGAGAGTGATCTGCTTCCCGTGGTGCAGAGGATAAGAGGGCAGCTGGTCTGGAAGTCAAAGGGGTAGCCATCAAAGGTGAGGTAGTGGCCATAGCCGGAGATGATACAGGAGGCGTCGGTACGGGGCTGACAGTAGAATAAGCCACTCTCTTCCATGCAGTATTCGTCATCCTGGCAGGGAACGGTCTCACAGTGGACACTGTTGTCTGTACCATTGCAGTAGCAGAAGATCTGGCAGTCCTGGTCTACCCAGAAGGTCTCATTGGTGGCAAGTTGATGTCCCTCAAAGTTGCAACCACACTCGCTCCGAGCCACACACTGGCTGCCTAGCAGGGCGTAGCCTTCATCACATTGGCATCCCTCAGAGCAGCTCTCCACACAGATGGGGCCCAGAGTCAGGGTCTCACAGGTCTCAGTACATGTCATGCATTCCTCAAAATGGCTGTTCTCCGGGCACTCTAGAGCTGAGGGGGGTCAAAGAGGAGAGAAGTTCGAGAAGTGAACAGAGGGCAGAGGCAGAAGTGGCGGGGGAGGGGGGGCCACGAGCACGTCTGTGTGACAGCAAACGTGTGTGCAATAACATGTGGGTTCACATTTACGTAGGACAACAAGCTCAATGAAGCCGTATGATTGAGTACTGTCATCCTCACTGGCATGACCTAGGGTCAGGGACCACTTACAGGCTCCATTGTGTACTTGATCTTTTATGCAGAAGATTCGTTGTCTATGAACCAGTACCAAGCACCTGCTACACGTGGGCCCCCTCTCATGCCCTTTTGTGTGTCTGATCTCAGGCACCTGAATTTAGACAAGTCATTTTATCAGTATTCTACAGGTGACGATATGGGAGACCAATGTTGCTACTTGTCTACCTAATCACGAGGCAGGGCTCAAATGGATGTCTTGTGTGTGCTACAAAAGACGCGTGTGATGTGCTACAAAAACACTTCCTTTGTGGTCATAGAAACCTGAGGATGCCGCTCTCTCAGTTCTGGCTTGTGAATATCTCTGAATTCTAGTTTCTCCGTTGCTGATGTTAACTCTCATCGTTGTCGTTGACAGTAGCCATTTATCTCGTAGGATGGTTTGGAGGATCAAGAATTTAATATGCTGAGTGCATAGTAGAATGTTAATAAACGCATGGCCCCATCACCCCTCTGGGCCATCTTTATTTTGAACAGATTGCACTGGTCCAGCGTCTTTCTCTTTGTCTCTTATTTCTCTGCATCTGGCACCCTGTGGTCTCCTTCACCTCCTTACACTGCTCTGTACGGCGTGTTCGCCCTGTCTCTTCTCACACTTTCCTCTGCCTAGATATCGCCCTACAAAGCCAAGTCTTGTGATTCTTTCACACTTCTATCCAAATCCCACTTTGCCCCAGAAGCCTTCCTTGTTGGATCATGTCTCTGTCATAGAAGAGCATGTGCAGCTCTCTGTGAGGCTGTGTGTAAGCACTTTACCCCATGCCTTGGCTGATGACAATTTGATAGGAGCAGAGACAGAATCCAAGAGCACAGAAGAATTCTGCCTACAAGTCTGGGGGCTCTAAAGAGCTTCAAATGTCTGCCCCCCTCCTGCCCGCTGCCACCTCCTCTAGGAAAACAAGATCCTGCTCATAGAACTTTCTTTGCCTCCCAGCTACACCATCCTTCCTTCGCAGTGCCTCACAATCCAAGGACGTGAAGGACACTACAGAGAAATAAATTGCATGAACATAATAGCTCTGCCCACGAGGACCAACTCGACGTTCTGTGCTGTGGACTGAAAGCCAATCTTTTTTTTTTCCCCTCTAGGCTAAAGGACGCTCTCCCTTTCTGTTGACTACAATACCATACGGCTTTGGAGTTGAAGGCTGGTTCAACACTGATTATATATGTCTGGATAGAGAGATTTTCACACTTGTCTCTAAATTATGAATGCTATAGCACTGACTGCAGGTTTATGGGGAAAGCAAATAACATGACTTATTTAAATGGCTGTTGCTTATGACTTACTGTGTTGTCTGGATTTGTCTGAAAGTCTGGAACATAGAGACGTGGAGCAATAAAACCTTCCCCTGCTCCTGAAATCACTCTGGGAAATTACTTAATTGGGGAGCTGGCTTTGCCAACAGGAGGGCTGGTTAAAAATGTCCAAACACAGATAGCATGGTTGTCTCTTTCCAAGCTCAAACAAGCTGTTTCTTGTTTTTAGCTGTCTCTTTCTCCATTTTTAGGACCTGGTCATAATATGCCCTCGCTACTCAGACAGCTGATTGATCACATGTACACACTTAGGTTAATCTCAACAGAGCAAAAGGAACAGACAACCCAGAGGGTGGGCCTAGTGTAAGCCTGGCCTCTTCCCAAAGAAGCCATGCTCCACGTGGGCACCTCCGCCTGAATCCTCCTTTAAATGGCATTTTCACGAGCTGCCTCTACTCCGCTAGCCTGAACGAGGCTTGGTAGAGTGTCTTTCTCAGGAGTCCTCACATCCAGGAAGATGGGGAACTGTTCCAGGCCAGGCTAGACTGAGTGCCACCAAAATGTGCCCTGCATGGTACAAAACAACCCATAAGCATTCCCTGCCAGGCAGAGGCTAGTTGTCTAAAAGGATGACCTGGCAGAAGAAGATCTGGGACAAGGTGATTTGGCAACTCCACACTACATGTGAAATTCAGCCAGAAAGCTGGGTGTGAGAGCTGGGTCAGAATCCATGTTAGAGAGGCCAGAAAAAGGTGGTGTGGGAGAGAAGATCACAGGGGAGGCTTTGGGGAAGTATTTCAAGATTCCGCTAGTAGAACAGTCAGTAGGAACAGAGTAGCTCTCCTGCTGAAGATGACTTTGTGAAGAGTTCAGCTTCCAGACTCACAGCATCTGCTGCTAGTTCTTCTGAAGGAAGCTGAGGCTCCTCAGGAACATAGCTACCCTCTCTTAAATTGACAGCCACGAGGCTAGCTACATACTCGTCAGATTTCTGATGTTCATAAATCAGAGGTTTAAAGATGCGTGTGTGTGTGTGTCTTGTTTAACTTTGCCAAGGGTCTACAGCAAAACAAAGATATTCCCAAGAGCACTGGGTAACTGGCTCCTCGATGTTGGTCTCTCTAACACCCCTCACCAGAAGGAAGTAGAGCTCATTGATGTAAGGGCTGAACGCCACCCAGGAAGGAGAGAATTCAGAGATAAATGTGAGCCTCTTGTTTGATCAGAAGTAAGAAAGTGGAAAAAAGTGCCAACAGAAGCATGGCAAAAGGTTCCTATGGGCCAAGTATGGAACAATTTTAACACCAAAAATGCCTTTTAAATGTGATATGAAATGTAAGGACTTAAAAAAATTAAAATCCGTGTCCATATTGAGGAGGTGAGGTGAGAGAGACAAGGGGTATGAGTGGATGGGTGAATGAACTGAGGGGCAGGAGGGAGAGATGGGGTGGCTCTTGCCTACAATGGGATGGTGATCCTGCCAGGTAACACATGGAAGACAGGGCTGGACCTGAAAGCTGTGAGTCCGTAATCAGAGTGCAAAAAAAAAAAAGACTTAACACAAACCAGACTCGACAGCAGGTGCTGAACCAGGACAGAGACTCTAATGGACAGCAGCATGGGTTCATGTAAAACAACAACAACAACAACAACAACAAACCTCCCTACATTTGCTTTTTTAGTTGTAAGAGAAAAACACCCAAGGCATCTACAGAGGGGACGTTCGACCCACACCTCGGCCTGGACATCAGCTTGCTCCTCATCCACAAGGGGGCAGGCTTGACAGAGCCTCAGTCTGCACGTAGAGCCTGTGCAGGAAGCTGAGTGGGGTGCATCCCTGAGGCTCACCATGAGAGACACACACACCGAGTCTACATAAGGAGCCATTCCATTTTAAAGGGCAAAGAACACTAAGGGATTGTTCCAATCAGATCAGAGGGCACTAAGGAAACATGCACTAACATCTGAACCTAGAATAGATCTGTGCAGAGGGAAAACAAGCATAAAAGGTACTACTGAGTCGGATGACAGAATTGGATTGTGGAGGTTAGCTCCATCTACATTAAATTTCTAAAGTACATAACTGCACTATGCTACATAAGCAAATGTCCTTAGTCTCGGGAAATATCTACTGCAGCTAGTGAGGAGGGGCGACTGGTTGACATCTCAAATGTTCCCCAAAGGTTAAAGGTCTGGTCTCCAGCACGTTGTTGGGAAATGGATAGTGGAATTATAGTCCTCCCCCCCTCCTGTTCATGCAATGAACAGGTTTTCTTCCCCGTCTGCAGCCCACCATGCTGTACCCTCACCCACAAGCCCAGAAGCCACAGGGCTCAGCAACCCTTGAGCCGAGACCCCGGGCCAAAAATGATTCTTCTCTCTTTGTAAGCTGGTCACCCTTAGGTACTTTGTCACAGTCACAGAATGATGATGAAAGGGCCATGCAAATTACTCTCAGATGGGGGGGGGTGAGGTGTAGGGATAGATAGACTGTGTATAACAAGTTTAATCTGGGTAATAACTACAGAGGAATGCCCACAGTTTCTTTGTAACCTGTTTTAAAATCTTTTAAAACAAATGGTCAAACTTAGGGTAAGTTGCGGTAGAGAGATACGCAGACCCAGAAGTTGGAGTCTTTGCGGTTTAGGTTTTGGTTTAGAGCAAGTTTTTAGTGGAATAGAGTGATGTTTAGAAGTCCTGGTCAGGCTGTTCTCACTCTCCTTCAGGGTTCCACCCTCTCTGCCCCTCCTTTCCCCTTCTGCTGCTTCTGATAAGCTGGGTGTTGGGTATCTTGTCTGCTCAGGAGTTGGTCTAATGACTAGTAGAATCACCACTGCCCTTTTGAGAGGGATCACACACTCTGGGGACAAAATGAAGAGCCAGGTACACGGGACTGTCTTAATAGCCATTCTCAGGCTTGCCCCAGGAGAGGCGCTAATCTCCACACCCTGAAAAGCTCCCCAACTGATTGTGCCCTATCAAAATGAATGAGACTCTTCTTTGCCCACGGGAAGGTACCCACAAAACCATCACAAAGGTTTCTGGTCCTTTAACCTGGTGTTTGTGCTTTCCGTAGATAAAGCCACCAGTCAATGGGATAGCTAGTTCTCCACTGTGAAAAGATGTTGCATGTTTAGAAACGAAAAGAAGAGATTTGGAAGGTGTCTCAGTTGATAAAGTACCTGCCACATAGATGTAAAGGCCTCAGTTCAGATCCCAGCATCCTACTAAAGGCCAAGTGGCTATGACCCCAGCACTGGGACACAGAGGGATGCCTAGAGCTCTCTGCTAATGAATCTAGCCAGCCAGCGAGCTTTAGATTCAGTAAGAGACACTGTCTCAAAAGATAAGGCTGGATGACTGGAGAGATGCCTCACGAATTAAAAGCTCACATTGCTCTTGCAGAGGACCCGAGTCTGGTTCTGGTTCCCAGTGTATACATACACACACATACTCACACTCAAGATTCTCATCTTGAGATGAAAATCAAGATGAGAAATAGTCTAGTTAGGGGTAATGGGACCAAAGACAATTTGTCAGAATCCCGTTAAGCTCAGCCCCACTAAGAAGAGGTCATGAGCATGCATCCCCACCCCTAGCCTCCCCATGGTACAGCTCTAACTTACGGCAGAAATCATAGGTCCTCCAGGGGCCCACTTCCACATCCGCATTCTTGCAAGCACTGGCATAACGGGCTACAGAATCGCACAGCTCTGACTCGTTGCCTCCGCTCTGGCACAGGCGGAAGAGGCAGGTGCGGTAGTAGGCCGTGACGTTGACGACGCCGTGGCACTCCAGGAAGGAGCTATTGGAGGGGTCGTTGATGATGCCGCACCGGGAGCGGCCCCGGTAGAACTTGAGCAGCTCAGAGTCATTGTTGCAGGCTTTCAGCAGGTCCCCACACTCGCCGTTGCAGATTTCCTCAAACGTGGTCCAGCTCTCCAAGAACACTGCCAGGTTGTCGGTGCATTTGCCATTGGGAAGGCAGAACTCGTCACTGGCGTTAGCGTTGAAGAAGCCACACAGGCCCCCGGTACAGTTGAAGTACACGGTGGACAGCCGGATGTATAGCAGGCCCACGTCAGAGTACTGAACTGTTACCACGCCCTTGGACTCCACAGTCGTGCTGTTTTTGTTTCGATGAATCTCCAGCCTCCCCGAAGGATGGAAGAAGGGTAATTCCACATCTTGACCATTCAGCTGGAAAATCAAAAGCACCGGCATCAGTGGCAGAGACCTACGGAGGACCCAGCGCTTCTGAGCCTGGCAAAAGGCCGGCTCTGTGCCAGGGCCACCTCCTTGAAAATACCAAGGAGCTGGTGGCATACGGAAACTGCACACAGGCACCAACTGTTCATTCACAAGCTTGTTTCTTTCTTTTGAAAGCCCCGTTTTCTCATTATTTTAGTGTCCCGGCTAGTCCCACAGGAACACACTGAGCGAGCTGTCTTGAGGGACGGTGCTCCTCCTGCTGCCAATCTCCCTTCAGGCACCATTTCCCAGACAGAGCCCTTCCTCCACACCTTCCTGGCTCCTCCTTCTGCCATCAAACTTTAATTTGCCTGTGTCCCAGACCCTTGGGGCGCCTTGAGGAGAGCTAATGTCCAGTGTCCATCTACCTCTCTCTCTCTCTGCTATTCCTTTACTAGATTAATCTCTGTCAATTTACTAATGGGGCCGAGAAACACAGTCTTTTCCTTCTGTGGGTTGAATGATGGTGATGGTGTTTTCCAAATGCCACTCGATTCACATCAGACAGACAGAAGGGAGAATCCTTTCCTGGCACCACCTCATCTCTGCCGCATCAGCTGTGGGACCCTCATTTAGCCCCTTGGCACCTTCTATGGAATCAAACATTGCCCTAAGTGATCCTCAAGATTCCTTCCAGAATTAATGAGCCTGGACGCCTGATCATGGGAAAATTAGCCCATGCCAGAGGGATAGAAGGCAGCATGGGAGGTACCCCTACATTGTGCCATGAATTTCGTTATTACAGCATGAAGAACAGAAATGACAGCAGCCACCCTACATGCCCTTAAATCTCCCTTTGAAGCTGTGTGTCCTTGGAGGAAGTGTCTTAACCTTTCAGTGCCTTGGCTTTGACAGCTAGATGATAAAGGTGATGCTACAACCCACTTCTCGAGAAAGGCTCCGGATAGTGCTTGGCACGTAGCCATTTATGAGAACTTGCTCTTACGAAGAGTGAGTTTCACTCTATCTAATTCAGAAAATTCCAACCTCGGCTTCATTTCTCCTCCTCCTAGAGTCTCATTTTGGGCCAATCGTTAAAAAAAAAAAAAAAAAAAAAAAAGAGCCACCATATGAGATCCATGTCCATTTTTTAGAATCAACTCACAATCTTCCTCACAGCCAGAGGAAGAAAGCCAGGCCAGATGAAAAGGGCAAGTTCCGTCACTCCATCCGAAGACCCTCGAAGGAAGCAAGGAAATCTTACCTTGACTTCCAAAGCCCCAACTCCTCCTATCTTGACCTCTTGTTCAGCCACGAGGATCCGAAGACCCCGGAGCCAAGCAGGCCCTGCATCAGGCTTCTTCTTGTTGATGTCAATTTCCAAGTACTCAGGACGCTCGGGGCAGGTCTTGAGCAGTGTGTATGAGAACTCGGAGGGGAATGCGTAGGCGGCCCCGTCAAACGTGTGCAGCACCTGGTTCTGGCTGAGCAGGCACACCGTCTCCCGCTTGGGGAAGCAGCCCTGGTAGCCATCCTCCACAGCACACACCTCCCCGCTCCGGCAGGTCTTGTTGAAGCAGTAGACGTCCCCTCCCTCTTCGCATAAGCACTGCACCGTGCAGTTGGCCGTGGCCCAGAAGAACTCCCCCATGCTGTAGTAATGGCCGTCGAAGTCACAGCCGCACTTGTGCAATGGGACGCACTGGCTGGTGCTCAGGACGAAGCCCTCGTTGCACTCACAACCTTCCGTGCACGGTGTGGCGCAGTTCTGAGAGGCCGTCAGGTCCGAGCAGGTGTCGGGGCAACTACTGGTGCATACAGAGTAATGGCTGAAGCTTGGGCACCGCACGGTGGACGCTGGTGCGGAGAAAGGAAGACAGCTCAGTCACGGGTGAGTAGATTCGAATCCAGCCAGCACAGGGACTTGGGGTGGGGGTGGGGGATAACAATGCTCCTCCCGTATCATTCAGGCCCCAGCGTGAAGGTCACGTGGCCACTTACTGAAGAAGAGACTGAAGGGGACACCCTTACGTACTGACACCATACTTTTCTCTAGATGTTGGGGCTGGGAGCCTTTCCCTGAACTTGAACTCGCTGAAATTTCACTTTCAGGTTGTCTGTCTTTACTAGATTAGCGCTCCTCCTCAACTGAGAGTTATTACTTAGCGATCCATGGTCATGAACATGTTTTCAAATCCTCCACCAAGGGCATAGGAAATTTCTTGATTTTAAAGAGCATGGCCCATTCTTAGAAGGAAATAAAAAGTTTCAGGAGAAATGAAAATTGCACCCGTTAGAGGAGCAATTTGAAGATGTGAAATTTCAAACAAGAAGGCACTTAAAATACCTGAGTGTGACCGAGGCAGACTGTGGAAATGAATTCCTGGGACATTAAAAATGAGAAAGAAGCCGGGAGAGTGGCAGAGACTGTGTGCCTGTTCCTCTGGGAGGCAGCTGCCTTCTGAAAGCTCTCTGTGCCTTAGAAGCTTGCTTCTCTTTATTTCAGAGTATTCAAATCTACATAAATGTTTGAGTTTAGTTGAATCTAGCAGGTGTAAGCCTAGTAAACCATTAAATATAATTCATTCGAATAAAAGACACACAGACAGAGAGAGGCCGAGAGAGGAGAGAGAGGTACAAGAGGAAAACCATTGGGAAAATATACAACCATTATTCATAAAAATGTAGTTGGGCAATTTGGATGCTCTTGGATTATATAAGGCTCAAAGAGAAGCCATATCAACTTGAATATGAATTATGAGATGGCTGCTCTGGGTATAACAGAAGCTGGTCAGTCAGTCACACGGCAAGAAAGATACACTGTCTCCTGGTAGTCTGACCAAAGCGCTGAGATTTGAATCTGACACATGATGATTTATGGGAATCCAACCCACTCTTGTGGAGGGGAGCTCCCTCCGGCCTTGGAATTCAGATAAACTTTTAAATCTCACCTCCACAGACTCTCAAAGGCATACGCAGTAACTGTCTCTTTACTTATCTGAAGGGAACCGAGGACCAGAAAGGAGACAACTTATTATTGTGTTTCTACAGAAGAAGAAAAAGGGAGGTTTGAAGAGGATAATGGAGTAGAAAAAAACAGTTAAGACAACTAAACAGTGTGGGGAGAATGTCATCCAAAAGCCGATCGCGAAAGAACCTGGATTCTCCCACCGACTCCAGGTGTCTCCTTACCACTCCTGGCTAGGCAAGAACAGGGCTTCCTCATTGATAGTCTATATTCCCTGTCCACAGCCCTTTCTCTGAACACAGCAGAGGTGATGCTGCAGAATAAATGGCACAAACCATGAAGGTTCCAGAGGTGGGGACCAAAGCAAAGGAACTAAAGAAGTCTCCACACAGGAGGGAAGCCACTCCTCTGTGCAGGCTCCGTCTCCTAGGCCAGCACCTGTACTTCCTCAACAGCTACTCCAGCCATGGAAGCACCTCAGCCTGGGTCATCTATGCGCTGCCATCCCCAATATGTGGTTTCCTCTTCTTAGGTATTTTCTGTCATTCATTTCCTGTTTCTAGATTCCTTATGCTCATCAATGGCATTTTGTCTCCTGGTTATGACATTGGGAGGGGCAAAGCAGAGATCTCTTCGCAGTTTAATCTGTATAATTTGTGATATTTCAACACTACCCTCACTCTTGGACTATGGGTCTGGAGGAGGCCTGAAATCCTATCCCTTTCATGGAACGGCATGCCAGCTTACCACACCCAGTTTGGATTCTCCAGTCTCCGATTGGGATGCCCAGGGCTTGGCACACCAAGGCGTAGGCCTGAATGGCCTGGCAGAGGAGTGTGCCGTTGTCCCTCACGCTGCACAGGTCGTACACACAGCTGTGCACAAAAGCCGTGGCATCCACGACAGTGCCACACTCCCACAGGGGACCATCCGTCTTGTTGAGGAAGCCGCAGTAGTCAGAACCAAAGTAGAGGGCTTCAGTGGCAGCATCGCACTGAGTGCAATTGTCCACACAGCCAGAGCCACACTTCCAGTCGGCATGGTAGACACGCCAGCTCTCTCCCAGGTCCAGCACCGACATGGCGGGCCTGCCATCTGGGCGGAGGAAGTCATCCAGTGGGTTTTTATTGTAGTTCCCACACAGCCCGCAGGTGGAGTTTATGTAAGAGCCTGGGATGGAAATGGAGGCGTAGTGCTGGCCATCAAACGTCACTAAGAGCCCAAAATCTGTTTCCACAGCAGTAGACATGCCACTCTGGTAGATTTTCACCGCCCCCAACTCTAAGGTGACGGGCAAAGAAGTCACTAGGTCATTAACCTGCCAACAACAGTAACAGTAAAAGGCAGGTGAGCAGGTGGCCATGCAGGTGCTCCAGTACAGGTTGGCAAGGGACAGCAGGACAACTGTTTGGGAGAGAGTGGTCACCCCACGTTTCCAGGCTTCCGCGGGCTTACCTCTTACTGTGGCTAATGTCCGGGGAGAAACACTTAGGTAACGGTAGGCTGTGGGCCAGACGGCACTAGGCATTTGTGCTCAATAGCTCTGACAGCTCTAGTGCCAATGTGCATGCCTCTGGGGACTGGCTGGCACCATTCTGGCCTCGCTCTAGGCTGACTTCAAGTGCTTGACTGAGAACTGGATCACCTTAATTTCCCTTTTTTTTTCCCCCTCTGAAGAACCATTAAGTCATGTTTTCCATGACCTCCTCTCTGCCCTTTGAACCCACTGACCCTCCTGCCAGAGGACACGTGGTTGTACCAACTTTGATATGCTGTTGACCTTGGAGACCACCCTTGGACTTTACTCTAAGCATGTTTGACTATAACTACCTTAATTCTGACTGCATCATTCAATCACTCAACAACAGTAAATCTGAATACTTGCTAAGTCCCAAGCACTATGGCAGGATCTAAGGATAGGGTTAAAAAAGTAATTCATCCTTGTTCTTCAAGGGGCTCTCAGCCTCCTGAAGAAAAGGAAACACAAACAGATATTTATAGTTGTCAGTCTTAAATAGGAATCAACGGATGCAATGGGAGAACCGAGTGAACACTTAGCCCAGCCTCAGGGACTCGTGCAAGGTTTTTGAAGGCAGTTAAATCTGACTTGAGTTGTTAAAGATAACCTCAAGTTGCCAAAGAAAGGCACCCTGGGGTGGGTGTTGAGCAGAGAATTCTGGGACAAAAGAGTAAAGGCAGGGGATTAGAGCTAACTGGGTGTGATGAGGTCAGTCATAGGATATTCAGAGGGAGCTAGTAGCCAGAAATGGAGATGAAGACACAAGCCAAACCCTGGGGCTTCTCTGGTGTCACGCAATGTTCCACAAACTGAGGGTTATCAACAAATAAATTGGTCAAGATTCCATTCCTTGTGGAACCTAGATTTTACCTAGCTAGACTATGCACTGGTAACAAAACAAAGGCATACAACACCTAATGATGTGCGACTGAGGATTATAGACCCCAGTGTTCAGAAAGAAGTGAATGATGTAAGTGAATGATGACAGCACAGCTCCACGGCAAGGTGACCTCTGAGAGAGGAAGAAGCCTTGGACTATGGGACTACAAAGAGGGATCAACAAAGAGGTGGGGTGTGTTTCTGGGTGCTGTAGACATCAGGGTCTCCATGTGGCTGAGCAAGAGGGGGCAGCAGTAGCTGCTGTCAGGCAGGGTAACAGCCAGAACGAGACAGGGTTTTCTTTGGCTTTAGCTCTGAGCAAAGTGTTGAGCCAAGAGGGTATTTAAAGCAATGCGTCCACAGGATCTGACTTCCTCTTTGAAAGAACGCCTCTGGCTCCCACACTGAGAACAGACCTTGAAGGGCCTATAAGCCTTGTTAAAAAAACAAAACAAAACAACAAGACAACACAAAAAGAGCTGAACTTCTACTCAGTAGGGAGAGAGCCCCTGAAGATTTGTAAACAAAGAAACAATACAGGCAGATTTGCATTTCAGGAAGCTCATCCCCACCAGGGCTGGCAGGAAATACTTGCCAAACTTAGTCAAGATGAGAAGCAAGGAACCCAGACAGACAGCTGCTGCTGCCAGGGCCCAAGAGAAGCTAGGGGTAGAAGCTAAACCCAGACTCAAAGTGGGAGGGACAAGCTGTGCAGCCCACTCAATTTTCCCTCACAGTTTCTCCTGGGGTTGACTAAGAACTGGGGGACATCTAGAGAACAGGAAGAGGTGACTTGAAATGCTTCTAACAGAGTCGAGTTTATCTTCACACTAGGCTTAGCTTCTGAAGATGCTCCTTTTCAAGGGCTGGGGTGGATTGGGTACTCCTGCCAGAGCGCTTAGTGCTCTTGACTTTAAATGCACATCAACTTTCCAGGATGACCTAGACTCATATTGGCATACAGAAAAACAGGAATTGCACCTTTTATGTCGTCATTACATTCTGAGTTGGAAATGATACTGCTCTCAAGGTTTGCTGACATGCATGTATTCTCTGAGATTGAAAGCTGACCCTCAACAGAATTACCCTTAGCAGTCTACTCACAGTGATGTAGGCTTTGATTAGTCTGTGCCTCAAAACTCTGATGCCTTCTGCTTAGTACTTAGTTCCAAAGGCACTATTACACTTTTTTTTTAGGTATTTGTCATAGCAGCACCCCACTCCTGGTACCAGTGTTCTGTCTTGCCTGAGTTGCAATAAGATATTTACAAACCACAGAATATTCAAGAAGCTGGAAAATCCAAGATAGGAATGGCAACACTTTGTTTGTAAATGCCAGTTTTCTGGTTCAAGGTTGTGCATTTATGTGACAGAAAAGGCAAATTAGCTTTTTATGGCCTTCTGTAGGGCACTAATCATATTCATGAGGGTTCTTGCCTCATCTTTTAATTACTCCCCCCACATTCCATCTTCTAACATGAGAATGTATAAATAGAACATCAGCATATGAATGGGGAGGGCATAAATCTTCAGACTGTGGCAGTGGTAGGAGCCTGAACAGCCTGAGAAAGAAACTGTCCTGCAGTTAGAAATGGAAAAACCAAGGAGTTGGGTCATTTGCCTCTCTATTTCAGGTAGGGTTAAGCCAACAGGAGTGCAGAAAGCCATTCCATAAGGAAGGTCAGCCTGCCAGAGTACTAAGCAAGTACCCCTGTCTGTGTTGAGATGGGGAGAAGTAAATCTCCAAGTTTGGTATAATTTCAGATTCTAAGCACATCGATTGCTGGGTGCTTCCTTTCCTCTCAGCTAAGTTCCAGCTCCTAGTGAGGAGACAAAGTCACCTATGCCTCAGGAGAAGCCACCAGTCTCTGGGTTTTGCTGGAGTCCCTGTACCCCTGAGCCCCACAGGGTTCCCAATCTTTATTCGCATTCCATGACAGTTGGCCTCAAGTTACATTTGGAGAGCTTTGCTCAGGGCACAAGAGCACATGGCACTCTCTTCACTCCTGCCACAGTTTAGTCACCTTGTTTACGCTCCCCTAAGGCTTAAAGCAGGACTCCTAGAGAACAGTAACCTTGACCCAAGATTTATTGGTTCATTCCTACCTTTAATCCCCTAGCAACAGGCAGATCTCTTTGCTTTTCCTTCTCCTTATGTTCTAGGCATTTTTTCTTGTCAACAGGTCTCTCCCAGGATATACACAGGAACAGGTTGAGGGGATAGAAGAGGAATCACGAAGTGTAGGTCTTGGAAATGGCAAGAACTAGCATGTGCTGAATTCCTACTGTGTCAGGCTCTGTGCTGAAACAAAACCCTCTGTTCTATTTTTTGTTCATGAAACCTTAGGTTCTTATCATCGTCTCCTTACTTTAATTGAGGATGGAGCTGGTGACAGAAGCCTGCTGAGGTCCAAAGCCATCTTTTACCTCTCGTTCCAGCTGCCTGTGTCAGCTAGGTGTGAAGGCAAGCAAGTCCAGGCTATAGTCTAAGTGCCTATATCTAAGGGGCACTACTTCTCCCACTTACAGACAAACAAACAAAATGAAGCTATAGTCCACTTCGATGACAGTGAAGGCACAGGTACTGGGTAGTTCCCACTTCAGAGCCAGAGATCTCCACCCCCTGTGGGCTAGATGGCCTGCCCATCTCCCTCAAGTGCCCTAAACCATTCTGGTTCATGTGAGAGAGAAACCAGAAAACATACAATCACTGGAAGACATTTGCTAGGCATGGGTGCCGAGTTAGGCTGGCTTTCTTCGAGCTTCATTAGCATATGTAACCCAAGTTGTTATCAGATTTGATCATTTGAGAATGGATTCAGTGGAGAAAACCCCATTGAAAGGATGCTGCTGCCAACCCGAGAACTGGAGACCCAGCTTGAGAAAGAGGAGGTTTGCAGGGACACCACTTCGGCCACTCCAGGCTCGGCACAGTATGGCTAAGAAGTCAGCTGCTTCCCAGGAGTCCTGGGCTCCTTCCTGTTTCCTGGGCCTCTCCCTGGCTGTCCCCACATCACCCTGGGTTAGAGCTCTGCATCTATCTAACCACCCTGCCTAGCGCAGCAGGTGTACTCAGAGGCAATGGAAACCATTTGGCAAAAGGAAAAGGACGCTGTTGTTAGCTTGCAGTTGGAGTCACATAACCTTTTCTTTCTGAACCATTGATATTCACATCCACATCTCCCTGTCGCTACAGAAAATTGAGGAATCCATGCCCTACGCCTGGACGGTGGAACAGAGCCATGCAAAATTAGCAGATCGGTTGGGCCTGAAAGAGATGGCAGTGTCCTTTCTTTCATTAAAAAAGAAAAAAAGGAGAAAAAAATCTGAGTGTGAGAAAAAAAATTTTAATCAAAATGGAAAGTAGAGACGAAGCGTGACACTTTCTTTTCAACTACTGGTATCATACACATCATTTTTTCCTTTTTCACAACACAGGCAAGTTGGGAAAGCTAGTGAAAAAAAAATTTAGCCAGAAATGCATCTATCCACAAGGATAAAGATGATGCTCAATGGCACTATATAAATTTACAATGGACAAACTCCAAACTTCTGTACTAGAATCCTTCACTGATATATGAACTTGTCCTTAGAGAGACTAACCAAATAGCAAGTGAATTGGCATTTCAACCATGGCCATAGCTCACTTTGCTAATTATAAAGCGGTTGAACTGCACAGACTTGAGAATGGCAGAGCCGGAAGAAGTGGAATTAGTTCCCTGTTTTTGCCTTTTGTTGGACATGCTACAGTAATTAAAACTACAACGCATTTTGTATAAGTTCTGCTTGATAATCTATTTAATGACCATACATCAGGATTAAGGATTGCATGGGATATAGCAATCACCCTTGTGGTCTCCAAGTTATGATTGCTTGGATAAATACATGGTTACCACAAGGTCTTCATTAACATCATGAAAATTGAGGGCTCCACTAGCTAAGTAATTGCTAGTAGCTTCTGGCTTTCCCTCTTCAGTCAATGCTCCTGAAACAAGAGCCATTTACATATGCTAAACAGGCCAGCAGAGATTTGTGTTTTCCTCTGTCAGTGTGGGCAGAAGTGTGTGTGTGTGTGTGTGTGTGTTTGTGTGTAGGGGAGGGGATCTGCAGAGGGGCATTTGGGTAAAACTTTGTTGTGATATTCCCATATAGGACTCAGTAAGGACACCACGAAAATCAGTCCAGGGCGATGCCTGTGAAGACGTCAACCAATGTGGAAGTTTTTCTGTGAATAAAACAACAGTTCTTGGGCAAACAGCATTGGAGACTGAACTGGGTTGAGGATGACCCCAAGGCTATACTGTTCTAGGGTTAGGCACTCTGGGATTGCACTATGTAGCCTGGGCATGACCATAGGACTTTAATTATTGCAACCAAGTCAATAAGAAACTAAGCTTGTTACTGTGACTTCTGAGAGACACATACATGGATGTATGTGAATACATGTACAAGTGTAAGCATGTGTCCACCTGTGAGGAGACTAGGAATGTGAATATACCTTTTTTTTAAAAATATGGTCTTACTATGAGGCATTTTCACAAATAAACTTTGGCTTATTAAAGCATCTTCCAAGCAGGAAAAACATCTAACTGTTTGAAACTATGGAAAGACAAACAGCAAAAGAGTAGACAGAGGGAGGTTTGCCCCAAGCTTAAGCACCTCTGGTCTCTTCATTTCCCCAGGATGTTTGGAAAGGGTCTTACCTTGACTTTTCCATAGCTTCCTTTAGGAATGAGAATCTTGTAGCCATTGACCTCAACAGAGAGCTCCTTCACCCACGAGACAGCAGAGCCCCCTCGGTGCTCATTCTTGGCCTCCACACTGAAGAAGGGGAGGCTGGAGGTCTGTAGACACTGTCGGGCCAACAGGTAAGCACAAGAGCCTTGGAAGTGGAAGAGGAAGCCATCAAAGGTGTGGTAATGTGGCTCTCCAAACACCACACAGGTGCTTGTCTCCACGGGGCTGCAGTAGAAGAACCGGCCCTTGGGTTCGCACACCTCATACGGGCTACAGGAGGCCTCCTGACAGTAGATCTCATTGTTGAAATCCAGACAGCGGCACTTGATGGTACAGTTCAGGTCATCCCAAAACACCTCCCCTCGACGAAGGAACTGTCCTGGGAATAAGGACATCAGAGCCAACACTTACTGAGTACTTCCCCTCTATGTCAGATACTGGGATAAAAACTTTGCTTGGATCATGCCTTCTCTTCCCATTTGCGAACCCACTTAGGTAGGTGTTGGAATATAGTCTGGTGCTTTGTACTTGTTAATTGCTTGCCCCCTGAGATTCTTACTCTTTACGAGCAAACTGTTATGTACCCCAGGTATTGCTGTTTAACCTTTTCTAAAAAATTATTCCTGACTGGCTGATTAAAAGGCCTAAACCTGGGCAGGGCAGAATGAGGTAGGTGTGGCCAAAGTTTTCGGGCTTTGGGAAAGGAAAATCATGGGAAGGAGACAGATGGGAAGAGAGGAGAGAGGAGGATGTCATGAGAAGGACGTCACGATGGATTAGCATGGAAAGAGAACCATGTGGGCTGAGAGGAAAGACTACAAGAATGGTGTGGATGGAGGGGGTGATCTGGAGAAAGGATAATCAAGTATTTACGGAATTATGGATGGGAGACGGGCCAGACAGGAAAGATTAAAGTGGATGACATGGGATGGGGCTGGAAGATATGAGATACTGAAGGTGGAATATCTATCTGCCCAGCCCAAGGTAAATAAGGCAATTATAAAATCTAACAGGTATCTGTGTCTTATTGATTGTAATGGCAGGTTAAATAATACTGCCGTAATAATTTTAGGGCTAAAAATAATAAAAATTATTAGCTCAATGCCTTTAATTTACCACAACAGGTAGGGATTACTCACTGTCACCCTCATTTGACAATCAGGGAAACTGAGGCTTAGGGGCAGTTGAATTTGAATAATTCATTCAACACTGCTTAACAGCTTAGCCAAGATTCCAAGCTGAGTGAGTCTGAATCCAGTGCAAGCTGCTGGCATTGTCCCCTCCCCAGCTGGTGAGCGAGCCCACATTCAAGCACAGACACATTGCCTTCATCTGTGGGAAAGTCTCTGACACACAGGAGCCATTTCCTTTTCAAGAATATGAGCAAGGGCATTCCAAAAACAGATGCAGCGGATAGCAACAGAACTCAGCTAGCAGTTGCTTATTTGCTAATTTGTTCTCTCAGTCAATATAGTCTTGCAGCATGTTCCCCAAAAGGTCACCATCACAAATCACGAGGCAGACATAAATTCCAGCTTCCTGGGAGTATTCTAGAAAAGACTGACCTCTCTGTGCTACTTTCAAAGGTTCATAAATCCTACAGATGCTGCTTGGGCTGAACTTAAACCCTTACAAGTTGCCCTTCCTGCAGCTCTAGGCCCTGCCCAAGTCTGGTAATCCTCTCTAAATTCTGAAGAGAACTTTCTGACCAAGTCTAGGTCAGGAGAAGGACCAGGTCATCAAGGACAATGGCTTCAAGGCATGTGCTAATTTTTAATAAGTATTCACTCCCATTTATTTGGTGGATATTTAATCTTTAAATCATTACCCTAAATAGATTATCTAACACACACACACACACACTCCTGAATATCTGGCAAGTTGTACAAGCTTATCGGTTTAACCCTAGCAGAAGGCAAGGGTACATTAGAAACAGTTCTCTCTATATTTGTGCAACAAGAACGTGTATCAACAAGCAATTATGCCTCCTACCTGTTGATATTTGCACCTAAAAGGAGACAATAGACACATTCGTATTCCCAGTAGGCTGTATGCGTCAGCCCTTAAAACAACCTTAAACCCTCCAGCACTTTGGCACAGCTCAAGGTCGCATATATTATGAGAACATTTTCTAAGTATCATTTCCAGTCTCTGTGTTTCCAGGCTTCCAATAAATGAGAGCAAAATGTCTCTGAATGGAGGAGGTTTGGACTAAAAGGTAGATGCTCTGTGATAATTTTGTTTGTGAAATGATGATTTAATAAGCCAGCTCTATGGAACCGGGCGGGTCCCTTGCTTTAACCCAGGCCAAATCCCGATCTCATTAGATTGAGAGACGTCCAGTGGCACATAAAAATGCACAAGTACTGTGTGGATGTGGATATTGAATTTGTCCTGCATATGAAACCCAAACACATAATTCAAAGGGGAAAGAATGCAGTGAGAATGGGGACATTGTACACAGCTGGCATCGGGCCATCTCCGTCTGCTGCCAGCCAGTGTTGTCCATCATCACAGCGTTCGCTCCCGGGACACAGGCGAGAGGCCGTCACCGAGAACTCATGTTCAGTCCAGCCAGTGAATTCATCAGCTCTTGGATGGAAGGGAAGAAGTGTTGGGGAGAGAGTCTTAGGATCGCATAAAAGGGTGAGAGATGAGGAGGCAAGGAGACAGACTCTCACACCTATGGTAAGTAGCGCTGTGTTGATCCTCCCACAAGGGAGGCGATCGCAGAAATTATGGGGGACTTTGGGCCTAGAACCCTTTCCATCCTGTTTAATACCCACTTTGCTTCATAGTATTTACTTGCTATTCCAGCAGGTAAGACTTCAGAGTCCCCAAGGCAAAGATGCCCAGGTAGGTAACCTTGCCTTAGGGCAAAGTCAGAGGTTAGGCAGTCAGGGGGAAGAAGCAAAAGGCAGGGGAACTTCAGACCAGATGAAACTGGCTTTTCTCGATATTGAACGTTGAAGCTGAGTTAAGAGATATGTCTGGCAGCAGAATATATAGACCATGCTCTCTACCCAAGGACGAGAGATCTCCTTATCATGATACAAAAGGTTCTTACAGATCTGCCATCACTTTGTCCAACGCTCCTGTGTTTCCATGCCACCCTGTACCGTGTGTTCTCTATGTGCTACACCATGTAACCAATACTCATATGTCTATTTCTTCTACCATAGTATTATCACAGACAACTATAATACCTGCTGACATCTCTGCTGCCCGAAGAGCAGCTGGGGTTCAATGGATCTCTCTTACATTGTTCTTCAGAAAGATAAACTAAATGGACAGGTGGCTTGGTGGGTTAGTGGATAGACAGGTGGAGCCATATGAATAGACAGACTGAGAAGAAGAATAACACAGGATTGGGGGATGAGGGATAGGGGAATGAGTGGATAGAAGGGTGGATGGAGGTGTGGCGCTGAAGGGGGGGATGTTGGATGGGTAGGTCGCTAGGCAAGTGGCTGGAGAGGTGGATGGACGGGAGAGTAATGGAGATGGCTGGGTGGCTGGGTGAACATCAGATAAACAACTTTTCACTTGTTGCCGTAGCCTCTACGACCACATGCAGAGATATTAACCAAAATCCTGTTTCCTGGATACTTTTGAATATGAGGAGGCAGGAATCAATACACGCCGATACTCCTGTGAGAACTCCAGGGCTTGTGCACATTTGAAGAGATTTGGTAGTTGAGAAAAATATGCCACACTGCAGAGGCTAATGTGGTGGGAACCCGCCGAGGAGGAGCCTTCAGATGGACCTGGAGCAGCTTTGACTCCCCAAACCCCTGCATGTCTTTCTACCCCTGAGAGGATTAGAAACACCCCTAAAGCCCTGCCAGTTCTTTCTCCTCATACTAGGAGCTGCCGATTTACCATTGCAGGGACCTGGCGACAGTCCAAGTTCACCCACTCCTGTGGAGCTACAGAGTGCAGACAGCAGAACAAGAGTAAAGATGAAGAGAGAATCTTAAAATGGGGTTGGGGGGGACTACAACAACAACAAAAATAACGCGAGACAGGAGGGCTCCCTTCTGTCCATCTGGCTGAGAAATCACTCAAGGCCCTGCCTCGCTCGCTCTGGAGAGATTCCAAACTGGTAAGGCAAGGGCTTCGGAAGTGTACCACATACAGCGCTGCTCCCGGGGTGATGAATGTATGTGCTAAAATTACCTTGATCTCCATCACGAAGCTGAGAGATGTCAAAAGAGTAAGGCATCGAGAATGAGTCTGCCCCATGGCCCAAAAGCTCTCCTGTCAATCTAAGAGATCCCAGCCCCAGCTCTGTCAGAGAAAAGAGGGAAGCTTTTTACCTCTGGAGGTACAGCCATTGGCCGGGTCAATTTCCTTCCCATCAACTTTAAATGCCCAGCGTCCCGGAACGTTGACATTTGTGGTTTCTTGAATATTTACAATCTCAGGGGTCCTTGACCCCGGAAGGCTGAAGAAATTCGTGAGGTTTCCGCCATTAAATCCCGCCTGGAGCACGCACACACACACACACACACACACACACACACAGAGAGAGAGAGAGAGAGAGATTGAGATTGAGATTTTGAGCACTCATTATCCCTGTTGGTTAGCTGACCCAACTTCTTTACTGCAAGAACTCAACACACTTGGAAACAAAAGATTACTTTTTTTCTGGATGCCACAAAGCCGCCATTCAAAGTGTGAAAGGCCTGCTTAGTTTACTCCATACCCAGAGTAAAGTATCAAGGCTGGACAAGGCTAGCCCCTCAGTGCACCCACAAGATCAGACTCCTGGTTCTAGAGCAAAGGTATTAGCAGGACTCTGTCTCTGATGCTGAGCCAATCAAGCAAGGGATGTGGCAATTCAAATCTACGAGAGGATTATACCGAGAACCCCTTACCTGTGCCATCACACCTCCAAGGCCTGTCAGAGGGTCGCCACCACTCGCTGTCCCAGTAGTCCAGTTGATTTCATAGTAATTAAAGAGTGTGAATGTGTAGGAGCCGTCAGACACCAGCACGGCCTGGAAGGTGTTCACCTGCAAAACGTGCAGAAAACCTCATGATTCATGTTCCCAGGAGCTCATCACCCAGTGGTGGCTCCCCTCTCCACCACTATCCCCTCCCCCACCAACAACCACGATGTACCCTCCAGACCCCAAACAGCTCTGAACTGCACTGCAGCCCAGCCCTTACGCTTTGTCTTCTCTCGAAATTTGTTCTCCCCTCCAGTGCAAAAAAACTAAGATGTGTAGGACTGTGCATCCAAATGAGAAATTGCCTGAGATAAACCTGGAGTCTGACTCAGTGCCCCTGCCTTCCCCCAACTCTCTTGGACCAAAACAAAAGATTCAGAGGCCGCATCTGAGCATGCGATCACTTGGGATCACCTATAGATGGCAGCATGAGAATAAAGTATAGGAAAGAGTCAAGCCAGGGGCCTCAGCACAGCAGATCCGGCAGGGTAGGGCAGGGAGGGACAGACACAATGAACCCAAAGCTCCATTAAAGTGGTCCTCTGGAGTGGGCTCTCTCTGTTCCTGGAAAACATCGCTAGTGTGGATGAGATGTCTCCCCCTTTTAAAGATGAAAGTTGGAGAAGTGATTTTTAAGAAGCACTTTCTGGAAAGAAATTGTACCTCTAATTGAGCACTTATGCATTACTTTGAATCTGTAAAATCCTCAGTGCTCAGCTGTAACTCAGACCGAAGCGAAGATGGGCAATGGCTTGGGTTCATTCCACTTAGAGCTAAGCAACTAAGGACTATGTGAAATGAGCTGTTGGAAACTGGGCAGCGGAGACAGGGCTATGGAACGTGGGATTGCAGCCAGAGCATACAGCCTACCTCTCAGAGTGTGCTCACTCAACGCTGCCTTAAATCTTAAAATTTTAAGAGGAAAGAAATGTTATAGGAGTCCGAACATTGCAAATGGTTCTCAGATATAAGCTGCATCCCACTTCAGCCTTTACTGTTTCCCTTTCCTACTCCCTACCCTTGGACCTGCGTATTCAGGATAGAATTAAAAGAAGCAGTTAAGCCCTTTCTCTATCCCAGCCTCTTCCCAACTGCCTGATAGAATCCCAGTTAACATTCTGTACAAGAGCAGAGGAAGACCCAAATTCCTATCCTGTGTAATCAGACTGGGGTGAAGGATCTTGGAAACCCATTCTAGACAGTCCCAGGGAGCAGGACCTTGCTAGTAAAGAAAAGCCCTTTTTATAAAAGAGAGCCTTCTCCTCCAGCCCTGTGCCTGCCACAGCCGATGGTGTTTATGATAGAGTTGGCTGGGTATATGGCTTCATTCTTTGGGTCCATTCAACAAAAGAGGAAAGTGGGACAAAGAGGTTTCTACAAGATGACTAGTGAGGCCAGATTCAAAGGATAGATGCAAAGTCAAGGTCATGCAAGGTTTGAAGCTAGACCCTTTTCATAACATGATTCCCCTTCAGAACTGAATTTCTATCAACATTATGTTGGAAATACCTTCAGCTCAAGCAAGTCTTGAGAGCAACTCAGAAAATTACTTCATCACTTCTTACTCCTAAACCAACCAGCCACCCAAGACTGACTGTACACACTCACCCCTCACCTGCTCTTTGCTTATACACTCATCCTTATACACACATATGAGTTTTCCAATGCTCAGTCTAAGACCTTTCTAGATCTGTTTTTGAACAATCTTGTTTTTCAATAATTCTTATGTCAATTTCTTATGACACTCCCTGTGGGAAGCAACTGAAGAGAGAGTTGAGGAGCCACCCTACAGAGTTCATTGTGAAGCCGTTTCACTGTTCCTTAGGGGGTTTGAACTCCTATTAGTGTCGCCCTGGAGCACAGCACTTGTGGAATTTCTGTGGGGATTAAGAAATAGCTAATGTGGGAGAGGCAGCTCACACCTGTAACTCGGGGAGGCAGAGACTGGCAGATCTCTGTGAGGTAAAGGTTGGCAAGTCCAGGATAGCCAAGGCTACACAGAGAAACCTTATCTTGAAAAACCAAAAACCAGAAAAAGAAAGAAGAAAGAAAGAAAAGGAATAGCTGATTACATGGTTCTCCTTAAACACATCTATTTCCTCTTCAGTTGGGCTTCCATGACACTCACTTTCTTCTCTTAAGAGCCCTCTAATACCATGTGTAGTGGACCTGGTGATTGGTGGTCTTGGGTGGAATAGGTGGGCCCATTTTAAAGGTCGGGATGGATGGACACTTCGCTGTTCTACAGAAAGCATCTTTTTTTTTTCCCTCCAGGAGCGCAAAGCCCTTCAAAGTCTCATCACTCATCCACGAAGAAAGAGATCTCGCCTGCTTTAGAAACTCACTCCAAACTACAAAGCAGAAAGTATCTAAATTATCTCGCGATTTTTAGAGGCAGTAGAGGTTTATGTGGGGGGAGAAATGGTGGTCAGCATTTGATGGCCATTTCTTCTCTCCCCTACCCCTTCCCTGACACTAAAATTTATCGATTGCTGGCACCTTGCATTCTAACGCTGTAAGATATGAGACTTAAAGGACATAAAACATCGCCGGAGGAGTCGTTAGTGATCCATAACGTGACAGAGGCAAACGTATGCTTCTTTGGAGGTTATTTCTAGCCAATGCATCTGCTGCTTAAATGCGTGTCTCTCCGTTCTGCAGGACCTCTAGCAATAAAGTGCTTTGGGCTGCTCTAGTCAGACAATGCTAAAACACATGCTCATTCAATCCTAGCTATGAATTGCAAGACCAGCACTTTTTAACCTCTCTCTGCTACACAGAAATTTGTGTTCTACCCCTAAACAGTCAACTCTTGCCAGGAAAACAGATGGAATTAGAAATAATCCTAAAAAAAAAAAAAGGATAGTTTTTTGTTTTTAAGTGCCTTTGCTTACAAGGAAACTTGAGTTGAGGATGCATGAGATTGCAGTTTCATCTCCACTACCATGGTCATCCGAACAAGCTCTGCACATTCATGGAAACTGCGGTTTTGTCCCTTTAGGCAAAAAGTTGATTATCTCTATGATATTACCAGAGATAATCTTTTTTTATTTGACTGCTCATTTGGGATTTCAGAGCAGATGTTGAAACTTTATTCAGGAATTGCTTTAACTGCCCACTCTAATTAACATCAAATATGAATCATTTCAGCCCTGGTCACAATAAAAAAAATGTCATAACATAATAAAATGAAACAGGCCGTTTGTGCTCCAATCCGGCATCCTGCTTTTCTCTTGCTACCAGGTTTTATGGAGAGAGAAGAAAAAGCAAATTATCAACGGTGAGAAACATTTGTGCCCCTGGCAGGAGAAAAAGACCTTTGTTTCCCCCACAAGATCCCTAATCACTGGGCCTAGAATGAGTCTCTTTGCCTTAATCACTCGCTCACAAAAGGGAATGCTACCTACTGCAAGAATATTGTCGAGAGACTCCTTTTAGACATTGGTAATGAATTGTGACCAGAGTGACACATCTGAAATATTTCAGCTGATTGGACTGGTTCGTGCTGATATTTTCCTCTGTTTCCTGGAAAGTGGGTGGCGAGACCCATTAGTTTAACTCAAGTGACATTTCTCCATTCTACCAATTAGAATCCCGCTAAGTACTGAGAATGGACAAGATGTCAGAGACACAGAGGATGGTGGGAAAGGTGGATGATTACAGGAGTGGTGCTGCTGCCTCCGTAAAACGTGACTTCCTCCCAGGTCACAATGAAAACCCAAGTGGCAGAGAAGGTTGTCATGTCTTTGAAGTACTTCCTGATGTCCTTGGTGGCTCTCCTCAAGATGGCAGGGTCCACGGTCTCTCTGTAATAGATCTCACCCCGGATTCCATTGTGCACATCTGCCCAAAATGGAGCAATGAAAGCCCTCCCATCCGTCAGGGGAAAGGACTCCGGAGTAAACTGGCTCACTAGCACGTTGAAGGAAACAACACCATTGTTATTGACCTACAAAAATAAAAGAGGTTTTGCACAATGGACCCGAAAACAGAACTTTCAGAGTCACAAACCAAGACAGACATACAGCCCAACACATGGATGAAAAGGGATTTTAAATGGCTGGCTTTGAAGCCCTGAACACTACCTCCCATTGTTCACATGAGGAGGTTCATTTACTCCCGGACACACTCATTGGTTTCCTTTCGCTTTCAATTTGTAGTCGGAGTCAGTCCTTATTAATAATCAATCTCATTTTCATGTTCTCTGTCCTATCTCTATTTGCATTTATTAAGTGCAACTGGGTTATGGAGTCTTTCTCTCTCTCTCTTTCATACACAGAGAGAGAGAGAGAGAGAAATCGAGATTATCAGGCTAACCTGGAGATAATGGAGACAACAAAATTTGTTGAGAGTCACAGATGTAAAACAGAGAAAAACAAACATGAAAGAATAGTTCAATTTAATAATTGAATAGCTCTATGGTGTAGCTCAAGTCTTACTGTGTAATGAAAGATGAAGCAAATACGCCTTTGGTGAATTTGGATCTCAAAGTGCTGTGCGTGAGACATTAAAATAACAAACAAACAACTTGGTGTCATAACTACTTCCTCACTCAGAAAAAGTACAAGGTTAAGACCTAACGATGTCCAGTTTCTGTCTGGCCCCTGTTACTTGAGCACGTCTTTATGCTATCTCTGAATAAAAATGGGAAAAAAAAATGGAGACGTGAGCACTTCACATTGTATATGTAAATGATGACCCATGTTGTGTATGTAAATGAGGCTCCTGCATGATCTGTTAAGGGCTCGGTAAATGTAGGGAATGACAAAACTGTACTGCAATGTGTTCCCTCAGTTCACTTGGGACCTGAAATCAATCCTGTGTCTGGAAGAAATTGACTTAATCCGGTGGCTTGTGTGACTTCAGTGACAGAAACACATGCGGTGGGAATACTTGCCGTCCCCGAGCAGAGAGAATCTAGGGATGATTGCCCTCTGTGTCAAATTGTTTGTTATAGTTCTACCAATCAGCAACAGGGTAGACATTACTGGTGACCCTAGTCCCATGGTAAAGGCTTTGCAGGAACTGAGGGTACCTCAGCTTGTGTTGGAAGAGAGCCCGTGAGGTTGGGATGTGACATGGCCAGAACAGAGGGATGTTGGGAACCTGTTGTCTTCAAGGAGCAAAGAGCCACTAAGTGGCCTGCAAATGATTGGAGGATGGCACTACTCAAAGCACTGGGAACTCGGGGTACAGTTTACGCTCAAATGATCCTGGTCTATCTTTCCGCAAGACCATGAATTTTTAAGCTTGGTTGTCACACTGTGCAATGGAAGACAAAGAGAAACTGAATGAAACACCTGCTCTCGAGGCTTGGGAGGCCAAGACCCCTAGGATGGGAGGTCTCCAAAAGGAGGTCAGCATAATTCCCACCTCATGGTCAGATCCCTCAGGCATAGTTCAGGGAGGGCCCTGTTGTGAGATATAACAAGCATGCTAGGATGCCAGAGCCATGTTTCCTAGGGAGAATGAGGTATAATTAAAACACACAGGCTCACCTGTGGAGGAAGCTGGCGGAGACTCGTGTGTTTTGATATATACTATGGTTGAGCTCAGTGGCTCTCAGACTTTTGTGGGCACCAGGATGACCTGGAGAGCTTATTAAGGTAGATTAGTGGGCTCTCTCCCCGGTTTCTGAGTCAGCTGGGGTCGAAGGTGACAGCACAGGCAAGGCTGCCGGTGTTTCAAGAGCCCTTAGGTAGAGTGGTGGGAGAGGGAACTGCTAAGGCAGCAGACTCAGTGGCAGGCGTGGAAATGCCCCTATTTTCATTTGTTTGTTCTTCCAGGACAGGGCACAGACCCTGGGTGAGATGTGGCCGAATCTGCCTACATCTCCCTCGGTTTAAGAGGGCAGAGATAAAGACAGGTTCAGCTTCTCCAGACCACTAGCTCCCCGCAGCAACATCAAACAACATCCAGACTACAGAACCTGAAAGTGCAGGTGCCCCGGAGAGCTCTGACCACCAGTGGAGCTGCTTCCTAGCACAGGCTTGACCATGGGACCCTCTGGCCTAGGTATAGACCTAAGGAGGGAGTGCAATTCTGCCAACAACTTTTATGCAATTGTTGATTATCCAGCTCTCATGCTCCAGTTCTGCTTCAAATTGGTTGGAAGCCCAAGAAGAGCAGATGTCTAAACTTTTCGCACCCCCAGAAGGGAGCAAAAAATGATATTGCCCCTATTATGGTTCATTGTATCTTTTTTTAAAAAATCTTGTTGAGTAGCAGAAATAATGTACATGGCATTGGGCCTTGGCTTCACTTCTGTGTTTAATCACCCACAAAGGCAATTTATTGCCCTGTATACTCCTCCACTATGAACATCAGCCATTAAATATACCTTTGACTTTCTTAATCATAAAACCCATCAGCTCATGAAATCTCAGAACTTGTCGCTTTGGCGGCCAATAAATCCCCAATCCTCAGGGCCCTGGAAGAGGGTTTTTAAAGTGCTTTCCTTCATGACAAACAAAAGGGAGAGCAGCCCGGGGGGTTGCCTCTGCACTTACATAGACGGTGCGGTAAGGAACACCGAAGAAGAAAACAGGGATGGCCAACTTAATCTCAGATGAACTTCCATCGTCTACTTTAGGGGTTTTGGTATCATTCTGCCAAAATGGATACATGAGCTCCCTGGGCTGAGCTGTCGAGAGAGATGGTGGTTAGATAGATTAGATGGCAGCTGCCTCTTCCCTTTGGCAAACTACTTCCCTCCCACCCACTAAAGCCAGCTCGTCTGAGTATGGTTTACAAGCCAAAGGCAAGGCAGATGGCCTCTCCACTCTGAGTCTATGCTATAGCTAGCCGACCATCTTGTGCCTCTGGTAAAGAAGAGAACAAAAGGAAAACAGTCTCTGATTAAGACAGAGACCCATGTGGTTTATTCCTGTGTCCCTAGGCATCAGAGAGATCAGTGGTGATAGTGAGAGGGAACAGCAGACCACCATAGATACCTGGAGCTCTGAATGTGGGTGTAGCCACAGACCCGCCCAATCTAAGAACTCTATTAATTACTAGGACAGTAGTGGCAGCCTTTCTTACAACTCCTTTCCTTCCTGCCACACAGCAGAAGGCATAAGAGCCCAAGAGGAATGGTAATTGGAACCTACACAAAGGGAGGAGGAAAGGGTTGTGAGTGACCTTGACTGAGACTGACCCAAGGAGCTCTGCCCAGCTCTAGTCACAAAAAGCAAACATGGTTCACTCCACCTAAGGGCTCTTGAAACACCAGCAACCTTGCCTACGCTGTCACTTTGGCCCTCAGCTGACTCAGCAGAGGGGTGTGTGTGTGTGTGTAGTAGGGGGCTGGGGTGTGGAGTGCTGGAGTTTCCCATGCAAGCTTTTGCAAGGTGTGTCCCAGATTGGTGGGAAAAATAAGACAGTGTCCCCCAGGGCCAGAGCTACCAAGCACCCAGTACAACTGCACCTCAGAAATAATCTACAAGTCATGTCTGGATCACTTTTCTCTGTCTTTGTTCTTTCTTCTATTGAATGAAAGTTGGACAACAGAACTGTTTTCTTCCTTTGAAGGTTTATCCGTAGTTTTCTGGGGGTTGGAGTGGGGGTGGGGTAGCTGATCCATGTTGGGTCCTGGCCATAGCCCTCCAGCCCATCCAGAGGCTGATGCCCAGGGTCATGTAGGCCCTCTCTCCAGGAAAAGCCCCCGCTTTGCACTGATGGAGCCCTGAAAGGATGTAAAGAACTAGTCCTCGCCAGTTCTACCCCTTGGGGAGCCTTTTAGTGAGCAGACAACAGCCCCTGAAAAGAGCTTGAGTTTCAGACAGACAGCAGCCAGGAATGCCAGGCTTCCTAGTTCTGGAGGGGGCAGTTGGTGTAGGTCCACCCAGACAAATGTTCAATCTCTGTCTGGGGGCAACAACCCCAAGAGCAGGTAAACTAGTCCAGCCATTAGTATCCACACACTGTTCCCACAGTGCAGAAGTTTCTGGGAAGCTGACCAAATGCTAACCTGTAGGAGATGCTGTAGCTGATTTAATCTCAGGAGCATTCAAGCAGTGATGTGTGTTAGATGTCACAATCAGTACATAGAAAGGCTCTTCGAACATTTTTGTTTACATTGTGGTAACAAGTGCAAATTTCTAGAAGACTAAAAACTTCAAAAAAAATTCTTTGCCATCTTTAAACATAGGTCCTTAGTAAATTTGAAGGTGATAGTCTGTCTTTAATTACTTCTGCATATAGAGTCAAACTACAGGTTTGTCCTTCATGGGGAGCTTTTTGGGAGTCTTGCCTAGTAAGGAAAAGGGCTCCAGTTCATATGGCATAGTAATCATTTCATTAACCAAAAGTTAATTGGTATTTTGTACAGCACTGGGCAATTTGCTGGAGAAGCTAGAATCAAAACTCCTTTTAAGGACACAGAAAACACTGGCAACAGAGACCCAGCTTCTCTCTCTGTTCCAAGATTCTTCACTTAGTTTGTGATTTTGACCAGAAGTAACAGAAGTTTTCCATCTTAACATTGCAGATAAGTACATCTCATAAGGTACAACCTCAATAAAGACTTGTTGAATAAAATAGGGCACTCAACACAGGGGGGCAAACATAAACAAATGATTCGAATCTCAGAACCTACTCCTATTGAAAACAGAACTATCGGCAGCAAGGCCAATCGATAGTGTCAGAGTTAGCAACAGAAACACTATCCCCACAGATGCTTGTGCTAAACTGGGAATTACACAACAAATACAGTTATGTTTCCAGGATTTTTATCTTTCATCAAAGAAAATTACACTTCATTGGTGTGGCAGTGGAAGATATGGCCACTGGGATTATTGTAGGGAACTCACTCTACTGTTTTTTTGGGTTACCTCCTACAACTATTGGTTCATCCAGTTCTAGGACAATGGAGCTAATCATAAAGAAAAGGTTCATCTAAGACCTAGGACCATGCAGCGGTTGAACTTAACAAACAAAATGAAGATGCTTTGGAATATTAGTCCTAAAAGATCAAGAGTTACATTGATTGCTCTAGGTTTCTACTCTAGAAATCCATGAGCAATGGTAAGAAGACATACATGTGGTCCTTCACTAACTTACGGGAGATATATAGAGAAAAGAAGGGATCATGAGGGATGAGGGAGTTAATTAGCTTATTTTATTTGCAGCTTTAGATTGCTGGCCCGTGTCATAGGTCCTTGAGAAACAAGACATCATCACCAAGGCTGCTGCTGCTACTTCCTACCTTTGGCTTAAAATAAGATCATTCTTTAAAGTCTCCAACATATGCTAAATGGCTAAATGGGGCACAATGATGAGAGAAGGGGTGGACACCCTCAATTACTGCAAATATTTGCACTAGAATTAGTCTGAGTTATTGTAAAGACCTTCATCGGTATATACAAATTGTGTTCGAAGTTAAATAAGAAAAAGTGAGCATCATTCAAAGTTAATGCATTTTACCCTTGACAACAGAATTTAATTTACTTTTTTTTCTTGTCGTATCTGCAGACACATGTACACCTGCCCTTGCAATTACGATGCCAACAAAAGTGTCTCTTTATAAATTCCAGAGCATGCTGATCAAGAGCATTATGAGATGCTGGCGTACTCACCTTGGTGCTGAACAAGTGCGAAGATGAAAGAGACCCAAATTCTAAGTAATGATGAATAATTCATCCTGGAATTTTAAAAAGAAAAAGGAAAAAAAAATCCCCTGCTTGCCAGAGTAAATAGAACACCAGGTGTGTTTGGTGGCAAATCCCGAGACACACCACCACCATCACAGAACAAATTCACATCCCAACACCAATCGTTCAGAGTAGGTTGTAATTCCCAGAAGGCTCTCGAGTCGTCCTCAGTTCAACACTTGGCTAACAAAGTAGACCCCTAGAAGAAGGCTGCCTACAAGTGTAGGTTGTCGGGGAATTAGATGGGAGTAATGCAAAGAGCAAGAGGAAGCTGTCTACTCAACTCATAAAGAAAAACAGCACCCAACTCCAGAAATGTAGGTCTCTGACTGGGTCTCCGGGACTCTAACTTCGGCAAGACCCAGATCTCCTAATTTTCACAGAGCTTTCTCCATCAGGATCCAAGAAATGCTGGTTAAAATACCACGTGTTTCTCCAGGTAGGAGGACTCAGAGTATGCCATCCCCTTCTCAATGACACGGAGCCAATCCATCATTTTACTGATGAGACTCACAGGTGGTCTGAGACTGTCCACTGACATTCCACAGTGAAGTAATTGATGGCTACTTTGGTGATTAAAAAGTAGCACACCAGAGTGGCTCTTTGGAAATACAACAGAAATAAATAGAACCCCACACCACGCCAGCAACTCTCGTTAGTTCCAGGAAGTTAATTAAAAGAAGAAACATCACAAAACCGAGCTCATTTGCATGTTAATTTACAATCAGTTGAGCGGGTGGTGTTACCCTCTGTTAGGAGCTCCGATGGTCCTCTCCGCTCCAAAAAGCTGAGAGGCAAACACACATGCAAGCTGCAAGTTCAACATGCACCTGCTTGAGAACCAAAGTGCAGACCAGGAAACCAGCTCCCAACAGACAGCATTCTTAAAGATAAACACCTCCTCTTATCATCTGAGGTTATCAGAATCTTTCAGCCAAACTTGTAGGAAAAAAGGCAATGCCTCGATACTGTGAGAGTCTTATGGCAAAGCTTCAGTTGTCAGGAATGCACATTGAAGTCTCAAGCACATTGTAAACACTAGCCAGTTTTGCCGAAAATTGCAGAGGGTTTCAGCAGGTATCAGACACAGCTTTAGCAGAGGCAGGTACCTTGCAAGCTTCAGGTTAAGATCTTTGGGGAACAGGACAGAGAGCAGCAGTGAGAAGGATTCATTTAGATATTTGTATTTATGAAAAGTGTCACTAACCTGTTCTGTCGAGACTGGAGAATTGAGTGAAAAATACTAAGTCAAATCTTGGTGAGCCCAGAAAATAAGGTACAAGAATTCACATTAGTTCTCCTCACCTTGCTGCCAATTATTTCTGATTCCTGAAATGACGTCCGAATCCCATACTCTTAGAACCAAAAATTCAGTTAGTGCTGCGCTAGAGTTGGGGGAGTGCTGAGTTGTAATCAAGTTGCTTTCTATTGATTAAGGAAAAGTAAATCTGAAGATCAGTTTCAGGATTGCGTAGAGAGGCTTTTTCCTGAAAAACTAGACCTCCCCCCTCCTTTACAAAGAAAAAAAAAGTGAATTCAGATGGAAATGTCAGGTACTTGGAGCTGAAACCTTGGTTCTCTCTGATCGGAATCACTTTGCACTGAAAAACACAAAAGAAACCCTCCCTTTCCCTTTTTGTACCCAAAAGAAGGCAACTGTCTAGCGTTACAGAATTAGCATCCATGAGCATGGGAGTAAACCCAACAAAGAGGCTCCCCCCACGTTTAAATGAAGCGGCATTCTACTAACGCTTTCTCTCTCTTATTTTCTTCTTTCTCCTTTCTTTGTTTATCCTCGTCCTCCTTCTCTCTCTCTCTCTCTCTCTCTCTCTCTCTCTCTCTCT
>CM053747.1:32785093-32808276 GCA_028658305.1 Pachyuromys duprasi
AAGTCACAGATGGATGAACCACAAAAGCATTTATTCATGGCAAGACATGGTTCGAAGTGTGAGGCATATAAAGATTCCTGCCAGGATTTAGAGTGGGGATAGATGAAGTTGGGGTGGGCTGGTGCCAGTGACCTAAGGTACCCATGCTTCACACACGTGGCATAGATTGACGCTGCTTCTTGGTCGACAGAAAAGACACTGGGGAAAGAAAGGAGCAAAAACAAATTTCCTTAAAAGCAAGTAGAACAGTTGTCATGAAAGTTTCTGTTTTGGGCTCCAGGTTTTCTATGCCCTTTTTGTGAAAGAAATGGTTAGTTAGAGCAACTGTGAAATGAGGCAAGATGTCCTGTTGGGAAGGGTTTGCTCCAGAAACTTCTGTTGAGTGACAAGATTCTATTAGATGCTCACATCAAGCAGTTCTAATACATAATAATATCAGGGCCTACATGGGGAGAAAAGATATAATTTACATATGTATTCACATCTGCATAGTGTATGATTCATTATAATACATATTTATATATACCCTATGTGTGTACGTAGAATTATATACAGATATCTTTACATACACATTCATGTGCCACATGACAATATTTATGTTCACAAAAAACCACATGTTCAACAGTGGCTGCAAAAGATTACACCACCAAGTTATGTTGTAGTCATCTTCATTTGTGTAAGAACTCTATGACATCTGCATAATGACACAATTACCAGCAATATATTTCTCAGAAAGCATCGCCAAGTTGAGAGATACATATGTAATGGGGGTGATGTCCCCAATAATGTTCATTCCCCCTTGATTTCTCAAAACTTCTGGGTCCTCAGATACACCCCACTCCACCTCACTAGCAGCTGAAATTTCTCCCTGTGCACAAACATCATAGAAAGAAAATTTCCCCACAAGATATCAAGTGACCTGGCTTAAAAGCTGCTCCCACCTCATCTCCTGATTGCAAGGCCCAGACTCAAGCTCCAGTTGTATCTAACTTGCAGTTGTGAAGGTCTGAGAGGAAGGAACCATAATCCCGAAGGAGCTAGCACACTGGCTTGGGATGAGTGGGGAGAATCTAAGCAACTGAATTTTGAGGGTGCTCAGCCACCCTCACACAGCCTTGGCCCAGAATCGGGGAGATTCATTGACTCTAAAGATAATGGCTTAAACACTGGGTCAAGGACCCCAGGGAAGGCTCAGGCATTTACTAGAAGTCTGGAGAGAGTGGTGGACCAGATCCAGTAATACTGAAGAGCCAAAATTACTGCAGCAGACAGCAAGAAAAGGCTCTGAAAGTCTCAGTCAAATGAGCAAGCTGGGACAGATGCCTTCGACCATCAGTGAGATCTACCTCTCCTGCAGGAATCCACAAGGCACTGGGAAGCTAAGTGGGACTCCCCTCTGCAGGCACTGATCACAGAATCTAGCTCTGTGGTAGTCATGGAGATGAGGAGTCTCTGAAGCAATGGAGGCCAAGTGATGGCACCTCCTACCTGAAGCTCGGCGGGAGCGGAGGTGAGAATTTTCATGATGACAGAGAGGAGAACAGAGTAAAAGTCAAGGGAATCTGATCCACAAAGAGCTCCAGGGACGGATAATGGAGCACGGTGGCCAAAGAGAGAGGTTAGAGACCACCAAGGGTGTCCGTACTAGGTGCATTCTGAAAAGCTGGAGAATGATTAAACAAAGGCTGTCAGCACTTTCCCTAATCAGTTGTGATGTCTAGCTGAGCTTGGTGGCACGGGCCTGTAATCTCAGTTACTCTGGAGACATGCAATAGGAGAATCTCAAGTTCAAGGCCTTTCTCGGGAAGCTCAAGGCCAACCTAGGCAACTTAATGAGATACCTTCTCAAAATAAAAAGAAAAGTAGGGCTGGCAAGCAGCTCAATGGTAAGGTGCTTGCCTAGCATGTTTCAGACTGGAGGTTCAATTCCCAGTCTCATCACAAAGAACCAGCCACAAACTCTTCTCCACTTCTAGACACAAGTCATTTTTCAAATCTAGAATCCAAGAGCTGAAAAAGTAAGTGCTCCCCAGAAGGAAAGACCCTTCAGTGACATGGGAAATACATACTTGGATGATCCCTCCCCCCACCCCCCAGCTTATCCAAATAAAGAGGCTATAGACCTGGGGAAGGGGTATCTTGGAGCTGTTAAGGACTGGTGGACAAGAGGTTCAAATCAACACTAATAGCTGAAGATCCTGAGAGAATGTAGTATTCACAGCCCAGGGGAGAAAAAAAAATCCAGGCAAAGCTTGGCTTACAGGGGTCAGCAGACCCATCTAGACGACATTTTCCCAGTTGTGAAGTTAAGTGAAAGCCTAAGAAACAGCCCCCCTCCATTCTAGGCCCCTATCCCCCTGAGACCCTTCCATTCCAGCCAAGGCAGTGAATACAGAAGAGGATGCATTCTGGGCTAAGGGGGAATCAGTTGGTCAAGATGATTGGCACTCTTAACAGATGAGGGATGGTGGAGTCTGTCATATCTCCCATCTCAGGATGGATGCCAGAGACTGGCAGGCTCATCAGAATAGTAGCTGCTTTGCCAATATGCTCTCTTTTTCACAGCCAACTAATGTGGCTTCAGTTACTCAAGCGGAACACTGGGAATGAGGGTCAGCAATGGCTTCCCTCAAGTGGAACAAATGGCAACACACATGCACCGCCTTATCCCAGGGCTGAGAAGTCTCCCACTGCTATGGGGGACTTTTATGATTTGGTGGCACCAAAGCTGGTGTTGAAGCTTTGTTTCTCAGTGCAGTGATGTTGAGAGTTCGGCCACAGAAGAAGTGTTTGGGTGGAGGAGTGTTAGGGGCTGAGCCTTGTGAACCAACTGGTACTGTCCTGTGAGAGCAAGCTATGAGCCTGATAGGACAAGGCCCCGTGAGAGCAGGCTGTTGTTGTAAAGTCTCTGCCTTCTCTGTCTGTTCTCTCTTCAGTGCTGGCCTTTCTGCTTTTCATCATGCCTGAAACAGCAGATCAGAAGCTGAGCAGTGCCAGCATCATGCTCTTGGACTTGCACAAAAGAGGCCAGAAAACCTCTTTTTAAAAATAATTTACCTGGTTTCTGGCGTTCTTTTATAACAACAGCCAACAGACCAAGCCACCCCCCTTCTTTCATGATATAGTACAAACTGTTCTGTACCTTCTGGATCTCCCAGTACATCACACGGATTCATTACATAGTGACAAACTTCAGCATCCTGGGCACGGGGAGCCAGGAGAGCAGCAGGTTAGATGTCTTGGTACCATATGCTCTGGACGGTAGAGCATAAATCCACCCGGCTCAAGGACACTGTTTAAATAGAACTTTCAAAACTTGGTGGCCAGAAACACGTTCTCCAAAGTGAAAGGCAAGCACTTACTTTGTAGCTGCAAAAGAATCTCTTTTCTTTGTTTATGTCTTTGGGTTCTGAAGGCCACGTGTTCCAGACCTAGGAAAATTGCTCCAGCCCTGTGGGGCAGAAAGTGGGAACAAATTCTGTAGCAGCTCCAGGCTACAATGCAAACAGCTTTGCCACTTGGGCCACAGGTCCAGCGGACCCTTTGATGTTGGAGATGTTAGTGGTGAAAAGAGATGAAATGGGTAGTTCATAACAAAGCCCGGCGGTTAAACTACTGTGCAGGCCCCTGGTGTTCTGTAGCAAGGTCATGCCTTTGGCAGCAAAGAGAGTCACCTCTTTAAAATCAGTTCCTGGCATGTGACTTGGGGCCTCTGATGGGACGTTTGCCCATGATGGGACGTTTGCCCAAGAGACAAATGGCCATGTGTTCCTTTCTTTTATGATCTGAGCCCCATTCGACCCCAGCAGTCTATCATAGGGTGGAAATGATACACTGAGAAGAGTCATGAACAAGCTGCCCAGCTAGTTAGTTCAGGCTCTGTAACCAGCCTCAGGGGCATCAGTATCCCTGCCCCAGATCCCAGATCCACATCCAGCCATGTAAATGAAGGTAAGTATGACAGTCTGAGGTATAGGTGTGTGTGTGTGTGTGTGTGTGTGTAACTATGTGACGTCCTCATATGTCTTGTGTGATACTCTTGGGGATTCTCATGAGAATGTTGGTGACTTTAACAATGAGAAGGAGGCATCCTCCCAATATGTGGAGCTTTGGGTAATACATTGTGTCATGTACTTTGTGCTGACGCAGAAGTGTTTTGAGGAGTCAGTATGTACAAACTCGGAGGCAGTGCTGAACCACATTGCCAGCTGGACAATGGCTTGAGAAGTTGGAAAGCTGGTGATGAGGAGGCCCAGAGTAGAGATGTGTGAACAGACAGAAGGGAATGAACACGAAGTGTGAAGATCTTTGTGCCATATATAAACACCCACGAGAGCATCTGCTACAGAAGAGGGACTCAGTAGACAGAACCACTCAGCCAGCAGGGTTTTTGAGTGGTGGAACAATGGGTACATTTATAAGGTGCCATGCCATGAGGAGGGGACCAAGAGTATGAACTCAGCAAGGCTCTCCTAGTGTCTCTGATCTTCAAATATCCAATCTGTAGATGACAAAGCACAGCTGAGCCCCTGATATGCCACTGTCTCTCAGGGACAGTGACTGGCCTCTTGGCGGCAAAATGATTGAACTGAACCACTTTTATTGTGGAAGAGTGAGCAGAGATAAAGCCCTAGTTTAAATATTTATAGTTTAGATATGAAGTGTCCTCCAGAAGGCCCATAGATTCAAGGCTTGATCCTGATATTCAGAGGTAACTCTTTGGAGAAGCAGCTAGATCCTGAGGTCTTTGACATTGACAAATGCTCCATGGGTTTAACATGTTTTAAAGACTATTGGGAAGCGACAAAGTTGTGGAGGAGAAAGTGGCTGGAGGAAGTACATCACTAGGCATGTGTCACTAAAGGGGACATCTGGTCCCAGGCCTCCCTACTTCCTCTTTGCTTTCTGGCTTTCATGAGGAGGCAAACAGCCTCTGCAGCATGCTCCTGCCACCATCAGGTTCTGCCTTACCCTGTGGCCCAAAGCCATGGATCTAATCACTCAGTCCTGGAAATCTGTGGCTTGAAGCAGGAAACTGCTTCCTTCCCTAAGGCACTTGCCACAGTGATAAAAAGCCTGCCTAATGCATGTGAGCATGCTTTTCTTGACCAGAGGCTCCAACCAGCACTACTGATGGAACGAAGGATTGTATGATGCTAGATCCTGAGCACCTGCCTAGGAAAAGCATTTCACAGGAAAGGGCCTGCCACTGTGGGCCCCCGGCAGTGGGTATACCAGTTAGACCATAAACAATAGCATGGCTGAGATGATGCCATCCCAGGTGGGCAGTGAAGGCAATTGCTCGAGAAACAGCTGCAGCAGGTATAGAGGGTACTCCCATAGCAGAGATCATGGCAGGAATCACAATCTAGTGCACCCTGGGCTTCTCATGACAACAGGAACAACATGAACAGGAGTGCATGGGGTTGTATTTACAAAATGGGTTTAAGGAGGAAAAATAAAATGGAGCTTGGGTGCCTTGTTTTGGTGCCTCTTGGCATGATTTTGCATAGTAACTGAGGGACATGTGTCACAAGCCCAGACTGAGAGCCATATGGTTACCAGTGGCTCAGGGATATTCACAAATTAAAGTTCGGAGACCAGCAAAGGACAATTACAGTAGAAGGAAGAAGGTGTCTACAGACACCAGTTATGGCCCCTTCAACAACTGCAGGAGCAGGGCAGCTGTACATCATGACCCTGCCTCCCTCTTCCCACCTCCCCTCAGCATCAGAGGAGACTTAGAGAATCTCTCTCAGCTATGCACGGAGAATTCGAGCTGTTCTTGCCTCGGGTGCACTGTGGAGAACAAGTGAATGTGCTCCTGTCAGATCCTTTCATGAAATCCACAGAAACCCAACTGTATTTTCCTTTATCACGCTACCCACTTTGAGGATGTTATTATTCCTTTCTAGGGAAAAAAAAATGCACATATACAATAGATTATAAAAGCACAAAAACCCAAAACCAAAGCCTCCAAGATTCTCATATCTACAAGTACACCTTTCCTATTGCCTTCAAATCTTCATTCCTGGTCCTCTGGGTTGACTTCCAAAAGGTGGAATGCTCAAACAAACGATTAGTTTCTCATCTTTTTGTTGTTTATTTAGAACAGGGTCTATGTAACCCTGGCTAGACTGGCATGTGCTATGTAGATCAGGATGACCTTAAACTCACAGAGATTCATCTGCCTCTGCCTCCTAGGTGCTAGGATTAAAGGCAAGCAACCAGAGTCACTTAATTTGATTTTCTTTATTGTTATGTGTGTGTGTGTGGGGGGGTGTCATAATGTCTGCATGGAAGTCACAGGATGACTTTCAGGAGTCAGCTCTCTCCTTCCACCTTTATTTATCTAGGCTCTGGGTACAGGTCACCATGTTTCCATAGCAAGAGCCTTTGTTTGCTAAGCCACCTTGCAGGCTCAGCTTTTCATTCTTAAAAACAGTTTTAAAACCCAAGGTAATATTTCCAAAATTTTTCATATTTTTCCACAGATCACAGTAGTATTTAATTGCACACTGCAAATATTGAGTTTAGATGATAAAACAAATGCTTTAGGATTCTACTTTTAAAATTTATTATTTCCCTAGGTTCTATTTCTTTTGTTCTGGTCACATTTGTGCTCTATATTCTGGGTCTGGGCCCAATATTCGTACGAAAAATATGATGTTGGATCTTTGAAAATCACAGGGATGCTTATTAATGTTTATTTATGAACTCCCCAAAGGCTCACAAAGATGTTCATATCTGAAATTTTAGTCATTTTATAAAACCAACTTAAGAGTCTCTAATGGAAAAATTCATCATTATTCTGTGGTGTTGGGATGGAGCTGGACAGGTCCTTTACCACAGAGCTACCTTCCTAGCAACCGCCAAGCAGTTAAAACAGTAAGTTCTAGGTAGACTCACACAGTGAAACCTCAGAACTGGCTTTGTTTGAGTACCCTTGCTTGCGTACTGAGATTGGATGGAGGCTGTGTTCTCCATGCCCCAAGGAACAGCATGTGGTTCACCTATAAGACACTTCAACGAGACAAAGACAGCTCTGACTAAAGCTTTTAATAGGCGATAAGCACAGGATTTTAGGGCACATGATCTGCCTTCCAGGAGCACTCAGAGGAAACAAAGTTCTCACACCTTGTTAAACACAAGTTAACACTTTATGCCTTCTGTGTCCAAGATGAAACCTCCAAGGCCTGACTCCAGAGGAACAATGGTTCTTCGGATATGTGATGTGTACAATTCATGGTGATGATTGTACATGTCAAGTTGATGTGGTAAAGAAACAACTTCAGTAAAGCACAACTTTGGGTGTGCCTGTGGGGCATTTCCAGAAACAACTAGATCTGAAGTATTCTGATGTAATTGTCTAATCTGAAAGACACTAACAGTCTGTGGAAATTGGCCAGTCTGGCCTGGCTGAAGAAGTGTGACTTAGGCGATATGTCTTCCTTGGGTCTATCTTGACCCGGCCTTTTCCTGCCTCTTCTCCATCACTACCACCCTGCACTGTGTTCTGTCTCCCCGTGAGCTCAGAACCAACAAGGCCGATTGGCCTCAAGTCTTTGAAAAGTATAAACTAAAATGAATCCTTCTTCACTTATGCCAGGTATCTTGTCACAGTAACACAAACGCTGACTGATAATATTCATGATGTCTGCCATGTGTTGAATTCAAGTGCCAGGGTCTACAAACCCTGACTGGAATGGGACCTTGTGAGCCCAAACATGGTGAAGTCACAGACTCTGCAGGGATGTGCCAAATAATAAACCATGGCAGCTTTATGTTATTTTGCTTTTGTTTTATTGAGACAGGGTCTCACTATGTAGCCCTGGTTGGCCTAGAACTCTCTATATAGATCAAGCTGGTCCCTTCTTCATAGAGATCCACCTGCTCCTGTCTCTCAGGTACTAGAGCTAGAGGTGCAAGCCACCTTGCCTGGCCCTTTATATGTTAATTTTGTAATATTCTACTGGAGTATAATTTGATAATATCTAAGTTACACATAACTGTGGCATGTGATCCAGTAGAAATACAGTTTATAGACGATTTCAAACACACAAAAGAACATGTGCTGCTCACAGCAGAGAGAAGAGACTCAAATGTCAAGGAACAAGAATATCGGTGCATATGATGAATATTTACATTGCATGAAGAGGCTACGATTCTGTGTCCTACTCCAAAGACACCTACAAAATACACTTTATGAAAAATAAACGCTTGTGACAAGCCATAACCTGCATCCTTTTCTGTGTAAAATCAAAGCAACTGGAAGGTATATTTGGATTAGCTATTATTTGTGTAAACTCTGGGAGGAGACCAGAAATGAACAAAAGACACAGTAGGGCTATTATAACAGGGCCTTTCAATGTCTACCTTCCTTACATTGCTTAATTCTTGAACCTTGTGGAAGTTTCCTGTTTGGAAATTAAGTTTGAACACCTTAGCGTCATCTCTTTGTAACGTAAAATAGGAAGGTTAGAACAAACTCAGTTTCGACAGAGTGGAGACAGTTCGTACCACCCCCGCTCATTTCCTGAGTAAAGCAGACACCCTCCAATGTGCCCATGGCATTTTCTCTGTAGTTCTTCTTGTCTGACTATCTCATGGCTGTTCTTACTCAACACTGTAATTGTACTACCTGAAGTGACTAAAAAGCACTCAAGGATGAGGAGCGCTCATTCAACTGTAGTTCCCTTGGAACATTGGGGGTGTTCTTGACATTAATCTCAGTTGGAATGGAGTGGTCTCTCCCACCTTTGGCTCCACTGAAACCAAGAATGACCTAAGATAAGAACCCAAATTACCAGTCTCCTTACACCATGTTAGCAGTTCATTTACTTTTATCAACAGCATCAATGACAGCACCCATCACGGCATTTCAGAGAAGCGGGGATCTCTGTAGACAGGTACCAAGCACAATTCTGGAGTTGACACAGGAGTCTATGAGGCTGGACTCAGCACTGTCAGTTACACCAGTAGTTTTTTTTTTCAAATGTAATTTATTTATTTTTATATCAATCACAGGTTAGGTACTTTGCATCCCAGGCGTAGCCCCCTTCCTCATTCCCTCCCACTCTCCCCATCCCTCCCTCATCTCCTCCCCACCCCCTCCAAGTCCACCAATGGGGGAGGATCTCCTCCCCTTCCATCTGACCCCAGTTCATCTTGTCTCCTCAGGGCTGGCTGCAATGTCCTCCCCTGGGATCTAGCCAGGCTGTTACTCCCTGGCGTGTATGGGGGAGGGTCAAAGAGCCAGCCATGGAGTTCATGACAGAAACAGTCCCTGTTCCCCTTACTATGTACCAGTTGTTTTGCTCCAGAGAGAATCCACCCTGAACAGGGTCTCATTGGAGTGCTCTAGAGTACCCAAAGATTAACAATAAAGGTGTGGAGCACAGGGTTTGAGCTCCCGCTCTGCACACAGCTATTGACTGGCTGGACCCAAGTGTCATTTACCAACTGTGTCGCTTTGGACATAAATAACCTACCTGTGTTATCAATTTCCTTCATTAGGGGGAAAAACAGACGTAGCAGCGTTCACCTCAAGAGCAGGAAGGGCAATGAGAATTCCTTTTTCAGAGGGGCTGGAAAGGGACATGTGACCTCAGGGATCACTCTGTGACACTAGTCAGTGGAGGAGGTAACAGCAGATTCAGACAGAAGAAATCACCTTAAACAGAGGACACCTATGTGCGTCTGAAGCTCAGAGGACCTCAGGGACATTATCACACTCCTGGGCCCTTAATTCTCAAAAGAATGTTATTTCTTAGCAGCTTGCTAAGAAATTATTGCTAAACAGATAAGGGTAAAAATGCCCTAAACTCCAAGCTTGTCGAAATTATCTTTTGAAGAAAAATGACCCTAGAATAAAAACTGACAAATTTGTACTTTACTAAAATGAAATTTTCAATCTTATTCAATAAAGAGGGTATTAAATAGAAAGATTTGTCTCCAAAATATACGAAAGCACTGTAGAAAGTACGTTAGAAATCTAAAACTTTTGCTAACAGAAAAGTAAACCTCCGCTTTAAAAAAAATTTTTTTTTTATTTGTGATTTTTCAACCTCAGCAAAATTTCCATTACATTTGGAAGATGGCCAGGCTCTTACAAGCTTGGACCAACCCACTCAAGAAGGCAAGGCACTAGCAGAACCAATGTTCACCTTTCGTGTATAAAAACCCACATTGTCTTTGCTCAGAAGAAACACTCAGAACACAAGGAGTAAATGGACTTGAATTTTTAATTTTTTAAAGATTATCTCTCTCTATATATTAATAAAAAGTGCAAAGAATAGACCTTCATGTTTAAATTATATTCTAAAATAAAATATATATATTTATATTTCCATTAACTGCAGGAGACAACTGTAAGGGGCCTGAGAATCCAGTCCCTCTCTGTCACTACAATAAACATACATTTTAAGGAAGCACCTATGAAAACAGGAGAGTTCACAACATTTGGGGACACAAAGCTTCTGGCAATTCTCGAGAGCAGTTTGCATTTCAGTCTTACATGAAATGAAGGGGAAAGTCAAATTCTCAACAGAAATGACAGGACGCAGAACTACAGCGCATCCTGGAGTCAGGTCTTACCTGCCCTGGGGCCTAAGCTGGCGTGTGGAGAGCCACACTCACAGGTGTCAGGGAAAGCTTTGGGGGCAAGGCTCCAGTGGCGATCAACACTGCATAACCAAATGTCCTCTGCCCCCAGCATGGCTGGTGGGGTGACATTCGGATCCGCATTGGCTTAGTTAGCTGCTCTTGCTTGCTCTGGGTGTAGCATTACAGCCCTCAGCTGTGTGGCTTCATTTTCACCAAAAGTCTTTAAGAACAAGGGGCATTCTTCTCCGCTGCTTTCTTGTGCACTTACAGCAATGGGCTGCAGAAACAGGCAACTGTGGACTTTTCCTTCTTTTAAAGCAATCTAGGTATCTCAACAATTCAAACTAACAAATCCGTTTGGACCACAGCTTCAGAAGCTCCATCCCCAGGGAGGACCCTTGGTCTGGATTTGGCTTTCTAGTTATTATTCCTTTCCCTTTCCTCAACTGAAAAGAATCTCTACTTTGGATAGGCATGTTTTATCTGCCGTGCCTGAAGGCACATCTCTGTAGTACCAGTGAGGACAGCATCTTGCCTCCTAACTGTCAACAATATGTTTCCACCCAATCTGATGAAGTCAGTATTAAAATACAGACAAGCATGATGTAGAACGTGCAGACTCTTAAAAGTCCATGGGCTCTTCTCTCCTCTTTCTGGGTCTTGTTACAAAAATAATTTTGGTTATAAATGTCTACACAGCACCGATTTTACTTCAAAAGCAGCTTCTTTCCTCAGCCACCAAAAGGAATCTGTAACTACGCATGCTCAAACAGCTTTGCTCGTTTCTTCTGTAATTCTAAAAGGCCAAGCACTGTACTTGAGATTTTAATTGGAAATGATTCGGCAATTACTCAAACCAAATTACAATGCCCAAAAATTACCTACACCAGTTGGGTTGGATAAGAATCCCTTTCTATGCAACGGTAATAAAGGATCAGGCCTGCAGCAGGTAAACACTGTTGTGTAATAACAGAAGATATGAGTCTCAACCAGTAAAAAAGCCTCTCTTAAAACTTTGTCATATATAAAATATCTTATCGTGACCAAAGTGTAAGTGCTCACTCTGCCTGCTGCCATGGGACGGTAGTGGCTCCAAAGTTCAAAAATAACAAGTGCATCTGTTTTCCCAGGCCGACAAAAGCAACGTCTCCATTACAGTCTCTCACAGACTCCTCCGCACTCACACGCACATACACAAAGCAAACAGTCTTCATCTTCGTGATGCTGTTTTTTTTTTCCTATTTCCAAAAATCTGTCAAGAAAATGCGATTGCAAAATAACTGTCCTCGTCTAAACTGGCCTGATCCCCACTGCTCATTTGTAGGATTCTGAGACAGTCTGGAGCAGGAGAACCGGCTTCGTTCATCTTTCTTAAACCCTTTGGTTTTCACCCTTATGCTGCGGTAAATGCGGGCCCGCCTCAGGAGGCCCGAGTCAGCAGCTTCAGAGATGCTGAACCTGAAGTGCATCAAGAGAACAAACACCTGCCACACGGTGGAGGCAACGGAAAAACACAACCCACAGGAGTTACCTAAAGAGTTTACAGGAACTTAAGCTTGTAGGATGGTTGGAATCACATAACAAAGGTTAAAGGTCAAAACACCCCCCCCCCAACCCCAACCATCCAGGTCGACAGTCGCATTTGAGAATCTCTGCTGCCTCCCATCAGTAGCCTGGGTAGACCAAACCAAACCAAACCAAACCCAAACCAAAAACAATAACAACAACAAAAAAAAACCAGTAATAAAAAACAAATCCTATACTAAAAAATAATTTACATCTAATTAACAAAGAATAGAAGGGCAAAGAAAAATATTTCAGAGTAGGAGAGTGAGGGGCTGGTGTTGAAAGTGGGTACACTTCTGCAAAAACACCTGGGACGTTTTGACACTGAAACCTCACTCAGATATTAGGCAAAAATCATTCCACAGGGGACAGAAAAAGAAATACAAAACAGAAACAGCTGTCCAGTCATGACATCACAAAGTCCCAAGAAAAAGGTGGGAACCACTGCTCCCTTTGATTAAAATCTCTCATTTTAGTTACAGTGCAAGGACAAGGGCTTCATTCACATAGACGGCACAGGCAGAAAAGGCAGCAAGCTCATTCTCTCCCAGTCCCTCCACTTCCTTCACACGTCTGGCCAATTTATCAGCCAATTCTCTGCTACGGAGTGCATACCCAGAGCTCTCGGGCTATAAAGCTGTCAGGAAATACATTCACTAAGCATTAAGAAAAGACACCCAGAACAGGACGCGTGTCAGGTGTTGCAATAGACCACTGATCTAGCGTGGGAGGAGCTTCCAAGGCGGGGGCGGCGCCGGTGGTGGTGAGGTCAAAGCTCTTTGCTCCGCCCACGCTTCCAGAAGTTTACACTGGGTTAATGCTGCTCCACCTACTTCTCTTCAAAACCTATCGGAGTTCCTGAGATCAGAATCAGGCTGAAAACACTTAAAATGCTCAAAAGCATTTAAAACTGGGAATGAGTTGGGAAAACAAACAAAGAAAACCAAGTTAATTATGAACAGAATAAAATTACCAGGTAAGAATATGGAGTATGCCAGTCAGATTGAAAGCTGGAACCCCAGAAAGGAAAGGAGGAGGGTGGGGAAGGAAGAACCAGAGACCGACGACGTGCTGGCCATTCCAGGGAAGATCCCTATCTCTGGATTTGAACACTGTGCACCACCCCTCTGGGGGACCACGCGGTCTTTGTGCCTAGCAGGAAAGAAGGAAAGAGCCCAGTGGCTGACAAATCCCAGCAACACAGTAAGAAGTCGGTGATTTCTCAGTCATCTTTCACGAGAGAGCGAGAGAGAGAGCGCACATAAAGACCGGAGATGCAGTCAGGTGTGCTGACTGAGCTGAAGAAATCTGTGGTAGAAAATACCAAAAAACAATCCCCTACCCATTCTAGGGGAGGAAAATATACAAAACCCCTCCAAAAGCTAAACAAAAACCAAAACAAAACGGAAATGTCCTTCCTCCTAAAGAAAAGCTCACTGGAAACAAACACCCTGCAGGAAGTCCTTATGTGAGTTTTTACAAGGCTGGTAGAGGTTATTTTGTTTTTGATTCTACAAAAATTTTATCTCCATCCCTAATGCCAAAAGAGTGCAGTGCTCGTGAGCTGTACTTCATCTCTTCTGGACCGAAGGGAGCTTCATGGTCAAAGTAGTAGAGAAGCATGCTGCTTGTGGGCAGTTGCACTAGAGTTTTTAGCTGTTTCTTCAGTTCTGCTACTGTCTGGTCCAGACGGATGCTCATTTCTTCTACTTGGTCATTGAAGTGGACTTCTACTTTCGCGCTGCTCTGGGGTCTTAGGTCCACTTCTGCCAAAGGCTCCAATTTCCCGTATTTTGTAATGAGCTCATGATACCTAGGAGCAGAAAAAGAACAATGTCGCCTTAAACTCAACAGCACACAGGTAAACTACACTGCTATCTTCAGCGTCTTTTCTCACCCTGTCTATGACTGTCCCTTCTTTCCTACTTGTCCATCTAGCTACTGAGTGGGTGTTGTGGTTCTGTGTCCTGATGCAGCTGCTCTGCTGAGGCCATAGAAAACCATGTACTCACAGATAGAAGCATTACTCCTGAAAATGGTCCCTATGCCTATGCTACTTACAAACCAGCTTAGAAGGGCTGAGGATGTCTCTCGGAGTGATTACCAAACATACATGAAGGCCTGGACTGCATAAAACAATGTACCCTACATTCATGTAACTCAGTACTGGGGAGGTAGAGGTAGGAGGATTAAAAGTTCAAGGTCATCCTCAGCTACACAGCAAAGTCAAGGGTAGAGTTAGCTATTTGGGACCCTGTCTCAAGCAACCGAGGAGAAATGAATAGTCTGAGAAAGAAAACCACCTCCAGAATCAGATACTACAAAGGCAACAGGGAAGAGTCCAATCCCTCCACAGGCTGTCTTTTGTTTTCTTTCTTTCTAGACAGGATCTCTCTGAGCAGCCCTGGTTGTCTTGAGTGAAATACACGTACATACACACACGTGTGTGTGTGTGTGTGACCACTGAGAAAGGAAAATGCCTAACTAAGCACCTGTTTCTTGGTAATATAGGAGAAGGTAGGGGGAGTAGTTTCTCAAAGCTCCAAGAAGCCATAATTTATAGAACAACACATGTGTTTCAGCTCTTATCCAGATCTTCCAATAAAGCCTTGTTTGAATGTTCCAGCCTGGCCTCAGCTAACTATAAGACAGAATGAAAGACTCATTCCTGGAAAAAGAAGACCACAAATAAAGATATTGTGCCATCAGGGGAGGAAAAAAAAAAAAGGCAAAGCACAGTAAGAGGACAGTGGATTATAAAGTGACAACAGGGTCCCTAATATTAAATTCCTACATGGACATTCTTGTATCCAGTGCCAGCCTTGGAGGAATTAAGTCTGATATGATGGAGGATGTGAGTCTCCTGTGTACCAGAGAGGGGGAAGGATTCACCACTAGTTTTGCCATAACTAGGACACTCTGAGGTTAATTAAGGATCAGAACTCCACAGTCACGAAGCATCATGCTCCGGTGCTCCCACTCTACTGGCGTCTACTCAGTACAACAGTGTCATAATAAGGTTAGTAGGTCACTGATGACACAGGAAGACTTTGTGCTGAGAGGTGGACGAGAAAAACGGGCTGTAGTAAAAATAGCACAGGCCCTGACTTTCAAGTCTATGTTGTGATTACTATGTTGACTTTGCAGCCCACACCGTCCTCTGGATCTGCTTCCTCATTAGCAAATGGAGCATGCTAAGTCCTTCTCTTTCTACCTGAAAGGCAGCCATAAATAAAACAACTGGTGAGTAACCAAACCCTTGTACATTCTAAGTTCATATGCAAATCAAGTATTAGCATTATATCCCTGCTGCTCTGGAGCTTATGACAGTAAAGCATACACACACCCTAGAAAACCCAAGATTCAAGTCTCCTCAAGAGGGACCACGGCCTATGGAACTGTCTGCCAGGGCTTGAACCCTGATTCAAACAAGCAAGAGCTCTGAACAGTTATAATAGTAGCATAGCAACAGGAAGAAATATGAAGCATTTTTATTAATTTAGGATATCTTAAATCACCTTAGACCTTCCAAACTTTTATCTATCAACCTTAAAACACTTTCTTAGACCCTCAAATATTTTCCTAGAAGTTTTCCTTCATATAGCCTGCATTTACCAACTTTAAAACACTTTCTTAGACCCTCAAACATTTTCTTAGATCTTTATAACTTAAAACTTCTGTATCCTTAGGCCTTGTATCCAATTATTTACCATAAGACATAGGTGAGACTTCTATGAACATTTATTGTCTAAAGGAATGGTAAAAAGGTTACTTTTTTTTTTTTTTTGAGTGTGGTAATAAAGTAGACTGTGTCTAGACCTGAGAGTAGCAGCTCTAGGGGTGAGGATTAAGGTCTCCTACATATGAAAAGGATTGAGAAGGCATCAGAAGCCTCCCATGACAGAGGTTGGCAATATGACCATAAGTAAACAAAACCTTGCTCTTGGGATGCCTTGACAGGTCACTGACTCCTACCTGCCCAATGGGAACAGTACATTCATCTGCTGCTCCAGATTCTCCTCTGGGATGTCTTCTGGAGAATTTCAGATTTCTACATCTGCCCAATTTAAGGGTCTCTAAGTTTACATGCCTCTGCAACCAACTTGGCCTCAGTTTCCCTTGGATGTCAGATCCAAAATAAAACCTTTTAATTACTGCCAGAGATTGGGTAAATGGAGGTTCCTATTTTCAAGGAGGATTTCTCTTCCTCCATCTCTGCTCTCTCAAAAGTTTCAAATATACACCTAAAGGGATTTTCTCCTTAACCTACTTCACTTTGGCTTCTACCCATATACGTTTCAGTATCCTGTCGGAGCCAGGTGTTTCCTACATCCGTGACAGTGCCAAAGCAAATACCTACAGTTGCTCAAGTCTCAGATTAACCTTGCAGACTGCGTCAAGCTGGACCGGCACTTTCCCTCCTAGCTATAGATGTTCTCACTGATCCTGCACAGCATCAAAACAGCCTGCTCTTCTTCAACTCGGTCAACATTTCAGCCTTTTGGCCTCCCTCTAGCCACCACAATTGTTAGCAGGAAGAATCCTGAAAAGATTTTTCACCCATTGTCCATTTATTATCAACAAAAGGCTGGAATGGTGTGCTTTAGGCCCGGAACAAACAACTCCAGTTTCTCCCAGCATTTCTCTATCTGCTGCAGTGCGTGGCTGACAAATCCCACCCCCTGAACTTTCCAGGGCAGGGCCTTCCCCTCCTCTTCACCATGTAATCTGGATATTTTGTTATCTCTGTCTGTCTCTCCCTTACATGACAACCAAGAGCTGCTTCCAGTGGAGCTACATCTATATGCTTTAACTTGCCTTGCATGAGAAGCAGTCCAATGTCCTCATTCCTACCTCACCATCCCTCCCTACCTCCTCCCTGTCTTTTTTAGTTATAGGAAAACGGAGGAAAGTTACTTTACAAATCTTGATGTACTAGCCCACTCCCAGATTGCTTAGGCACCTGTAATGTCATCATTGGTCACCACTGCCAGGGGCCCAGGATAAAGGATCCCTGCCTCTTCCCTACCTCTCTCTGCCCTCTCTCTCTGTCTTCACACACTCAGAGACAACTGTGATCCTCCTACTCAAAAAATGGCAGAGGGACCCATATGGTTAAATGATCTGACCACAACATAAATGTTTCTCCTCCAGATTACAGAAAACTAAAAACGAGAGTAATACCGCAGCCTCCAAACTCTTCCTAGAAGAAAAGAAGCAATAACAAAGGGGTCAGGGGAGCTAACACATGCCATGTTTCAGCAGCCTGAGACATGTCCACTTTTATACACAAACAATATAAACCACAGAAATGGAAGTACATACCACAGGGAAAGGAATGGAGGGAAGAAGGAAGTTACAAGGCAGAGGCAGAATGCAGTCTAAAAGCAAACACACTGAGAGAAGAAAAGATAGCAGATGCACTGTGGTCTAGGAATCAGTAACCAGAAATACAAAATCCTAAGAAGTCAAGGGCATGATGAACTGCTGCAGGGCTGGGAGGGAGGGGTGGTTGCTGGCTGTCATTACCCACCCGGCCAACGGGTGAGAAGAACAGCCAAGGCCACTGCCCCAACCCAATTCTGCTCAGCAATAATTTTAGCTAGGAGAAATTCTAAAACAAGAAAGGATAGAGGAAATAGAGTCCTTCCGAGTCCTTCGGGGTGGGGGTGTGGAATCAACAATGAGATTAGAGAATAATAAACCACGAACCTGCCTCAATATGAACTAAAACAACAATGATAACTTTTGTGTTTCTAGACTCATTTGACAATGTAGACAAATGAATAGATTTCAACCATAAACATTATCTATACATCAAGCCGTATCTAGTGCAGCAGCCAGCCTCATTGCTGCAAATGAGCAAGTGTATTTATAAACTAAATGATCTCTAGCAGGGACTCCATAATGTCCTATACATCTCCCAAAATCAACATGTATAGAAATAACCCACGGCTACCCCTAGTTAACTTTTCTTCCCATCTTTCATGTCCTACTAAACAGTATGGGAAACTATCCAATTTTCTAGCCAAAAACTGAACAGTCTAGTTCCTTCCTCTTGCATCTCTTTCCTCCACTGCCTGCCATCAATTAACAGTTTGATTCCCCTTTCTCCTAAATGTCTTATTAATCTATTTATAGCTCTCTTGGCCCCATGTGCCTTATAAATTCAAGTAACTCGTATTAATGGTCTTAACTGACACATTTTCTTTCAATACATAAACAAGATGATTTTTGTCTATATATGTTGAATCTCTTCCTAGTAGGCCTTCCTATACTGCAGAGTTTAAAAGTGGAAAACTACATTTCCCACACTCCCTTGCAGATGAGCTTTATATTCTGCCAGTATCAGTCAGTCCTGAATAGATGTAGCAGACATGGCATTAGGACAGTCTGGGTAGCAGCTTAGTAATCACCAGACTCAAGTTCAAGCAACATTCCTGGAGTTAAGAGCCTGGCAGCACCCTGCTGATCTGGACATCAAACAGGAAGCACAGTGCTTGAGCTGGGCACCCCACCCCCACCCCAGGTCTACTACAGAGGTTAACGGCGCCCTTGGAGGGCATTTCTGAGGTATGATTCTAGAGGCAAACCCAGGGAGGCGGCTGAGGTCTACTCTTCTAAGGTTTTGTATGTATGTTAGGCACTGCATGAGACCCTTTCTTATGCAACTTGTGAATTTAGGGTGGCTCTAGGACAGACTGTCTTCATTTTACAAAAGCCTGGTACTTTTTAGAAACACATTTCCTAGTCTTTTAACCTGGGTATTTTATCTGTTACTCAAGTCCACCCAAGCTGAACACTGTCTGTACTGGGACACCTGAGATTCAAATAGCATCTGCTCAATGTCTTCCCAAAGCTGTGGTCTCGGACGACCGAAATAGTTTCTGACTATAAAGTATTCTTCAAAACCAACTTCTCAACTTACAGCCTATGGACCAGGATCTTCATTTAGCTATTTACAAGCATTTAATATTTATAAGCCTTGTTTCTTAAGTGAGTAAAATTCCATGTACTGTGCACTTGTGTTCAGAAGTTCCTGGTAAAGATCTCTTCTTAAATAACATGTGGGGCTGGAGAGATGGCTCAGCAGTTAAGAGCACTGGCTTCTCTTCCAGAGGTCCTGAGTTCAATTCCCAGCACCCACACGGCAGCTCACAACTGTCTAGTACTCTAGTTTCAGGGGATCTGATGTCCTTACACAGACATAAATGCAGGCAAAACACCAATGCACATGAAATAAAAATAAATGATATTTTAAAAAATGTAACATGGAAAATTCCCAGTGGCCCACTTGGTTAAATATAATCCCTGAAGTAATGAGAAGAAAAGCATTTGTCTTTGCTCCTGAGGCAATACGTGAGATTCGAAACTATATCCCAAGTATCCTCTGGCCACCATTATCTAATTTCCGCTGCAATATACCTTATGCCTTCTTTATATATACACCTTCTATATACACAATATGCCTTCTCTCACTCTGACACTGTACCATAGCCACAGCATAGCACAGAAAGCCTCTTAATGTTCTGTAGCGGATTTCACACTTTCCTGACAGCTTTATTAGAACCACAGCTACTCTATTCACTCAGGCACGTAAGTATCACATGTTGGAGGCAGAAGGAACCTCACAGATCATCTGTCACATACTTCATAGAAATGTAGTCAGAGCCTGTTCATTAACCTGAAGCTTCAGAGCTAAGGTAGACTGAGAATGCAAGCTTTTCTCTAGGCCATCATTTCTCCTAGCTGGAACCCCTCAGTGGCTCCCGGTAATAATGAGCGCTACTCTGGAAACTTGCTTCTCACTCCTGCATTCAAATGTCCCTTTTCTGTTGTTCTTCAATGGCTCCTTCATTCTTCTCCCCATTTTTTGAAGTGTCTCACCATGTAGACCATGTGACCTTGGGCCTCAAGATCCTCCAGTCTTAGCTTTCATATCCTGGGGCTCTGGGAGTGTGCCTCATTTCTAATCTGCCACACACACCTGTGTGGTCCTAACACTTGATTTCTCTCTGTTCAACTGCCTCCATTGCAAGGCTTATTTTCTTGATTAGCTAAAGCTATAGACCTTTCCCACCTGACTTCCTCAAGGGTCTCAATTTAACACACTTCTATTAACTACTTACTCTTACCTTCACATACAGCACAGCATCTAAATATCCTCATTTTTTTGTATCATTAAAAGAACAAATTATTATTATTATTATTTAATTTATTTATTTTTAAATCAATCACAGGTTAGGTTTTTTGCATCCCATGCGTAGCCCCTTCCCTCATTCCCTCCCACCCTCCCCAACCCTCCCTCATCTCCTCCCCACCCCCTCCAAGTCCATCAACAGGGGAGGACCTCTTCCCCTTCCATCCAACCCCAGCTCATCTTGTCTCCTCAGGGCTGGTTGCAATGTATTATTTAAGGGCCCCAGGATGGCCTTGAATTCACAACCTTCCCACCTCTAAGTCCCTAGTGCTGGGATTACAGGCACGTGGCACCACACCTGGCCAAATCACAATTTCTTTAACTCAAGGTTGCACAAAGTACCAGTTAATGGCTGAAATGTGATTCCTGTGGTGATGGAATTCACACAACTGCCAAGCTGCAGTTAAAATTAGGTGATACTGGCTGACAGCAAACCACAGCAAGCCACAGTCCCAGCCCAGCCTCCCTAGAGTACTAGTGCACATGACCACATCCAGCAGATTTACGTAATATCCCTGCCTACAACACACACACATATCACATACAAACACACATATACACATACACCACATATACACCCCCCCCACACACACACAATGTGGAGAAAATCCAGAGACCCTTTTAGGTGCTTAAACAAACTAGTTAAATGAATGTAGGTATATAAGAAAATGCATAGAACTAACAGACACAGACGCACACAGAAACACACACACACATCAGGTAAGCAGAAGCTGGGAAATACAAGTAAGGTCAGCGGCCTGGTGAACGTCATGCTCTCGGCTGTGGCACTGTACTACAGGTCTGCAGGATACCACCTCTCCAGGAAACTGGGTGCTCTTATTTGTCAAATATTCTTTTTGCAACTACATGTGGACCTATAATTAATCCTAATAAATATTTCAATTAAAAAGGGCCTAAGACTGTATGGATTCTACGGGTGTGCTATTCTAGAGAAGCCAAAACAACAAGCAGTAGCTGACAAAGGATAGAAGTAAAGGTTGACAAGGAAATATTTTTCAGATGATGAGAATTTTAGATTCTGGTTTTGTGTTGAGGTTTCATAATGAGATTGTCAAAATTCAGAAACTTAAAAAGGGTGAAAATGTACTGTATGTCAGTTGTAGGGCAAGAAACCTGATTAAGGACCGTAATGTGGGGCTAGAAAAATGCCTCAGTGGCTCAGAGTATTTGCTAGGCAAGCATGAAAGCCTGCGTTCAGACAGCAGTATCCATGTAAAAAGCTGGGCCTAACCTCAGCATCGTTGAGGGTGGGGACCAGGAACTGTTGGGGTAGCTGGCTCCTGGTTAAGTGGGAGTCTATTCCAAAAGGAATAGGGCAGAAAGTGACAGTGTAGGACGCCTGTGGCCTGTGCATGTGCACACACACACCCCTCCCAAATTTATTAAAACTTAAGACGGATCCTGATATAAGATAACCACTTAATAGGATCTATCAAGATAAAGGGGAAAGGAGTGAAATTACTTGAAATGTAAAAGGTGATGAACACGGACAGCGTGCTTTTCACATGGCAAGGGTCTCCCTAGGAGTGATGCTGAAAGGACAGCACCATGTCAACTGCTCTGTGACCATCTTCGCACAGAAATTTAGCACAGAACTGCAGTGGAATTTTGTCAGGAAACCTCTATCAGTGGTTGCCTGGGGAACCGACTACTTCATGGCTGCTGAGCATTTGAGTAGAAAGATGTTCTTTTTGCTTCAAGTTTACATTTTTCAACCAGATTTCATGTGGAAGCATTGTCCATCAAGATGAAAATAAAGCAGTGTAGAAACCAAGACACATACCTCCCAGATCATAAGAGGAATTGCAATGTGTATAAACTCTTAAAGCTAAATAAAATACTTACTAGAAAAATATGAAATTATGAACCCAACTCATTTTACAAAGCTCATGTACCACTTACAAACCTGGAAGAGCAGAAAATTATCACAGGTCAATTTTACATTTGAAAATAAATGGAAACATTAGAAACAACGTGAAATTAAATCCTACCTGCTTACAAAGGATATTTCTTATTCCATAACTATTGGAACACTGGAATGCAAAAATGGTTCAAAGCAAACATATTGTTAAAGTCCAGACTAATGGAAGACAATGTTAATCGGAATGCAAAAAGAGCTTTCTATAAAACCTAGTGCAGTCCAGAGACCAAGGAAACACCCTAGAAAGCTAAGAACAAAAACCATCACAACTCAGTAGAAGTCCAATTTCATATCAGAATGCTTCACACTGAAGCTTCAACTGAAGTTTATATGGCTTCTTTTGCTGCTTTTCAGTCTGGGTGGCTCTAAGGGCTGAAATCAGAGCCTCCACTGCACATGATATGCAGGTGTTCTACCATTTGAGCTCCGTCCCAGCCTGCCTGTCATTTTAAACATCCCACTAGAGGACCTATTCAAGGAAAAGAACTGAGAGGCACAAACTTATTTGAGGAAATAACTGTGTACAGAGAAATTCCCAAGAAAGCAAATATGACCGATTCCATATGCCATTAAGAATGACAGATGATCAGCATGCCAAACCATCAATGGCCTTCCTAGTCACCAACAATGACCAACCAGAAATCGAGAAAGGGATCTCATTTGAAAGAGTAACAAAACTTAATAAAGAACCTAGAAAGGAACCAAACACTGTGTGGGACTCTGTGAGAAGCAGGAAGCACTTGTGAGGGACGCAGGATATCTCTATTCTACAGAGAGCGCCTCTGCTAACGCAGGGCAGGCAGCAAGGCACGATGCTCACTCTCCCCACCTGTGGCAGCAACTCACCGTGTTCACAATCTGGTTACAGCA
>CM053747.1:32808776-32863250 GCA_028658305.1 Pachyuromys duprasi
GTGGGGAAGGTAACAACAGTTACCCTTGCTGGGAACTAAGACAGTGTCACTCTGTGACCTTGTAAAGGTACAAGTATAAATATACCCAAATATACCAATGGACCAGATAAGGGACCTGAAATACAACCATGAATAAAAATGCAAGACACAGGACACAGGCCGAATCACAGACCATGGAATTCACGCCAAGAGGGCAGAGAAGTAGGGCACTCATGTTCTGTGTGATGTGACACAAACACCAATTTCACACTGGTGAAGGCCACACTGCACATACAAAATTTAGGGGAGTATTGGAAGTGATTTTCAAACAGGAAAAAAGACTCCCTTTAACGTGAAACAAACAGGCAGCAGCTGGGGCTGCATGCACAGCACCAGCACAGGCTTAAGCCAGGCAGCTACATCAAGGATGGGAGAGGGACTCACAAAGTGACAGACCTAGGTGTTGAGAAGAACACAGCATAGTGTATCAATGCATACAGTTCTCAAAGAGTATATAAATATTTTTTGAGATAGGGGTTTCTTAAAAACCCCTACAGCCACAGCTGTCCTGGAACTCACTTTGTAGACCAGGCTGGCCTTGAACTCACAGAAATCCACTTGCTTCTGCCTCCAGAATGCTGAAATTAAAGGTGACCACATGCCTTTAGAATACAAAACTGATAAAGCTGGTACTCAAGTTTAATACTGTTTCCAATAAAACACCAACTGAAAAGACCAGGTGGAAATGCTAGAGATCATGCACTTCACTGACACAGAAGTGTAAACTCTACTTCATATTTTGTAGGTGGTTTTTAAAGGGATATCAAAGATCCACTTCGAGCTTTTGGCATGAGGAGCTGGAGAAATGGCTTAACAGTTAAGAACACTTACTAGTTCTGTAGAGGACTCAAGCTCAAAACTGTTCTAGGGGGATCTGCTCAACTCTTCTGACCTCTGTGGGCACCTGCACTCATGTGCGCATGTGCACACATGCACATACACACACAATTACAAAATTAAATCTTTAAAAAATATAAATTAAAAAAATCTTGCTCTGGTTATTTCGCAAAGAAATAGGATTAGAGGAGAGGCAAAAAGCACCCCAATTTTTCTGAAATATTATTTCTTTTTATTTGAATACAGTAAAAATAATGTGAAAAGTTAATTCTCATCAGTTCATAAGAGTGGAAAATGAGTATTTTATTATTCTTAGTATTTTTAATATTATTTTTCATTCTAAAAAGTGGGAAAAAAACCAAAAAACCACCCACCACCAACAAAAAGATAAAGCTCGCTGTTTGTTCCAGCCAAAGCTAAAGCTCAGAGAACAATGACAATGTCCCCAGAACCAGGAGGCTTGGGAGGCCTCGTCCCCCCTCTCCTTTGCATGTGTACTGAAATACTCATCTGTAACTGCCATCAAGATTAGGAAGGCAGCTACCTCCTGCTGGGCTGAGGCTGAGAAAGAGGCAAGAAGTCAAAACCAAATCCTAGGTGACTGGAATGACAAAGCCTGCAAGCCATGGAGAAAGCTAACATTTCAGAGGGTCTCCGAGGAGCCCGCAGGAGAAAGCCCCTTTTGTCTCCTGTCAGACTCTCCGCTGAATGTGAGCAGTGCTGTGTCACCACCCTGACGGAGGATGATGGAGCTTGGCAATGCGGAGAACCCCAGGAGACCCGCGTTCAGGGGAGGAATGTTCTTCTCAACAGCAGGTCCTCTGTGTGGAAGGAATATGAGGTAACGGACACAGTGCGCTAGGATTCCTCCAGCATCGGAGACAAAACAGGCCTTCATCAGGATGGTGCCAAATACAGCCTGCTGCCCTGTCTCACAATCCCAGGGAGATACAATCAACTCGGCTAAGAAAAAGCCATTAGTCGCTAGCAGGAAAACCCACTCTCCATACTTCACAAAGCATACCACTGGTGACAACTAACTAAGCACTCGAGGAACTGGCAGCAGAATCCTGGACATCATAAAGAAGCCTTCCCTGGACATCTGGAGGATCCCTCAGGGCACAGAGTGAGGGACCAGTTTTTGTGGGGGGTGAAGCAAAGAAAAGCTTAAGGAAGCTGCTCCTGGCTTTGCCCCTGGTCTCTGACAGCGACATTCCTGTCCATGAGCTGTTGTCTGGAGTCTTGGCTCTTAGAACTCTTCTGATGAAGTATGAAATTTTAAGGTCTGGAAAGACACCCCAAATCAGTTCACTTGCTTCTCCCTACTGTGCTCAAAAAACAAGAAGCCACTGCACCCCCAAAGATATATGACAAGATGACAAGTCGACATCCAAAAGGAACTTGCCTCCTTTTGTCCTTTTCTTCTCTCTTTAAAATTAAACAGAGGGCTACGTATTAGTTCAGTGCTAAGGAAACAATTTAAACTCAATCCCCCAGAGGAGATGGAGAGAGGAAGCAAACACAAGATAAAGGGAAACAGGGAAACAGAAGCAGTGTGACAGACATCTGGTAAAGGGCAGAGTAGAAACAACACGCATGTGCTAGGGCCGTGAGCATGAGGCTCCCGCTGCCTGTTTGTATTCCCCCAGAGGGATTGCAACTGTAAATACCTGAAAAGGGGCAGAAATGTGCAATGTGTTTTCCGAGGATTAAATTCTATAATTTAGCACAACATGGACATCCTCTGAAAAAACCCTGCAGGGTCCAGCGCACAGACTGTTTCCTACAGTCTCCATTGTTAATTCATTCTCCAGGTCCCTCTCAGTCCCTCCTTGTAAGCAGAACCCTTTGCAACGACTCTCTCCACCACCGTCAGACTTCCAGCAACTTCCTACTCACAGTAAGGAAAAGGACAGGCGAGACTCAGCAGCCCGTCCTGGTCCTTCTCTTACTGCCACTTCACTGCTTCCCGCCAGTCCACTCTTCACTAGTCTGCGAAAACACCATCCAGAATATGCTCTCTCACCTTCAGCAGGTTAACACAAACACTTTCTAGGAAAGGGCCATCTTCTCCCTGACCCAATCACTCTCCTCATGCCCGTCAGCCATACACTGAGCAGTGCTACACCGGCAGGCCATGTTCTAGGTCCTGGAGAAAAAGGACGGCATCACCAAGCACCGTCTCTACTTCTGCCCAGTTGACAGTACTGTATGTGGGAGGGATGCAGGGGCTGACATAGGAATGGACAGACAATATAATGCAAAACAAGTGTTGGCAACAGACAAGTAAAATCAAATTAAGTTAAGGGAATTACGGGAAGCAAAGGTAGTTTATTTTTAGCTGGAGTGTGCTGAGGAAGAATCTCAAATAAGGTGACAGCAAGAGAGAAAGCCGCACAGGGAACCTGCTTGGTACAGTTCAAACTGGGAGAGAGTGCCAGGGCCTGAGGTGACAGTGAACTAGATGTGCTGGTCACCAGCAAGCGGGTTCCTGCTTCTGTTGTTTGAAATATATAAACCTGAGTTTATGTCATCCGGCGTGCTCACAGCTGGATCACCAGGCTGCGGAATGGCACAGTATAGCCGAGACACAGCGAAGGTTTGGACTCGAGAACATGACAGACAGAACTTAGAAGCCATATATAGATAGTTTGTGAAAGCCCAACTTAAAAAGAAAAAGAACCCAGATGGTCTAGAAAAGGCCAAGGAGAAAGAAGTCGTGAGTGACTCCACAGCTCTCCGAAGAGCTCAGGGCTAGAACCTAAGGGGTAAGGAGGGAGCAGAGGGGCAGATGTGTGGAGGAGGGTCCGTGTGGCGGGGAACACACCAGAAGCTTGATTTCAGACACTATGTTTCAACATCCAGGTGAGATGTCAAGCAGATTAACTGGAGGGGCAGGGCAGGGTGATGAATGCACAGGTGGCATTTAGAGCCACAGGGCTGGCTAAAGGTATGAAATGGATGAGAGCAGAGAAGAAGAAAGCAAGGGGGCCCTAAAGCAAGCCTCTCAGGCACTGCTGTTTGTCCTTGCACCCCCAGTTTCTGGCCCAGTACCCCTGGGTTTATAGCAAGTGTTTAGTAAATAAATTAAGATGTCCCCTGAACCCCAGCTAGTCAATTCCTAGAAGTTCTCCTGGTGAAGCAGAAGGATCCAGTAACTGAAACACGGCCAGCCAGGAGAGGACATCTTTCCAGCCACCTGCAGCACACTCGACTTACCGAGAAACAGTACACCACTGCTGCTCCAGGCCCTGGGAGGCAAGGCACACAGGAGGGCTCTAAAGAACGGGCCTATTGACCAGCAGAGCAGACACTGGGATGCGCAAAGGCCAAGAATCAGAGAACAGAGGCTTTCCTTCTTTGGTTGTTTCACCAAGTAAATAAACATGCAGCCTATGTCGCGTGACTCACTTCCATGCTAGTCGGTCATCTACCATAAGAAGCTACAGCAAGAAGGTTCTACCCAGCAAGAGATGGCAAGGAAAAGGGTCACTGAGCACCTGTAGGCAATTACTGAACTGTTGCACTTAGAAAGCACACTCACAACACTGAGGTATGGCTCCCTTCTGTGCCCTAAACATTTTATTCTGGGGTAGAACAGACTAAATCTCCGGATCGTCCTTAGGGAGTATTGCTGGTGAAAGGACCAATCACAACCAGGCAGATGTGGAGAAAACAACTGACTCACCAGGTAACTCTGCTGCCCTAAGGGCCTCTCATTCCGCCATCATGGCCCTTCACTCGCCACTCAGAGACAATCTGGCTTGCTTTCCGCACTGATTCTAAGTTAAGTAGAGTGACCTCATGTCTGACCGACACAAGGCAGGAATCAGGGAAGCGAACTCGGGAGGACTGCCGTGGAGGCCAGAGTGGAGGGAACCAAGTCGGAGAGCGATTCAAAAGTGCTGCTGCCACCAGCAGTGATCCAGCCAGAGGAAGAGAGACGTCTTCTCCAAAACAAACGGCGTGCCTTTTTGGGAAACTAAAACCCTACCGATTCAGTGCAAATCCCGGATTTCCTAAGGAGTCACACTTCACCGCTAACAACACTAGTGCGCTAACAACCTAGTGCACTAAAGACACTAGGGATATGTGACTCCATCAGTGTTTCAGGAAGATGTAATGTGTGTAATTGGAAGAGCAAAGGGCAGGTACAGTGCCAATGGTCTGCTCGTGTATCACTACTCTTAGTTTATAATGAGTGCACACTGAAGACACTATGCACTTTAGTATACATATACTATACATTGTCTTGTCTGTTACTTCCTCTTGTTATCAAGTGTAAATGCCTCTAAAGTTACTTTAAAAATTGTATTATACTCATTGTGGGTGTGGGTATGGGTGCGGGTGCCATGGCACATATGGAGGCATACCAGGAGTTTTCAGGAGTTCATTTTTCTCTTCTCACCATGTGGACACAGTAGATACAACACATGTTGTTAGGCTTAGTGGCAAGCACCTTTACCTGCTGTGCCATGTCACCAAGTCCACAATTCCTTTTTAAAAAAAAAGTCTTGTTTATTTATTTATTTGTTTAATGTAGGCGAGTGCTCTATCTGCATGTACACCTGCGTGCCAGTAGAGGGCACCAGATCTCATTATAGATGGTTGCGGGCCACCATGCGGTTTCTAGGAATTGAACTCAGGACCTCTGGAATAGCAGACAGTGCTCTTAACCACTGAGCCATCTCTGCAGCTCCCACAGTTCCTTTCTAAGTACATAACAGTTCTGGAATTTTATGGAGCATCACAGGGGCTCAAAAATAAATTCACCAAGAGATTTATATAAAAACTACAAGGGAACAGGCATTGTAGTGGATGACAGTAGTCAACTTTGGCTATCTAATATCTGAATATGCTTCTGTTTAGGGCCTTGGGGGAGGAGGGAGGGATGAGCCAAAAACACATTAAATGCAAGCAGCTGAAAGAAGCTCAAACACTAAAGAGAACATATTCTTTCTGTGTTTCCCCAAAAACTAGAAGACAGAAAATGACATAAACCTGTCATTTTAAATCTTAAGTACTAAGCAAAGGTTCAGGCATGACAGCTTGTGTGTGCTCATTGTTTGTATGTGTGTCAGTGTGTCCACACATATGCAGGAGCCCATGGAAGTCACAAGAGGGCATCAGATCCCTGGAACTGGAGTTACAGACAGTTTTGAGCTGCTATGTGGGTGCCGGGAATCAAACCTGGGTCCTCGGCAAGTGCAGGGAGCACTCTTGACTGCTGAGCCAGCTCTCTGGCTCCTTCAGAGGTTACTGGCAGCAAGTATAGATCTGGAAATTCATGGGCATGGCTACAAAGGTCTGATGGCAATGCTGGCTTGTGACCCACGGAGATCTGTCAACTTTCACTGTCAGAGCATGTTGCTCCAGAAATCTTGGCTGGGCCTGGCATTCCACAGATCCTGCCCAGGAGTAATTCTCTAATCTTCTTGTCAGTTCTGTGAGCCACACAGCATTCATTATTCTCTTACTAAATTCCAACCCGACTTAACTTGTCCAGAGTTGATTCTGTTGTTTGCACTAAGAAATTAGTAGCAGGGAGTAGATGAATTACAAGCAACAGACTCTAGGTAATGGAGGGCAATCTGTGCTTGGTTTCTGCCCAGGAGAGGCCAGTGGGTATCATATTTAAAGACAGAAGACAGTCTTTAAATCCTCAATGTGGCGAAGTGAAAGAACTAATTATCACCCATGGTCACGTGGAAGGCTCGGGGTGACTGAGACATTTCTGCCAAGAGTAAAGAGCTTATGAAGGCCACGAGGCACAGCACCTGCTAGCTTATGGGCTTAAATAAAAGGATATTATGGTGAAATCCCCATAAACTATGTCCAGGGAGGAGACTGAAATACAGGCACTATTAAAATATAATCCAGTCAGCCATGGTAGTGCATGCCTATTGTCCCAGCACTCACAAGGCCGAGGAAAGAACATCAAGAGTTCACAGGTAGGGGCAGGAGAGTGGCTCAAGGGGTTAAGAATGCTCCCTGCTTTTCCAGAAGACCAGAGTTTGGTTCCCACCACCCTTGCTGGGCAACTCCCAAACTACCTGTTAACTCCAGCCCCAAAGAATCTCAACATCTCTTCTGGCCTCCATAGGCACCCACACAACTGACCTCCCCAACATATATATGTATGTATATAAACATATATATATGTATATATGTGTGTGTGTGTGTATGTATATATAAATTAAATAAATAACACAAGTTTGGGGCTAGCCTGTGCTATACAATAAGACCTCGCATTCCTGCCCTCCTCAAAAAAGTGTTTTTATTTTTAACAAAACATCCTTGCTTCTGAATTGCAAGCAAACAAAGCTGTAGTAATCAAATGACCACAGGAAGGCTGAAGCACTGACTGGAGAAGGGCTGGGAGGATGGCTCGGGAGAAGAGCTCAAGCTGCTCTTGCAGAGGACGGGAGTTCAGTTCCTGCCACCACCACTGGGGGGCGCAACGCTACCTGTAACTCCAGCCCCAGGGCATCTAACAGACACCAGCACCTGTTCTCACATGCACAGACTGGCATACAGATACACACATACCTACACACAATTAAAAGCAAATCTAAGAAGTAAAACATCTCTAGAAGAGAGCAAGTGGACTGGCATGAAGGTGTATGGGGGTTTTGACAGCCCTGCTAACTGTAGTCCTCCTAACACTGATTAATGAGTCTGTTCCTCTAAAAGGACTCTGTAAGAATACCCTAGTCTACTTATTCTGCCCTTCTATACATATATCCTGGATGGCTAGCATCTGATCACAGCACACTCAGAGGGGGTAGTTACAAAAAGCCTCTGGTCACTAAGAGATGGATCCATTGGAAGTATACAAGTAGAGCCTGAGGACTCAGACCAAGGAAAGAAAGATGCATTTAGCTCTTGGTGGCTCTGGTGGCATAGAAACTTGGCAAAATGTCTGAAATCTGATCACTCCCATTGGTAGCTGAGAGTAAAGCATGCGGCCAGTTGGCTTACCAGAAAGTAGATTTAACCATGGCCTATGAAAGGAAGCTGAGATGCCAAATATTCTTTTTGATAATGTGTAAGAATTCAAAGCCTTGAAGGACACAAGAATAACACAAGTGATCACGTTGCCCCTATTGTCCTTCTACCCATCTTCTATTGATGAAACCTTAGAAGGACCCAGAAGATACTATATCAAGGCCTTGAAAGCATAAGAGAGGCACCACGGCTCTGAAGAAGACTTCACAGGGATGCAGGCAGAGGCCGAAAGCTGGGCTACCTGCTTCCACTCGGGGGACAGAAGCAGCCAAGCAGTGGCATTTAAGTGCTAGTGGATGGGAAAGTCAGCGTAATTAGATAGAGACAGAAAGGAAGGAAGGGTCGTTAAATAGCCTGTGACCGGGGCTCAAGGGGGAGTTCAGTCAGTACAGTTCTTGCAACATAAGTGTGAGGACCTGAATTCAGATCCACACCACCAGTGTAAAAGCCATGGATACCACACATGTACAATATCTGAAACAGGAGCATTCCTGGAACTTGCTGGCAAGCTATTCTAACTAAATCTTTGAGCCCCAGCTTCAATGAGACAGCCTGCCTTAAAAAGTAATGTGGAGAGCAATTGAGGAAGACAGCAGATGCCAATTTCTTGTTTCCATATTCACAGGCACATATAAGTACACACACTCACCCCCTGCCTCTTTCTCTCTCTCTCACACACACACAAAATGAATGCATTAAATTAAAGACTCTGTATGAATCTTCTGCAGCAGTGAATGGATTGTGGAGACTTTAGGATCACTTTAAGAAACCCATGAATCCTGTTCAAGTACAGTATAAACTAAAAGCAACATTGCTTCCTTGGAGAAGACCACAGACAGGACCATGGGAAACCTGGTGATGGTATCTCCACTGACCTCTTCACTTGGGTCAAAACTGATGCCAGTTCTTCCAGTAGGTGTGCAATCCCAAAGGCTGACAGTGGAGCACATGGCATAGCACAAGATTCCACCCCATAAACAGCTTGCAAAACAGCCTTTAGACGTAAGCTTTACAAGGTTTCAAAGCTTGGCCCTCAGAACAACAACCTCGCAGCTACCCATGCTCTTTCTATACCCCACCAGGCCCAATGCATCACCCAAAAAGGTTTGTTGAAATGTCAGCCAAGGTAGCGATTAAGTGTCAGGGGAAATAAAGGAGTCATATTTAGGTGTGGATGGAATCCAGGGTTCTCTTTAGCACCTCCATGTGCTACCGGGGCTAGTAGGAGGATTTCCAAGAATGAAACCACAGATATGTAAAAGGTGCAGCCTCCAAAAGAAACAGCTGGCTCTAACTGTACTGCCTGAAGTCAAAGATAGCTGTAAGCTAACAGAAACGGGGTACAGGGCGGGGGAGCAGTGGAAGAAAGCAGTGACTACCAGCTACAGCCCTAGCATCAGTATATAAAATAGTAACATCAATCCACACTTAAATTTTGTTCATTGTTATGTCTATGTACATGTTTACACATTTTAATTCATTTTCCTTTTCTTTCTTATTTTCCATCATTCTGTAAAAGGTATATGAGAGTGGTCAACTTCACTACTGAGCCAGCAGGCATGATATAAAACTAAGTAATGTGGATGCCAGCCAAAGGTCCAAGACTTGGCAGTAAACACAGTTGTTCATAAGACCCGGACCATCCAGAAACTTGCACAGAGATCACATTAAGGATGTGTGAGAACAGCTGTGTTCCTTACAAAAAGGAAAATGAACACCCAGATGTTGGAGAGTGTAAGAAGTAAGCTACACTACTTGGGCTGCTTTTATTTGGGTAAAGTGTGACGCTCAGGATGCTGGGGATGCAGCTCGGGGGTTGGGGGGGAAGTGCTCACCAAGCAACTCTGGGTTCCTTCCTCAGCACTGTCCTCTATAAAAGCAAGCAAGCGAACAAACAAACATTGATGTTTCAGTATTTCTCAAAAGCAGTTCAAGAAAATGCCTAGAAAGATCCATGGCGGTTAAAACAAGAATGGTGATCGTATCTGTAGTCCCCATACTAAGGAGGCAGAGACAAGAGGGTATAAGCTCAAGGCAACCTGGGTCAACGTGAGAGCCAATGAGATCTCGGATTAGAATGGGAGCCTCGTCAACTCTGGTCCCCCTCATTGACCACCCCTACAAAAGCACCAGTCGCTTAGTAAGAACTTAGTAGAGATTCTTAAATGAGAGAAATCAACAGCCAATGACACAGCTACAGGTGTCAGAGGGAAGTCCCGGCACCAGGGCACCTACAGACAATTGTGCCAGCGCTGACACGTCAAACAGGAGCTGAAGACATGGCTGTCCGTGCTTCTCGCTTCCTGCCTAACAAGTTTTCCTAATGCCCTTATAATACATTCCCCTGCTGATTAAAGCTAATCAAGGTTGATTTCTATGGTTTTCACTAGAGCACTATTACAGAGGAATAAAGGCACTGCAGGATAATTACACCATTAGGGACAGAAAACAATTTTACACACACACATTTTTGTCCATCCCTACCTACACAGCTGTATCTACAGGTATTAGTAAGTTAGCCAAGTGAAAACAGATATTGGGCCATACTTTAATTTTAAGATCTATTTATTTTGTGTATGTTAGCATGAGTATATGTTCTCCTGTGTGTGTGTGTATGTTTGAGTATGTTAGTGCAAATGTGTGTGCACACGCTCAGCCAGCACACCTGGGTACACTAACTGGTACTCATGCCATGATGTAAGGTCACAGGACAACTTGCAGGACTGCATTGTGTCCTTCCACTGTGTGGGACAGAATCCCATTTGATCAGGCTTGGAGGCGAGCACCATTACTCCCTTATCTGATAAACCATCTTGCAAGCCACGGACCTAGTTTTTCTTTGTCTTTTCTCTTTTTTCATTTAGTTTTAATTGCATAGGTATAGTATGCATTGAAAGGCCCTCGCACCTTGCTGTTCTAAGGTCATTTAAAGAATCTTAAGAATTTTTAATTTCTCTAATGTTTTTAAATACTTGGGAGTTTAAGTATTTCTAACAACCACAAAAATTATCTTTATGCAAACTTACAGCCTTATGGAATGTCCACCACTTAAAGTCACAAATATTGGTCTGTAAATATTAATTCCTCTGAGGAGAAACATGTCCTCACAGCAAGATGAATCACAATCTTGAGCGTTTGTGAAAGTAGGATTTAACTAAGCTGTCTCATGTCCCTACCTACGGATGCCCAGCTCTTCTGAAATCTCATCCAGTAAGGGCTCACATAATTCCTGAAGGTTTCTTGTTGCTGTTTGGCTGTTTTTGCCAGCTGGGAGTATTTTGTTTGACTGTACATTGTGGGTTTTTGTTTGTTTGTTTTAAGACATTTAGCCCTTCCTAATCTCAAACTCGCTATGTAGCTAAGGATAGCCTTGAACTCCCAACTTTGCTGCTAGACTCTTTAATGCTAGGGTTACAGATGTAAGCCACTAAACTTAGTTTCTTCCTTGCTAAGCCATGCTGTCATTGAGCTCCTGGTGCTACCACCTTTCCCACTTCTGAGGCCTGGGGTTACAGGTACAGGGTGGTACCAAGCTCAGCTGCTTCTTTTTCTTTTTAGTATTTCAAGGACAATTTCTTTCCTCTTTCCTTTCTTGCCTGTGTGTGTGCATGTATGTATGTGCATGCAGGTGCACACGTGCCTCAGTGTGCACGTGGAGGTCGGAGGACAGCGCAGGTGTCAAGCCTCACCTGAGACAGTCTCACCGATGTTTTCCACTGTGTGTCAATCTCGCTGGCCCAAGAGCTTCTGAATGTCCTGTCTTCCCTCCCAGTGCCCACAGAGGCTAAGATGTCGGCACTGTGCATCGACTTCCACATGTCCTCCTGCTTTCTCAGCAGACGCTTTCTCCTGCTAAGCCGTCTCCTCAGCAGGCTTTTCCTTTTCTTTTCCTTTCCTTTCCCTCCTTCCTTCCTTTTCCTTTCTTTCTTTCAGATTTATTTATTGAGTGTTTTGCTTACATATACGTCTGTGTGCCACATGCATTGCTCATGCCCTAGGAAGTCAGAAGAGAGGGTTGGATTCCCTGGAACTAGAATTATGGGAGGCTGTGAGTCATGTGGGTGCTGGGAAACAATCCTGGTCCTTTGCAAGAACAAGTGCCTTTAACCAGCACGCCACCTCTCCAGTCCCGAGATTTTTGTTAAATAAAAAAGGCATATAACTTTTTCGGTGAGCGATTCTATTTCTCAGTATTAGAAGCCTGTTGTCAGGGGTATCTTTAGTTGAGTATTTGGAGACGTGCATGGACCACCCTTCCTTCTACCTGTGGACTAACGGTGGTTCTTCACACTAGCCAGCACTTCCTCCTACAATTCCCAGGGCACAAACTCAGCCCAGCATCCCTCTTGTTACGCAGCCACCCTGACCCGTCCGTTTTAGGAGTCTACTTTGCAGTCCCTTCCTCACTGGCCCAGCCTGCTGCTCTGCAGAAGCTACCATGTCCAAAAGCAAACACAGCAGACAAGAACAAGCTAGTTTGAGAGTAGATGAAAGTGAGCTCTGTGAAGAGGAACTGGTGACACAGAGCAAAGTGTGGGAGAACAGGTGTTAGGCAGGCACCAGCCCACTGCCCACAGACTAGAGGAAGTGGACCGTGGTAGTGGTTCTCAACCTCCCTAATGCTTTAAGACAGCTCCTCCTGTGAGCCCCAGACACAAATATTTTCATTGCTAGCTCATAACTGGAATCTCGCTGTCATGAATTGTAATATAAACATCTGATACACGACCCCTGTGAAAGGGTCGTTTAACCCCCAAACGGTCGCAGCCCACGGGTTGAGAACCACAGTACCATGGGAGAGAAGATAAACTATGTCTGTTTTTGTGTTTTCCTCTTTTCTTTAAACCTACTGCCAAAGTCCTCTAGGAGCTTTCGATCGGACCTTGTCCTGAGGCGACAGCTCAATGGATGGGTGCTGTGCCGTGCCTGCAGCACTGATAAGAGCATTTTACCTGAACGGCACTTCTTCCTGTGGAACGTCCACGTAGTACCGGATGAAAAACCTCTCAGAATCTTCTCGCTCACCGTCAGTGACAACACTGCCATTGAGTTTGGAAACAGAGGGCAATCTATAAATTAGAACCAAAATAATGACATTTTAAGGAACCGGAAATAAAACAATTGGTTGTTGTTTTTGAAAGGACACAGAGGGTGGGGCCTTACTCATGTGTGAAGAACTATGTACAGTGATGTCATCAAAAGGATGAAATGAAGAGTGGTGCATTTTCAGATGTGACACCAATCTTCTGTCTTAAATCTAACTTTCCAGGCACAACTCTAGGTCACACCGTCCAACATAGGTACATGGAATGCAAGCCAAGTTATAGGTCTAAATAACTCCACCTTAAAGTTTGCTATTATTTTTGTATGTATATGTGTCTGTGTTTGTGCATGCGCTCACATGTGGGGGTGCCCGTACAGGCCCACGAGATAACAGATTGCCTGAAGTTGGACTTAAAGGTGGTGTAGACCACCTGACGTGAGTACTGGGAACCAAACTCTGGTCCTTGGAAGAACAGCACTCTTAACCACTGAGCTGTCTCTCCAGCTCCATTTCAAAAAGAAGAAAAAAAAAAAAAAAGGAAAAATTTAACGCTGTATTTTATAAAATTCAATGTAACCAGAATTTAAGCATTTCCACATGTAATCAATGTTCTAAAAGTAAGTCATTTTAAAGTCTCTTACTAATATAAATTAGGAGAGAACTAGTGTCTGTTCCATATTTCAAATAGCCAAGACATTACTTCAATGCTCACGGCCACCCAGGCTGGGGACTGCCATGTTAAAGATCAAAGTTCAAAGTGCAGTGCATAGAATATGAACACATAACTCAGGAATCTTCTTATAGTTTTAAAAGGACTGTGTGAGGAACATAAAGCCCAAAGCCTACCTAGCTTGAGACTCAGGCTTCCCTTCTGACTGTGGTAAGACGTACCCACATGGCAGTGTGGAGCTGGGCATTAGCTGGGCAGAAAGATCAATACTGTGCTTAAGGCGGCGCTCCTCTGCAGACACCTCAAAGCGTACTGCCCGTCCTTCAAGAGCTCCGTGTGGGGTGCATGCAGAGAGCAAAGCAAAGCCCTGGGGCCATTTTTTTTTTAACCAAAATCTTTTCTTCTGCTAAAGGTTCGTGCACGCATACGCGGTGATGGGAAGCTGCATGCTGTGCAGAGGCAGGGAAGGCAAGGAGCACACAGAAGACAGTAACAGCTGCTATTCTTAAGTCAACGAATATTCAAGGCAAAAAGCTTGAATGCTGAGATGGCTCCATTTCCCAGTACATCTGCACTGTACATGACCACTATGCTACAGGAAATAAGGATGCCTGTGTCAGATGATTCTCCATCACTAGGCTTTCCCTCACCACCCAAAACAGGCTTTCAAATGTCCTAAGTATTTAGAAAACAAACAACACATACTTTTTCCAGAATTCCCCGCAGTGGTCTTGGCAGGACAGCTATGTCTTGCTCTCTTCAGTGCATCCTTTCTTATCCAGGCCTGAGCTCTACCAGCACCAGCACAGCCTGCTCAGGAGATGGGACAAGCCACGACACCCCCTAAGAGTACACTGCCCCTTTAATGCCCCTTCAGAAGGATGCAAAGGCAGCAGGGCAACACACCTGGCTACCACCAATTTCCTGCGCTCCTCGGTGGTATATGGCTGTAGAAGCGGAATCCCTAGCAATCTTACTTCTTCAAGCTTGGGGAATGAATTCAGTTTATCAATGTCTTCCCAGGACTGCAAACCTAATTAGAGAAAAAAAAAAAAGATATTATTTAGGTAAACTCAGAAAAGTACAAACGGGAGAAGATAAACACGGCCAAGAAGATACCAGCCATTCCTGAAATGCTGAGGTGGTAACAGCTAGCCAGATGCTGGTCCCTTTCCAGGGAGAGAGGGATATGGTTAAACTCCAAAATAACTTCCCTGGAAAACAGGCCCGGTGCTGCATGCCCAGACTTTCATCTGCTCAGAAGCTAAAGCAGAAGGGCCTGGAGTTCGAGGCCAGCTTGGGCAGAAAAATAAGCAAGAAAACCAACAAACAAACCCACTTTTCCAGGGCCTCTCCCATCCTGTGAGCTCAGGGGTGAAGGACAGAGCAGGTTCCCCACCACCCTCCCATCTCTCACTCCACAACACTACCTTCTACTTGGGTCGGCGTGTTTTTTTTTAGCAAACAGGGTGCATGCTGTGACGTTTCTAAAATGTGACTTGATCAACTTCTTTTACTTAAATGCAGACTCACGGCCTGTGAATGCTAGAGATGATGGGGGCATACCAAACTTGCCCCTAACACATTCCAAAATGGGACAAGCGCAGGAGAACCAGAAACTAAAACTTACTAGTTTCAAGCTATCTTCACACTGGTGGCAGGAAATTGGTCCAAAATCACTGCCACCACAACCTGACCCACAAGCACAGTGATCCTAAACCCTGCAGCAAGGAGAGCACCCAGTCAGGCTAAGGCGCTTAGTTCTAAGATGTGTTTCACTCCCTGGTGGTGGGCAATTGCATCATCCAAGCTAATACTTGCTGTCCGACTCAGACAGGCTTTCACAAGGCAAAATCCTACAAGACTGAGAAACATGGGAAATCCATTTCAGAGAACATAACTGCTTCGAATTTTCAGTGACCTTCAACAAGGGTAAAGTTGGAACATATGAGGACTCTGGCACATAGCTATCCCAAGTCACAGCTGTCCTTTCCCTGACTAGTGGGCACTTCCACTTAGATGCAAAAGAGGTGTGTCAAGGGTCGTCAGTTGTGAAATAAAAAGCTTCCACATGTAAAATATCTGCTTTTAAAATGCCTTCCTGGGGAACAGAGAAATGGCCAGTCGAAGGTACCTAACACCAAAGCTGACAACCTGAGTTCAATCCTCAGGACCTACATGGTGAAAAGAGAAAGCTGACTTCTGCAAGTTGTCATGCATGTGTCCATTCACCGGGCCAACACACAAAATAAAAAAGTAGTAATTTCCAACCCCACCCCCACATTTCCCACTCACAATCATAACCTCTATAGTGAATTAAGCTGAGTTTATCTCTGTTCTAAGTCATAGTTATTTTTCTGTATGTAGTTAAGTAAGTATGTAGTTGTTCTAAGAAAACTTGATCAAGAGAATGAGAGTAAAAGTCAGATTGGGAGGGTCATTTATTTATTTATTTGTTTGTTTATTTATTTATTTGCAAAGGACACATTTAATAAAAGCCCATTGATGGAAAAAGACAAGAGCTTTTAAAAGCTAATAATCCTGGAGTCTAGAAGAGGCCTGTTAGCCAAGCTGCTCAAGGCGCTGAAGGAGGAGGGTCCTAGGTCCAAACTAGCTTGGGTAACTTGGTGAGATAAGCACAAACAACGCCCCAGGCTCAATCTGCAGCACTGAAAACAGCTTAACTGCAATTTAACTGCAACCTAACAACCCAAGTAACAGCATGACGATCCACTCAGAACTCCACAACCATCCAAATAACCAAACTACTAGCACCCTAACCAAAATCCAATTTATATCCAACTAATCAACCTACTGTGTAGCAGGTTCCTTTACACGAAAATCTTCCATCTTGAAAAAGAACGCTTCTGACAGGATGTTCACAGGGCAAGGGCAACAACAGGCCCATTCTAAAGGAAAGTGAAATACTACAGAGAAGCTCCTTAAGACAAGAAGTCCCTGGAACTGATCAGATTCACTTGGGTCCCTCCATTCCCAAGCGTATAAATAGTAAAGATTGCTGAGGGTCAACCTCAGACACGCCTAAATGCCTGGAAAAAGCAGAGACCAGCCAAACTGCCTGGAAAAAATAAAGAACAGCTGAGCTGTCTGGAAGAGGCTCAGACCACCAAAGCACCTGAAGACGGGCATGCTCCAAATTGTTGAGCTGCCTGTAGGTGGTTCAGTGTGCTCCAGGTTTTCAGTTTTTGTGAACTGTCACTTGTGCTGGGAGGACTTTGGTGATGCAACCATCTCTGAGTTATTTCTGTCCTGTAAGTAATCCCCCCATATTTTTATAAAGAACCCTCGATAAAACTCATTGGTTCACCAAGATGGACTTTGATGGTATCTGTACGTTAGTCTTTGTCAGTCTCTTCTCTTGGGTGTTTGCTCTCATCCTCCCAAGAACAGTGCCTCACAACCCAACCCAACTAATGACCCAACTATATACAACACAAGTAACAATCTCACTGTAACTCAAAGTGCAACAATCCCTCCACAGCCACCTCTACAGAGACAACAGCAGATGGCAAGTAAACAGACAGAGACTCTTCCCCATTTGGCAGTTAGGGAACTTCAAACTCAAACAACAAGCTCACCCCAAGACACCTTTTAGAAGTCAAAGCACACATCACTGGCAACCCCTGCAGCTGACAAGAACATAGAGGAACACAACTCTCATTCACAGGTCATGGAAATGGAAAATGGTGCAACTATTTTGAGAGTTTGGGGTTTCATAAAAAACTAAGCACAATCTTACCGCATGGTTCAACCATTGCACCCTTATCACTTACCTAAACAACTTGAAAGTATATATCCACTTGAAAATCTGCACAGATAGTTAAAGCTTTGCTCAAACTTGAAAGTAAACACAAACCCTTCAGTAGGTGATGGATAAACTATAGTACACCTAGAAAACGGAATATTATTCAGGGCTGAAAAGAAAGGATCTGTCACGCCACGAAAAGCCACAAGGGACTTAAATGTGAATTACTAAGTGAAAGAAACGGATTTAAAGAAGCTCCACTTTGTGTTGTTACAAATAAATGACCCTGTGGCAAAGAAGTGCAGAGCCAATGGACAAATGAGAAGCTGTCAGCATGAGAGGGATAAGCAGGTGGCCCACAGGGCACTGGGCAAGCCCTAAGCTAAGCTATGCACACCACATGGAGGAGCTGTTCTGTTCATTTCTTAAAGCCCATGGGCTGCACCCTAGGGGAAACTATGGACTCTCAGATGCATAAAACGTCAGAACCAGTTCACGGATGGTCCTGTTACAAACACACCAGTTGGGAGAGGGAGGTGGATAGTGGAGGCAGATTGTACATACATGGGAGCCATCTGCATTGCACTTTCTACTTAAGTTTGCAGGGAACCTAAAGCCGGCTTTAAATAAAAGTCGTTAACACATATTCATTTTTGTAATGCACCGGCTCCAACAGCAATACGGTGATAATTAAAAATGTATAGATGAGCACTTAAAAAGAATACCAGACTAGGATTCCTTACCCTGCACCTAGGTTAACATGAATTGGTTTATCTTTTTCTTCTGTCTTTTAATAACTACTTTATCAATTTCACTTTACTCCTTTTATAATATGACCCTTTTTGATGTATAAAAGAGAAATTATGGCTTATAATTCTATGCTTCTTAGTACTTATTAGCATACTTATGAAGAAAACGATGTCCTAAATGCAGTGGATCACCGCTACCTGCTGGAAACCCAGAGTTTCTAGCATAGCTATGACTGAAACATTTTTACCGTATCCTGCGTATGAGCTTGTTCAGTCTGACATAGAACAAGGGCAAGCCTGGGCCTCACCTGATTTGTGGAGGCTGATGGATCGCAGATTAGGGAACAACCTAGCCAGGGAGTCAGCGGGCTCCTCAATAGCATTCAAGTGATTGTTGGCCAGGACCAGGGTATCCAGTGAAGGGAACATGACGCCCAGCTTTCGGATTTCAGTCCAGTCTTGGAGGTTATTGTCCGTTATGTGGAGGAGCTTAAGGGAATGGCAGCGAACGGACGGGCAGGACACTGTTTCATAGTCGTTAAGGCACAGGAAGAGCTCCTCCAAGCTGCGGAGAGAAAGAGAACCTCAGCTGGGTTCTCTCTTCACACACGCTGCCATGCAGCCACTAACTAAATGATGCAAGTACCAGTAACCCGGCTGCAGCAGGAAGGACATCAACTTGAGGCTAGCCTGGGCTACAGAGTGATACCCTGACTTAAAAGCTAAAAATAAATAAATACCCACTATATGTGAGACTCTGGCATGTATTGCAGACAACACAGAAAGGAATTTTCCTGAAGCTGAAAGTGTATCGGTGGGCAGGTAAATCTAATGTGAAGCAACAGAGACTAACAGGAGCTGCTGCTCCATTATCTGTGTGTGCATGTAACCGAATGCCAAAGCATGCAGCATGAACTCCAAGCACAAGAGTGTTTTATGAAGTGACGAACCTGAAGTGGAAGTGTACAGACCAGGAAAGGCTGCACTGTTTTCGAGGAACCATCGACTTAATTAAGCTGAGAGACAATAGAAGAAAGTTCCAGAAACAACATGGACAAATGTTTATAAAAAGAAAAATAACTACCAAATTCCTACCCCGTGCCAGGCCTTGTGCCAGGAATGCTAATATAATGGTATCCATTCCACAGACAAGGAAACTGAGCCCCAAAAGGTGACAGGCTTGTCAAAGGTCTCATGGTTAGTAAGTGACATCTGAGTTTAGAAGTTAATTCAACTGGCACACCTACTGGTACAAAGTCAAATCATTCTAGCACCTGAGAAGGAGAATGAGCTCAAGGCCAGCCCCAGCTACAGGGGAAATTGAGGCCATGGCTCCTGGGCTTCACGAGACTCTGTCTCAAACAATTAATTCTGACACCATGGGAAACTGTACATAGTGCAGAAAGCTCATTAGATTAACAGTGAGGAACTAAGGTGCAGTATGAAGAGAGATTCATGGTGTGTGTGTGTGTGTGTGTGTGTGCGCGTGCGCGCGTGCGGCTTGGATATTTCTACATTTAGACAAGCAAAGAAACTACAGCTTCATTTCTTACTGTCAGAAGTTTCCTCTGCACAGATATATGCATAAACAGACACAAACAGAACAGAACATTTCTGAACTGACAACCTGAAGCATAATTTCTTTCTTAAATTATTGAAATGAACACCAGGTTCCCTTTGCATCAGGCTGTAGAGGCACTTAGGCACCTCAACGTCACCATATTTTAGAGATACTAGCATTGCTTTCCCTCCAGAGGAAAGGGCTAATGCACAATTCTTAAGTAGGGTCATTGGAAGACTAAAAGGTAGAAAGGCTGAGGTGCTCTGGATGGCAGCTCCTTCTTAGGGTATTTCCTCAGAAAGGAGGCCATCCCATGTCTCCCAGCTATGTCCCTGGAAAGCTGAGCAGGTCACCCCACATCCTCACTCCAATGACTTATTTTTCTGACCTTTCTCCATTCAACCTACAGCTCTAGAGTTTCTGAGGTGAGAGATCAGCAGAAATTCTATGCAGAGGCACAGATCTCGACATTCACTCCCCAACCCCAACCCTCCACCCCGTCCCACCCTCCCATTCTTGGTGGGCTTACTCTGGTAACTCCTGCAGTATTGTGTGCACTGTTTCCCATGATGCTTTGCTGTTGTTGAGGACAAGTTTGCGAACCCCAGAGAAGGACCCAGCGCATGTTCTCTCTAAAACGGACAGACTCAGAGGATTGGAACTCAGGTTTAGAAACTCCAGCTGAGGAACATTTGAAACAATCTTACTGACCTGCGGTGAAGAGAGAGAGGCGTGAGTCAAGCAGTAACTGGAGCTGTGATAGAGCAAGCATGTTCACAAGTGACTGAGGGAGTGGGTCTGGGTAAAGGTACTGTTACCTCAGGAAGTCCCACTTTACAAAGACCCCTACAGAACAGCACAAGTGACTTTGACAAATTGAAGCAAATACTTTATTTAGTCTGTTTCCAAGAAAGCGTAGCATAGCTCAGTTAGTGGCACAGAGAAGGGTTCCCCATGTGACCATTAGCAAGGACCCCATTCTGCCCAGTATGATGTGCCCTTGCAGAAGTAAGATAAAAGAATAATTTAGATGACAGTCTAGGCTATACATTTTAAAGAGCAAAGATTAGGCCACGTGACTCTCTTTGACTGTGGTCTCCTTCGCATTCTCAACACCACATTAAGTGCATGTGTCTTCAACCCTCACTCCCAGGCCTCCTGTAATCATCTATGCGTTCAAAGCTGACTGAGGACACATCACCACTTAGGGATGCTTCAGTTTGTTTCCAAGACAAATCAAACTTTAAAACATATTTATGCAAAAGCCTAAAGCATCCAATACAGATCAACAGATAGATAGACAGGTGATATGATAGACGAATAGATAGATAGATAGATAGATAGATAGATAGATAGATAGATAGATAGATAGATAGATAGATGAACAGATAGGTATTGGTGAAGGAGAAAGCATGATCCCAGTTTATGGCTTACTTAGCAACTTATACGATAAAGCAGGGTAGGAGACTTGCCTGGGTCTAACTATGCACTCTGTGAAGTTCTGTCTTCACACAGCCTATCTCATTAACTCTTAGTCTGCCAAATGAGACTTTTATTGTGACAAGTGAAGCACTGAAGATCAGAGATGCTGAATAATTTGACTACAGTCCCACAGCACATCACAAGTATGACCTGAAGAAAATGAATAGCAGTTGAGGAGCAGTTGGCATGGTCAGTCAGAACCAAGTGAAGAAGGCATGGAGGATGCTCAATGCCTACAAATGTAGTAAGGTAGTGTGGGAGTCAGAAAAGAGCAGCTGGAATTGATCTCAGAGTGTTGAAAGGCTTGCTTCAAATCAGTTTCCAACACTTGCTAGCTGACTGGTTTCAGACATAGCACTTAACCTTTCCAAGTCTGTTCCCTCACTGGTAAAATGGAGAGAGTACCCAGATGTTCCAGGACCGACCGTGTGCAGAGTTAAATGAGATATGTGAGACATCACTTGGGGCTGAGATCTGAGCATCTATGTTTTCAGAGCTCTGGAGATGAGTAAAACAGAGAGGACCACAGGCAGAAAAACAGGAGATGCAGCAGCAGCAGGCCACAGCGTCTGCTCAGTTTAATGAGACTATATCCAGGACGGCTCGCAGGCGTCTGGCAGAAGGAAAGGCCCTCCCTGTTCATCAATTCTGCACACTAAATGGTTCACAAGTGAAGAAGTGAGCCACTGACTAGGGAAGATGCACTGAGCTACTATAAAGTGTGAGCGACCCCACACTGAGAATATTCTCTTGCAGTCACTTCTGTGAGTAAATGTTACCAAACCATAATGCAGTACATGGCTAGAATCTGACACCCAGGCTGTGACTACAACACAGCTTAATAGCTTGTGCAGGGACCAACAGTGTACACACTCCATGTCCTAAATACCAATGAGAAGGAATTTCACAAAGAAGACAAGAAACAGCTCCCAGTGGGGTGTGAAATTCTGCTTAATAAGTTCAAATAATAGTATAACACCAATAAATAGAGACAAACTGTAAAACCTCTTCCCTCTATATTTCTATAACAAAAAAATGAGTAACTTAAAGGTTGTGAAGCAAATTCTGGGCTCTCTTCAGGCTAAGGACTGTGTGATGTTCTCTGCACCGTCTACACTGGCCGAGTGTTCAAGGAGGACACCAGGTATGGCCCCTAACACTAAACTGGACACAAGCTAGGGAATCAGGCAGGAAAAGTTATATGTTAGAAACAAGTGTTTTCTTTTGAAGTACTGAGATCAAAAAAGCTTCCTGTGTGACCTCACACTGATGATAAGAGTTGTGAAAATACAGGACTGATAAAAATGTCCTTATGATGGGAAAACTTCCCAACAGCAAAAGCAACACATCAACTGAGTTTCTAAGGCAGCCCTTGGTGTCTCTAAATTAAAAATAAAAAGACTCCCCTGGCTGGAAGGAGTTGAGTTGGTCATGTGCAAAAGCTGGACGACAAACTTGTGTTACCTCCGAGGCCTCTCAGCTCAGGGTTTCCGAGGCGGTCCTCACCCTGGCATCCATAAAGGAAGAAACTAAAGGTGTAAGGAAAATGGGGAAGGGATCAATGACAACAATCTGAAATTTGTGCCCAAGCTTTTCTCTGTCTACCTCACTTGACTAGCTAACTCCTCCCTCCTCTCAAATACTTGATTCAACTTCTTTTAGAAAATGGTTTTGATAAGAAAAAGAAGGGAGGAAAGAGATACATTGGGAAAGGTCGGACAAACTTCTACCCAGCCAAAAATTCGAGTCGCAGCTAAAAACTGCAATTGCTTTAAATCCAGGTGCCCAATTAAGAAAGGTAGACACATTTGCCCTCCCTTCAAGGTATTACATTTCTCACCCATATGTGTTTTAGCCTTAGATATATAGCAGCTAAGAGCTTAAAAGAAAAGAAATGGCTCATAACGTGTAACATTAGTGATCACTGAGAAAACTCAAAGAACACACTACATTACTTAGTTCCACACTGCTATGTTAATACAGGCTGAATTCAAATGGGTTAATGTCTAGAGACAAATGATCTTTTTCATAATCAGACACATGGGCTGTAAGGGGATTGAAATGTGATGTCTTAAAACCAGTGACCTATGGATCATTTGTAGCCTGGCAGAGTTTAATTAAGGGGGAAAAAAAATCAATACTCTTTTGCTGTTGGTTCTTCTCTAGTCTCTTTATGCTCTGATATATACTCTATAAGACTGAGATCAACTACAGTTAGGAATAAGGATTACAAGGAATGGTGAAAAAAAACAATAAACTGGAAGAGAAACCTGAAAGCAACAGGCTACCAAGTACGTAGGAGGATGCTCAAACAAAGTGCAGAGACATTCCAAATAAATATGTAGCCCCTGGATGTCTGCAGTGTGGTCTGGGAAATAGCACAGGCCTGTGCTAACACAGAGAAAAGGCCAGGTTCCTATCCTACAGATAGCTCCCTTCTGAAGGGCAATCACATCATTAGACTGCTCACCAGTGAGCAGAAGCCTGGGGACACAGTCAAAGCAGAGGCCAAACACAGCCTGTGCGAGACAACAACCGTAGAGGATTCGGCAGAGGGCGGAGTCAGAGGAGGGTCTGGTCTGAACACCTTCCCACCTCACCCCACGTCAGTAGACCACCAGTCTACCAACACTGGAGAGGCAGCTTCAGCAGGACTGCGGACTCTCACTGGCCGGAGGGTTAGCAAGGTGGCCTTTTCTGCCCCAGGGCAGCATGAGCAGAGCTTGGTGCCTGCGTGTATCAGGACCAAAAAAGTACAGATTATAGTTTGTGAACAGTGAGATATGTAGTTTGCATAGGCAAATAGATAAATGTATAGATAGAAACTACTTCTCCAGCCCCAGGGATCTACATTTCATTTATAAAGCAGGTGACAAGAACGTTCAAAAACTTTGATAAAAATCCTATCAAAACAGGAACTATCACCAAGACACAGACATCAGATTCAACAGTGGAACAAACAGAGCCAAGAAGCATCTGACTCTAGTGTTCTGGGTGGTGTTGATTTTAAAGACAGAAATCATCACCAAAACCAACTTCACATTCTCTTGGAAAACTGTGGCATCAGCAAATGAGCACACGACGATGGGGTGAATCCTTCTGTAGCAATGGGCAGGTGTTCTGAGGTAACCTGACTGACACAGGGGTGGCAACCCAGACAGAGGCCAGCAGGTGACGGGGAAAAGAGAGCAGCGGGTTTGGCGTGACTAGAGTGAGAAAGCTCCTATACCACGTGCTTGAGATGTGCTGCGCATGGCAGTGCAGGGCTAAAGATAGACAGGAAGTTCTAGAGACAGCAGAGAGCTGTGTGATGACGGCTGCTCCTCAGGACTCAGACCTTGGTTGCTAAGCAAGGAAAAGCAAGGGAAGGATGTCATGCCGCAGAGTCCATCATGATTCCTTCATACAACAGTCGGTGGTGTTCTGGGCAATGATGGAGGAAGCACAATACTGCAGGCATGGGAAACCCACTAAGGAAACTTCTCCAAATAGTCAAAGCCAAAAAATATGAGCGTAATTTAAGGCAAGAGAATGAACCAAGTTGGAAGAACTGATTTTCCCTTATACGTTGTGGTAGTTTGTATAAGAAAATGTTTTAATCAGGTAGGTAGGTAATTGTATCTATAGTAACAAGAAGGAACATTATGACGCTGTTACTGTGTAGTCAGAGATACCCTGAGGTCAAAGGGCATCAGTGTTTATCAAACTACCTGACACTTGATTAATATAAGGAAAGTTCTGAGGGATTTGTCACAGATTGCAGTAACAGGAAAGTGAGTATCATCTTGGCTGCGGTGGAAGCAATTCTAAGTCAGCCTGTGGAGATAAGCAGAGAAGTGGAGGCAGGCTGTGAGCGGAGGACAGCGGACCGAGAAGCTGAGAAAGCGGGGTTAGTAGGCAAAGCCTCTACAGGCTCATTAACCTTTCAATCCCTGGAACATAGCGTGTCCATATTACTCACAGCAATAAGCACTAACTGAAAACTCACCACAGGTAGTTGGTGACTTGCTGTTTACCTTGACATAGAGAGCAAGAGAGAGTCTCAAGTGAGAACCAGAGTCAGCAAGATGTAAAGTAACAAAAGCAAGAACCTAATGGTTACCAATGCCTTTCCCAAACACAGTGGTGCGCAAGCTTTACCTCATGCCAGTCTTCAAGCTTGTTGTCGGAAAGATCGAGTTCTGACACATGTGCGCAGAAGGCAGCAATTTCTCTCTCATCTCCCGCGCAGGTAATCCCGCAGCTGTTCAACACAAGCACGCTCGGGAGGTTGAGGCGATCTGAACCATTGGAAACACAGAACACGTGCTCCACTCAGCCTAATGCTTGCTATGTGTGCTTATCCCCCGGGAATCATCAGGACACAAAACTAGCTGTACCTCCTGCATTCCAGGCGGGCCTAGAAATTATAATGGGGTCTTAGGGCCTTGAATCCTAATGGGAGAGAGTTAAATATGGGCCAGGAGGAGCTCCGGAGCACTGAAATCCCACCTCTGAGTCTCCCTAGCTCTGCTCCCCGCCGGGTATCTGCCAGTTACCAGCAACACCCACAGTCATCTCCTCCGCACATCAGACCAGATGACCTGTGCTCTAGACCACCACTGACTGACCTCAATTCTGTACTTCTAAAGCATCCTGTACTGCTCTTTTCTCTCTAATGCTCCTTTTAAAGGTTGCCTCAAACTACTAATGAATTATCTGCTAAGCCACCTCGGTCAAGTTCGTGTGTTCAAAACATCTTCTTCACTTATGGGAAGATAATCAAAATGCTGTTTCTTTCATTCCTGCCTACCAATTATTCACATTTTATATTCATGTATTAATAGATTTTGTCCCTTATGAAAATATAACCCTTCTTTTAAAATAAATTCCTAATTGGAGAAAAGGCTCCAGAATCTGAAATATGCAAAAATAGGGTCACCCAAATAACAAGTGTGACCACTGCCTTTTCTAACGTGCACCTGTCACTAAAGCCACTCAGTTTAACTGAAAGGGATAAACATGGCAACTCAACCACTTTTTCTCCCACTTGGAAAGAAACAAGGCCTCCTGAAGGTCATGATTTCTAGCTTGACGCCTCAAATTATATGGTTTTTCTACTAAGTGCTACTTAGTATCAAATTTCTCAGATGTAGCACACAGTCTGGGCATCACACTGCCAGCTCAGAAGTCTACTCTATAGAGCGGACCACAGCTATACTGAGAAATGACTGTCCATGGACCCTGAGTGCTGGAATAAAGCACCAATTCCCTATGAACGCCCCTTTAATCACAAAGAACTATTTCTCAAATCTGTTAGTGTCAGCGAAGATTAGAAGGCTAGCAACAACCCACCTTGCACACTTCCCTCTCCTAGAATGCCTTTGTCTCCTCTCTAACCATATTCTACATTCTCCAAGGGCTTGTTAACCTTTGCACCCTTTCCTGATAGTACTATCTTCTAAATTTCATTCTTCACCACTGTGGCTTTCATTTGGCTCAACATAAGCTACATTGTGTTATAGCCTCATAAATGTGAATGTCGTGAAATCTAATCCAAGAACCCATGAAGGTACTCAAGGGCACAGACCCGCCTTATGCTATTCTGTGCCCTCCAAGTTCCTTGAAAGGGTATGCACTGGAAGTATTGTATTAGTCTTGCCCTGTAAGGACAACTAAAATGCCCCTGGCTAATTTGGAAAAAAAAATCATTTCTGTGAGGCTCTATAAGAAAACACTGGACTCATAACATTCATGAGTCAACCCATTTGACTCATACTTCAAAATAAAGGCACTCATTCACAAACAGGGCGATGTGATCTAGCCTAGGGAGTCAACCACAAATTCTCAGTCCCACCTTCCTTACCTTTCATAGGAGAGCCCTGAGGGGTGGCTGGGACATGGACTCCCATCCCAGGGCCACGGCGGTAAGGGAAGTTTTCAGGACTGTATTTTTCACACAACACTTGCATAAAACTTCTTCCGCTAGGCTGTTCCATCTTCTTTTCTGAAAAGTCTACAAGAAACCAAGATCTCATTTATTCACGTAAGAACTAATTCTTGTTTATGAGGCAGGAGGCTGGCACTGCAGATGGGTGCAGCATGCCACTACCTCAGGCCAACTTGTCCTGTGGTGAGACCACAAAATGTGAAGAGGACAGTGTGGTGTGTGCAACAGCACTAAAAAGTAGACCAGCATCTAGAGAAAGGTGCCCTTCCAACCATGGGTAAACAAAGACATCTCTGGTTGGTTTATAAGGTACATGTAGTAATTAGAAAAAGGCTGAACAAGATGGTGTAGACTGAACATCAGACTAATGTGGATAGTTCATATGGATCCTTTAATTCTATCCCTTGAAATTTATTCTTTCCCCACAGTAACAAGAACCCTTGCATACTTGTCTTTAGAAATGTATGACTAAGCTGTGGCTGACAGGAGAGAAACATCTGTGGTAATTCCAGAAATCTTTAAGATAGCCAGTGCTTTCCATCTGACCTCCCACTTCCTGTCTTTCTTCATTCTTCTGGATCAAAACAGATGCCTTAATGGATCATGAGTCTAGGAAGTAAACCTGATGAACGTGGAACGTAAGCAAAAGGGACCAAGGTCCCCCCAAACTCCATGGACCTACACTCTCATACCTTTGGAATTCCAGTGACAGATGATAATCTACTTTAACATAAGCCACTGTCCTTCATTTCCTGGTCACTTACAACTGGACCTAACAGACCTAACAGAGAGTGTTACTTCTTCTGGTGTTGAACTGAGGGGGTTCTCTCTATTTAATCTCATCTCAGGGCCCACACCTTCAGTAACTCTAACCTTTTCTCTGCATCCATGCACACATTAAAGGAGAGAGTAGCAAACACACTGACTTTTGACAGCCTGACGACCCACTGCCCTTGTGGACTGGGTTAAGCTCTGTGCTGTGTATCAGCCAGAATACAGGCAACTACAATTCATCTCCGACTACCAGCCACCACACTACTTTTTCAAATTAACCAATAAGGAGAAGAAAGGTAGTGACTGAAATGAAGAAAAGGCTTAGAAATGACCCAGTGATGAGAGTACACAGTGGCCTACAAATAGTTGCCAAAATAGCTACAGGCATGGACCACTGCATACTCCGTTAGTAGCTGAGCAGAGTAGGAAAGAGCTGGCCTTTGAGGAGGGGAGCACACTTGTTTGGTTTCTTTGAACTCATCTAGGTGCTTGGGTAATTTGATCCAGGACTAGAAGGAAAGGAATTAGGAAGATGCCACAACACAGGCTTGATGAAGCTAATACACTAGGAAACAACCACTGAGCGTGACACTCAAGATGGCTTCAGCAAGCAATGTTTTGGGGAATTGCAGGGGCCAGCAAAAGGAAAGGTGGGATGGAAGGCATATCCTCGGGCTCCTGGTGCTGACCGTTAACTAGTATCTTTAATTAGTCAAGGGATGACGAACTGCACTTCCTCTGTGGACAATGTGGCCACTCGGTGGCATTCTGGAGAACACTGTGAAGTTCGGTGACAATGTTGGCTGAAGATGGAGACTCAAATGTCACCTGAACATAGGACGTGTTATGAGGAATAGAAAGACAAAAGAACCATGGGGGCCGAGGAAAGAAGCGGCAGTGAGTCACAAAGAAAAGCAGCAGGAATAACCAAAGGGCAGAGGGCACAGTCAACAGGCTAGGACTTTGCTGAGAAGTGAAGGAAGATGGGGTATCAGGCCCCTCAGCAACAAGAGTAAAAAGCCATGGGCACTGGCATGATTCCCTCCCTTAAGCTACTACAGACTGGCTGGAGAGACAGTTCAGGGCTTCGCAGCACTTGATGCTCTCCCAGAGGACCCTGGTTTGGGTCTCAACACCAATATGGCAGCTCAAAACTACCTGTCTGTAACTCCAGTTCTGGGGGAATCCAACACCCTCTTCCTCTTCTGGCCTCCGTAAGCACCAGATATGCTTGCAGAACACATACACATATGTGAGCAAACACTCAGGCACATACAAATAAATACAAATAAATCATTAAAAGCAATTAGAGATTTGAATTCAGCTATACATTAGCTAGGGAGGCGAAGGACTGGAAGAGACCAGCAGGAACAAGCATTAAAGAGTTTCTGTTAGATACCAACCAGCTAATGCTTCAGACTGCTCGCTGTGAGTGCTGACATTTATTTCCCTGTAGCGACATGCTTTACTTGTGCTTATAGAGTTAAATAAGCCAAACGCTGACTCTTTCTCGCAGGCTATTAGAATAACTCTACCCTTCAACTGTACAGACAGGACCACTGTGGCATTCTACATCTTCCAGTTCTGGCTCAGAGCATCAAGTGAAGCATGCTGTATATGGCAAGGGCTTGATGAATGCTGTTGGGGACTACAATCACTCATCTCTAGAGTGCTGAGCAGAAAAGGCAGAGACTTTGGGAAGAGGGTAGATGAAGCCCCACTCAGATTTTACCACTTAATAGCTTTGTGACCAACAGCAAGATGCTCTACCGCCTGCAGGAGCAAATATGTCAGCACTTGTTTCTTTCTGTACAAATGAGCATACCCATCTAATTAGTATGCAAAATTGATTTTTTGTCCTTAATAAATGGTAAAATTATATATACACCAAATAACTTTTAAAATAAATCTTTATGACTATCAGGAAATATCTGATTTATATATTTTATCTGTTCATATACCTCAGGTCATGTAAAATTTCTTGGATGAAAGGAGTCACAAGTGGAGAAAGTTTTAAAAAGCCCCGATCTGTAGACTACTTGGCTGACAGGGTCACTGGAGAGACGGCCAATGTACAATAAAGCTCCAAACTACAGACTGCTGGTCCTTCTGATGGGGTTAGGGAGAGATGGAGAACCCATGCACACAGCGAGTTTACGCTTCTCACAGACCAGGTACACATGAACTAGTTCCTAACCTCTCTCTCCTCCGCACCCATGGATGATCTAAACCTCCCCCTCAAGGTTGCAGCAAGACTTTAGAGGAGGAAAAAGCATAAACTGACAGTCTCCAGCTGCAACCGAGCAAGTCTACTGGATTCTGCACAATCGTTGAGATGTTTACAACACACGTGTTCACTGATTACATGTATAATTTACCAGAGGAAGATTGTGGAGTACATAACAGGTTACCTTGGAAACACCTTCAATACCACACTGCCCTCCATTTAACCCCTATATTTGTAAGCTTACAGTCAGCACCTGCTTTAGTTCTATTAAGATATGACAGTTTATTCCACTGATCTGCAGAGTGATAAGTGTCTGAACAGAGCCACCATGACTTCAAGAAGTCTCCGACTGGCAGGTGTTTTGTTCATGTAAACTCACCACCATCAATAGCATACAACACAGCTCAGGTGCTCTGCCACTAGTGAAAGACTCCATAGGTCTTCTCAAAGTCTGTCTCAAGCAGAACACCAGGGGAATTTTTAGAAATGGTTAACAAAACATCAGAGAAATTACACCGTCGTCCTCCATCCAATTGGCAATTCAGGTGACTAAAGCGTGTGGAAGGTGAACGGTCACTGTGGCAATGCAGTTTCAAGCACACCTTTGATCTGGAGGCTTCTGCAGCACTTACAGCTACATAACTCAAGGGCAGCGAACTCGGACACACCTGAAATGCAGACCACACAGGCAATGCAAAAGTAAACACTGATTCAAGTGAAGGCAAGTGCCTGTAGATAATAAACAAGCGTGGGAACTTGAAAGTTTTCCCTTGAGTCTTCACGCTTGAGAGGAAGTCTAACAAAGCCAAGCCTGGAGGTGCCAGTCTATAATCCTTGGTTCTTGAGAGGTGGAAGCAGAAGAATCTACGGCCAAGGCAGCCCAGACTACAAGTGATTTTGAGGCCATCCTGAACTACTTAGAGAGGCACTGTCTCAAAACAAAAATTATTAATAAATCTGCTAGGAGTACAGATAGTGTCCTTGTTTAGCATATCATATACAGACCCCAGGTTCAGTCCCTAGTACCCTAAAACAAAAACCTCTTTTAAATATTCGGGATATGAAAATATGTAGTGTTTTCTCTGGGATTTCAAAGTGACCCCCTTTAATGTCGTTTATTGCAGAGCCCTCCAGCAATGCAGGTGCTGTCCACATTGACGCAAGGCTGTCCAACGAGAGCCGTGAGAGGGCCACATGGATCAGTAACACAAAAGCTGCACAGATCTGCTGTGTTTTAGGAGGAATGCTAGGTGGGAAAGGAAGGCTGAAAACCAAGAAGGCTGAAAAAGGAGGAAATGTAGAATGGAAAAGATCTTTAACTCAAGCCCTTTAAAAGGATTGGGGGATAATCTATGACTTTCTGGAAATAACAGGAGTCAAGTTACACCTGTCTACCTCTGCAGTTGGCAGAGTTCAAATACATTTGTAAAACTGTGCTGAACTGGTGCTGGAAACCGGGGAGCCAGCCAGCCAGGAATCTTGGGGAATGTCGCTGGGTTCTATTACAGGTGGTGGGACATGTGAAAATCTCAAGTCCTTTGTGCCTCGAGATCCCACCTCAGTATGCTGTAGCACCTGGAAAACGTCACAACAAAGCATAGGCTGGTAGGGGGTGCACAGCGCCGCTACCAGCTGGACTGCCATCACAGCATCCAGCCCCACGAGCACGCCGTCGAACAGCCTGCCTTCCCAGCCACACGGGGTGAGTTAAAGTATGGAAGTCAACACAACTGGGGTTAAAGCAGACCCTGGATGCTAACGTTATTCAAGACACAGCCTCTGGGAGTAAGCAAAATCAATACTGTCCACAGGAACAACACGGAACAGTGTGCTTCATAAAGCAGAAATATTACCAGCCCCGCTCACAGCTTCCCAGAGATAGAAATACAACCTCAGAGTGCTAAATGTAGAGTCAAAAATCTTACAAAGATAGAAGAACTGGCTTGTATGAGCACAGGCTATCTCTGAAAGGAAAAAAGAGGAAGAGATGTAGCAGCAGCAACTGTCTCTGAGAGGCGGTGGAAGAAAGGGAGGGAGGGAGCAGAGAGGAGACCTGCAGGTGCTCTCTGAGGCACCTGAACGCAGCAGACCCCGGCACCATCTGTCAGAGCAGGCACGTTCATGTAACATATACGGGAATCATCCAACGATCTGTCAGGTTGTTACAATTATGTTTGTATTTATTTAATCTTATAGTTTCTATTAAGAAAAGAAATTCAAGTTGGGTTTTTTGGCACGTGGAATATATAGTATTCTAGTAACTTTAAAGGAATGAAGAAGAGAAACAGAATGGGTGATCAAACAAGTTGGTAGCTTTGTAAAGTGCAGAGAGAGATGTGGACGCGCACATACCTGAGCCAAGGAAGGAGACTTCAGCAGGAGAGGAGAGGAGAGGAGTTTAGGCAGACAGGAAAGTGACAGCGGCCACCAGATCCTACAGCTCCTCACTGCTCCCTCACAAGGGCAAATGCAAAGCTGGGCTCTGGACTATGGACCTGGGCTGGGCTGGGCTGCAGGGACATCCTCAGCATGCCTTAGCCAGCCAAGAGCAATTATACAATCATACCGGAAAGCAGAGATGAACTCAGGAGCCTTCAGAACCTCAGACCACCAGGTCACCACTGACTAGAGACCAACAAAGAAGGTCTTCCACAATGGAGCACTCTGGCTAGTTTTACAGTACTGCAACTACCGGTGGTTGGGGACCTGAGTGACACTTTAGGAATAAAGAAATAAAAACAACATCTGTCCTATGCTAGGGTGGTACGAAATCACCTAGAAGAGGTTGCATAAGTGGAAGTATCACTTGATTTGGACCCACTTACATACAATAAGTCAGACTTAACCACTGAACCAGAAGTTGGAGATGATGGTGGCTCATCTGTTTATCAGAGGAAGGCAGGAAACCGCCCTCTGAAAACACCTGCCAATACTGATGTAAGAAGGTAAACATTTGCCCACATGTGCACCGTTCACCTTCAAGGTTCTCTTGGTCAGATGACGTTTCACACCAATGACGATTCTTTCCATTTAGATGTCTGCTTCCTTCAGAAGAAAATCAACAATGGGAATGGCTCACAAACTGTTGGGAGTCGTGGGGGGGAAGGTAAACAACGGCCTCTCATTTTCTCTGTGATTTCTTTTTGAACTTTAATCCCAATTAGGTCGATTTGCTGTTCATTTATGCATTTAGTAAGTACTTCCACAGAGTGTATTTCACTTAGTGGGAATCTATGAGCACACATGTATCATAGATACATGTATCACAGAGGCTGAATCTGTGCTGAGCACTGAAGAAAGGGAAAAAAAACAAAATGTGAACCCTGACTTCACCAGATTACCATACTTTGAAAGTAATACATGAGATAATATGTGTGCAAACAAGTCACACAGAAAGAGTAATGTGAGGGTGAAGATACTGGTCAGGAGTTAGAGCCTTTCCTGTTCTTGCAAAGGACCTGGATTCAGCTCCCAGCATCTATGTACTAGTTCCCAACTGTCTCTAACTCCAGTTCCAGGGGAGTCAGTGTCTCTCCTGACCTCCAAGGGCTCCTATACACAGACGGTGCCGGCACACAAACCCACACTCACACACACTCATAAATACACACATTCAGGCACATATGTATACACATAAAATGAATTAACACAGGAAGTGGCTAACTTTTGCAAGCATGACAAAATAGGTAAATCCTGGGCCATCTAGCAGAAAAGCGAGCTAGAGAACATTCCAAGTACTAGAAACAAAGGAACAGGAACAGGCAGGGAGGCCTGAAACATTAGAATACAGGGACAGTGGGTGTGGAGGGCACCGTTCAGGAAGGGTTGAGAGCATGCTGACCTTGCTCAAGCCAGAGGTTACCCTGCAGAGCTTAAAAACAAACAGAAAGATAAATTTCATAGCGCTGCGGATGCAATGCAAGGATGGCGTTCCCAATCCTACACAACAGTCAAAGTGCTAAGGATCTTCAGAGCCTTCCAGGGCAGAGCTGAGTTTGCTCACCTCAGGGGATGGGACAAGAGTTTCAACACAGACAGGGAGGAAGTCGAAACGATACCTTAAAGAGACTAAGTAACTGAAGACAAAGATTATGGTAGGCCTGATATCTGAGGGGCTTGTCTGGAAGTGGAAGAGATGAGCAGTTGATGAAGAAAACCCAGAGGTTAAGAACTGTTTCTTTTTACGGTCAAAGGAGAAATGTGTTGGCCAAGTGTGTGTGTGAGGAGGTCTGGGAAGCTCAGCATTAAGTGACAGGACCAAACCTAAAGAAGGTACTCTCCTGGGCCATGTCCCACAACCCCCAGGGTACCAGCTTTCTTAATTTTTCCAATTCTTTTTCTTAATCTAGTTGACTTCCAGTAAGCATGATTCCTCTTTTAACCTCATCACAAAAACGCTTTCTGGTTTTAACCCCAAACCCTGCTAGATCCTTCAACACTGTGTTCTAGGAAGCTGCAGGCTTTGACTTCCTTTACTTTCTGAACAAGGGTTTCTGGTCCGCAGCCCAGGGGCATTGCCACTGACACACAATCTCTCTAGGACAAACACATGAGATATGGTACATATATTTTTCTCCAGAAAAGATGTTAAGACTCTAAAGGTGACAGTCTGTTAATGACCTTACTGATTTACACAACTACATTATCTGATCTGAACTTTTTAAAACTTCTATCTGAAAGTAAGCCAACAACAAGGTCAGCACCACACGACCTGTAACTCTCGCCATGAGCATTCTTTCTGATAGCTGAGCTAGACGTGGCAGAAGGTGCAGCCAAAAACCTTTCCAATCCGAAGCAGACTCTGGCATAGCCACACCAGAAGACATCAGTGACAAACTTAATCAACTAAGGCTGAAAATGCACCTCCTCATGTTGTCCTTCCAGACCACACTTTCCAAGGTATGGAGATGTGTATTTTCTACTCAAAGATTAAGTGGCTTTTAGTCACATGATTTTAGACTCTTGTCTTGAAGTTCATGAAAAACTTTGTGTCCATACATACATACTTACAAAACCCTGCTGAGGGCTTTAATCCCATAATGACCTGTTATAATGGAAGTCAGGTATGTCTTCCAAATGTGAATTCCTCAATGTCTTCCTTCCTAGATTTCTGCAGCACCACTTACAAGCAACATAAACTTTAGACTACCTGACTCAAATTCCAGTGCTTGAATTAGTGACATCAGAACACCTCAAAGACACAGTCCAAGGTAGTAAGTAGGCTGCGTCTCCTTCTGAATGACACTCCCAATTTAGCCTGTACTGAAGTTATATGCACTCTGCCCATTACCTCTCTAACTAGATGCCCTCTTTGAATGAAAAGAAAAAAAATGTATCAATTCTAATAAACACTTGTAGAGCTACCCTGCAGAGACAAGGAAAGCCAACTTGTTAATTTAACTTTTCACAGTCCAAATGCAAGACAAGTCTGGGAGATAAACCATCATCAGCCCTTGCCATGCCACCATGGTCTCAGCCCTGTCCAACAGTCAGTCACTCCATTCCCAAAGCCTCTTTGTCAACTGCATTCCACACAGCACCTTAGTGTAACGTGTGTCGCATCATACTTTCTTGACTATATACGTGTCATATTAGAACACTGGCAGATGGGATATGAAAATGTGAATTCCTCAATGTCTTCCTTCCTAAATTTCTGCAGCACCACTTACAAGCAACATAAACTTTACACTACCTGACTCAAATTCCAGTGCTTGAATTAGTGACATCAGAAATACCAACTGTGTTTCTAATGTCAGCCATACCGCACACAAGACATTCGTAGTGTTGGCAAGGCTTTCTCAGCTGCAGGTACACATCAGCAAACACAGCTGATCTGCACACTTGTTGTCCAGTGTATTCAAGCACAGTATGCCTGACCCACGTGTATTGCCCCAAGAAGGGAAACAACAAAGTACCTCTTCAAGAGAAACTATTCCAAAAGTATTAATTTCTAAATACTTCCTAATGTTCATAGTTTCTCAATGACTAAAAATGTGGCAAATCAACATTTTTGTTATGTCCCATTAGGCACTTTGAAAAAGAAAACAAAACAATGCCCCAGACACTCGGCAGCCACACCACTGCCACAAAGGGTAACATTTACTATTCTTTACTTCAACAACTCTAAAGAGATTCTACCGTGAAGCCTCCAAAACCAACTCCTTCACAAACAAACTCACACCCACCCTGAGCTTTCTATTTGACCCGGATCCCACCTAGAAAAATCCAAAGGCTTTGTCATCACACTTACTCAGAGCAGGGCTAGACACATTTCCTCTTAAAGCGATGTCCCAAACCAAGTGTCTCCACACCAAGATTAACAATCACTTTAAAGCCTAGGACTTTTCCACAGCCACACTCTGAAATAGACACTAACTTATCTGTATTTACAGCTGGGGAAACTAGGGGATTTACTCAGGTGTCTGGGGCCAGACCAGCATGCTAAGTCATCCTTCCTGTAGCCAATCTGCTGAGCCATGCTGACTTGATTAAAAAAAAAAAAAAAAAGGAATAGTTCATGTCAACAGTAAACAGCACCACATGCAAATCCTAGAAGCAGCCCTTGCTAAGATGTAGGAAACTGACTGCAGCCAAAATTCTTATTGTAACTATATCAAAGTCACTGAACCTGAACACAAAACAGGAGCCCTGTCCTGCCACTCACCAGAGAGGGGAAAACTACTCTGTCCCCAAACAGCAATGTAGACTTCCCCCTCTAGAATGGACCACTTCTACACACTTTCTTGCAGCTGTGGACGCCCAGGTTTGAGGTCATTACCTAAGAGTCCACAGACTACTACATTATCTTTGTGCTAAAGCAGCAACAAGGGATGCAGTGGTGCGAAGGCCAAGTCTCATTGGCAACAGGCAGCTAGCGTATCACTCAACAGCCTTCTGGAGATAACAAAGCACTCTGGTAACCAGGGGTTGCCAGATGTTAGAACAGCCACGTAGAGAGCATGCCAAAGTTTACACGTGGAAACACTGTCACCAGGTCCTTCCCAGTCTGGTGCTACGGCACTGCCGCCTGCGGTGATGAGTGCTGACTCCCGAGCTAAGCTGCTTGGAACTAATGACAGAGTCCAGCCCCACCCCACCATCCTACCCCATGTGGCTGCAGACCGTTGCTGCAGACCTCCAAGCCCTCATTTGCTTATGTGTGGGCAGGAGTGACAGAGTGCCCTAACTTCTACCTCAGAGGACTGCTGAAGAATAGAGCGGTACCAGTGAAAGCATTTAGCACAAGAGCATCTAAGAGATGCTGGTCTGTCGTGGCTATTACCACACTACTACTATCATCTCCAAGTGACCATGGAAGTGAGAGTATCGGGCTGGACTGCTTACTTATAATCACTGCTAAATACGTTTGATCTGGCTTCTCGGGGCCCACGCTATGCCATGCCGATTACTGCCAATTAATGGGCAGCATAGTAAAATGTTTGACATTTGTAATGTCATTCCTTGTTAATTAGACGGCTTTCTATACCTTTTCTCCTACCTGAAGGATAAAATAGGGAAGTTGTAATAAGTGCATTTAGAAGAGATCTGATTTATGAAGGATAAAATCATATACACACTTCTTGTAATCATTTATCAAGTTTCATGAAGACACACACCGCTAAATGAATGGAAGCTATCCTTTCATAAAGGGCACTTGGCTTCATAAAACTGATCCCTTAATTATTCATGATGCCCACAAAAACCATGATCTCAGTGAGTCACCACAATGGGGGTTTAATAATTTAGACTTGTTTTCAACATAGTAGGAACAGAAAATCTATACTACTTTGCTTCAAACCTATGGACTAACTAACAATGCTATGATTATAAATATAATAAAAGTATCTTCAAGAAAAGAATGTCTTTTTATTGCAATAATGGCATATGTCAATCAGGAAACTGCATTTGAAAGTCATTGCACTAAATTGTTCTCTTCTAATAGAACATTACTGAGATATGTGTATGACAAGGACAGCACCAAAGCTAATGATCTCCTAAAAGTCATCTCCCGTGTTTCAGAGCCCCATTCTGCACGGCTTCTGTGTCTTAAATCCATCTGTTTGCCAAAATGTATCTGCAGGTCAACATTCAGAATTCCTGTAGTTACTTGTGGACATATGCAGAGGGTCAAAAATGTGAGTCACCTGGTGAGAACCTGGAGCTGAGCAGATAGGGCGGGGCCCTGCCTTCTGCTTCGAGCTCCCATATTGTAAACAAGCTCCCATACAACAGACATGGGGATCCAGTCAGGGCTGGATTTTCTCATGGATTTTGTTCTTCTACTGATGTCTCCAAAGACTGGTGCTGAAATGGTATTTGCTCTCAAAACATGGGAGGCTCTGATGTGTCTCATGGAGAAAACACCATAGACAGTTTCATTCAGATTTAAGTCACAATGCAGTGAATTCATTGGGAACCAAGCAAATAAGGAAGTGTCTTAAAAGAAATAATATAGAAAGTTTAAGGAAGTAAATAAACAAACAAATCTTTAGTTTTGCTAGAGAAACACTGTGTTGTAAGGTGTCTGCACCAGGCATACTCATGCTAGCCACATCAGAGTTCTCGGCAGTTTAGGGCTGCTTTTTCTCTACAGCTGTCAGGATTTTAAACTTTTGCATATGTGTGCAGAAGATCACTGAGATTTTAATTTTTGCCTGGTTTACTGAGAATAAACATCTTTTACATAATTTTATTAGCCAGTTGAGAAGAAAAAAAAAGGAAGGAGGGAAGGAAGGAAGAAGAAAAGAAAGAAAGAAAGAAAGAGAGAGAGAAAATAAGTTATGTATTATCATTGCTCATATCTTCAAGGTCACAAGCTCACAGGAATTAACCTGTATTTCCTGTAGGAACAACTCTTCTATATCCACTAGCTCAGGGTGACTTTGCAGAAAAACATGAGAACAACAAAACCAACTATACTTTGTTTGAGAACAACTTGAGGGAGAGAAGAGACCAAGAAAAGAGAACACTGGCCCATGTAAATAATGCATGAAGAGGCAGAGAAACCCGCAGGAAAAACTTAAACCAGTCAATAATTAATCCTGGAACACACAACTGGAAAAAATTAAAAAAAAAAAAAAAAAGAGGGCAGAAAAGAAACTGAATGCCAACCTCAAAGCAGAGGAAAAAAACCTCAACTCAAAGACAAAATGCAAAAGCAAGGTTTTCCCCGGGACAAACAGGCACTCCTCCTAAGGACTGCTCTGCGCCCTTGACTTAGACTTCACAACAAAACATGCATGACACAGAAAGAAGGTGGACAGTGGGATTAAAAGCTTTGGTATCAAAAGACATTAAAAACGCAAAAGTCACACAGGAAACTGGAAGAAGACTGTGATATACAAAAATATAAAGAATTGTTTTTAAAAAGAAAAATTAAAATCCAGTGGAGAAACAAGATAAAAGACACGAACAAGTACTTAACTCTCAAGATAACAAGATAACTCTCAAATGGCTAATGGAATCAGGTAGAGATGCTCACCCTCCATAACCCAGACAAAAATGAAAATCTCAGTGATCTTACACACACACACACACACACACACACACACACGTTTAAAACCCTGAAAGCTAAAGTAGTGAGGAGGAGAGCACCCCTACACTGTAGAGAACTCTGTGCAGCCAGCAGGAATATATCTGGTACAATACCTTACAGCCAAATGTATCTCTAGATAGCAAAACTGAAGATCAACACATCACTCTTCATTTTGAGACAAAGTCTCACCATGTTTGCTCAGGCTCGCCTAGAATTTGTGATCGTCCTCTACCTCCAGAGTGCTGGGATTACAGGCATGCATCACCAAGTCCTGCCTGCACATAACATTCAATCCATCAGTTCCAGCTCTCAAAGAAAGTTCTAGAGGAACTGGTAGACCTGCACCAAGAGACAAAGGTAAGGATGCCCATAAGCATCACTTTGAAACTGCTAATATCCTGGAACAAATGAATCTACTACAACATAAACATAAATGAAATGGTATATAGCAATGGAAATTAACAACAGCTCATTAAGTTTCCTCAGCAACATGAATACATTTTCAAAACAATGTCAGGGCTTGGGGAATTAGCTCTGGGCTCAGTCCCCAGAACTTACAGAAAAAGTGATATATAATATTATATATAATAAATAACTGTGTGCACACATGTGTGTGTATGTATCCATTCTACTTTATAACAAATTTTGCAACATGAAAGACAATCATTTCAGGTCATATACCTAAGTGATTAAAACAAGCAAGCAAGCAAACAAACAAAACTCCAGTCTGGGAAAATGGCATGCATGAGGACCCAAGTTCCATCTTCAAAATACACACACATAGCATAGGATAACTATGTGCCCTTGGATGCAGGACTATGTTCAGAAAGGGCTGCGGTAAAACCAGAGAGAGCTCTTCATTCCTTAGTCTACTTGACTGCTCTTCCTCTCAGCATCCCACCCACATCTACCTCTGCCTCACTGTTTTCAATACTCAGTTCAAGCAATCATAAACCTTGCTAGGACCTCCGCAAAGGTTTCCTCACTGGTATCTCCTAACTTCTTGTGATATAGACAAAATATAAGTCAAATGGTATTATTCAAAATGCTGTCAGTTCCCTTTCTCACTTAGAATAAGACCCAATCTCAACCTTCAAGGCTTTGTTTGCTTAGGCTTCCTGAGCTCTACTCTCTGCTTATCTTTCTACCCCACTTCCTCCCACTCTTTTCCTTCTTCTTCTAAAGCTTGCTAAGCTGATTTCCCCTTTGCTTCATCTCCACATGCAAGTGCCTCAAATTTAAACACAAATGTCACCTTCTCAAAGACGCTCCCTGTGACCACACTACCAAATACAAACACAGCACTGCTGTCATAACTTGCTGACTCGCATCCTCTCCCACTCTACAGGGCACTTCTTAGGATCTGTTAGCACTGTTAAGTCTCTCCACCAGAGTGAGGCTGTGTCAGCCCCATTCTGTCTTACAGCAAGTACTGGAAAAGTGACTGTTCTTCTGAATAGATGCGATGCAGTATCTGCTGACAGTGAAATAAAAATCAAGTAGTTTGAGCCACGTGCAGCGGCGCACGCCTGTGATTCCAGCACTCCGGAGAGGCAGGCGGATATCTGTGAGTTTGAAGCCAGCCTGTCTACAAAGCAAGTCCAGGGCAGCCAAGGCTACACAGAGAAACCCTGTTACCAGGTCACAGGGGAAGACAATGCAGCCAGTCCTGATGAGACCTGATAGGCTAGGGTCAGAGGGAAGGGGAGGAGGGCTTCCCCTATCAGTGAACTTGGAGAGGGGCATGGGAGATGAGGAAGGGAAGGTGGGATTTCAAGGAGAGGAGGGAGGGGGCTACAGCTGGGATACAAAGTTAATCAACTGTAATCAATAAAAAATAAATTAATTTTTAAAACTTAAAAAAATAAAATAATTTGGGGAGGATTACAGTAGACTGGGAAAGCATCATTCTAAGAACAATCTTAACACTACCTGCAAGAGCACTTTGGGCCACACTCCTAGGGATGGCTGGTGAATTCCTAATCAAAGTTTCACAAAATTTTGAGTTTTGAAAATGTAACTACTTAAATCTCTTAGTCTCTTTCTCTCTCTCACCCTCTCTGTGTGTGTCTCTCTCTGTATATATGGCTTTCTGTCTCACTCTCTCTGTCTCTATTTTGTATGTCTGTGTAATTTTCTACTTTTGAGAAAAGCACTGTGCTTTAAAAGGTTACTTCCAGGAGCCAGAAAGATGGCTTGGTGGTTAAGAGCATGTACTACTCCGAACCACCCGTGTCCTCTTCTGGACTTCCAGGCACCTGCACTCACATGCACATACATACACATAGGCACTCATGTATATATAATCAGATATGACATCTTTATTTCTAAAAAGAGCATGCTTCATTTAGTTCTGAGTTCATTCTGACCTTTAAGTTATTCACACAAGTTACCTCTCTAGGCCTGTGTCCTCAGCAGTCAAATGAGGCTATCCATTGCTCTTTCAGAGTTGCTGTGAACATCTGAAGTAAAATTCTTTCAATGAAAGCATCTAGTTAAGTGGTTAGTATAGAGTAAAGCATTAATAGCTATTATTGGGACACTGACAGAAGGAAAGTCATGGCAAAGAGCCTAGGGTAAGTCAAATCGCCAATATCCCTCCCTTTCGAATGGACTATTTATACACAACAGCCTCCGGACCAACCAATTTCATGACCAGGATGTTGTTAAGCCGCTTGTTTTCACAACAGCACATAAAACCTGCATTTACTATGCACATAAGCTGTACTGCTCGCTATTACTATCTCACTTAACTCTCACCACACTCATAAAAGGCACTATTAACCCCATTTGAGAGATCAGAAAACCCAAGCAAAACAAGGCTTGGGTCATTTGACTAGTGATCGACAAAGCCAGGACTCCAAGGGAGGTTGACTTCAAAGCCCTAAAATTAAAGCAGCCTGTTGAAATAGGACATTGCTCACTTCGTTAAACATCATGTTCGCAAAATCATTTGTGTGTACCTGCTACAGTTTAAAGTACCATGGTAGGTTTTACTGGGCAGAACAATCATGGAGCAGAGTCCCAAGACATAGATTTGGTTCAGAAGCCCAGGGTGGAATAAAGGATCTGCTTTTTAATTTTAAGTTCAGTTGATTATGACTCACTTGCTCTGTGAACTATGCTGGCTAGCTTCAAGATTCTACGATGTTAGAGCCTCCCGACCTCTGGGTATTTCTGAAACAAGAATGCAAGCACAAAGACTTCACATGAGAGAGGGCATATAAAATGAAAGGAGAAAGAACAGGATTTGACAAAGGAAGGGATTCCGTAACCTTCTTACAGGCAGAGAGAGGCTCAACGGACAGTAATCTGGATGGGAAGACTATCTAATTTGGGAAATGGAATGATGGTCAAAAGAAAATTGAGGAAAGCTGGAGAAGGCCCTGAACATCAACACTAGGTGCTTTACTTAGTGCCTGCACTGGAAAGCTCCTAGCTTTCCAGGTTTTTAGGTTTTTGTGGAGAGAAAAGGAATAATGGTAGCCACATTTTCTGTAAGAGTTTTTTCTCTCACAAGGCTGGGTGAGATCAGGTGGAATCAGAGTATCACACATCAAGACAGCTGGCCTACCACAGATCTAAGCCCCAAGAGAAAATTCAGGATACGGCCTCAAAAGGAAGGAATGGCAACTGTGACAAAATGCATGTAGGGCACAGCTCAGGAGTACGTCTCAACCCTTAAACCCAAATTGTAGCTATCAGCTCCAAGTTACTCTTCAGAACTCTTCCTGGAGCTGGGGACACAGTTCAGTGGTAGAACATTTGCCTAGCACGGGTGAGGCCCTGGGTTCAGGCCCTGGCACTGCTGGCAGGGTGGGGGTAGGTGTATCTAGGTGGTTAGCTTATATAGCACTCACTTTCCCCAAATAGAGTTCGGAATAAGATGTGAGTAGACGGACCTCTGACTAACCTACATACATGTTATACCATTTAATTCTAACACACACACACACACATACAAAACGTTATTCAAAGCAACACAATCTCATTTCTCACAGTATTCTAACAAGTATCAAATGTCCAATTTCCAAACCCTCGGCAGTTTGGATGCAAAATATAAAAGAGCAGAAGAGCCTTCTATGGATTAGAGGGTCAAGGGGTTGAAGGAACACTTTAAAAAGGACACAGTATCCAACCCAGTGAGTTCGAAATCGTTTATTCACGTGTACAAATGATTCCAAGAAAAACGAACTGAATAAAGATCTTCCTAGCCATCCCAACACCTACTACAAAGCAATCCTTATAACAAGCAACATTTAGGTGGTGAGAAGAGACAATGTTTAGGATGGTTCACGCATGCTGACCCAATCATTCCCAGCAGCAGCCGCAGTGCAGCCAACAGTGAAGGCAACAGGCCTGTTTTATAAAGTCCCAGTCTGCTGGTGGCCTGTGCTTCCATATGTCACCTACGTAAGATGGGCTCCGCAGACGAGGTTTAACTTGGGCAACTTCTCCTAGTGACAGTGCCCCTCAGTTTCACCTTCATCTTAAGTGTACACCCTGTCATCAGTTACTGAAATGAGGCAACATCTGGTGATACGCCACATCTCTCGGCAACAGGCTGTGTAACAACTTCCAAGGGAAGCAGCAACCTATGAAGGTCCCTCACTTTGTTCATCAACACAGTCAATGATTACTAGCAATTAATACTATATCTCTAAGGAGTTCCTCTCTTTTGTGCAAACACACACGTGTTGTTTGTAGATGTGAAGGCCAGCAATGGATGTCAGCCATCTTCCTTGTGTTTTGAAACAATCTCTCACCACACCTGGAGCTCACTGAGTCAGCCCCTGGGATCTTGCCACACTGACTCCCCAGTAAAGTTGGGCTAACAAGTGTGCCACTGTACCCAGATTCTCCAGGAGAGTGCGAGGCACCACAGGCCTTCACGCTTGCATGGCCACCCGTTTACTTACTGAGCTACCGCCCAGCCCTTCCTCTATTTTGTAAACATTAAAAAAGCACCTTCGTAGGAGAAATTCAGGTATTACCTGACTGAAGGTCATACTCACAATTTATGATTAAGTTCAAAGTGTATACCAACACACGAACTCTATATCCTTATGCAGACAGGAAGCAAATCCGCCATCTAGAAACTACTAAAGAGCTGGAGATGGAATCAAACAGCAGAAAGGCAAATCAGTGAGTCCTTAAAAATTAAAAAAACTGATCTTATTTTTATGTGGTGAAGAAGTTGTATGTATGTATGTATGTATGTATGTATGTATGTATGTATGTGGGTATCTCTGTGTGACTACATGCCACATGTATACAGGTGCCCACAGAGGCCAGAGGAAGGTTATGGATCCCCTTGGAGCTGGAGTTACAGGCACTTGTGAAGCCCCTGCCATGAGTGCTGTGAACATAACTCTGGTCCTCTAGAAGAGCAGGTGCTCTTAACTGGAGGCATCTCTCCAGCCCCAAGGTCAGTGTATCTTTTTAGTACTGGAACAGTAAAATAAAATGTCTGCTTTAAGTATGACACACGGATACTGAATGACACACGCTGAGTGGCAGTAAGAAGGTTGTATTTCCAGGGCACAGCAAAGGACAGAGAAAATCAAGACGCCCTTGCACCCAATTTCATCAAAACTTAGCATCATGGTACTTCAGGAAATGGGTCAAACACATTGTAATACCTGATGAACTGAAGCGCTCAGTTGCCCCATGAGATGTGCCCAGCCACTTGGAATGACACCTGCTTGCCAGAAGCTTACAATATAGAAACATGAACAAAAAAAAAAAAAAAAAAACAGGCCTAAAAATGGCACTTTTCTAACCACAAAATTGTGACCTGTGAATCGATTTCATGGAACTCTGTCAGCATTTTTCTTTCTGAGGAAAGAAAACTGAATATAACAGAAGTAAGCAGAAGGTACCTAACAAGGGTAAAGGCTGCTTTATGAAGCCAGACGTGGCGCCTCATGCCTTTAAGCTCAGCCCTGGGGAAGGCTGAAACTGGAGGAGTGCAGTAAGCAGAAGGCCAGCCTGGGCTACACAGTGAGTTCAAGGCCAACTGTACCATGATACTCTGCATCAAAACAAACCACAAAACCCCACTGCTCTGTGGAACATTTCATTCACATGTGGGTGTATGCATTAGGTCATAATGTCCTCATTACTGTGAGGTTTTTGGTTTTCCTTAGGTTAGAAAGTCATTACACAGAGAACTACGTCTAAAGCCAAAGGACCCAGGTTAACTAACCCTCCTCAACTCTAAGGCCCAGCTCATGCTCTCTGCTCAAGATGAGCCTATGGAAACCTATCCAAGAGCTAGAGACAGAGAGACAACAGAGACAGACACAAAGACAGAGACTTGAACACGACAGGGGCAAACTTAGGCAAGCCCATGTTTGGACCCGGGGCCTTGACACCTTCTCCAAAACAATCTGCTCAAGCTCTCTTTGCTCTGGATGGACCCACTGAAACCTATTCAAGAGCTCCTTGACAAACAAAGTCCACACAAAAACAGAGAGAGGAGGGAGGGACAAGTCCCAGCCAAGCCCTTGGCTGGCCTTGAGATCCTGCCAGTTTCCCAACAGCCTCAAGGCGGTGCCTACAAACTAGTGTAGCTAGGCAACCTTGGAGCGAAGCTCCACCTTCCTCCACTGACTGTCAACAGTTCGACTCCTCCAATCAACTTTTCCTCAACTACAACTTCTGCAATCACTTCCTGTGACCCTAAAGATGAGGAGCCACCCCCGTCCCTTCCTTAACCGTCTTCCTAGGAGCAGTCCCAGAAGCCTGTACTCTCTACTCTCAGCACACAGCTTACCGCTGATCCTTTTGCCCCATTACCAGGAAGCCAGGATGGAGTCTCCTGGCAGCTCCCAATCTTAATACGACTTGGAGTAAATGCATGCTCCCCAAATTCCTATCAAACTACATGCATTGAGCATTCCTGGAAGGGACAGGCCTAGTGACCCAGGAATATAGAAACAGCTGCTCTTTCTCACTAAAACACCAACCCTTACAGGTGGGGACTTGACGCGTCTAGTTGTTTTCATCATTTTCCTTGAATTCGGTGATTCCCACCCAGGGAGCATGCTCCATGCCCCAGGCCTCAGGGAAACTGAGAGCATCTGGCTTGCTCCCGCTGCCCAGCCTTCCTCCCTCCCTCCTTCAGTGCCCTGTCCGCCCAGGGTCCCAGGCCTGGCCTCCTACCCTCAATGCCTCTTTTGGGAGAGCTCGCCTTGGGCCTCCAGCCCGAGGAGCGGCGGCCGGGCTACACTCACCCCTCGGCCCGGGAGGCGGCGGCTCCTCCGGCTTCGCCTCCGCCCGCCCGGCCACCGCCGTCGCCGCCTCTCGGCTTCCGGCCTGCTCCCGGCCGGCCCCGGACCGGCTCCGCTTCACCACGACCCCCTCTCCAGCTGCCGGAGCCCAGTGTCCTGCATTGACCCGGAAGCAGCTTTCCGGAGACCCCCCCCAACAACAACACGTGACCCTGCCGCACGTGTCACGTCCGCTGCGTGATTGGGAGGGGCCGAAGGAGCTGAGCCTCCTAGATCAAGCTGCGGTTGCCACAGCAACCAGGATGATGGCATCCACTTAGAGATGATCAGAAATGCACTCCTCTGCTTGCTTTTCTTACCGGGAGCAACAGAAGAGCACCCCCAAGTCTAAAGACTGATCACTTGCAAAAGAAACGTCCTTGGAGAAAGGAGCCCTGTACTGAACCTGGCCAGACACATCTTCAATCTTGGCCTGACTCAGTGTACCTGACTTCATTGGCCTCATCTATAAAATGGCCTGTAAGATCTCTGTGCTTCACATACATCTAGGTGTGGATAACAGTCTGACCTTGATTCTATGCCCCCTCCAGTCCTGTGGCACACGAAGCCTCTGACACTGACATTTACAGCTTTCGTGTGTTGAGTGTTTTCTAGCCACAGCCACTGAACACACAAGATCTTTCAAAACTCCCACAAACCTCCTAAAGGGCATATTTTGTAGAACTGAAGTAGGGAAGTCAAGTGATCTGCTTGAGACCGCCAGCTTAGTCAAAATGGCCAGGCTGAGATTTGAAAACAGGTCAAGCTAGCTCCAAAGAAAATATGCTTCCCACAAGGCCATGAATGCAAGGCACCAGCTCCAGAAGCCTCCCACCTGGCTGTTTGCTTCTGTGCTTCTTTATTCACTTCTTCGAGGGACACTGCCCGTGGAATAGGGGTGGTACAGGCTCATCCTGAGGAGGACTCAGCCTTGCACAGATATGTGAGTGGAAACTCTAGGAGTTGAGGCGATCTCTATTCGAAGTGTCCGTGTGCTTTTGTGTAGTGGGGGGGGGGGATGCCATCATATGCACATGTATATATTGGTTCCTAGAGAGAGGAAAACAAAAGTTCTTTCAGTGAGTCCAAGTGCAGCTTACCACCCTCAGTCCTTGGGGACTTAAATTGGTCGCTCTGTTTTGTCTTGTCTCATAGGTGGAACTTCAGCTGGAGGGAGACATGAGAAAAAGCTGGTTAAGAAACAACGTTCTGAGGACAATGAGTCAGGCGGTGGGCTTAGAGTACTCAGACAGGCAACTGTCTCCTGCTCTGGAAAGCACTTTGCTGACACGTTAGGAAGTGAGAACTTTGAGGGACTAGGGTCATTGCAGTACCACAACTAAATGCAGCCTTAGTGAGGAGGACCATGAGAAGAGCAGAGTGAACTGTAAACTGAAGGGGAAGGCCAGGAGCAGGGGTCTGCCCTCTGGATACCCTGCTCATGTACTTCCGCCTGAACACCCTGTTGACACTCAAGAAATACTTAGGAACACAGGTACTGTGAACAATGCGGGGAAAGTAAGAGCTGCACTTCATTACTCTTAACAAGTACTGTTGCCATGGATGGAAACACACACATAGACACGGAATGTGAAAGTCCCCTTACAGAACAAACCTAGAGATTCATGTCTCCACCCATCTCTTGTCGACCTCCTCAGGGCAGCTGGAATCCTCTTTCTAAAACTTAAATCAGACTGTATCACTCCCTGGAGTTTAAAACCCTTCCTGAGACTCCCAGGCTTCAGACATCATCTCAGGATGAAGCCTGCCCTGAGCAACTTGCTCCTTAGAAGGAGCTGATTTTCCCAGCCTCGTCTCTCACCTGTCTCCTGTTATTCTACACCTGCTTCATTCAGTCTGCTGAGCCACTAGCTATGTGTTGCTATTTACTTTTATTTTAATTAAGATGGGGGATTTGGAGGTATATCTCAGGTGTTAGAATGCTTTATCAGCGTGCAGCAAGCACTGGCTCCAACCACCACACCTGGGGTTATGTGCTGCTCCACATCTGAATCACCAGAAATTGAGAGATTGTAGCAGGAGCACCAGGCATTCAAGGCTACCCATGGTGAGTTTGAGGTCAGCCTAGGTGGCATGACATCCTGTCTCAAATAAATAAACAAGTGAATAACAAATAAACGAAAGACTAAAGATGTAGATCCTTTGTAAATCCCTTATCATGTTGACCAAGATTCTGATAGAATCCTAGAAATGACCCTCCACCCCCCCACACACACACAGAGTACAGAGACACATACACACATGTGCACACACACCCCAACCCAAGTCAAATTAAGGCTTCTTTAGTCACATGACAGTAGCATCCCTTTGAGTGTTTTCATCGCTTATGGCTACTGGCTATCATATTGAATAGTTCGCATATGGAAGATGTTATCGCAGAAACTTCTAGTGGGCAGTGACTCACTAGCAAATCTGCAGTGTCTTGCTTTGTAGAAATTCCTCTGCTAAACCACTTGGTTGAAACATTACTACTTTTTGTGATGGAAAATTGCACATGATTGCTTGTTTGTTACAGGAATTTAAACATCAATGTAGGCAGGAGCTAGGTCAATGCTATATGGGCCTCGGTGGAGGATGAAATTAGTTTTTTTTTGTATTCATCCTCAATTTCCCTTCATTCCTAAAGTGTCACCGTCAAAAAAAAAAAAAGTAGATAGACATTAGGACAAGATGAAAGGGAAAGATGACAAAAGGACAAATATCTGGTCATTTTATTAGAAATTGTGTATACTTTGATCATTTTGATCCACAAAACAGCAATTTTATAAAGTTCAACCTAATAATAAGGAAAAAAATTAGGCTGGGTATGTGATCCATGCCTGTAATCTCAGGGCTCAAGAGGCCAAAACAGGAGGATTATTGTGAGTTTGAGGCTAGCCTGGTCTGTAGAGTGACACCCTAAGAAAGGAAGGACAGAAAGAAGGGAAGGAGGAAGGAAGAAAGGAAAAGGAGAAAAGGAAACGGAGAGAAAAAAGAAAAAGGAAGACTTCTGGAAGAATTAGAGCTGGTTTCATCCATTTTCATGAATTCCTTGTGGCTAAAATGGGTTAGGCAAAGGCAGTGCAATTTTCTAACAGTGTATAGTAATTCCTGCAGCAGTTGGTCTGTTTGACCAGTTGATTTTCTGACTCTTCATCAAAGCGGTTCTCTGAATGCCCTAAGAATAGTCTTAACCGCTTTCTGAGTTCTCACTGTGCCAGATGCAGCTAGAGGTATTTTATATTGATTAGTTCTTTTAAATCCCCACAGTGATCTCGTGCAGTACATCTGGTACTATCAGATCTATCAAGAGAGAGCCAGCTTAGACAGTGCACCCAGCAACATACAGATAGTAAATGGAGAGGCCAACTTCGTACTGAGGTCGGTCTGACACAGGAGCCTGAGTTTGTGATAGCCCTGTAATGAGGGGTTGTCAGTGGAACGTGAAGCCCCAGCAGGATGTTTGCCTGTCCTTCTGATTCAGCAAATGCCCATTTTATAATCATTGTGTATCTGTATGTCTTGGGCTTAGTGAGATGGGCAAACAAATGCAGATATGACAGGGATGCTACAGCGTTAGAAAGATAATATGCCTACACAAAAATTGAGAGAGCCCAATAAAGGAGTATAGGTACTTGCATTTGCTTAGTTTTATTGCTGTTTGCTTTGTATTTTATTTTATTGAGGTATGGTCTTGTTCTGTGAACCAGACTGGCTTCAACCGCACAACCCTCCTACGTCAGTCAGCTTCCAACATATTGGGATTACAGGTATGTGGCACCCCGCTTGGCTAGGATGGTAAAGGGGAGTAAGGTGTCGCACTTTTAGGGAGGCAGGAACATGGAGGGAAGAATGCAGCTATTTGACTTGAAAAAATAATAAGTAGTTGGAAAAAACAGTGTTTAATACCTGCCCTAGTTTTTTCATTAGCCAGGTACGTCTCTTAAACTCTTGGCCTTAGATTATTAACTACTAAATAACTTGAGCTGGATAAACTACCAGCATAAAGCACCCAAAATTATATGTAATAGATTGTATAGATTACATTGTATACATTGTACATATATGTGTTTTCAAATTCACATAAATTCTGACTCACCCTGGCACAGGTCTCTTTAAATTCTCAGCTTCTGCATATTATTTTTAAGGACATAACTGATGTCAGGGCAAGTGCTACTCAAGAGACTGAAGCAAGGGGGTCACAAGTTCAAGGTCAGCCTGAGCAACTAAGTAAGACTCTCTCTAAAGGGGGAGAAGGGAGGGGACTGAGAATACAGCTCAGTGGTAGTGTTTGCTTAGCATGTTTGGGGCTCTGGGTTCACACAAAGAACACAAAAATGACTGATAATTTTCAGAATGTGGTCCGTAGTGCCAAGGTTCATGAGCAAACAGAGATGAAAAATTCTTAAAATTTCAGAGCCAAACCGAGAACTGATTAGGAAATATCAGCATTTCCTTCTTGGGCAGAGGCTGCTCTTTAAAAAGTGCTAGACATGCTTTCTTGCAGTTTCCATACATAGATCAGAGAGAAGAAACATCATTTCCAGGAAGGCCTCCACTTACTAAAGCCATTTGCAATAAATTGCTGGAAGCCTCGGTAACCCCTCTTAATTTTTATTGGAAAGAATGACATACAGAAAAGCGAACATACTTTACATAAATGTGTCCCACTAAAGGAACTTCTCTGTCCATGTCAGCCCTACCACTCTGTGCCACAGTACATCCTGCACACTTCATTCTCCCCAACTTTAACTATTACTCTGATTTCTAATGTTGTAGCTCCTTCCCCCTGTTTGAAAATTTTTATAAATGGAATGAATTCTTTCACAACGGGAGCCATAGGATCATTTATGTTGTTGCCTGGAGCTGTGGCTTATTCACTGTTGTCGTTAAACAGTATTTCATGTTAAACACTGCAGCTGATTTTTCTGCTTCCTGTTGATGGACATGTGTCCAGTCTGAGGCTTTTAGGTGGAATGATCTTGTGCTTGCTTCTCAAGGCATACATAGTTATTGCTTTAGGAAGCAAGTTCAGAAACCAACCATAGATTCTAGTTTTAGATCAGCATTATTGAATATAAATGTAGGTCAGGTCATATATGTAATTTAAATTTTTCTAGTGACCATACTAGAGAAGCTTTAAAAGGCGAAGTTGATGTTAAATATTCATTTTATTAGTTCTATATATCCAAAATATTTCATTTGAACATATCATTAATATGGAAATGACTCATTTCAAGTCTTTTCATAGTAAGACTTCAAAGTATTACGTGCAAATTATGCTTTGGGCATTTCAGGCTAGCCACATTTTAAGTGCTCAGAAAGAGAAGACTCAGAAGGCACAGCAACTGCTCTGTAAGCATGAAAATCTGAGTTCAGGTCTCCAGCACCCATATAAAAGCCAGGCACAGTGGTGTATGCTTGGCCCCCTAGTGTTGTGATGGGGGATGGGAAGTTTCCAGAGACAGCTGACTCCCACAGACTCTCTGACTAGCCAGTCTAGGCTTAAGGTTCAAAGAAAGACCCTGTTTCAAAAGTAAGGTGGAAAACAATAAAGAATGGCATCCAACATCAACTTCTGATCTCCACATGTACACACACTTTGACACACCACACTGATTTCCACATGTTTATATACACAACACCAACCCAGGAGTAGTTTCTAACCACCATGGATAGTATGTGTCTTCGTTAACATTTTTATTTTCCCTGACAAAACACTATGACCAAGGCAAGATATTTTTAAAAAGCATTTAATCTGGGGCTACAGTACCAAAGGATAGTAGAGTCCGTGGTCATCCTGGCAGGGAACATGGCAGCAGGCAGAAGCAGGCAGAGAGAAAAGCTAACTAGAAATTATATCAGCCATTGAAAATTCAAAGCAGTTTCTCCAATAAGGCCATACTTCCTAGTCCTTCCAAAACAGTTGCATCAACTGTAGTCTTAGTATTCAAATAAGCCTATCAATTCTCATTCAAATGACCACAGTATGACTACAAACAAAGCTACCGGTTCCTACAGTGGAAACGCCAATGTACATCACTAAAAGCAGCCTTCTTCCATCATTTCTGCACTTGGGACTGTCAGATTTTAATTTGAGCCCTCTAACTATCTTCTTTCTTTTCTTTCTTAATTTGCAATCGTTAGTGAAAAGGAGAATGAGTTCCTTTTCCTGATTTTTTTTCTTTTTTTTTTCTTTTCCTTAGATCATTCTCTTTTTCTTTTCTCTCCAAACTCAAAACACCTGGGTAGGTAATATTTATCCAATAGTTTCTTAAAAGATTTCTTTAGTTAAACCATCTTGACAGAGTTTTCCTCATGGTTCAGGTTTTAAGTATACACTCAATTATTTTATAACTGTAGACAGGACTGTTTAATTTTTCTACTTCTTCTTGAGTTGGTTTCTTTCTAGGAACTTGTAGGTCTATACAAGTTCCAAATTTCCAAATTTACTAGCATGAAGTTCTTTTGGATAATCCATTTGTCACAGCTGCAGGCTTTGCAATGATTCTTGGCTTTTGTTCTAGATAATGGTTACTTGTGCCATGCCCTTTCCTCTGTTAGTCCCACCCACTTGTATTTTGTTATTACTTTCCATCTTCTGTTTGCTTGTTTGATTGGTTTTGAAACAGAATTTCTTGTACCCAGCCTGGTTTGAACCCACTATATTAAGAGAGGATGACCTAGAACACTTCATTTGCCTTCCCCACTTTCCAATTGCTGAGATTACAGGCTTATGCCACCACATCTGGTTTGGCTTTTTACATTGTTATTTGGCAAAGTTTTTCTGTCTTCCTTTCTGAAAACTGCTTTTAAAAATAAGACATCTCTCTAAAGTCAGTGCTGGCAATGTGCCTGTGTTTTGGTATGTTGCTATTTCAATTACCATTTAGTTTCTGGTATTTTCTGATTTCTTCAGTTTGCTGATGTGATAGATTAACATTGATTGAGTTTTTTTCCATGTTGAATCAACCTTTCATATCTGTGATAGATCACACTTAGGTGTGGTATGTAATTCTTATGGTCTATTATTAGATCGCATTGGCCAATATCCTGTTGGAGACATTCGCATCTAAGTTCATTGGCCATATTGAAGTATGGTTTTTCTATATCTTGACTAGTTTTGGTATTAAGGTGGTGCTGACCTCATAGAATTACTTAACGTTTTCTTTCTTTTCGTACCATCTGAAGAGATTGTGGAGAACTGGTATAATTTATTCTTAAGTGCTTGGTAGAATTTGATAATTTACCATCTGGGCTAGGTACTTTCTCTTTTTAGAAGGTGATTTAATATTGCCCCAACTTTCTAAATAGGCATATGTGTATTCAGATTGTCAATTAATTACCCCATGATTTTTGAGAAGTTGTACCTTTTAAAGAACTAGTTTGCTTCATCAAGGTTATCAAATCTGTGGCCATTGAATTAATTTTCTTATGCTGTTCATCTGTGGGACCAAGCGTGGTGCTGCTTCTTTCATTTATGATACAGTATTTATTTATGTTCCACTCTTTCATTCTCAGTCTAGCTAGGTGCTCACCGATATTACTGATTTCTTTCAAAGAGCCACTGTTTTCTTTC
>CM053747.1:32863750-32995819 GCA_028658305.1 Pachyuromys duprasi
TGAACCTAACCTCTCCTGCTCAGGGAGCCCCTAGAGCATGCCTATCTTTGTAGAAAGAAGCTAGATGCAAGTCAGGCAAGAGGCCCAAGGGCATTTATCAATGTAGATTTGTTTGCCATGTGATCAACACTTGGTCAATGATTAGCCAAGGTAATCAATCTTTCCTGACAAAGACGTGTCCTATGGGCCAGGGGGATGGCTCAGCAGAGAAAAATGCTGTGGCACAAGCCTGGCAGCCTGAATTTGATGTTCATAAAGCCCATTTGAAAAGCCAGATGTGCTGTTTCACGCCTGTCATTCCACTACTCTCACAGCAAGATGGAAGATGGAGGCAGTATGCACCGCGTCTAAAGTAAGGTGGAAGAGACTCCCAGAAGTTGTCCTTTAACCTTCACACCTGTACCTTTGCACACATGAGCCCCTCCCCCATGCACATACAATGATTTGAAAGAGTATCTTATAATAGCGCTGCTGTAAACACCCATGGCTAAATCCCCTGGGGCCCTTCCAGGTTATGGCTAATATCTACAGCCACTGTCCATGACGAAGACCTCAGTACCAAACTAGACCAAGTCTGAGAAGCATTCTTGTTAATTTTCAAATATAAGGAAATCTTTTTAAAAATACTTTTAAATTTTATGTATGAGTGTTTCCCTGAATCAATCTCTCTCTCCTCTCTCTCTCTCTCTCTCTCTCTCTCTCTCTCTCTCTCTCTCTCCATGCTTTCTTGGTTCCTGAAGAGGCCAGAAGAGAGTGTCAGATTCTGAAACTGGATCTATGGATGGTTGTGAACCCCGATGTGGGTCCTGGGAACTGAACCTGAGTCCTGTGCAAGGGCAGCAAGATCTTATTCACCAAGACACCCCTCCAAACCCCAATATATGGTAATCTTAAATGATTTTTAAATTAAGTACCAGTTTTTCTTCAGAGTGTAGAAATGAAGCCCAGGACCTCAGTCACATAAAATAAATGCTATATCACTGAGCTACATAGTACATCCCATAATTTTTATGTTACTTAAAATGTAATCAAAGAATATACTCCGTAGGATTTCAGTCCTTTGAACTTATGAAATTTGGCTTTATTCTGTGGTGAACATGGAATTAATTCTTTGTGAATGATGGACAAAAGATTTATTATTTGTAATTATTTAATCCACTGTTTTATATGAAGGGTTGGATCAAGTTCTTTGTGTGGTCCAATTGCCTACATTCTTAGTGATTATTTACTACAAATTAGTTTCATGGTAACTGGTACAAACAGGTTGACTAATTGTTTTATTTCCTTCTAAGAACTGTAGGTTGAAAATCCTCAGTCTGACTATGAAAAAAATCTGTTTTTCCTTATAATTTTGACCAATTTTGATTCATGTCTTTGGGTTTCATTTCCACAGTAGAAAGTGTATTAAAAAATCTAAATTTCCTTTCTGGTAGATTAAACTTCTCATTGAGAAATATTCCACTTATCTCCAGTTAATGCTTTTTGAAAAGTGTTAAGGACTATCTTGTCAGATATTAATTACTTCTCTTTGCAAAGCTTCTAGCCCTCTGTCTTAGATGTATCTCTAATTTTAAAAAGTATAGATTAAAAAATAAAAGGCATAGATGAAACTCATCTTTTAATTGGAGAATTTTATCCTCATACATTTAATGTAAATATATTTGTGTTTACGTTCATTATTTTACCACTCTACCTATGTTCACTCATTTTCCCTTCCTTCTAAATAACTGGGTAAAGTTTTTGTTCCATTCCCCCATTATTACCTTAAAAATTATATACACTTTCACTCTCGATGTTTAACAGAGATTATAGTATGTACCCTAGACATAATGAACTCTAATATTGCTTAATATTATTGCCATTTCCTCAGACAATGCAAAGAGTTTTAATCCCCCTTTTCTCCACCTGAATTGCATGCTATTGCTGTCATGTGTTGTTACAGAAATATTCAAAGGCCGTAAGAAAGTGTTAATATTCCTTTAATGGTCATCTTTGTTTAAATAGACCTGTGTAGTTATCGACTTAATTATTTTCCTTCTTTTTTTTATTGCGGTAAAGCACATAAAACATAAAATTTACCATTCAGCCACTTAAAGTGTGCAATTACATGTCATTATGCACACTTGCTCTACTGTACAACTACCTCCACTCTCTGTTTCCAGAACTTTTCATTATTCCGAATGGAAACTTGGTATCTCTTAAACCACAGCTACCCTCCACCCGGCCTCCTTTTCTGGTAACCCCTATTATACCTCTGACCCTATGACTTTGCCTAGGTTCCCATCTGATATAAGTAGAATCATGCTATCTTCACTGTTCTGTGCCTTGTTCATATCACTTAAGATAATATTTCCAAGGTTTAAAGAATGTCTTGATGTTCCATTTATTTTTTTTAAGCAGAATAATATTCCAGCTGAGATATTCAGGGGCTCCTTGGTATCTGTGAGGTTTGGTTCCAGAACCCTCTTCAGGATATGCAAGGGATCATATTTGCATATAATATAATGTATATATATGTATGTATTTCTCTCATATTTTTGGTCATTTACAGTTTATTTACAATACCTAACACAATGTAAATATTATATAGTTAGTTGTTGTGAAAAAAAAAGTCTGTACAAGCTCAGTATAGATGTGCTAGTTTTCCACATGTTTTCTAACCTTGCTTGGTTGAATCTTTGCAGAATCTGGGTTTAGGGGCAGGGGAGATCAACAGCCTGTTTAATAAACCTATTTCAACCTTTGTGCTGGGAATGTGACTCATTGTAGAGTTCTTGCCTATTGTATTTGGTTTGTTTCTACTTTTTAAACTATTATGAATTCCACTGTTGATAATGGCCAGCAAGTACATGGGAGTTCCAGTTTCTAATTCTTTTGTCATAGATTGAATACTTGCGTCTCTCCAGAACTCATAGAGTGAAATAACCCCAAAGATGAATGTGTTAAAAGATGGGCGAAGCCCTTCAGTTAACTAAAGCCAAGCGGTGGGGCTCTGATGGATCATATTAGTGCCCTTATTTAAAAGACACCAGAGAGGGGGGCATTCTCTTTTAAGCTCTTCCCAATGTCCCTCAACCACTCAGTGGAAAGACTTTCGGAGGAGATCATCTGCAAGGCAGGAAGCGCATTCCTGGAATCCGGTCTCAGAGCTTCAGCCTTCAAGAGAAAATAAACTTGTTTGTTTGAGAGAGGGTCTTCTTATGCATCACTGCCTGGCCTGGTGCTCACTGAGTAGATCAAACCACCCTCAAATTTGCAGGAATCCTCCGGTCTCAGCTTCTGCAGTGATGGAGTAGATGCGTGTACCACTACTCCTGGCTTGGTTTCGTTTTGTTGTGTTGTGTTAAACCACACAGTTCTTGATATTCCCGTATGGCTGTTTCTCACAACTGATACCTACTTAGAGGAGGAACTGCTGGATCAAATGGGTCAAACCACACGGTTCCCCACAGCGGCTACAGCTGTGCCTCATCACTGTTCCAAATTGAACACCATAAAGTTTCCCCCTGTGTTATTCTTCTAACGATTTTCTCCTAAGAAAATTTCCTTCATATTCAGATCTGACTCACCTAAAATAAGTTTTGTGTTTAGTGTAGAGAATTGCTCAGCTCTGTTCTTTCACATGGAGTTCTCCAGTTCTTCTGGCAGTTGGTTGGAAGCACAACTCTCTTCCCATTGCTGAAAATCAGTAGGAGCTCTAGAGTCCAACATCTGGAGTCTAGCACTGCACGTTTTTTTTTTTTTTACTATTATTATTATTACTGTGGCTTTTTACTAAAAGTTTAAATCAGAAAGTGTGATAGCACCAACTTTGGTCTCTTTCTAGATTGCTTTGGCTACAGGGGCTCCCTTGAGATTTGATGTGAGTTGTCAGATTTATCTGATTCTACAGAACTATCATTGGGATGTTAATGGATTTTTTTTATCACTCTGAGTATTATTGGTATCTCAACAGTATTAAGTTTTACAATTCAATAACATAGGATAGCTTTCCATTTGTGTTTTCTTTCAGTTCTATGTTCTAATTTTCAGCATATAAATTCTTTGCCTCCTAGGTAAATTTTTTCCTAAGTATTTTATCCTTCTCGATACAATTATAATGGGGATTGGTTCCTTTGTTTCATTTTCTGCTATTCATTCTTACAATATAGAAATACAACTGATTTCTCCTATGTTGCTGTTGTGTCCTATAATTTTACTAAGTTCATTTGTCAGTTCTAATAGTTCAGATGGAAACTAGCTAGTAATCTATAAATGTAGAATTTTTTTCATCAAGAAATAAATATCTTCCTTTACAATGCAGATTTCTCTTTTTCTTTTCTTCTACCTGATTGCTCTGACCAGTACCTCCAATACTAGGTAGATTAGAATGGGCGCAGTTCCTTTATTTTCTTTTCCCCAATTTTAGAGAAACAGCTTTCAGCCCTTCCCCCCTGGGTGTGATGCTACCTATGAGATTGCTTCCTACACACCCTGGTTTGTTGAATGTTGAATCATGGAAGAATGTTTAATTTTGCCATATTTTTCATATATATATATATGTATATGTATAGAAAAAGAATATATGTATATGAAGAATAGGCAAAATTAAATATGTATAAATTGACAATCATGCGCCTTTTCCACTTCATTCTGTTAATGTAGTGTAATTATGTTGATTGATCTTCCTATCTTTAAACATCCCTGCCTCCTGAGAAAAATTCCATTTCATCACGATGTGTAAGATGGTAACGTTTTGTTGAATAAGGTTACTGGTATTTTGCTGAGAAGCCTTGCATCTGTATTCACAGGGGTAATTGTTTGGAGAGATGTGGGGGTCGCCGACTATTTGGCTCTGCTAGCAATATAATGCTGATCTCATAGGATGAGGTAGGAAATATGCCCTTATCGTCAAGTTTTGGAAGCACTTCAAAGGGGTTGATGACGAGCCATGTATTACTTAAGGATGAGGAAATATTTAGAAAATGTGCTTTGGGGTGATACTGTCCTTGGGCAAACATCACAAGCTGCGCATACACAGACCTGGGTGGCATTGGCTAATTACTTAACGTGGTCTCTCGATGCAATAAAGAGATGTTATCTGCTTCAGATTTTTTGAGACAAAGTTTCCCCTTGTCCTGGAACTTACTAATTGGGCTGGACTGGCTGGCACTGAGCCCCAGGAATCCACTTGCGTCTACCTCCCTTTCTGGCACTGGAACCACAGGGATCTGACACCACACTCATCTTTTCTGTTTGCGTAGGGAATGCAGGTCCCGATGCTTGCATAGCAAGCCGTTTCCCAACTAAGCTACATCCCCAGCTCCTGTTTATGTCATTTTATACGCTAGGCTACAGTGTCACTAAATGACAGAAACCCTCAGCTTCCTTATGTTGTGGGACCACCACTGTATTAGCAGTCTGCTGTTAACCAAAGTGAGGTTTCAAGGTACAAAAGTGTGTGTCTAGCATCCTAATATTTACCAGGCCAGTCCTTGCTTGGCTTCCAAGACCAGGTGCATTTAGGATGGTGTGTACACACACCCTACATTATCAGGCCTTAATAATAATTTTTTAATATTTTTTTCCTGCAGCTTTGTCTTTCCAGCCCTATGATGCTACCAAGAGAACTCTCAGCACCCAAGCCCCCGGTCTTCTCTCCCGAGTCAGCTGGCCACTAAGGGAAAACACCAAGTTCCTGTCTGGGGTTCCTATGGACCTTGGCTATTTTCACTGCCTTGTTAAATTATCTGTTACTTACAAGCAGATTGTTCTGAAGTGAGAAGCATTCTTGGATCATTTTTTTTAAAGAGGGCGTGTCCATCAGAATGGGGAAGGGATGATGGAGTTCAGGGCAGTGGGAGCACATACCTGAGGCTCATCACCTCTCAACAGACCAAGCAGAGAAAAGACAGGAAGCGGGACTAGGTTATTAAACCAGCAGCCCTTCCCCAGTACTCACTCCTGTGCGGCTCCGCCTCCTGAAGGTTCTGCAACATCTGGGGATGAGGCATCCACACAAATGATCCTAGAGGGGCATCTCACACTCAAACCAATACCATGCCGCCGCCGCTCCCAGGCCCTGTAGGTTAATGATGTGATGCAAAATGCCCTTAGTTCAACTTCAAAAGTCCCTATAATCTCGACAATTTAAACATGTTCAAGAGCCCCAAGTCCCCTCTAAGACTCAGGGCAATCTCTTAGCTGTTTTCCCTATGAAACCCAAAAACCAAAGGCCCAACTTCTGACATAATAGCAGAGAGTAACACATTCTCATTCCAAAGGGGGGAAGGAAGGAGAAAGACAATCAGATGAAATCAAGGTGAAAACTTGGCAGGGCAAATACCAAACCCTGCAACTTCACACTGGGGCTTGAAATGACATTGTTTGGGCTCCCACAAGCTTGGTGAATAGCCTTGATTCCTGAACTCTAGGGGTATCCATTCTCCCTCTTTGGGGCCATCTCCACTGGCCCAAGCTTTCATGGCTAATGTCCCATGTGTCTCTGTTAAAATCAGGCTTCACCTTCAGTTTGTCACTTAGGAGCTCAGAGCAGGAAATCTGACCTTGCTACACATTGCCTGATCTCAGCAGCTTCCTGGAGCCTTGGCATAAACCTCTTTAGGCACCCCCCTGCAATTTGTACCCCTGCAAAACTAGAGCCAGGTGTCTCACTCCAAGTTATTCTGCTAGCTCAAGCTATAGGCTGGCTGCCATGGACCATGGCTCTAGTAACCTCTGTATGAAAGCTGCTTATAGGTCCCACTGAGGAGGCACAGAAACGCCTATTCAGGTGCACAATGATGATTTCTAAACGACCTGGGAATGCAGCTGTTTGGCTATCCCACCACCCTGCATTTACTGCAAACATTTAGCTTAGTAAAACTGAGTCAGCGTTTCCAAGCCAGCAATGCGTCAGAGGTAAGCCCCGCCATGCCATTAAGATTAAAGTTTGCACACAGCTAGCCATCTGTTTTGGAAGGTTTAGCTGTTTCATCTACCTCAGGAGGTTCCACCGAACTCTGTGACTTTAAAAGATGGTACCAATTTAAAAATAACACCGAGGACAATTAAAGATATTGTGTATGGTCTTTGCTTCAGGGACCCAGACAGCTTACCGAGGGCTAAGAAGACAATCCTCTCTGATAAAACATTCTCCAGTCACATACTATTTCATTGCTTACTTGTTGGAATTTTATAGTTTTTTTTTTTTTTTCATTTTGAACGTACTCCCAGCTGGCTGCCTTAAACTTGGTTATAAATGAGGTAAATAAGCCAAACTATTGAAAGGGATAAAAGCAATGAGACAAAAAAAAAAAAAAAAAGCCAAAGGGGGCTTTGTGAAAGCAGAGTACTAGTCTCTACATTCACACCCAGAATGGGTAGAAATAATGGCTGTCACCTCCATGCTGGCAGACCACCTTTCCATTACTTGAATGGTCTTCTCTAAGTTCACTCCCTCACTGATTCTGTGGCGCTCACTCACTGACCCAGCAGCCGTCTTTAGAATATGTTCATGAATTGCTTGGTACTTTTTTTTCCCAAGGACTGCTCTCTACTTGAACCTGATAGCCCGTGACTGACTCAGCCAGTACAGTAAAATGTCATGTAAAGCTGCCTTTTCTCTTGGGGCACTTGTGCTTAGAACTTAGTAACCATGCCGCACAGAAGCCCAGGGTGCCGCCTAGAGAAGTCTCGTGGTGTTACGGCAATCAAGACCAATGGCCCAGGCTAAATTCGCAGCCAGTTACTAAATGTTAGTGATCGTACCTATGCGCAAAAGACCTCTCATAGATTTCCAGCCTTCAGAACCACAGAGAGGAACCTTCCCAGCACTTCTCTCTGAATTCCTGACCCACCCAGTCTATAAGCATAACTAAATGGCTGTTTCAGGCAAACCAAGTTTGAAGTGGTTCGTTGCATAGCCACCAACAACTGAGCCCACTCAGAACTGAAGGCTCGAATTGGCGCAGTCTGGTACCTGGCTCATCCTGTATTTTTCTTTCTATGCCTGTACTCCTCTGTCTGTGTGTCCCACCCCACCCACGGCAGTTTGCTCTTCCTACATGTTTTATCTCTGTATCCTCACCTTCCCTGAGTCTCTGCTGATGCTATTTCTTCTTTCTGCGCGTTCAGCATCAGAAGACCTGGGTTTGAGTACCATATGGGCCACCCAGTAGCAGAGTAATCAACCTCCTCAGTTTTAACCAGAAAGCAGATATGAAAGAAATATTCACAAGCTGGAGATACAGGTTGGTAGCCTCTTTGTTGTTGTTTGTTTTCGTTTTTACTGCTTAGCTCTGGCTGTCTTGGAACACACTCTGTACACCAGGCCGGTCTTGAACTCAAAAAGATCCACCTGCCTCTGCCTCCAGAATGCTGGGATTAAACACGTGCACCACCACCATCTGGCAGAGAGAGTAGTTTGTATGAGACCCTGGATTTGGCTTCAGCACTACAAGAGAAAAAAAAAAGTAGGACCTATTCATAAATTGAATGACTGAAGTATTTAAAGTACTTAGTGCCTGGCACATAGTAAACACGCCATAAATATTAGCTATTGTTAGAAGTTTTTTAAAACTTCTCTTGTCTATTGAGTATTAAGACTTTAAGTAAAACCTTTTATTTGAATTTATGTCAATATCTCTGTGAAGATATCTTCCCCTACCAGATGAAATTAAATTGTTCCTTTGTTATACACCTGTGCTGGTTAGTTTTTGTTAACTAGACACAAACTAAAGATGCTTGCCGGGAGGGAGACTCAGCGGAGGCATTGCCCCTGTCAGCTTTTCTCCATGGTTCCTGCCTCTGCTCCTGCTTGAGTTCCTGCCCTAACTCACTTCGGTGATGAACTGTGATCAGAATGTGCCAAGTCAGGTGTTACCGCAGCGACAGAAAACAAATATCCCTGTATTACACACAGCTTTGTTGTTTCCTTCCCGGTCCTCCAACCCTTTCCTCTTCCCCCTCTTCTTCCTCCTCCTCCTGTTGTTGTGGTGGTGGTGGTGTTCGTTGTTGCCATTGTCATCCTCTTCCTCCTCCTCTGTCACCATCACCACTACCACCTTCTCCTTTTCCTCCTTCCTCTACTTTTGTCTCATTGTGTGTCCTAGCTGTCCTAGAACTTACTATATAGACCAAGTTGGCCTTAAACTCACAGAGATCCTCCTGCCTCTGCATCCAGTAGAGGTGTGTTTCACCCCCAAATGGGTACTATTATAAATTTTTGGTGAGTCGTTTATTGTACCTGTGACACACACTAAAAACCACTTTCCTTAAGAAAAAGTTTAAGACAACATCCTTACAGAACTAAAAAATGCCTTTGTCTTGTGGGTGTGTATTTGTGTGTGTCTCTCTCTGTGTGAATGCATGCATGTGGGTATTGATTTATATATACAGTAAATATCACGATGAGGGGAAGCAACGTGAACATTGGTTATATGATTATGATAGGGCACGACTCAAACATTTTCAGAATTCTTTGTCCAAATACTCATTTCCCTGATAAGATTTCTGCTTACCAACATGTTTAATGCTCTATAATGACCTGTGGAAATCATGTAAGGGGCAAATACTGCATTCATTAGTGTTTCATTAACATCTTTGTACCGGCCATCTCCCTAAGCACTCCGTGCCTCAGCCATCTAAAAAATACCCTCTGCCCCAGTGCCCTTTCCCTGTTGTCCATCTTTCAGGGCAAACCATAGACTAAAGCAGACTGGGCCAGCAGCAGAGGGACTGAAGGGAGAGTCACAGGAAATGCTGGTGGGCTGCCCCCTAACAGCATCTCCAAATACAATGGGGCCTGTGCATCCTTCATCTTTCTTCCTGCTGAGCTCATCCCAAAGGTTATTGGAAAAAGCAAATGCTACCAGTGTGGATTGGCTTATCTTCCCTGTCCTGAAGTCTTTCATTTGGCTCCTTTGGCCCTGCTGCATTCCCTCGTGCAAGGCAGCTCCTCCATCTGCACTCTGGACTTCTCTTGTTCATTCCAATCTCCCCTTCAAGTTTCCTGTCTCTTCATGCTTCAGCAATGTCTTTGTCTCCACCAGGTCACTCTGGTCGGGCAGTAAACTTAACCTGATGTTCCCCTTGTGACTTCACATTTTGGTCCTTTGTTACACTGCTCTAAATTTCCTCTCCTTTCTCAACAAGCTCCCCTTACAGTAACCATGACACAGGTCACCTCTGTGCCTTTGCTACCATCATCTCTTCCCCTGCTGCACTCTCAATTTTCTTCCAACCACTCTCTTTCTCGTGAAGATTACCAACGGAAACTTTTCCTTTTTCACTTCTTTTCCTTTGTAATTCTCGTTTATCCTTCATTGAATCACAGCTTTGCCTGGCTCTTAACCCCCACAGTATGTAAAGTCTCCAGACTAGAGCTAGTGGGAGGAAGCAGAACTTTCAAAAGTGAGGCCTAGGGCAAAAAGGTATGGCCCAGTCAAGGGGCTGGCGAGGTCTTGGTTTCTTCTTTTTCTTCTTCCCCACTTTCTATGAGGTTGTTTTACTCCACTGCAGGTTTCCACTGTGGTATGCTGCCTCACCACAAGTCTAGGAGGAGCATCCAGGCTCGAAGACCACAAGCCCAAACCAACCTTTATCACAGGTAACCGTTATAGTGAGAGAAATCTGACTAACTCAGCTTTGCCTCCTTTCTGGTCTCTGGGGTGTCACTTGCCTCTGTTTTCCTTTCATGCCACCTGCTCCTTCTGAGTTGGTGTGAGCAAGTACACCCTAGCTTACTCTCTACCTCCCTCCCAAATATTACAGCTGCTTAATAGTCTGAGGGTTTTTTTTTTTCTGTGGTCCATTTTATCTTTATTTATCTGTGTGCATGCACATGTATGTAGCTCCAAAGAGTCCAGAAGAGAGCCATGGGTCCTCTGGAGCTAGAGTTACAGGTAGTTGTGAGCTGTAAGACATGGGTGCTGGGACCCAAACTTTGGTCCTCTGCAAGAGCAGCAAGTGCCTCACCACAAATCTAAGAGGAGCATCCAGGCTCGAAGACCACAAGCCCAAACTGCTGATCCATCAGTCCAGCCCCAGAATTTAATTCTTATTGCCTCTTTTCTTATTTACTTCTCTAATTCCTTCCTAGTTTGTGGCATCTATTGCTGTGGATTGATGTCATCTTCATGCCTGTGAGTGTTCAATTGTCTGGGTCCCTAGACTTGCATACACAATTGACTCTATAATATTCCTATTCAGACAACCCAGAGACATCTCAGACTTAACATGCTCCAAACTTCACGTTCAGGCCCTCCTTCAAACTCCTCCCAATCTGTCCTCTTCATCTTAGTAAATGTCATCACTTCCCACCCTAATTTCTAAAGGTAGTAAAGCAGAATTCTTTCCTGACTGCACCAAATGTTGTCTACCTCCAGAACATGCCTAATTTCTGTCTCTGCAGATACTCGGCCCAGATTTGCCCTCTTTAAACAAATGTTTAAAAAACAAATAGGAAACACATTACTATGTTTGCCTACTTGAGAAACTCTGGGACAGGTTGCTGGGAGTTTTAAGATCTGAAACATTAGTGCCAGTAGGATTATAAAACAGTAGAACTAAAGAAGGCTAAAAATGAGTGGGGAGAAACTTTTTCTAGCTCTTGGGATAGATAGGGAATTTACTTGAGGACATATAAGAAGCAAGGATCCTAAATCCTGTTAAGTCTCTATATTTAGGTGAGTGGAAGGGAATGTTCTCATAGGATAGGGGTCATCTCCTCTAGGCTCTCTCTTCCAGACCTGAAAATAGTTCCTTTTCTCATTACTGTTGAAAAATATCTGGAGAAGCAACTTGAAGCGTCATTGTGTGTTAGAGTTGCTTGGCCTGTTTGCTTGGCCCCTGTGCTGAGGCAGAACATCATGGCAGCCTGCAGTGGGGAGAGGGTCTGACGATGAAGCAGAAAGGGGAAGGAAGGCTGTCTTAGTCACTGTGATAAGACACTGTCTTATTTAGGGTGATAAGTGTTGTGATGAAACACCATAACCAAAACAGCTTGAGAAAGAAAGGGCTTATTTAACATATTGTTCCATAGGAGTATTCAACCTTGAAGGAAGCCAGTACAGGAACTCAAACAGGCCGGAGCCTGTAGGCAAGCGCTGATGCAAAGGCAACGGAAGAGTCCGATTACTGGCTTGCTCCTTATGGCTTTCTCACCTGCTTTCTTCCACCAGCTCAGAGGGTGACATGACCCACAGTGGTAACTGTCCCCACAGATTGTAGAGTCAAGGAGCAGAGCGTGGGACCACTCTGGAGCCTATGAAGAAAAGCATGGCATGTGGAGAAGGAAGGCAGCTGTGGGGCAACTAGGACAGTGTGTGTGTGGGGGGGGGGAACCACAGGCATAAATCTGTAGAGAGGCTTCAGGGAGCCATTAACATGACTGAAAAGGAGGTTCAGAGCAGGCATATCCCTAAGCCTCCCATTTCTAGGCTCCTTTAGGAGGTCAGGATAGGCAGGCAGGCAGGCAGACAGACAGACAGACAGACAGACCACACACACACACACACACACACACACACACACACACACACACACACACACACCAGCTTTTCTCAAAAAAAAAACGTCTGGGAAAAGCCCTACTATCCATTTGGAGAGTCATGGTACACATTTGCATTCTAAATGTTCCATGAAGTTTTGCAAAAGAGAAATGTTTGTCTTTCATATCCACTCCAAATGTGCTCGGCCTTGCAAATCCTCATCATAGACACCTTTCAACACGGGCCATAGTATGAATCCAGAACTTTCCCCCAATGGCCCATGTGTTCTCAACAAAAGCCCTCATAATACTCCTGGAGAGTGATAGAGACTTTCCTGGGTAGAGTCTGAGGAAAGGTTCTAGGCGATTAGAAGTGTGCTCTTGATAGGGGTTATAGAACCCTCGTCTTTGCCTTTCTTTTTTTTCACACTGAGCTGTAAAGTAAATTGGTTTCTTTCTCCAAACATTCCACGGTACACTGTGCCACCACAGTTCGAAAGAAATGAGGCGGAATGTTTATAGGCTAAAAGCTTCTCAGCTGGGCCAAAATAAACCTTTTCTCTTCATAAATCGATTTTCTGATGTGTTTTGTTTCAATTGCAGAAAGATGACTAACACATGGACATGCCGCTAAACCAATACTCCACAAAACAGAGGAGTTTAGCCCATTTCCTTTTACTTGGCCTCAGACTCTGTGATCCTGGAGAATTGCCCACATGGGGGCATGTCCCCAAGGGTGGCACACCCCAACACACAACCATATTCAAAACTACATACACTATGTTTTGTTGTTCCCCCCCTGTTTTAGGTTCTCTATAGCTGCGGTTACATTGTGCTGGTCCATGCTGGGCCACTGATGGCAACTAAAAATAATTCTATCACTACTGGTAACATGAGAAGCACTAACTATTTTTAAGATGCACTTAGTTATGTGTAATCGGTGTGTCTGTGTGCCTGTATTTGCACTTGAATGTGTGTGTCTACGTGCTTCTGTGTGAATGGAGGGCAGAAGAGTAGCGAATGCTCACCCACTCTCTACCCATTCCCTTGAGGCAGGGCCTCTCCCTAAACCTGGTGGAACCCGGCAAAGCTCTGGTAAGCACCCTGTCTCTATCCGCCTGAGGGCTGAGATTATAGAAGTCTATGGGGCTGTCCGCATTACGACATGCCGGGATCCAGACTCCAGTCCTCCTGACTTCAGAGCAAGTATCCTTCCTCCACTAAGTGCTCATCTCTTTTCCCTGACAGCATAGAGGGACTCTCTTATGTGGGTCTGGGAAGAATAACTTCACATTAGAAAACGAACTTTCTGATAAAAATAAAAGTTTGCAGATCATCCACCCTTAAAGTGATTCTAACCTAGTAGATCATGGTGGCTGTTAGATTTTGGAGTTTGATGTGTTCAGATAATGGACTAAGTACTTTAGAGAGATTGTCTCATTCTGTCCCTCCAGTTGCTTTATAGAATAGGTGCTCTTATGATGCTCCATAGTTGACAAAGATGGAGCGTGGCGGCCTAAGTACAGCAATTTGTCAAAAGCACACAAGAAAAAGAGGCAGAAGGCTGGTGAGATGGCTCAGAGGCTAAAGGTGTTTGCTGCCAACTCTGATTCCAGGGCCCCACAAGATGGAAGTAGAGAACCGACTCCCACAAGTTATACTCTGACCCCCAACATGGATACTGGGGCATCTGCAAACGTGGACATGAATACACGCGCACATAAAAATAAATCAACAAACAAGTAAAGGAAGACGATAGGATTGGGGATTGGGTCTGGGTGCCCGGTACCAGGGCCCTTGCCTTAACAGTGAGGCCCCTGAATGTCACCAGAGCAGGGCCCACTGAGAACACAAGACACAAAGCGCATGTTGATGCTTTCTGGAAAACAGAAGACTTTTGCGTCCCGTCTGACAGGAACCAGCCCATCCCTACACATTCCTGGAGACTTCTGCCTCTCTCTGCTTTATGAATACCAAATCTCTACTTTTCCTCACAGTTGTTGGAGTGAACAGTAACGGACAACCCAGAATTAGCTTGCCTAGCCTTGCCTTTCTTTTAGGCTCAAAAAGGACTATCTTCTCTGATAAAATCATACCCATCCCAACAGGCTCTCACCAGGTTCTGACATAGTTGCCCAAACAGTCAATAAGACACAATATCCAAGAAGAAGAGGACATTGGTTCTTTTCCCTCAGCCAGCTACTTGTATCTGCCTTTTGGTTTCATTATCTGGAATAGAAAATCTGTATGTTTTAAACAGCTATGACTAGGGCCAGTGAGATGGCTCAGTAGGTTAAAGTGTTTGCTGTGCAAAGCTGGCAGCCTGAGTTCGATCCCTGAACCTCACACAGGTGACCCAACTTCCCCACTCCCCTGCCCCCGCCCTATACACACTAATAAATAACTATGCTTGAACATGAGTCGATTTCTTGTGATTCTTCTATACGCTATAACAACCATTTGCAGAGACTTAGACTGTGGCCTGTGTTATAAGCAGTCCGGAGGTATTTAAAGTGGTCTGGAGCTCATGACAAGCTGTTTGTAAATATTGTGCCATTTCATACATTTCATTCAAGAAAGGAGCAACAGTGCCCTTGGGGGTTCTGGACTTGATCATCCATGGATGCTGAGGGACCACTCCACACCTGATTCCAAAATGAGGCTATCACCTCCATCTTGGTTGTGACAGGAGTTACTTTCCCTCTTCCCAGTCAGGAACCAAGTATGTAACTGGAGGATACTAAGTACTTTTGAACCCACAATAGGACTCAATATATATAATTTCCTTCTTCAAAAAGGAGGAAAAAAAAGCAGACATACCAGAGAGCCAAAGCGAACCCCCCAGTCCCCCCCCTCCAAAGTGTAATTGTGACCCTTCATGCATAAAGATGACAATGATTGAAAAGTTCTGGTCCTTGGCTTTCTGCTCCATAAATTATCTGCCGAGCTACTGCGAGCGGCTCAGGCTGGCGCTGCTTTTGTCTTGCAGTTCACTGAAGAGATTCTGCTTACACACACATAGTGCTACCTCATCCCAGAGTCTCCCACCAGGAAAATGGGGCAGAAAATTGCCTCCCCGCGCTGTTCTTCTTTTAGCAAGTTATTTCCAGGTTCTACCAGCACGTCTCAAGCAGGCTGCACTTTCAGACCTCAGTTCCTAAGGTTTGGCACATGCTGCCATAAATGGTGTATGTGTGGTGGGCTGTTTATCTGGACCTAGATGGAAGCTAACAACTTTAAAAGGACTGCATTCTAAAATGAAGTCTCCATGAAAGAAATACACTTCACACGATCCATTCTTTATTGAGTTAGTCCAGAACACCTAAAGTGACAGCCCTTTAAAACTTAATTTTCACAGGTCAGTACAGAGTGTCATCCTATAGAGATAGGCCTAAGCATCTATAGATGTGTGTTTTTATATTCTTAAGCTTGGGTGGAAGGAGAAGAAGAAAAGCAAGGGCTGGAACGTCGATGAATTCAGAGTGAAGCATGGCCCCAGGGATGTCGTACATAGTTTACACATGGAGCTCAAACTCAACTCTCTAGATATGGGAAAGGAAAATAACTTTGTCAGTTTACAGAATCTGCAGGATAAAATCAATTGCTCAAGGGACATTAATCTATTTTTACCACAAAGATCAGATCAGTCTTTGCCCTGGAGGTCTGACTGTGTTTATGGTATCTTGTGCTGTGAGCTTCCTGCTCAGTTTCTTTCTTTACAGGAGAGCCAGTGAGTGTCATTGGTTCCTGTCTCAGCTAGCAACATCTCCTCGTTCCAGAAGAAAAAAGTGCAGGGGTCGGGGATAGCATATGTCCTTGTTCAACTATCAGGTATAAATAGTCAATCCAGCTGAAGCCAGAATGGATTTTATCAATAAAATAGTCTGGGTGGTTATGATCTGAGTGGGCAGTTACATTTTGCCACTGGGTGCATCACAGGTGGCTTTTGGTCAGCTGGCAAAGGTCTTTTTTCCTCTTCAGCTGTCACCATAGCTATCAGAAGGAAGACAGAACTGAAAGTGAGATGGGGAAGAAAGCCCCATTACTCTGGAACCTGATTGAAGCTTTTGCTAGCATCGGAACGAGAAATCCAGCACCATTGCCCACTGGAGCCCATTGTCCCTACCCACAAGCCTGCAATTTTCTAAGGACCGCATCAGAAATCAAATTTACAGGGAAATACATCATTCCTCATACCGCTCCCCCCCCCCCCGCCATTGACCCAGGTTTCGCCTATAGGAATAAAACTTGACTTAGGCACTCTGGAGCCACCTCATGGATCTTGCTTATCAAGAGAAACAGAAGGAATAAACTGTTCCTTAGCAACCTTTCAGGGTGAAACTTGAGAACCAGCAGAAGCATCTATATGGCCAACATTGAGACAACAAATTGCTTTTTCTCTCTTGGAGAAGCTACATCCACGCTTGGGTGTGTCCAATGTTTCTCTGTTCTTCCTTGGAAGCCCATGTCCCCATTTGGGCATGCCTTACTTCCCAAGCACATCCCCTTCTCTTACTCTTATGCATAAATTATATTAAAATATATTTAATAAAACGTATAACACTGTTTTACCATGTCAGCTAAGTCTGCAGTTCCTTTGAAGCCAAGCATTGAAGCCAAGAATCCTATTTTGGCTTGAGTTAAGGTCCTTAAAAGTCTAAGGGCACTCCCCCAGGCTAGCGACTGAGGTGGTGTGGAGCTGTGTCTTTGTATTTCTTACCCATGGCTGACAGCAGCAGCAATGAAAGGGAAGAAAAATAATGATGAGAACCATTGCACAAATATCTCACAGTACTAAATGCTCATAAGTGGTAAGCCCAAATTTGAGTCAGTTTTGATCTTCCTTTTACAAAGCACCTTGGTATTCCTACAATTTAATTACTATGGGTTTTCCCCTGGCTTCTCACAGTCACTTTCCATTTTGTATTACTTCCTTCCAAATGCCACACAGGACTAAAAATCATTTGGAAAAACAAATCAGTCTGTTGATCCTTTGAGCAGATTTAATACTCAAGTTGAGAACAAAAGCCAAACATGTCTCAATCCTTTTATGCTGCTGGTAGCGACAGTGTAATCTGAGTTTCTGAAGAGCCTGGTCCAGATTTCTGTTGTCTAACACATTCTCATTAAAAACCACTTATCTGCATTCCTTTAAACAGGATCCTGCTCCCTTTATGCTTTGGGGTTTTGTTTTCCTGTTTGCATCTACTGGAGTTCACCGGTACACTCCAGCTCCACATCAGCCGTGGCACAAGCGGCCTATATCTCAGCTTTCATATATGAACCCAGACTGTGAGAACCTCTCTCAGGAAGAGCCTTTTTGCTGGCATAAGACCAATAGTTCAGTCTCTGCAAATAGCTAACTGAGGCTTGTCCGTATAATTAAGAACACTTGAGTGACAACATAGTTCGCAGCATAGAGCTGCTGGGGTTTTCACTCAGTCTTATCCACATGGAAATATGAAAAGCTCCTCCACTCTTTTCACTCTGAATGATTGCATGGCACTCTTTAAACCGTAGCTTTAGAAATTCATTTCTAAATAGGGCATAGTGGCTATAACCCCAGCACTCAGGAGATGGAGACAGGATGACCAGAAGTTCAAGGTCACCCTCAGCTACACATTAAATTCCAGGTTACCCGGCCTACCTGACTCTCTCAATAATATCCATTTCTTTCTATATCTTTAGAGCTGGGATATAGCTTAGCAATAGGAAAGCATTTGCTTATTATGGGGTTAGGGGTGATGCGGTGGTGCTAAGTTCAATCACCAGCATTAAAAAAAAAACAAAACAAATGCTCTGTGTTGTTGGTATGTCTGTAATTAGTTTCCTGGGACTGCTTGCTTTGCTCTGACAAAAGTCTGCAATGAACATTGGTGTTTATACTTTCTTGTGAGCATTTACAAGTTTTTCATAGGATATGATAAGGTAGGGCATTGAGAATTCATGGAGTATTATTCACCATGGCTGACGGTACAGATTATCAAATCATTCTCCAGTTCACGCTGTTCACAGTGGTGGATGTATTAGAGTGCCCTGTATCCCACATCCTTGTCAGCACTTGGTTCTATACAGTTATTTATTTACTCTCCATGCGGTGTGGGAAGTATTTCTTCATTGTTGTTTCCAATGTCTTCTGGTGCTTAGAAAGCCAGTTGGCAACTTGCTGAAAACACAGCTTTTGTTGTAAACGATGAGAACAATTGAGAAGAATGTGCTCTGTGAGGCCCATTGACCACGGTGGTTATGACCAGGGCTTTTACCACCGTGCTTAAAAAAGACTGATTGGTATTAGTATTTTGACAGCTCTCGTAAAAAAAAAAACAACTTTCCCCTCATTCCACACTCTTTACCTTCCTTTATTCAGGTTTCTGAATTTGGGACTATGCCCGAGCAAATGTCAAGACAAATTCTATCTGAATGAGAAAGGCATCTACTGAGAAATGTGAACTTTAGACTTTAGACAATGAACACCTGGAAGATGTTTCTAGTTACTGGGGTAGGGTAGTGTGAGGCTCAAGATTTGGTCCCTTTATGTAGACAAACCTGGAAGAAAAGCTAAAGGGGTCCTTGAAAGCAACCACATCTCCTGAGAAAAGCCCAATTAATTAGTTACAGTTTAATCTGTGTTGATTTTCCGTTTGTTACCTGTGAGCCTTGTTAGCCAAATCTCTCACTATTTTAGCCCTGTATCACCTCTGCTATAGGAAATGGAGAAACTTGTTTTAAGTTCACTCAAGGGCAAATTATAAAGGAGCAGAAGTGATCCCAGAAACAAAGATGGCAGCAACTAGGATTTGTGCCGAGATTCCAAGAAGACGAATCTCGAACAGACCAAAATCTGGTTGCCAAATACAGCCTGGCACTCTCTCATGTAGAGACTGACACCCTGGGTCAGCCAGCTTCCTATGACTGCAACAAATATTTTGAGATAGGTCAGTTTAAGAACTGGGGGATGGCCTGGCTGCTGCAGGGCTTGCTGTGCAAGAAAAAGGAACTGAGTTCAGATTCCCAGCACCGATGTAAAAAGCTGAGTAGAGACCAGGAGAATCTTTGGTACTTCCTGATTAAGTAAGTTCCATGTTCAGTAAGAGATGGTGTATCAAAAAACAAGTTGGAGAATATGCCAGTTACTTTTCTCACTTGTGTGACAAAATATCCACAAGAAGTAACTTAAAGGAGGACAGGTTTATTTTGGTTCACAGTTTGAAAAGACACAGTCCACAATGGCAGAGAAGGCATAGTGGCTGGAGGAGAAGACAGCTGGTCACATTGTATCAGCATTAAGGAAGTAGACAGAAGCAGACGGTTACTTTCAGTCCTCTTTCTCCTTTGTATTAAGTCTCCTTTGTATTAACCTGGGCCTTTAGGGTGAACCATCCTACCACAACTCTAGAAACACCTAGAGATTTGCCTCCTACATGATTCTGGATCCTTTCTGCCTTGTATTACCCATCACAGACTCGTAGAGGGAGATACCTAACGTCCATCTATGGTACACGTACACACACACACTCACAAAGAGAGAGACAGACAGAGAGATATGAATAGGTGTGTATGCATACAACACATATGCAAAAAGAAAAGAATTTACAATTTTGGAGTCTGTGAGGAGGGGCCCTACTGCTCTTAGGTCCATGGTGAGGCAGCTCCCAGCGAGTTGTTTGTTTTAGAGTAAAGCCATCCATTGTTAGAGAGCAAAGCTCCTGGTGATCCAGAAGTGAAAGCAGAGATGGGAAGACATATATTCCCATTATCCTTCTAGCTTTCACCAGCTGTGGTAGCCCTAAGCAGAGGACCAAACCTTTGGGGGATCATTCTAGAATGCTAACTAGCATTTTAATTGTGCAGGCTTTTATTAAGGGATTTTATTAGTGTTTATTACACAGCCTTCCTTATGTTGGCTGATATAGTAGGGTAAGTTCTGGATCACACAACCACGAGTAACCCCTTTACTCTATTATTTCCAGTGCAATGGCATGATGACACAGAAGGAGAAAGCTCTTTAAAGTTTGGCAAAGTTGATCTCAAGTCTGGAGAAGTTTGTGACCTTGGACAAAAGTTGAAGACCCCTCCAGCTTTTCAACTATATACTAAGGGTAATGAGGCTGCCTTATAGTTAATTGAATTATGTTGGGAAAATTAAACAAGAGTACTTAGTATATACCTGGAACACAAGATATGAAAGAAATACCAGATTCTTTCCTTCCCATCCCCTGGGCTCTGCAGCCAACTTTCCCACAGCCCCCAGTACCTTTCTGACTCCCATTTGGGGCCAGGAACCCCTTGGGTAGGTCTCTGGTCAACAAACCCTGTGTGAATCTCCACCATAGCTGTCCTCTTCCGTGTCAAGTTTCCAACCATATCCCTACTATTGGGTAACCACTGATTCGTAATGATTAACTCAGGATTTTTTCCCTTTACCCAAAGAAACAACTGTTGCTGGTGGATTTTAAGTGCCACTCCATGTTTACTGGGGGAATATAGTATGTGGGGACAACAGTAAATTTGGCTGCTCAGTTTAATTGACATCCTCATCTACCCTTGGGGTAACCACTTCTCCTTATAACCAACCTTAGGACCTAGGAATGGAATTGTGAATATTCTTGGCCCTCAGCGGTTCCCATAGCTGGTCACTAGCACATCTCTCAGTTAACATTTCAAATTTGCCCCAAGGGCAGTTTCTTCTCCTCTGATAAGGAGTGAGGTCTCAGCCCCTTCCCTTACATATGGGCACTCAGCCAGTTGGAAACTTTCTTCCCTCAGGCAGAACCAGCTCATGGGGAAAGTGGAGATCAAACATGTTTAATCTCTCACCTTGGCCTTCTGTCTTCAGGGCAGCAGGATCTGAGATAATTCCTGTTTGCTCTCTTCACAGTGTTCTTTTGCCATAGGTGGCTGCTGGCCGCTTAGGGCTATCAGTCTGACATATTTCTCTAGTTCCACATGAAGACTAAAATACCATTTAAATCTTTTCCCAACATTCCTCAAACCATGTGAGTATTACGAAGCATGAAATTATCAACTCAAAACTCAATTTTGAGGAGCTGGTTCTTGGGGGAAAATAAGAAAGAATGTCTCTCCCTGTTAGTGCTGAGATTTGCTTGTTTAAAACATTTTCTTCAATAATTTAGTTATTGTGCGCTTCTTAATCTTTGGAGATTAAGCTGAAATTTTCACCTAGACTCCAATTTGCTCATAAATCTCTTCATTTGGCTTAATTTAAATGTTTTGGCCAACTTCATGGTTTAATAATGAGAAGTAAAATTGGAGTCTTAATGATTCCTAAGAAAGGAATTTTCATTTCGTCTAGAATTAAAAGAGCTATTCAGGGGGCGGGCCTCCCGTCAGACAAGCCGTAACTACCTCTGCTCGCGGGTGCCAAATGCAGCTAGATATTATACGTTGCTTTACACCCAGGGTAATTCTCCAATCTGATTACTTGAAAATCCTTTCAAATCCATCCGCACTTCCAGCCCCCTGATTACTGTGCCCTATTGATCGGCTAGGAGCTCGGAATTGAACGCAGGCCACCTGAGAAGGGCCCAGCTCCCCCATGAGCCCCTCACGTGCTGCCCATCAGAGCTAAGGCAAGCGACCCAGCTTCGGCACAAGCTGTATAATGGGGGCCCCCGAGACCTCAATGATCAGATAACTGGGCAGTAGAGAGTATTGTTTCAACACTTCAACCAGAGCAGCCTTCACTTAAGAGAACTCTGAAAAGTTTGTAAAGCCCCTTTTTAGTAGGTGTAGCCCTGGAGAGAGAGAGATCCGCATCATGGCTGCACAGCTTCGGGTTCCCTCTTATCCCAGAGCTGAGAGGAAACACTAGCTGGGCAGTGCCCCTCGTGAAGAACGGGGCGCCCTGGATTCTTTGGCTTGTATAGAATATAGCGGGTCCTCTGAGACGGTTCACGGGAGACCGCCCGGCACCAGGAGGAAGAATGGGAGCCGGGTTTGCATAGATACTGCTCGATTCTGCTGTGGACTCACTGGATGGACAGAGAAAAAGAATCTCACATTCTTCAAGTATGCCCTTCAGTTGTGTTCCAAGCCACCCTCCCTCACCACGTGCCCCCTTCTAGGCAAGGGTTGTCCTAGGATTACCCACAGGCTCTCCTGTGATTCCCTTTCCTCAATGATTGTAAATGCCTCAAGAGCAAGAGGCTTGCGATACAGTCTCTCTCTCTCTCTCTTTCTGTGTGTCTCTGTCTCTCTGTCTGTCTCTCTCTGTGTCTGTCTGTCAGTCCGTCTCTGTGTGTGTGTGTTCATGTTTTGATTGGTGATTGAGTTAGAAAGTGATTCATTATTCCACTCAGGAGAGTCTTATTTGTCAGTTCTAGGGCGGAAGCAGGTGCACAGAGGACATCTGGGGCCCACCCTTCACTACAGAACACAGCCCTGTTGGCTATCAAGGTTTCTAGTAGACAACATACCTCATTCTATCGTGCCCTTTGCAGTCCTGTCTTTCATTACTTCTTCTATGATTCTGAAACTGCGCGTCTCATATTTACACAATGAGAGAATGTTTTGTGTTGTGTTATTTCTCCCTTGCGACATAGTTTGTACACAGACGGACCCCATATCTGATGACAGAATTTAAAGTTGGACTGAAAGGACTTGTATAAACAATAGTGATGACTTCATTTCATTTGGCTTGATTTTGTACCACCAGTTTTTCGATGTAGCCCGGACTTAGAACTCTCTGACTTTCTACACGTTCCTTTTGGATGCTGGGTATAGAGCAGAGGACAGCTTCGGGGGTCATACTTTAGGTGACATTTGCCTCACTTTGTTTTTTGTTTTGTTAGAGGCAGGGTTCCTCACTGGCCTGGAACCCACCAAGTAGGCTCTTCTGGCTGGCCAGGGAGCCCCACCTGCTTCCATGTCTCCATAGTTGGAATTACACACATTATACTAACTGCAACAGCTAGGATTTTCTACACTTAGGACTGAACTCAGGTCGTTGTGTTCGGGAGCCAGCACTTTGCTGATTAAGCCAGCTACCCAGCTACTGCAACTATTGTAATTCTCACTGTGTAATCATCATTACCATGCTACCAACTAGCTTCCAATAAAAATAACTTCCAACCAAATACAAGAATTACCTATGGGATGGGCTACGTCTTGTTAAGCTGTTGCCCAAACGGGTCCCATAGAACCTTCCTAACATCACAGGCCTTTGCTAAGTCTGTTGATTACTTCCGGAATCTGATGGTAAGCTCCTAATGTCACTGTGTATGGAGAAATAAGCTGGGGCCCAACCACAAGCTTCACCCCGACTGACTCGCATCCATGGTGCTGCAAGACATATTGGTGTAACAGTGGCACAAAAGTCAGCAACCACTTTCTTTTTTTAAAATTGAATTTAAGGTCCACTCCATGAAATGGAGCCCATACTCGACACACTGCTAAAGTGGCCAAGAAGCTGAGACTAGATAGGTCCATAGATCCTAGAAGAAAACCCACCACTATTATTCTGCTAAATGAACGTAGCAATAAAATGACTCCTGATGACATAGTGTTATACCCACTGAGCACAGCATCGCTCAGTCCTCATCAGGGAAGCTTCTTCTTGCAGGAGATGGTAATTAACAAAGGGGCTCACAATTGGACTGTGTGTGTAGACAGAGAGAAACTGTGGAACACTCAGCCTCAAATGGGATGTTTTCTGCAAAGCCCTCCCTTCAAGGCTCAAGGATCTATAGGGAAGAGGAGGCAGAAAGATTATAAGAGCCGGAGGTGATAGATGACTCCAAGGAAATAGAATCTTCCAGACAAACAGTACCAACACATATATGAACTCATGGAGACTGTGGCAGCAAGCACATGACCTGCAGCAGTTCAAACCAGACAAAAATAAATGCCAGCACTGACAGAGGGAGGTAGACATGAAGTCCCACCCCTAACTAAGAATATTTGCAATAGATACCCACAGAGAAAAAGGAAATCAGTTTTCTACAGTAGAGTGTCACTGGGTATGTGAACCACCTCCTAGGGCAGGCCTCAGGCACAGAAGTAGTTGGTCAATCCAAAATGGACTCTCTGTTTTTTCTGTGTGTGCTTTTTGTTTTGTTTTGATTTTTTTTGTCTTATTCGGTATTTTTTTAGTTTACTTATCTCTTTGTATTTACATTTTTAATTTTTTTCCTTTTTTTTTTCAGAGAGAGAAAGAATGTGAAATTGAGAGGTGGGGAGGCTCTGGAAGGAGTTGAGGGAAGGAAGAATATGATCAAATATATTGCATAAAATATTTAAAATAAAAAATACAAAAGGAAAAAAATTATCTAAAAAAATAGTTAGCATTCAGTTATATTAACCCACATATTTTAGCGACTGCTCAGTACATTGCTTTGTTCCCATTATCTTTCTTCTCTTGTTGTCTCTGAACAAAATGGACTGTCAGCTCCAGCAGTTATACCAGATAAAGTCTCCCATCTTTCCCAACTTACCTCATCCATCTTCCTACCCCTCGGCTATACCCACACGTGTCCCTCCTTCCCTACCAGCAGAAGCATAGCATTCAGTAAAGGTTTATTATTTCAAATTTATAGAGCTGCATTTTGAGTCACAATGGCTTGAGTGTGGTCCTAATGGCCAGAAATGAAATTACCAACTGCTGGAGAACCTTCCAGAGACTTAAGTCAGATGGCAAACTTAGATCTATAAAGACCGTACTCCATTGTCCTTGGATTTGGATTTTTTTTTCTCTGATCATTGAACCTGACTTTCTTACACTGGGAGGAGGAAGGGAATATCAGAGCCACTGGATGCTCACTTCAACTAAATAACTGTCTTGGCTGAGTTGACTCAGCTGCATTCAAACCACAAACCTTCATTGTTATTAATAATATAAGCATTGTGAGAGACCTTGATAAAATGGTTCTTATAATAAATTCTATCTCTTAAGTAATATATGTGTGTGTGTGTAGATACACATATATGTGTACATATACATATATATTTTTTTAATATTATAGAAGAAAATTGCATAAAAACCAACAGGGACAAACAGGATTACAGAGTCAGAGTGATTTATCACCAAGCAAAAAGCAGGAGTCCTTGCTGGTGAAAAACTGAGCTAGTCTGGCTTTTGCCAAGTCTCTGTCCTTTCTGGAGAAATCCACCCAGGTGAGCTCAGATGACCTGGTGCTGAGGGACTGACTCATCCCAGTTCTGGGAGGACCAAGGACTTTGCCCTTGACCCTGGAGTTGGAGCCTGGCCTTTCCCCAGCTGCAGAATTCTGGGTATGGTATTTCACCTTCAGAGGCTTTTCTTTCCCAGCCCGGATTTAACTCACAGGGAGGGGGGAAGGGGGAAGCTGCTTGGAAAATCACAGGAACAAATGCATTTCCCTGATAGACCATATGGTTAAAATGCTAGTTCTTCACTGGCCTGCCTTTTCTTCCATCTAAACACCAACACATAAGAAAAGGGCAGCATTTCCTGAACTTGTCAAAAATGGGCCAGACCTCCCTTTACAAACACTTGAAATGCTAGGACTATAATTTGCTGTCCTTCAAACCATGATGCTGTTTTCCCATTTTAAAACAAACCACCAGGGGGGAGTAGGTCTTTTCCTTGTGAATACAGAGGACCCCAGGTTGATCTCAACTGTTTTGGTAAAGGAGACTGTTTCTGAGCAAGTGCCACCCTGATGGATTTCCATTAAAATGAATGGTCCACAACCAGAGTTTTGATGATTTTATCTGGGGCTTTTTTTTTTTTTAAAGAATAATGAGGGCAGACAGGAGAAAGCTGGTTGGTTTTCTCAGAACAGGCAATTGGATTCTTCTAGCTTGTCTGGAAGACAAGCAGACAGCAAGAAGTAGCCACCCCCTCCTACCCTCTAAGTAGACCCCTAGCCACCTACAGCTATTATCTTGCTCTCCACACAGGCGTCATGCCCAGGAAGAATAACGAAGTCACATTTTTCCTTGCTATAAATTATTAAGCTGTTCTTGGCTTGGTCGCCATGAATCAAGGGTATATTAGCATATCCCTGCCACTCACTTTCACATTTGTTGCATTTTTATGTGTATTTGCTCTCTATCAGATTTGCCTCACTCATTCATGCATTCATTCATAGGATACTGGGAATCCTGGTGCTCTGTGAAGGAAAAAAAAAAAAAAAGGCATGCTTCTCTGCACTCTTAAGAACCGTGCTAGGAAAGGTGGGAGGAAGAAGGGGAAAACACAAAGTCCAAAGCCAGAGGTGTCATAAAGGGAGGCCCAGAGTGGTCGGGAAGAAAGAGATGATAGTTCTACCCTTGTATGCTCTCACTGAGGAGACAGTATTCAAGCTAGGGATGAATTATGTGTGAACTTTGTCAATGCAGAGCTGACCACACCAGCAGGTAGGAACCAGAACAAAGGCAGGAGGCACATCTCAGCATCAAAAGATAAATGTGCAGGGATCCTTGAGGAGAGTGGAAGGGAGTGAGGAAATCAAGGAGAGCCCTGGATTCTCTTCAAACAACAGCAGCTTCAGTGGCTTTGCTGGTCCATCGCACTAAAGACAGACTATGGGAATTAAAATGTTTCTGAATTCTGTATCTCAGTCTTTAGCAAGCTCCTTGTCAGGTTGGTTTGAAGATGGTCTTCTGTCTGGAATGGGTGAAGCTATCAACGAGTCTGGGGTGGAGCGTGGTGCTCTGCCCCGATCCTCACTGGCTGCTCAGTCAGACCACCTCAAACGATTCTGCAGGGTCGCTCACTCAAGTTGGAGGAACGGGACAGGGAGCTTCAGTTGGTGAGAGTGGCAAGCAGTAGGTTTTAAGAAGTCAGCTCAGGCACAGTATCACTCAAGTGAGGACGGGGGAAAACACCTCCTGCGCATGCGTCTGCGTGTACACTGAGCATAGAGAGACATTACCCTGAAGGCTATTAAATGAAAACTAAGCTGTTGAGAGCCAAACATCTATCCCAACTATGTTTCCCAGAAGTACAGGGTAAAGGCTCAAGTGCTAAGAGTTTGTCTTCCGCCTCTTCAGAACTAGCACTTCTGGGCTACACTGCCACAGGGACTCACACCCGCATATAAACACCGCCCTCCAACCTTCTCAAACACGCACTTATACCACGTTGACACACTGGCAAGCACCTGCATTATCTGTGCTAAACCGCCATATACATTTACACTGCACCCTCACATATCACATATACTCCAAGTGCTCTTACACCATTCACACATACACTAAACTCTCACACCACACCACATTCCTTACACACCACACACACTACACACTCACCTATATGCTTTAAACCGACTGACAAGAACCTACTCATCTTTGCTAAACTGGTATTCACACACACTGCACTTATACTTCACTCGCCTCATACACACACTGACACGAACCTGCATATTTGCTAATATATAAACAGAAAGAGAATGTAAACACATCATATTCACAACACTTTCACATGCTTCATATTCGCACATACCTTACAGACAGACACAATGACAAAAACCTTCAGTACACACACACACACACACACACACACACTACCACCACCAGGTTTTAGTTTATAGAAAATGGGGAGGGAGGATCTGCAAAGAAACATAGCTTGTTCTCATGCAGAACTATTTTTATCTGATCCTTTTAAAGCTAGTTTGAAAGGCCTGTCACGGGGAGAGCTGGTTGCTACATACAGTCTCTCGGAAACGCTGGCCTGAGCTGTTCACCAGCCTGTGACTTCTCTGCTTTGACATTCACATTTGAGCAAATCTTCATGATTCAAAATGCTTCTCAGTCCACTTGGTGCTCTAGGATTACAGATGATGCAGAAATGGGAGTTACTCTTACTTTTAATGGAAACCCCACTAAGAATCTAATCAGAGCAATCCCAAGTAGAATAACTTTCCAGGCAGACTCCGTGTGCTACGGGTAACTGTACGGCTTAATGGGCTGAAAGGCGGCTCCGTCCAATGTCCCGTGTGTTAGAAATGTGAGGATTTTGTTCCACATTAGTTTCATAATGGCTCCACATCTTCAGTTCTGTATTACCCCTGGCCTCCAATTTTTAGCAGATTCTTTTCATAAACAGCTCAGAGTCCACTCCAGAGGCCTGCTGAGCGGAGCAGCTAGCCTTTCTGCATTCACAGGGTGAGGCTGAGGCTTCTGCAGTTAATCCCACTAATGCAACTTAAGCGAGCCTAGAAGGGAGATGGTGGTGAGGATCTCCAAGTAACAGCGCAGGAAAACCATAATGAGCATCACAGGAGAGCCAGATTTCCTCCAAAAGGAATGCTGTGGGTGGGAAGAAAGGCAAGGGAACCACAGCAACCACAGGCTGTCTTTTTAGTCACCGGTCTGAGTTAGCCACATTCTTCTCCAAGGGGCATGAAGCAAAGTCTTGATTTCCCAGCACTGGTGTGAGTGTGGAGGCCAGAGAACAGAGAACAACCTCAAGTGGTGTGCATTTAAAAAAAAAGAAAAAGAAAAACAACACACACACACACAACTTCTTAGACAGCATCTCTCACTAACCTCCAGCTTACCAAGCAGGCTAGCCTGGCTCCCAGGACCCACCTGTCCTCATCTTCCAAGTGTTCCTAAAAATACCCAAGACTTTTTTTTTAACTGTGTGTGAGTGTTTTGCTTGCATGCATGTCTGTGCACCATATGTGTGCAGGTGCATGTGGAGGCCAGAGAAGGGCAATGGATCCCCTAGGCCTGGAGTTACAGACGGGTTTGTGCAGGCTGAGAACCAAGCCCCAATCCTCTGTGAGAGCAGAGGGTGCTCTTATCTGCTGAGCCATCTCTCCAGTGCCCCAACTTTTCTTTTTTTATATATGAGTTCTCAGGCTCAAATTCAAGTCCTCGTGCTTGCAAGGCAGGCACGCACCAAATGAACCATCTCTCCAGCCCCCACCACTTTTTTCTCACATGTACGTTTTGTCATTTTGGGGTACTGATCTCCGGATTTTGTTTCTTTTGTATTTTTTCCCCATAGAATCTAAAGGAGTGTTATGAAATAAGAACAATTTAATCACTTGCCAGTCCGGGGAAACGTTTTGCCTTGTTCCGCTATCGTCCCATCTCTGTGACCCTCTGACTTCCCTGATACAGCCAAGGGGCAAAGCTGGATTCGGGGTGAGGAATACTAAAGGATGGGCAGGATCCCTCAGTGGGTTCTCTAGCAGGAGAAAGGTTGCTCTTTATGTAGTATGGACCGTGCAGAGTCCAACCTACAAATCAGATCCTGCATCCTGTCATGTCACCAATTCAGCCACTGTGCACTGTTCATGGATTCCATCCCGAGAAACATTCGCATGCACACAGCTAGTCTGGAGCCATATCAGATGCTCAGTTTCTTTATGCCCTTTCTTGGGGCCTTTCCTGCCCTTTCTGGTCAGAGGTTGCTTTCCATTTTGTGACTTTCATAGACTCCCTTCTTTCCTCTCCTAGCACAAATTCTGTTGTTTGCCTCCTGGCGATGCCTGTGTTATTATATTCATTCATTGGATTTGGAAACTCCAATGAGAGGTGACTGATCAGGTTTTAACAATAATGCCAGGACACCTCTCCCCTTGCTCTTAAATGATAGTGAAGTTGTTGACCACCCAGTTCTAAGACTTGAAGGGTGACCTCCACTCCTCGGGAATTTTCCCTTCTTTTGAAAGCATGCCCTCACCAGAGGCATATCAGAGGACCCCCACCCCCAAGTTTCCTGCCCCTGAGGATGTTCACAGTTTGGTCTTGGTTGTGTCTGGTGTGTGTGTGTGTGGGGGGGCTTTCCTGAAAAGCAGGAGAATTATTCAAAGGTGAAAGCCACTTAAGATTTCGTTTTTCTCATGTGCAGGCCTTATAGGAAACCCCAGCTTTCAGACATGTCTTTCTGAAAGGATGCTGTCCTGTGCATTCTCCAAACAAGCCCCATTGTTATAACCTGAGAGCTGACAGCCAGCCAGGGAATCAGACCTTTCTTATCATTCCCAGACTACTTTGCCTTGCTGTGAACACCGGGCAGATGGGAGGGCCAAAGACTGCTCTCTCAAACTGCACTTCAGCTCCATCCTGGCCCCGAATACCAACATGGGAAGTCCTCTTTGGATTCCAAGAGAAAATTAAACTCCTTGGAATCCCAAACTAATGAACTTTCACAGAGTGGTCCCAGATGGATTGGTTAGCGTGATATTTCGGTCTCACCTAACCAATAAGAGGGCCACTTGGCAAGTTCCCAGCATGAATATTCTCATATGAGCACTGGAATCGAGGAAACCAAAGGATTTTCCAACTTCTACATGCTCAACTTACACCCCGCCTGGGTCCTGAAGTGCAGATCTTGTGACGGTTGGGGCCCTGCAGAGCAATTAAAAGAAATAAAGCAAAGTATTATATTTTAATTGATGTAATCTTCAGGCTCCCAGTGGAATCTGGGGTGATATCTGGCTAGAGTTACCTTGGGTATCAGTAGATGACTATTCTGTGAAAGCGCATTTAGGAAGACAAAAAACCCCCACAAACCTGAACTCCATTAACGTGCATATCCGTTTTGAGGGGTGTATGTGTGGAGGGGGGGAGTTGGCTCGGGCTCCCAGAACTGAAAATGGAAAGAAGCCACCTAGACTTTGCAGGGATCTGAACAAAGAGTGGGAGGGGGGGTGGGCAGTGAAGATGGAAGTAGAGAGAAGGAGGGGAAGGAGAAGACGAGGGAGAAGAACCAGTAGAGAAAGAGAGGTAGAGGCAGAGGCAGGTGGAGGGTGAGACACAAAGGGGGTCCCTGGTTTCATTCTCTTGTCAAATTGGATACCTGGGGAGTGGGCACAGAGATCACACTTTGCCAACCCAAACGGCTCTCACCCGTCACTCACATTTCAGGGTTTGTTTTATTGTAAATATTCCAGTGGAAGAAAGATAACCAGACAAGAAAAAAACTGCTTTGTACAGTACACAGAGTCAGATAGAAAACACAGGATGGGAAAAGAAAGCCAATGAACCAATGGATCAAATGTGGAGACAAACCAAGGACCAGAAACAGCTGGTAGCAGATTCACGCAGCAATTGGAGGAAGGCGCGGCGGCAATGGTCCCAGGAGTTAAAGGAAAGCTGCCTAGTGCTGTCAGTCTCCTCATTATTCCACGCAGGGAGGGAAACAGACATTACAAAGGATGTGTGGGAACATTTGCTTCACTAATCCGTTAAAAAAAATGTTTCCTATTGATCAAGATATCCTGCTCATAAAAGTGAGTTTTAAAAAACGAGCCTTCCTGTCTCAGATGTGATCTGACAGGAGGGATCCCGGAGTCAGAAGCATGGTGAAAGGGTTGGGGGTTGGAGCAGTTGTGACATCACTGGGGGGCTGCTGGCACTCGGCCTCCATGTGCCCTTCCCACCGAATCTGAATTCCCCCACAAGGAATGCTGCCAAGACTGGGTGGCACACACAGCTGCCACTGGGCGGTTAGAGAGGAACGTGAAAAAGAGTTCCGAGTCACCCGCAAGGGGTCAGTTAGGACTGACAGGGCATCTCTTATATGGATCAAGGAAAATCAGGGTTGGTCCCAGGGCGGCAGCTCTAACAACTTGTCCCAGCACAGAGAGGGTGCCAGCCTATGCGAAAGGCAGAACCAGGGAATCCGGCTCGTCATCTTCAGAAAAACGTCTTTATTTTAGTACATTCGGAACAGGAGCCTTGTGAAATCAGCTCAACTCAAGGTGGCGGTGGAGGAGGTGGAGTTGGTGGTGGCTGTTCATCTCTCCCGGAATTTTCTAAGTTACAATCAGAAATTGCATAGAATTTGTTTTCCATCGACTCTTCTTGGAATTTTGGAGTGATGACACCATATGGAGGCCAAGCTGCTCCCTCAGAAGCCTTGGCCCACCCGTTAGGAGGGTACTCCCATCAGACCTTGCAAACCTTCTACAGGCAGAGCAGTCCCTGGACCCTTAGGAAAGTATTGCTAACTCCCAGTCTGTAGCAGACAAGTCAAATACTTCATTCTGAGTCACATAAGGAATGCGACTGCTCACAGCAAGATCTGGACCCACGGATCCTCGTTTACCAGCCAGTGATGGGCCAAGAAACTCCGTTTTCTCCTAGGAGCTAGGCCTATTGCTGGCTACTTAAGGTCTTTCTGTTTCATAGACACATGCGGGTATGCTTGGGTACACACATGTGTGGAAGCATGAACACACACACACGCTTACACATACACACACACAGTTGCACCCAGGTTTCACTTCTAGGACCAAAAAAAAATTCACCCAATCTGTTAAGAGCGGTAGGGGGAACTCTCCTCAGATAGCTACATCTAAAGAGAGATGTAGTTGTACTGGTGGGTGGCCCTGCCCTCTCTCCTCTCTGAGTAGTACCTTGCAATGGAAGCCAGGACCACAGTGTGGGAAAATCACACACACACACACACACACACACACACACACACACACACACACACAGTCCTTACTCCTTATGCAGTGCCCAGCATGCTTTACTCATTCTTTCTTCCTTCTGTTCTCAGAGATGAAAATGGGGAAAGAAAGAGAAAAGACAAACTAACCCTTGGAGCCCCAGGCATTTTAAGGTATCTCCAGGTAGACTACAGACTGGTTGTCTTTTTCTTTCTTTCTTTCTCTCTTTCTTTCTTTCTCTCTTTCTTTCTTTCCTCTCTCTCTCTCTCCTTTCTTTCTTTCCCTCCCTCCTTTCTTTCTTTTTTGGTATTTAAAATGTTGGTTTGATGGGCTTTCACCCAAGGCTCTCTACACACAGGGAGACCACCAAACACCACAGGACGGGAGCAAGGTCAGCACCTGAAACCCTGTGCACCAATAACTCCAAAGCCTAAAATAAAAAAATAAAATAAAATAAGAAGAAAGAACTAAACTGAAAAAAGAAGCAGGGGTCAGGCTTCTACCCTCCAACCCACACTCCCCTTCCCAAAACACAGGACAGAACAGAAGCCAGAAGAGACAAGAGAAAACCAGGAAAGGAAAGTACATGAACAAAAATATACAAATTCAGAAAAGAACAACGTCCCTGTTGAGTTTAATTTCTTTTTCCTGTAAGAACTAGACCCATGGTACAATAGCCCCTTCCGAGGGGGGAACCCAACTGATGATACCATCCGTTTCCTAGACTTCTCTCCTCAGGGCCCCATTACCCAGACTCCATGTTATTTGGGTGTGAGGGAAAGGCCCTCTGGGAGGAGATGGGTCCTTGTGCCCACGAGCGACAGCATCTCTGCCACGTGGGTGCAGCGTCTCGGATAGACCCACTCTCCCACGGGGGTGGGGGTGGGGGATCCAGCTCCTGCTGGGGCATCAGGTTTTGATCGCTTTGTAAAGTGATTGAATCTTGACTCCCGGAGAGAACGACATGGTGAGGACAGCCCTCCCGCCTCCCCGCCTGGCTCCGCGGTCCTTCGCCGCCGCCACCACGCTACTCGCTACTCGGGCTCGCTGCTGTTGGTGGTCTTGTCCCATTCCAGGCTCTCCTCACTGCGCGCCGGCGACGGTCGTGCCCGCAGGCCCTGGAAGCGGCGGCACTCCGGGCACACGCGGATGTGCGTGCAGCCGCGGGCCACCAGGGCGGCCTCCTGGGCCAGTCTCTGCGCCAGCTGGTCGGGCTCCCCGGCGCCACACAGCTTGCCATTGCTGAGCGTCACCGTGCCCCTGGGCCGACGCTCCTCCAGGACCGGGGGCGGGGGTGGCAGGCCTCCAGAGCGCCGCCGCCGCGGGTGGATACTGTCCTGGCACAGGATGATGCTGCGCAGCTCCGTCACCATCTCCTGACACACGGACACCTGGGGGAGGTCACAGAGAGCCACTCAGAGCCAGCCTCATGAGTCTCCTCGTGTCTGTAGGCTTGGAGTAGTGGGACAGCCTATATTCTCAGGCGTGAAGGTTAAATGATGCCCTCACTCCCCCCCTGTTTAAGGCTCAAATGGCCAAATGACGCCCGATTTTTGACCACCTCCAAAGCACAATCTCAGCATCTTGGGAAAGACAGGGTTTTTGGCACATTTCCACTGACGCTGCTTCCTCCCACTCTGTTTAGCTCCTACCCCAGGGAATTTCATCCTATGATGACCTCAGGTAAAAGTTGGATCTTGAAACCTACTTAAAACGCTCTCTCCTACATTCGTCTCCCTGGTATTCGAAAAAGTCATCGTTTGTTCATGAACGTTTTGTATTTGACCCAAAGATTCTCATGACTTTCAGCCATCATGCCCAATTGAGTTGTCTGAGCTGTCAAGGAACATTCTGGAAACACAGTGAAAGGAAACAGCCTCTTCCCTGTTCTTTCCTGTTCTCTCTTTCGTTTCCATCAAACATCACCAAAAGGCAACACAGCCTTGACTTCCTTACAGGTGTCCTGAGTGAAGCTGCTAGGGCTGGAGATGATACGCCTCTGAAAACCACTGAAACAGACAACTGGCCCCACAGTCTCCTGACGAGAAACACTCTGCTCCAGCTGTGTTTCAAAACTCAGAATGTTTCAGATTTTAGAAAGGCATTTTAGAGATGCACAAACACTGTGTTATCTTTTAACACCCCTGGGTCTGGGCCAAACTCCCTGTTTGAGCACAATGCTATTCCTACAGCAAAATGTGTGTTCACAACAGATGCAGTGAAGGTGGTGCCTATTAATCAGACTTTGTGGAAGAATATATTTGTATCAAACGTACAAAGGGCTTGGAACATTCTAGCTTTTGGGGATCAGTGGGTAAAAAAAAATGATGAGCCTGTGTTGCTATTGTTGCTATCAGTAATATAATATCCACTTTGCAGATGCATAGGTAGAAGCTCGGGAAATATTGCATCTTTTGTAAAGAACTGACTAATGGAATGTCCCTTTTGAGAATTAGAGCTTAAGCTGGTCTAACTCCAAAAGCCAAGCATGCTTGGTTGAGTTCTCATCTCTGAGGTCACAACCGCTCTCCTGGGCTGTGATGGCAGAAGCCTCCTCCTCTTGTTCTATCTATAGGATAGATATTGTACACAGCCACACAGCCAATAGAGCCTACTCTTCATTTTAGCTTTCAGCGTGGCCTGAGAGTCATTGAATTTCAATGTAAATCCAGATCCTGCCTGAGCTCTTGGGAGAAACAGCCCATGGGAAGCAGCTGCAGATATCACCTCATAGAATAAGGCCTAAGAGGCTCTCAGACCTGATTCTAGACCCATCATGTCACTTACTGGAGAGACTCTTAGCAAATCATTAAACCTCTGTGATTCTAATAATTACTATGGCAACGCCCCCACTCCCTGCCGCCACCTGCTTAATCCATTACATGTGACTAGACTATAACAGCAGGCACTTGCCGTCTACTGGGGGTCAAGCACTGTGTTTTGCCATGGAACCACACAGATAACAAGCAGTCCTTACATCTGAGCAGCTCTACATCTACAGTTATTTCGACACGGCATGCAAGTACTTTGTGTCAGGGTTACAGTGGTGCTGGGGTGGCTGATGGTTGACTCCGCTGGTCCAGAGTAAAAGGCAGGGGGAAAAATGGGAAAGGTCTCGTGGGGAATGAAAGACTCACCCGACTAGGCTCACATAGAACATACAAATGTTTAGCAGCAGTTAAGGGATGAGCAAAGGGAGAAGGGGCTAGAACTGAAAACAGGTGTATCAGAGGACCCAAGAGATCTGATGTCGAACAAGGAAAAGGACAAGGGAGTCTGGGAATGATGCGTTCCCTTTGGTCTAATCTTTGCTGAAGGGCTCAGACAATGGGCAAAGGCCCTTCCTAGCAGGGGTGGAGAGAAGCCAGGCTGGAATGGGGCCAAGGGCTGAGAGGGAGGCAAGGAAATGGAAAGGAATACTGTTATCAAATGTCCTTAGGTCAGGAGAAGGCTGATAGTGACATCACTGCTCTTTAGAAGGAACAGCTAGGGCAATGCCGTGGATTTGGGAGACAGGGTGGAAATACAGGGGTGAGAGCAGATGAGGCGCTGTAAAGGTAGCCGCCCCTGCTGCAGCGGCCTTAACAGCTGGCCCGGCGCGGGGGTTTAGACAGAGACTGGCTACCCCTCATTTCTTGAGGGAAGAGGGAAATAAAATCAAGCTCTCTTTGTGCAGGAGCAGGGGGCAGGAGAATGGGAGACAGTGTGGGAGAAAGATGAGCACAGACAACCAAGCGACTGGCAGGCCAGTGATGCCGTGGCGAGGTCCCCTATGAGGGTGTCGTCTGGATCATCAGGAGCTATTTCCTCAGCAACAGTTAAAGGAGGGGGCTTAAGGAAGATCCACAGCAGAGCTGAAAGGCTAATGTAATGGGGGAGGTGATGGGAGTCTCACAGTGCAATTAACACGTAAGGATTTGTGCATCCTCCCCAGGGAGGAATTTGGAGGACCAATGGGATAAAGCATTCCTTCCCACACTTTCCGTAGGTGCAAAGTAGATATTAACCCAGCCTCTAAGCCACAGCTAGAGAGTTAAATTTATTAAAAGCCCTAAGATAAAAGAGGAACTTCTTGGTTCCTCTAAGTTGGAATATCTCTGAGGGTTTTCACCTGTACAGTAACAACACAGTTAAAATGGAAGCTCTGAAGTCATATTTCACATGAGTAACCTGGGTACTTTCACACATGCCCCCAGTATTATATACTAAGGTCTGTTGTTCATAAAACATCTTTCCTCACATGTTAATTCGATGGCTGTGTCAAAGGAGAATCTGGATCCCTTTTTGCGGTTGCACAATCGATACAGGACAGTGTGTACTGAGATCTTTTACTCTGGGGACTGAAATTTTTCCCACAGTGCTGTCATGTGTACCTTCTGGGAGCATTCCACAGGTCTTGTCTGAAATGCATGCAGAAGCCCGGACCTTTATACTGCTGTGGGTGGTATGCCATTGGAAGCCTTCGGACGACTTTGGAAACTTACCTCTGATGCTTCTGAGTGTCTGAGAGTCCATAAAAACTCCAGCATGGCCATAAAAATGGCCACTATTAAGCCGCAAATAAGAACCACAAAGATTCCACCAATATTCTCCATTCCCAGGCCTAGAAGAAAGTCATGAGAAGCAACAGTTACTTTGAGAGAGTGGGAAGACACACCACAATTCAAAATCACTTCAACAACCAGAATGCAGTCTTGGAGATGGTCTCCCAGACTCATTCCTGGAAGAGATTTTAATTCCTCATTGGAAAGAGAAGCAGGGTAGTTGCAGTAAATTGGGACAGTGAGATCTAGCTGAAAATGAAGGGGGCCAGGGAACTCACAAAATGGTAGTGGGCTGGAGGTTGGGGATTGTCTTAAGGGAGGGTCTCAGGGCCAATCTGATTTGGCTCATAGTAACACAGAAATACCTCAAACTATAATGTGTCTAAGAAGCTGTTCTTCTTAAGTATGTGTTTTGGGATCTAAGAGTAATGAGAGAACCCCACTCCCCAGAGCCAGAGTACCAGTAGTGGACTGTCCCTAAACTGAAACTCTGAAACCTGAAGCTTCTGAGCACATGCACCATGCTAAAATAATTTTAGATTTCAGAGAGCTTTAAATGTTAGATTTTCAAGTCAGGGAATGCCAAGCAAGTCGGAATTCCAAAATTTCAAATCCCCAAGCCCCGAAATAATCCTAGATCTGAATATTTTGGAGAGGGAACTAAATTCTTATTAAACTTATTTGGAAAGTAAGGCTTTGTACCCCCAAGTTTGTCCATCCCAAACTTGACTGTTATCAGATACTCCTGGAAAACTTAAAGACCTCCAGTCCTTCCCCAAGACTTACTGAATCATTCCTGAAGATGGACTCCGTATTTTATCATTATTTCTTACATCTATTTATTTGTGTGTCAATGTGTGCACTCATATATCCACACATATGTCCCAGAGAGCACATATGGAAGTCAGAGGACAATCTTCAGGAGTAAGCCCTCTCCCTTCTACTGTGTAGATTCTGGGAATGAAACTCAGGTGAGGTTTGACAGTAGGCATCCTAACCTGCTATACCACCGCACTGGCTCCAAAACTCTTGAAACAAACTTCCCAGGTGATTTTTCCCCTAGCTAGCCAGGCCTACAGCTAGTTTGAAATTGTTATTTTTGAAGACATTTATGCCTTTTTTTTAGTTCTTTAAAGTTGGGCCATACCCTCACTGCCTAGCAAGATATCTGAAGATATCTTGATGCACATTTGTAGAGTGAGTGTGAACTTTTCATTTGCAGCACTGATGAGTTTAGATAATTGGATGCTTTCTTGGGCTATGGAGAAACCAAACTTAGAGAAATGTCAGAAACATGAAGATGTTTGATTGAATGGGGTCCACAATCACAGATCAAAAAGCTTCTTTCATCTAGGAAAATGGTGACCAGAAGGCTTATGTCTTGTGCTCTTTGTGATGATTTCATGTCTGATCTTTAGGTTAGGTTGTCATGGGGCATGGGGCTATTCTGTGGCTTTGCATCACACAAGATGCTCCACAGAAAGGAACAGGAATTGGATGCTATCTCTGTAGCTTGGAAAGCAGAATATCCCTACCTGGCCAATTCAAATCCCTCAGGTTTCTCACCACAAAGACCCAAGTGGATGTCTGTTTGTTTTGGTTTCACACAACACAGAATAGTGGTGTTCCCTCTGATGATCAGCTTCCGATAGGCCTGAGGTCTCACATACCTATACCTCAAGCAGACCATGCACTCTGATCTGCAGATTTGCATGGTCAGCTCCTCCAGATCTGTGCCAATCAGTGCAGGGGAGCTCTATCTTGATTAATCCAAGACAGGGGATCTTAAAAATAGAGAAGGAAAATAGCTTGGATCCATTTAAACACCAGCCTCTTCCACCTAGGCCACCAGGGAAAGAAGACATTTGGCTATAGAAATATCAGGATCCACATGGATGGAGGAATGGGACCAAAGGGGGCTCTGAAGAAAGAATGAGCATGTTCAAGGGTCTGGCTGGGGTTTGCAGGCTGGCACTCCAGCTCATGAGTACGGAGTGGTGAGAGGCAGGGCATTGCCACAGCCCATGAATCCTCAGAGCACTAAGTTCTCCAGCCAGCCCAGGGAAGAGAAGTGACTTTAGGGATATCAAGAATGGCCACCTGCCCAGGAGTCCTAGGATGATGTTGGGACACTCCAAGGTAACTCCATCACTTGAAGATGGACCTACCTGGGATCAAAAAAAAAAAAAAAGATTGGGGTCTCCTAGAAGAGCTCTGCCCTCCTGTTTCTGGAAGGGATGTTTCTCCTCTATGGTTCTCATTCTGTCACCTGTGCCATGGCTGCAGGCAGGTAGGCACCTCCCTGTCAGTCACCTCCTGAACCTTTCCATCTTCCCCTCTCTGCTGGCTCTTTCCTGTTTATGTCTTTCCTTTCCCAGACTCCTGACTGCTCCAATTCTGTCCATCCAGTGCCCACCCCCCCCTTCTCTCTCATTGTGAAACTGCTGAAAAGAGTGGTCTACATCAGCATTATTTTAAGAAACTCTAAAACACATAGCTTTGGACACTCTGTCCCCCACACAAACAGGTAGAAGAAAATGCCCCCAACATCTTACAATTAAATGCATCTAATTTTTTTCTTCTGTTTTTATGGGGCAGAAAGAAATAGTTAATTTAAAATTGGCTGTGATCTCTCAACCATCACTGTGCATATAAGGGAATGTTTGCAAAATGAGAAAAATCTAACCCCAAATTGTGTCTAAATGTGATACAGTTTTTATGAATATTAAATTTAAAAATTAATGAAGTTGGAACAATGTTCCATTTTGGAGATATTTAATTAAACATGTCTTAATTTAATTTTTCGAGTTTTCTTTGTGCATTGGGAAGCCAATATTTTTTTTTTCAGACTTCAAACATAATTTTGAACACCTGAGAAGCCTTTAGGCCCCGGACACTATACCTGAAGAAGAAAATGAATTTACCAATCTGCACTTGCTTCTGCTAGTCCTAGTTAACCAGCGCTCCTGGCATGTGATGCTGTCTTGCTCCTCGGAAGTCACTCTCCAGTTTCACTCTCCAGTTTTGTTTTTCAGCTCAGGGAACTTTCCGAGGCTTGATCTCACACAGCCTCTCTTATCACGGGGCACTGCCAACCACGCTTCCCTTCTTGCCTCTTTACAAAGCCACTGCCTGATGCTCTCTTCCAACCTCACCAGTCCCCTGGGCTTGCTCTGGGTCTCTTGCCTCTCCTCCAAGCACTGGTTATTTATTACCAAGTCCTGCTGGCTTTATCTTAATCTCCTTCTTTCTACCCATCCTGCCATCTTTCCACGCTGAGTGTTCCCCGAGCCTTGCCTGGAGTACTGCATCAACTTCAGATCTTTTCAAAACGTAAAACCTGCAACAGCAGCAATACGGAGCTGTTGGCATTTCCATGCTCCTATCGGTGCGCTACTCATCGGGTCTGAAATATTACCAACAGGCTCATGTATTCGAGCAGTTGGTCTCCAGCTGGTGGTATCGTTTGCAAAAGGTTGTGGAACCTTTGGGCTGTGGGGCTCAGCTGGTAGAAATGGGTCATTAGCAGGTGAGCCACCCCCCCCCTAGTTCTGACTGGCCTCTCGACGCCCGCTGGTTGGCTGCCACGTGAATGTGCGCTACTTCAAATACTGTAAAGCAGCAGTTCCGAACCCGTGGGTCCTGACCCATTTGGCAGGCTCTATCCCTTAAAATATTTACATTATGATCCATAACAGTAGCAAAAATCACAGTTATGAGGTAGCAACAAAAATAATTTTATGGTTGGGGGTTCACCACAGCACGAGAAACTGTATTAAAGGGTCGCAGCATTAGGAAGGTTGAGAACCGCTCCTTTAAAGCTTCGGTGGGATGAGCTGTGCCTTTGCTTTCCCTCCACAGTGAGTTAAAAATCCCTTGGAAACTGAAAGTCAAATTAAAATCCTCCTTTCCACAAGTGTGTCTGTCAGGTTATCTGCTAATAGTGGTGCAAAAATAACTAGTCCACTCTCTGTGTGGGAGACCACCATGTCGCTCGCTCTCTCTGTCTCTGTCTCTGTCTCTGTCTCTCTCTCTCTCTCTCTCTCTTTTTCTCTCTCACACCTGGCTGCCACACCTTTTGTCACTGAACTCCGGGGCCACTTCATCTCCGTGGCTTATCTGACCACACACAGCTCTGTCGGGTCTACTGCTTTATATACCTCATGGTAACGCGCTGTGCATCATTGCATTTGTGTGCACACAGTAATCATGGCGGATAAGTTTATGTGTCTTAGTTTCCATTAGCCTAAGTTCATCGGGAAGAACCAGGCCTTGTGGAAGTCTATCCCACAAACATGGATATGGTCCATAAGAGGTGCTGTAGAAAAAGAAAAATGAGCAGAGGGACTAAGGAGGTGGCTGGGCAGGTGACGCTCCCGCCTTGAGAGCAGGAAGGCAGGAGTAGCTTCTCCACCTTCACAGCCAACCTGTTAATCATGGTGGTCGGCTCCAGTGGGCCAGCTCCTGGCTGGGCGGCCTCTTCTTCCTCTTCAGAGTGAGGCCTGTATACCAGCCGCGCCTTCAGGAAGTTATTAGGAAGTAGAAGCGGGAATGGGAATAGATTGCTGGCAGAGTGAGAGTTGAGAAACAGATGGGGCAGGGAGGGGGAGGGGCACATTCAGAGAGTGAGGCCGTTCTGTTTAGCACTGCCATCACTCATCCCCCTGGAAGTCTAAAGCCTTCCACAGCACACAGCCATTCATCAGCAGGGGCTTGGGATGGATCTGCTCCAGGCTGCAAGGAACTGGCCACCGGTACAGTTGCATCAGCACCTGAGAGAGGGGCCAGGAAGTCATTTAGTCACTGCCTCTGTCTCCTCTTGAACACTGGACCGTCTACAAGCCACCTAGACAGATGGCTTGAAAACTGGGGTTTCCTCCCGACACTCTGAGCCTGGCCCTCAGCTGTGCTTCAGCAATCAGCATGCATTTGCTGAAAGAGGCTCAGACTCCCCTCGCAAATCCCTGGCTGGTGAAACACTAACTTCTGCGTCGCTCACAAATGCAAATACTAGCTCCCAGGTGCAAATGCGTTATTTTCTTTGTCTCTGGAACTATGAAGGGGGAACAGACACCGTTAAGACATGCTGCAGTGAAGAGACCTGGATTCCACTCACCCACCTGCCCCTCCTTCCTTTCTGCCTAGCTAAGACTCACTTATTAGATTCAGGTAGGCTTAGCTCCCAGCCCTGAAAACCATTACTGAGGTCCAAGTAACAGTGCATCTACCTACACTTGAAACATGTTGTTCTCTCTTGGAACAATGGTTTGTAGGTGGGTGAGGGGTAACTACACTACATGGGCACAGAGGAAAATCAGACCGATGCATGATCTCAGCAGGAGATGTCATAGGTCCTCTTTGATGCTGATCAGCAAATCTCTACAGTGCATTTTCCATGCACTGGGCACTGTGCTATCAGATGGAGCCATCCCCAGGGCATTCTTCATTGTAAATAGCAACTCCTCCTTTTGCATGTATAGACTGGCCTGCATGGCCTTCCCAGTGACCCCTCATATCTGCACTGCTTGACACTATGAAACAGAAAGCTTGTCATTTCTACTTGCCCTGACTGTGACATCTTTCACCTAGGCCTAGCAGATTCTGGGAAGGACAGCTGGAGAAAATTAAGGAAAGAAGGACACCAAATGGAAGAAGCATTTGAGAAATTTTGCAATGTATTAAAACACATTATGGGAGAGGTACTTCATCATGTCCCATAATACATTCTCAAGCATCTCACTCTCCAAATCGCTTGCAATCTCCTTCAATTATTAAACAGGCTAGAAAGGAAACCCACTGTTTTCACTATATAAAAACATTAAAAAAGACAGAGAACTTGGGTTGTTCAACTTTTCATAGCTAACGGGTAATTTCTGAGTAAATCTGAAGGCAAAGCTATGTTCTCCGAAAATATGAAGGCGTCCTTTAGGAGTGTTTACTATGAGCAAGGCTCCATGCTAATGATGTAAACTCTGCCCTTGACAGTTACTTTAACTCTGCCCTTGTAGTTGCCCTTGACAACTTGTGGCTCCATTTCCCCAGCAAGGAAGCAAAAGTGTAGAATTTAGGCACACTGACCAAGGTTCTACACCCAAAACCCAGATCAAAATCAGAGTCCACAGCCTGGTGTGGTGGCACACGCCTGTAATCCCAGCACTCGGGGAGCCAGAGGCAGGCGGATCTCTGTGAGTTTGAGGCCATCCTGGTCTACAAAGTGAGTCCAGGACAGCCAAGGCTACACAGAGAAACCCTGTCTTGAAAAAAAATCAGAGACCACAGCCTTCACACTACACTAGCTTTCCCATCATCACTCCGTGATCCCTCAGACAGCACTCCTATATGCTCACATAACTTAACTGGCATCCTGAAAACTGGCTTTATTGCCCAGTACGCCCGAGGTGGCATGGGTGAGGGGTTCTACATACAGGCTACAAACTCATCTCAGAAACCCTTCTCTCTTGCAGAACATGACTCGAGATGACATGTCTGTGGCCTAGCTTGGCTCAGTTTCCAGTCAGAGATGAGGGTTGGCTTCAGAATTGGCTGCCTTTCTCAGTTGCAGACTGGCCAGGTAACAATCCTCTGTTCGTGACAACCCTCTGGAGTTTTGCTGCCTCTCAGGGCTCAGTCTGACCTGATTAGGGAGGGGCTTCCTGGAAGTATCTCTGAGTTGCTATCAAATCTCCAAAGTCAGGTTCCCACCTTCAGAGCTTTCCAAAGAAACCAGAGAACCAGGAAAGCCATGCTGGGCCCCCTGAGAAGAAAGAGGGAGGGAAGAATCCCTAGAGTCCCCCCTTCCCCACCACCTACCCCCACTCTTGCTAAGATGTCTCAGGCTTTCATTCCCACTGTGCCAGACAGCAAGCTTCCTGTTATCCAAGGGTTCTGAAAGTCAATGGTGCTGCCTCTTTGCCATTCTTGAAAGGGGACCCCGATTTTCACAGCCTGATGGAGTATTTGTCTTCCTTTGAAGCCCTGATTATGAGCTGCTGTTTTTCAAGATAAAGGTTTTTAATTTCTTTGGAGTTCACCCACCACCTTTTGTCTAGCGATTGTTCTGTGAAGCCGTTGGTAACCCAATCCCCTTGCATGGGGGTGCTGGCATCTGCGAGTGGCTAGTGAGATTTCCTTTTATAGGAGCTGAGTGAGAAAATAAACAAATAAAATACATATTTTCTTTGAAAAGAGAAAACCGAGCAAAATGAAAACAGCTTGGCCTGGAGCCTGGCCGTTTTTGTTGTTTCCAGTCTTCCGCAGGATCTGCCATGTTTTTTCTCAGTGTTTGCCAGAAGGACGATGGTCACCAAGCTCCAGGTGGGGTCAGAGAAAAGAGGCCATGAAGGGAAAGGGGAATGTTTCGTTTACAAGATCTGAATAAGAACTGCTAAAAAGGCTCAAGATAGAAGGCATTACCTCAATGTTAGGATTCTTCTTGGCCTCGGTGTTTGAGCTGTAATTCTGGATTAAAGGTAGAGTAAGCATCAGCTCCCTTTCTTTGAAATTTTGTGCATTTTAATAGGATAACAAAGCAGAAAAGGATTACATTAGGCTCCAGCGTGTTGTCTGGTACATTTTAATTGAAACCAAAGTGCTGGCAGTTACTGTCAGTTTCAGAGGTTTCCGGGGGGGGGGGGGAAGACCCCCTCCTACTTCCCTTCACCTTCATCTCTGCTTGTTCCATAGTCTTCTCATTCCTTTAGGCATGCGTGAAAGTCAACGGGTGCAAATTATAAAAAAGAAAGATGACCCAGGAGATGCTAGGGAAAGCAAATTAAAACCCCTGCTATTTGAGAAACAAGGGGAAAAGCTCCCATAGCTTGACTCCTGGTGGCCATTTAAAGACTTCAAGGAAGTGATCTTTTGGGTCATGCTGTTCTGGAATGTCTGACTCTTTTGAGCAGTGAGTTGGAGGCTGTAGTAAGTGCAATGGCTAATTTGCCAGAGAGAAATAGAGCTGAGGCATCCCCGCCCCCCATCTTGGGCCCGTGCTTGGGCCCGTGCTTTCAGTGTGGCCTATAAAAGTCATGTGGGGATTTTGCTTGGCCAAGGAGGCTTGAGAATATCTGAATAATTTGTGTCTTGATTTTGGCTATGGCAGAAGAGGGGCCACTGTATGAAGCTGGCCCTAGTTGCTATGGCTGGGTAGGCAGCCGACAGACATGACATTGGTTTTCATGGAAAGGTGCATAGCATCTTCCAGACAGCTCTGCACCAGCCCTTGGCTCTTACTACAGTGCTTGCTCTCATGTTCCAAAGAATACTGCAAATGCAAGTTAATGTTGGCAGGATGGTAGGACCCAGGCATCTCCTGAGGCACAGTAACCTGGGCATGGTGACTCTCCCTTCTCGTTAGTCAATTCTTCCCTCTACATCTGGGAACGCTAGGTCCCCACATATAACACAGAGAGCCATCCCATTCCTGCCATTTCATTCTTCCTGGGGGCTTGACACCCGTCTGTCTCCCTTTGCCCTCCACCTCAAACTCTGCTGTCTAATTGGTCTCTATAAACGTCCGTGGAATGGGAAAAAAATTTCCAAAGCCAGCAACTGCAGAAAAGGCTACCTTTGTTTTTCTGTGAATGAATTTAACTTCTACCTCCAACTCCAATTTTCATTCCAGTGGCAAACACACAGACTTCCCATTAATTTTCGGCTTACGTTCAGGTAAAATTCGGCGTCTCCCTTTTCCTTTCTCCTCTGTCACTGGGTGTACGTATGGCTTTAGGGAGGGAAGAGAACATGTTTCATAGAAAGTCGGTGGGCATCTCATCTTCCATTCATGACACTCAGGTTTCCAATCTTCTTGTCTTGGGAAACCTCAGGCCTTTCACTTTCTCTGCCCCTAGTCCCTGTGTGCCTCTTCCCATGCCACCACCCTATTACGGTATGTCGTGTAACTCTGGGATTTTTCCAAACTCTAAAGGTGACAGAAAGATCTCTTTGTAGGGCCTGTCATCCTCAGCTCATTCTGGGAGTGACACCAGCCACAAATCTCAGCATGGTGCAGTCTCCTTTGCAGGGTTAGTCCACAGCCCGTCACACCCTGATTGGGCCATCCTTTTATTCGTTTTGCAGTCTTGGTGGCTTTGGATGTTTTTACCTTACTGGTCATCAACCGTGACCAGTTGCCTTCAGCATGCAGCAAGAAAATGTGTGCATTCCAAAATACTTCCCTAGCAAACCCAGAGTCAGACCCTACAATAGCTTCTGCTATGAGGGTGAAGACTTGTTTTGGACGGTGCTTCTACCAAGGCAACAGCTGTACCTTGGGGTCAGGGATGCTTTCCAAACGATGTCGGGAATCACACGCAGAACTGGCTTTTGTGGTTCCACAGTGCCTTACTCTAGAACCTCCGACATCAACAGCCAACTTTCTCCAAATGGCCCATGTTTCAGGGTCCAGGCTGAGTCCAGGCTTCCACTGCCCCAAGGCAGGCCCTGTGCATTGCCCTTCCTTGCTTTCACATTCTGGCTTCCATAATCCTCCTCATGGTGCTTCTTTGTCTATAATGTTCTCTTCACACTGTACCTACCTGCTCAAGATCTGGGCATTTTCAAAACCTTGTTTATTATACTCAGTCTGTAAGCATGTCCTGATATTTTGCTCTGTATTCCCTTCATTGTTTCCTTCTTTCACTGTGGTCTAGTCAGTACCTAGGTTGTTTGTTAATCTTTCCTGAAACCTCAAGATCTTCAATGGTAAGTCTCTAAGACTTGCTTATTGCCAACAACAGCATATCTCACTGTACCTCGGTATCTTCTGCTGACTGGGTAACTGACAGTTGGAAATGAGTCCCTTGCAGACAGATAACAGGACAGACCATCCTGGAATTCTGAAAGTCGTGTGTCACACACTCCAGTGCAGATCAGTAATGGCTGGGATGACCAGGGCTTTTCCTCTGAACAGAACACAGTACTTTCCAGTCTCCGATTCACCTTCTCAGAAACTCTATAGCATGCTGGTTTCTGTAGACATCATGCACACACACACACACACACACACACACACACAGGTGAGCCTGGCAACAGGAACTAGATACCTACATTCACAGACTAGCAATGGGTAGGGCTGGGATTCAAACGAAGTCTGCCAATGCTCTTTGTCTATGCATGGCCATCCCAATGGGTGGCTCTGGCTTTTGTGAAGGAAACTCCCCAAGAAGTGGCTTTGTGGCTTTCTAGGAAGGCAGGATTTCTTTTACATTATTTATAATCAGCCCCCTAGAACCATATTCCTAAGACCTGGCCTTGCCAGCTAGAAGCCCACATCTAAACTCTTAGAAACATAGTGACTCTCAACATCTTGTGGGAACAATCATTCATGCGAAGCAGAAAGGCAAGTATTTGCTCTCCTTCATTCCACTTCTTCCGAAGGGAGAGCATGCCCAGGTAAATCTGTTGCATATTTTAGCAAGTCTGCAAGTAGACTGCAAGGGTAACCATATGATTTATTGTCCAAGTCAGGACATGTTGAAAATACGAGTTATCTAAAAATAACTAACAGGCATTATTGGGTCTATGTTAGGTGTAATCAGAATGCTCCTGTGTCTCCGGGAAGCTCAGGAACATTCTGCACATCTTACTGCACACAAGTCTATGGCTGCTTTGCATTCAACCCAAAGTAGTATTCATTCTTTTATCCACCTTTCCTTCTTTCTTTCTTTCTTTCTTTCTTTCTTTCTTTCTTTCTTTCTTTCTTTCTTTCTTTCTTTCTTTCTTTCAAGAAAATATCCTATGTGGCCTTGGGAAGACAAGTCCCAACCTTATGAAATATTCAGTCTAATAAAGGTAGGAAGTGGACAGATAAGCAATAAGAAGATGCCATATGGTAGTGATACAGTCTAGAAAGAAAAATAAAATATATTCACGGGGGAGTGGCAGAGGTCCTCCTAAGGGAGCCTGGGGACAGAGCACCACAGAGGAGGGAACAGGCGCTATGACTTTAGGGTAGATGCAAGATGGTGGAGGCTTGGGGGAGTTTCAAACATTAAGAAGAGAGAGCAATAAGGGGAATAGATCACACTGGGCCTTGAGGCTCCAGGGAACCTGAAATTTATTCTGAGTGAGATAGGAAGTTGCTGACAGGCTCATGCAGAGGTATGTTGTGGTCTAATTTGCATATTAAACATGAATCACTCTGGCTGCTGTCAAGACACAAAATTGGGAAAAGGAGATCAAGCTATTGCAACTATACAGGAGAGAAGCAAGGGGACAGATGTGTTCGTTTGCATGAGAATGTTTCCCATAGCATACAAGTACTTGGTCTCCAGTTGGTGATGCTCTTTGGGGAGACTAAGGAAGTGCAGCCTTACTGGAGGAAGTATATCACTGGAGAATGGGCCTTGAGGTTTCAAAGCCACAGGCCATTCCCGGTTTGCTGTTTCCACTTGGTGTTTGCCATTCACGATGTGAGCCCTCAATTACCTGCTCCAGATACCATGCTTTCATTTGGTCAAGAATACCATGAAGCTGTGGGCCAGGGTGTTAACAACGGCATTGGGATTTGAGAGGCAGATTTCAGTTAACACAGCATTTCTGGAGTGTGAGAGGACACTGGTGCCTACAGAAAAGACTCTGGGATGAGACTGGCCCCTGGCAGCCCAATCTAGGTTTTGGTGTCAAAGTATCCTACAAGTCATTGATTGGACTCTGGGCAGGAGAACAAGGCCATGATGGTCCTGTCAAGAAGGAGGGAAGAGCCAAGTGTGCTTACCTTTGGCTCTGTGGTCCTCTTCCTTGGGGCATTTTCCCCCTTCCCACCACTTCCGCTTCAGAATCTCCAGTCTGTTGTTCTCCTGTAGCTGGAGAATGGCCAGGTCGAACTCGTCCCGGAACACTGAGCCTATGGGGTCAAAGGAAAGCCCATGGCAAGATGTCAGTGTTCTCCTAGACACAATGAGCTCCCCTTCCCAGCACAGTTCCTGGCACGGACACAGATACAGCAGGTAGCACCTGTCCCCAAGACCACACTCACTCCTCTAGTCCATCTTCTCTGCAAAAAGAAGGGCCTTCTGGTTTACTCAGTCTCCTTATCTCTTTCCCTTTCCTTTCTGCCACATGACTAACATGGTCATCTCATGACCAAAGATCTCAGCATGAGCCAAGTAATGGCTTTCTAGACATTTCTTCTACCCATCTCCCTGCCTAGCACCCTTGCTTTCCGATGTAAATGGAGGGCCTATCGGAACTCAACAACCTGCATAATGACACCCGGGAAACTGGATGCAGATCTGCCTATTAGCCTCTAAGAAGCCTCCATGTGCGTTACTGTCACACAAACCTCTCAGTCACTCTCCCAGCTTCTGCCCCACAACGATTCATTCCTTGTGACCGTTGCCATATTACACTTGACAATTGTTTACCATAACCAGCCACCAACCACGGAGAGAAGAGCTAACCAAAGCACCCTCTCATCCATCCACACGGAGGAGCCAGTCACCAGGTGTCCCTGACCCTCATAGCTGAGTTCACCAAAACCTACTGGCCCTGCCAATCACTACATTGCCCTGCTGCTCCTTCTCCATCAATCAGCAGGCTTCTTCCTGTTGAACAAAATTCTTTATTTAAAAAAAAGTTCAAAGTAATATGGTCAAGGAGCTTTGGTTCTATAATTCCGGTTTAATCATACAAACAGGCTTAAATGAATTCAGGGAAAGCTCAGTGCCCCACTGAACAGGTGAAGGCCTGTGATCATTAAGAACAAGCTGCCAAGAGACTTGGAAAACAGCTCAGTTGTCCAGTTTATAAAGATCCTGTGTGGACAGGCAGCTCTGAGAATGCCCCGTGATTGTTGGGTACAGGAAGAAGCCTGACTGCACCAGGGAGGGTTTTCCCACATTGAATGTGTATAGGAATCACCTGGGGATTTTGTTAAATGGAAGGTTCTTATTCAGTGGGTTCAGGGCAGGGCCTAAGACTGAAGTTCAGTGCAATACCCAGGCTGCTGCACCACAGACTGCAGAACTATACGATGGCGTCCTCCCTTCTTTAGACACAACCATGCTGTGCCCATGTTTATGACTTTGGACAAGTCTGCAGCCTTGAATGCATTTTTGTCATGGATGTCCATGCACAGTTGTCTGTAGAACAGCTGTGTGATGCACAGTTGTAGTGAATGAGTACAAGGACAAGTTGCCCTGCACATGTGGACAGATGTTAGGCTAACACCATCTAGAGGTAGAGGAGATGTTCCACTGTAGCAGGGCACATCTATCCAAACCCACAGTGGACCAGGGGCTGCATCGAAAGCTATTCTGTTTGTTCCCTGCTTGTTCGGCTCCCAAACCATCTGATTTGGTTTCCATCTTTCCTTATTGGTTCTTCTCTTTTCCCTGGGCCCAACCACACCACTCAGTCTGTAATGACCCTCTTCCTTCCCACTGGGTGAACAGCATGCAGTATAGCCCCAGGGGATCTAAATCTCGCCTCATCAGTGGTTGCATAATGTCGTTTCCTGCTTCACTTGAGAACATGCCTCCCCACAGCACATCTCCAGCTATCCTGTCCTGTGTAGCTGAGGGACTCATACAGCAATATGGTCTGTTCTGGAAAGTACTGTGTTTGGAGATCAGTATCCTCGGTTCAAGGCTTCTCCTTCTAGTTTATGACTTTGGACAAATTCTATTCTCTGCAGCATGGGCATAACCAAATATACCTCTCATGTGGGACAATGAAGTGAGATAACACATTTAAAACTATATTATGATAGGTGCAGCACAAAGGTCTTTCTCTCAATCTTTCCCTAGGTTATAAATGAAAATTTCTAGAACTTGACTCTTTCACCTCAACTCTGTGTGGTCAAGATTGCTGTACAAGGAAACACTTAACATTTAGGTTATATTTATCAAGTCAGTAGAGTATTACCAAGGTGCACCCCAAGTTCATCTCATGATCTACCCCACCATCTTGAAAGAAAATGTCAGCCAATACATTTCCCAAAGAGGTACATAATTTTTAATATTAATGGGCACTGTTAAAAAAATATGGCCATAAACAGAGCCAATGAAGGTTTTTCCAGTGCACAGAGTAAAGCCTCCAGTTTATACAACTGCTGTTGTGAGAACTGACAGCATTCAGAAATGACTTTCATTATTGTCATGCTCATTTGGTTGTTTTTCAATCAGTGTTTTAAGAAGTAATATGCTTTTACCAAACAACACAGGGAACTATGAGGACACTAATCTTCCCCAAGGAAGGCTAAGTATGGGACACGCAGGGTAGGCAACTGACAAACTACAGGCCTAACCCTCACAGTGACTCCCTGAGTAGGAATGAGAAACTTGATTCTATTACTTGAATAACTGAGGAGAGAGGATAAAGTGCCCCTCTGAGGTACCACAGCCCGGTATCCCTGACTCTAAGATCATGCTCATTATATTCCAAGGTGTAAATGAATTCTGTAATTTATAACACTTCCAGTCATGGAGAGATCAATCCAAGGATGTGAAATGTGACTACAAGGTCTGCTTGCCAAAGATCAGAGCCCTCACATGGTCTAATGTCCCTATCTTTTTGATTCTTCTGCCTGCCACCTTATTCAGGAACACGCTCACACTATGCCAGCTTGATACAGTGACATGGTCAATGGCCCACAGCAAATCACCCAGAGGATGTATTTAGATCCCTCACAATCACTGTGACTAAACTTAGCTTATTTCCTGGTAGTGGAGCTGTCAGCAAAGGGAATGTTCTTTAAGAAGCACAGCAGTGGCACCATTTTAGAAGCCAAACAACTTATAAAACCGGATGGCACCCAGTAAATGTATTATACACAGGTGCCCATTCTCAATGACCCACACCAAGCAGGAGTAGACAGAACAATGAAATTTACATAGAATTTGAATGTCATCTCATGTAATCTTGTCAGTGAACTACAATCAGCAAGACGTGCTCATCTCAGTGCCTCTAGCTCTTCCTTCTTCCCACTGGTAGTAGAGATGTTAATCAACAGAGAAATGGCCAAGGTGCCAAAACAAACAAACAAACAAACAAAAAAAAACCAAACCAACCTAACAACCAACCAACAAAACCCAAGAGACAAAGAGAACAAGGCCTGAAGTATCTGCTAAGTTATGCTTCAATAATTAGATTATCCCCAAACAGTGAATGAATGAAATAACCAGTCAACTAATTCTTTAATTACTGATTAGGGAACTGGAGAGATGGCTGAGCCGGTAAAGTACTTGTTCTGTAAACATGAGGAACTGCATTCAGTCTTCAGCCCCCAAGTAAAAAGCAAGGCGTGATGGTGCAAGCCTGTAAGCCTAGTGATGAGAAGACAGAGTTGGGAGAATCTTTGGGCTTAGTCTATCCAAAACAATGAGCAACCGATTCAGTGAGATATTCTGTCTCAAAAACTAAGATAGAGAACAATTGAGGAAGACACCCAATGTCAACCTCTGGCTTCTACATGTGTGTATGTACATGCATACATACACATACACACACACATACACACACTTCTACTTAGAAGTATGTGTGGTGGCACACATCTTTAATCCCAGCACTCAGGAGACAGAGGCAGGTAGATATCTGAGTTTGAAGACAGCCTGGTCAACAGGGTGAGTTCCAGTACAGCCAAGACTACACAGAGAAACACAGAAAAAAATAAAAACATAAATAAATACGTAAGTACATAAATAAGGAAGTACTTGTGCTTGCTTAAAAAAAAACAAGTGTTATAAAGCCTACCTAAAGTCATTCTCAAACCTGTTGGTTCTAGACATAGGGGCTAACGGATTCTAGACCATATTCAGTGGCTTTGGCTCCCCTGACCCTGCCTGGAGGAAGCTATACCCAAAGGCTGTTGCTCTCCTGCATACCGACTGGCATGCCAATCCCATAGCCCTTGGTGTCCAGCAGGCCCCCAATCTGAGTGAGGTTGCAGTTTCGCTGTCGATAGTACTCATTCATGGTGGACTCCAGCAGGAAGGCATAGTTGGAATTCAACACCCTGGCAATTCCCTCCTCCGTGCTCTTCACAAACACGCTCGGCTGCTTGGAATACATATAATTCCACATGCGTTGGTAGGTCTGGTAACGGGAATTCTGGGAAAACATCAGAAGGAAGCAAGGTTGGGAAATGAGAAAGGAAACACTGGCTTAAAGAGGGAGAGAATCAAAGTGTCACAATGTGGTCCCTTCTGCTACTGTACCCCACATCACAGCCAAGCACCTTTCCCTTCCTATTGTCTCAACTGAAGAGGTTCACTGCCATTGCATAATGGAGGAGAGACTCATGCCTTTAATAGAAGATGAGGAAGGGACCTGAGGTACTATGAATTCTTCCTAATGGGTTGATCACTGGTTCTGTCTCATCTCCCTTCCAGGGTTCCTCCAGCACCAACCTCCTCATTCAGGCGGAATTGAAATTCTGGTCATGTCCCTTCATTGTCCCTCAGTTTGGGAGAGTGCATGCAGTTTCATTCAGGACCAATAAATTTAGCTCTGAAAAGAAGCAGGGTGGCTATCCTCCACCACTCATATAAATGTATTAACTATGCAACCCAAGGCTGGTTTCTGTTTTACCAATAATAATGAGACAGAATCCTAGGGGCCCATCCAAACTCCTCTATTCATACAAAGCCTTCCCCTGTCCCCCTGCCAACAGGCACTGAGATTCCTACGGAAAACAGACCGAAGATCCTTGGGTTTATCTCACGTAAAAACAAGCTCATTGGATGTTAGCTTGGTTAGACACCCGTGAGTCCCCGGGGGAAATCTGCTTCCTGGAGCTCTTGAAGCATATGAAAACTGCTATTCTGCGTAGCCTGCTTCTGCCAGCCTTGGTGATCAATCAGCTTGGCTGTTATTGTATACTGTGACAGGGGCTTCTCCTGAGCCTTATGAGGCAATGTCCTAAAGAGCACGAGTGCGTCTGCTCCAGAGAACCTGTCAGTCTAGGAGAAATGACCCCAGGTCACTTTCCTTTAGTGTTTCTTAAATGTTGGTCTTATGCCCATTAGTTTATGTTTGTACATATATGTGCATGTACAGGTAGACTTGGGATGCCTTCCTGTACTACTTTCCGCATTTTTGTTTGTTTTGTTTTGTTTTGTTCTGTTTTTTGTTTTTAATGCAGGGGTCTCTTCACTGAGTCTGGGGCTCACTGATTGGCAATACTGCTGGTTAGTGAGCTCTGTCGGGCATTTGTCTCTGTCTCTGCCTCTGCCCCCCCTTCCAGTACCGGGGGGTTACAGATGTGCGTGGCCACACCTGCTTTTTTCATGTAGGCAGCTAGGGGTACAAGCTCAAGTTTTCACGCTCACAAAACAAGCATTTCCCATGGAACCACCCCAGCCTCATATTATTTTAATCTTGCTTTGTCTGAATACTAACTATAAACTCTAACTCCCTTTTTAAAAATTTAAATGAGCACATCAGCTCCATCCTATGCAGTAATGTAAACAAGACTACGAGTCTGATTCACAGCGTGTAACACACATAAAACAAACGCAAAACTATTATACATTTAGAAGGTTCCATCACATTAGTTCTAAAATCATCTCAAGTATTAACAGCTGCTCACGCACAACAATTTGGGATGGGTTGATAGCCATATAGAGTCCTTTTGGGACCTCGTTCTGGGGGAAATTTTGTGGAATGGGGGAGAGCTGAGCCCCATGAAGACCTACCTCTAAGGTAGATTTTCAAAACAGACCGAGATGAGCTGTTTTTGAGAGACCAAAAGATTAAAAATCAGTGGTTATTAAAGTTTAAGGATTGAACTAGATGGGGACAAGTCCAGAAATGCCCTGAGAGCAAGGACTCACTAGAGATACAGTTGCTAGGAAACTGGCCCATCCCCCTAGGGAGGGACATCAGTTCATTGATAGGTTTGGGGACCTTCCTATAGCCAATCCAAAACGCAGCATTTGCTTGCCAGGCAGGAACCGCCCCTGCCTTGGGCATGCTGGTAAGGACCGGAATCTTTAAATTATCCAACTAACCTGAGGACAGGGCTCATGGCTCTCACCGCTTTGGTGGTGGGGGCTCTGGACCCAAGCTGCAGCTTGTAACTTTTAATAAACAAAAACCTCATGTATTTACAGTGGGGTCTATTTATTCCTGGTCTTTTGGGGTTTGTGAACTGGGCACAACATTTTGATCTTTAGGACATAAGCGTCTCATCTTCCCTCTGCCCTTCCCCCCCCCCCATGCTGGCGAGCAGCTATGTGGTGCTTACTTGGAAGAAGGTCATGCTGGAGCCTCCATGAATTGTGCCGTACTCAATGGCGGTCTGGTCAGCCAGGTCATCCACTGACTCAATGGGCACCTCCATGCGCTGCACAGTCAGGAAGGCTGCCAGGTTGGCCGTGTAGGACGAGATGATGATCAGCGTGAATGCCCACCTAGGCAGGAAGAGACCAGGAAGGCATCATTGCCCAGACATTCCCAAGGGAGGCCTGGGCCCCTGAGTCCAGTCCTACTAGGACCGAGGAGAAAGCAAGTGTCTTTCTTTGAAAGAGAATGTCAGTTTAGTATGGGGAGGGAAAGGAGACAGGACATACATAAGTGTTCCCTGAAAGATGACAATTGGTTGTGTGGGGTTTTTTCTTATTTTTGAAATGTGGTGACTTGTCATTAGAAAGAAGTATAGTCCATGTACAGAAGAGTCTGGGGACTGTAGGAGATGAGCTAGTGAGGGCTTTGTGCAGAGCTGTATGTTGCCAAGTGCTGAGCAATATCTACTACCCCAGCTAATCCCTACAACTCAGGGAGGCGAGCCCACTATCCAACTGCTGCAGGCAAGCAAAGAGAGGATCTGGGAAGTACCTTGATAAATACTGATACAGCTGCACAGAGTCAGTTCTAAGACCGTTAACAGCAGAAAGTCTTCAATGAAGATGAACTTGTGAAAAGCATCTTTGGACTGCTGAAAAGTTGAAATTGGAAAAATACTCTGACAATGGGCAAGCTGCTTCAAGACTTAAAAGGGTATTCTATTGAGTTGCTAGAATTCATTTGAAATTTGAATAATTTTGCAATGCAGGCAGCATATATGCCAAACAGCAGTGTGTTCACTATGGTAGGTTAAGCAAGCTTTTCCCATCTGCTCATTAGGCTGGATCTACATCAGTACCTCCTTGTGTGTTAGGGGCTCAGACACAGATCTAAGCACGAATTAGGCTGCAGAATCACCAATTCCAAATCAGTGGCATCTGAATTCACAAGGCTTTGCTCGGTATGCAGACATTGCAATGTTAATGCATAGCATTTGTTGTAGGATTTAGCAGCTGGCAGCTGCCAGGTGGATTTTCAAGACCAAGAAATCCCATTGTCCCTTTTGTAAGGTTACCAAGAACTCCAGCTGTTTGCCTTCCTAGGGAGACACAACCAGGCCATCCACTAACTCAATGGACCTTTCCTTGCTAGACCACCAGGGATGTGAATCTTCTTTTTTTTTTTTTTTCATTTGTTTGTTTTTGGGGGGTTGTTTATATTTTTTGTCTTGTTGTTGTGGTGGTCACAGCCCATTAATAAAAAAACAAGGAAAGTGCTGGTCTTTTCTGGGCTTATTTATCTAATTAATGGGGATAATGGCACCTGCTCTACATATCTCTGGAGAATACAACAGCAAATGAGGTACTATGTCATTTATGATAAGTAGTCTAGAACGAAATGGATGAATACACAAGCTAGAGAAATATGGAGAGATCTCCAGGCTGGCTAGGAGTTAAAAATCATCTGGTCACCCCCCTGAGGCCCTTTCCAGTGGTGACCTCTAAGTGACAGGCTTGCCTCCCTGCTCAGGACATCTCACTGCACCCTCCTTCAGATCTTTACACTGTTGGAGGCTTTTCCTCATGACCGTTCCTAGGGGCAAGCCTGAGTTTGGCAGCAGCCTGGACGCACTGATGAGAAGCCAGGTTAATGTACCTTGAATGTAGACATGGCCTCAGAGCTGCCTGGGAGCTTCTCTCAGGCTCATGGCCACACTCTGAAGCCTGTCCTTTCCTGGGTGGCGTGTTTAGGGCCATGGTCATAAGGGCAAACCAGCTCTACTGACCTAATGCAGGCCGAGCTATCTCAAGGAGTTGGAGGAGTTGTGCCCCTGGGTCAAAGGACATCAGCAGTTGTGAAGCTGGTACTCTTCTGAACAATGTGACATTTTCTGTAACTTGCTCTGGCTAGGAGGCCAAGGCAGGTCATGGTGGTCCCAACTAAACCCTGATTTCAATATCTAAGAACTCAAGAGGCAGAGAGACATGCTGATAACTGTGGACAAGGGGTAGTAAGGGTGTCTCATGGTGGCTCTTCTCTGTTACAGAGTTCCCTTCCCAGCATGCTCTGGAACACAGTGACTCAGTCATCTGAGGCCTGTTATTTAGAGCAGTAACCAGCAGGAGGTGCGCTTCTAAAACTCTCTGGAGGAAGGCTTTCCTTGGGGGCAGTGGAGACCCAAGGGTAGATGCAACAGGCAAAGAACAATGGCCCCAGGCACACCAGCAGCAATGAGCACCCTTCAGAAGAAAATACCCAACCCTTGGGGGCCCATCTCCCAAGCCTTCTGTCTGGGTTTCCTAGATTTTGAGAGATTCTGAGACTGTCTCTGCTGCGCCAATACCCTCTTCTTGGGGACACAAGGCCCAGTACCACATGTTGATCTACTCAGTGACTTTTCTGCAATGCCTGTGAACAGGCAAGCATCTTGCCCAAGTGGCTTAAATCCTGCCATATTTTGTACTTATCAGTGCAAACGAAAACTCTAGATAAAAAGGGGTGTCATTTTCCCAGCTCTAGAAACAACCCTGGTACCTGGGTGTAAACCCACTGTGGGACCGAGGCGCTAGTAATCAAGGACAGAAGTACCTAGTCTCCTTTGCCTTTGGCTTAAACAGGCCAAGGAGGAAGCAGGGGACTAAGGTTGTAATTTCTGGGGGTTACATCAGTCAAACCTATTGTAGATTGCTCAGAGAGGATCCAATCAATAAGTGTATTTTGCAAACTTGTCTTCTAGGCTGCATATGTTAATTTCCCCCACAAGAGTCTAATATAAAAGCCTAGTTTATATACAGCTCCTATAAGTTTTCAAAGAACTTTCCTAATGTTGAATCATTTGCCCATTGGAGAGACTAAGAGCTTGACTATTCCTGTATCTCCTGAGACAGACAGGCTGGGCCCACAGAGCCAGAAACAGGAGGAGGACAGAGGCTGAGACAGCTGGATGCAGAAAGCAGGGGGGTAGGGGGGGCTTCTCCTTCAGGGACTTTACTGCAGGTCCTATTTGCATAAATCTGCATATAGTTTCTCTTGGCCAGCCTTTCCATCTCAGTCGTTTTTCAGGTCAAGAGGTTGGATTTTGCTACAGACCATCAACGCTATTTCCTTGGTGGTAGTTGTTGTTCTTCTTCCCCTTCCTTCCTTCCTTCCTTCCTTCCTTCCTTCCTTCCTTCCTTCCTTCCTTCCTTCCTTCCTTCCTTCCTTCCTTCCTTCCTTTCATCCTTTCTTTTATTTTTGTCTTGGCTTTCCTCTGTACCCCTACTCCAGAGGCAGTGCTAGGTTTTAGGACAGAGTAAATACTACTGAGCCTTCACCCTGTCTTACCTCCCACATCCACATTGCCCAACCCCCTCTGAACTTATAAAACAGATGGTTCCTTGATAGGGTCTGCCTGGCAAGGCAGATCTTCCTGGATACTCTCCTTGCCATCAGAAAGGACAGGTCTGTTTGGAACCCATGCAGGGTTTCTCCCTGTAGTCCTGGCTCTCCTGGAACTCCCTCTGAAGACCAGGCTGGTCTCAAACTCAGAGATCTGCCTACTTCTACTTCTGCCTTCTGAGTGCTGGGGTTAGGGCATTTGCCCTATTTACCACCCAATCCCCTAGCCCCGTGGTATGCTATGGGACCTTACCAAACACCACTGACACAGCGGGTAGACAAGGCACGAGGCGCGATGGTGGAACCTTGCTGCATGAAGCCTCCAACAGGAAACCAGAGGCTGTTGCCTAGGGAGTACTGGTTGACCAGAAGATTACACCGGCCCTGCGCACAAGGATGTGGGCTGTACCACTCATAAGGAGTTAACCTGTAGGAGAGAATCCAAATTCCTGTGGTGAGGTGGGTAGATATGGGGTGCTGGAGAGGGGCACAGCTCATCTTCCTGGGTGTCCCTTTACTGTACTTAGATTCAAGGATTTCTTTTTCCTATGGAGGGGCCAAGGGAAGGGTGTGGACCAGATTGGTACTTCTCAGACTATTTGAATTTAATCATTCAAATAAATACCCTTCTCCCCTAAGTAAACTCAGATGTTCAACTCCAATATTGAAAATGACTAAAAGCAATGTCTTTGACAGGAAGTTGGGAGCATCAGGGTTGGGCAGCCTGGAAGGGTCTTGCTCTTTCATGGTGAATTCCCATGGAGACCAGAGAAAGTTCCCAGGGTTCCATAGGGCCATGGCTTAAAAACCCTCACCCTAGTCCTATAGCTCTCAAACCCTGGGCTCCATTAGAATTGCTAGGAAGGCTGGCAGCCCTTGTTCGACAAGTCTGTGAGTTGTATGAATACTAAAAAACTGTAAGGTCCTGAGTGATGTGGATGGCATCAAGTCAGTCTTCACAGCGACAGCCACTGACTTCCTCTTTTCAGACACAATTTCCTAGCCTTGGAGATGCAGAAGTACAAGTATTAGCACTCTGCCCTGCTGTGAGGTAGCTCTGATGATGAGCTGGCTTGCCTAGGTTTTCATTTTCCTGCTCTAAAATCTCATCCAGAAGTACAGCATACGAGAGGCGAAAGTATAACTGGTCTGAAGGAAGACTCACCGGGGCTTCCAGGTTCTCCATACCCACATGCATCTGGTAGCTCTCAGGAGCCTTTGTACTCCATGAAAATCATTTGCAAACCATCGCCTTAGAGTAGCTATCCCAGGTTTTCATAGCATACAAACATGCAGTCATATGACTACCCCCTTAATGCTTTTTCTATTTTCAGTCTTTGAGACAGGGTCTTACGCTCACCTTGGCTGGCCTGGAACTTACTACATAGCCCAGGTTAGACTCAAAGTCATCATCCTCCTACCAAGATAGACTAACACATTTTCAGTTGCTGTTGTGTTATTCACTGATGCCAGATTGGGGACAGTGCGGGGGCTGTGGTAGCCACAGAGGCAGGGGCAGAGCCCCTCAGGGCAGCTTTAGGTGAGTCAAGCCTGTGTGTTTATACAGTAACAAAGCCCTAAGACCCTTTTCAGAGTGAGTCTTAGAGGTGACTTGAAAGCTGCACAGAGTCCACTCCAACCGACTGTCCACACATACAGGCTCAGCCACAGGGGGCCAAAGAGAATCTCAGAGCAGCGGAGCCTGGATCTTACAGACAGCTTCCTAAACACAGCAGCAGACAGCACTGCGAAGTGGAGAGCGGAAGTGTCAGACAGCATGCGAGCTCCCGCGCCTCGCCAGCTGTCACTGACAACAGATACTTGACAGTGGCGATGCCTATGGGGCCGGGAGGGGTGGGTGGCATACAAGTAGCAAAACTCGGCATTTGAAGACTACTAGGTGGTCACGAAGACTGTGTGATTTTGCCTTTGATCACCACGAGAAGAGGCTCACGGAGTGCCTGTGAGGCTCAGTACTTTTCTGCTGCCTTTCCCGAGTGGAAAGAACACGGACTCCCCAATCCATAGAAGGGACATGGCCTCAGGAAGACCCCCTCACAGAGAAAGAGCAGGGGCCAAAGGAACACCTGGCTCCGATGCTGGGGTCAGGGGACAAAGAGAAGTCACTTGAAACAGCCTCTGTTGGATTTCTAGCTCATTCTGAGCTATTCTCCATTCCTACTCAACAGTCTGCTTTGGTGAACTGAAGGTTGAGCAGGTGGTGGGTACTTAAGTGGGTGGAAGGTGGCTTGTCTTGAAGTCCAGGCTACCTTAGTTTGAGGGCAAATAATCCCATCTATGTACATTCTTAGGAAGTTACAGCTTAGGGACACCCTGGAGTTCTTCCCTATTGGCAGGAACAGCTCCTGGTTTCTGGAGACAAGGGAAAGCTAATTCTCCCTAGCCCCAGATCCTGACCATTTCTCCCAACTCTTGTTGCCTGCTACCCTCTGTGGTTCTTGTTCAACAAGACAGCTGTGTTTTCAAAGGCAGAGCCAGCCTCTGCAGAAGAGGCATTCTCCCAGGCCTGAGTCACTGTGGCCTCTGGGTCCCCCTCTCCCTCCACTCTGTCTGGATTTTCAGGCTCCATTTCTTGTCATTCAGCACTTTATGGCAGATCCTGGCAAAGACAGAGGCCAGGATAGCCAAATGCACCATGCTTAATTAGAGTCATCTTACTGTCACCCCCCTCCCTCTCCTCTCTTTCCCAAAGCTCCTACACAAGTTGGGGTGGGTGGCTGGGAGGATTCAGGAGGTCAGACTACAAAGCCAAATCCAGACAAGCAAACCTGTCCACGCTGTGCATGATAGTGAACACATGCATGGACAGATGGATGGGCAGTGTGAGGTTGACAGCTGGGCAGAGAGTGTTTCAGGCTCCCAGTCCCTCTCCCGTCTCTATTTGGCAACAAGGTCTTCTAAACCATCCTCTCTCTCCTCCCCCTAGCCACCCCCTCGCCCCATGCAGTTCCCAGAGTGGACACAAGGTGGCGGTGTGAGGACAGGGAAGGGAAGGGAAGAGTACCGAGCCACCAAGAAGAGGACACAGCTGACCGCCAGATAAGCTAGAAGCATGAAGAGCCAGACTCCTGGAGAAAAGGGGTCCAGAAAGGAGAAATAGCCCGGTCTGCGTCCCTGAAAATGGAGATGAAAAAAGATTCACTATACATAGTCAGTCAAAATGGCTTTGGGGAGGTCAGGGCATGGAGCATTAATTTGGTCCTAGCATTTTGTGTGTGTGTGTGTGTAGAGGGGGAGGCCTCTGGGTGAGTCAAAAGATGCCAGGGATGATGGTGTAGCCGAGATTGTTCTGAACACCGTGTAAACCCTGATCTACAGATGAAACTGAACAGCAGTGTGACCCCTGTCTCTTCCTGGGATGAGGGTAATTTCTGCTGAGCGTATCTGCCAGCCCTTGACGCCCGTGGCTTACTGCCTCTGTTCCCAGGGCTCAGGAGACCCAGTGAGCTCATGTTGCTGTGCCAGGGTCTGACCTCAGCGTCTCTCTTTAACGTCTGTATCTTTCTACCGAGAGTGTTCATACAGCAGGTTTCCTGGGCTGTTTGCTCTGCACAGTGTTCTCAGACAGGGGAAACACTCCTGTGAGTTTTGACCCAGCCGCGAGGGTCTCAGCTGATTAAAGTTCATTTTATTAGTGAAGAAACCAAAGCCCAAGAGACTCTCAGACAGGGGAAACACTCCTGTGAGTTTGGACCCAGCCCCGAGGGTCTCAGCTAATTAATGTTCATTTTATTAGTGAAGACACCAAAGCCCAAGAGACATACCCAATGTTACGCAGCGGTAAAGGGAAGACTTAGAGACACATCTTCTAACTCAGAGTCACCATCATGTCCCTCACGCCACAATACACTATTTCAGAAGCTGGAGCCAGGATGGGAAGATAGATGCCAAGTTCCCACCATGTCTCACGAGAGAGCAGAGTAGAGTGTGAAAGATGGTGTCAAGGCATCTGCTATATCTTCAGCTGTGTGGTCCTGGGCAAGTCTGGCCTGATCCTGTCTGGCCTCAGCTAGAACTGGGCTAGATCAGATCCCCCCTCCGAAAGCCAAAGGCTTGCTTATTACCCAACAGCGAGTGTTTCAATTTTCAATAGTTGTCAAGTATGAAAAGAGTTCACATACACACCCGTGTCCCTATCTTTCTTTCTGATCTAACACTCTAGATCAGAATGAACATCCTGTCTCAACCTGTGGGTCATGACCCCTTTGGGGCCAAACGACCCTTTTACTGGGGTCACCTAAGACCATCAGAGAGCGCAGGTATTTACATTACAGTTCATAACATAGTGAAATTACAGTTATGGAGCCCATAACAAAAATAACTTTATGGTTGTGGGTTACTACAGAATGAGATATTACGGGGTCACAGCACTAGAAAGGTTGAGAACCACTGGCCTAGATCTGACAGCACGGGAGCTGAGCAGTGGTGGCCGCTTCGGATGGGGTGTGCTGTCTCCAGCCCCATTTCTGTGTCAGCTCTGCTTCTTCTGTTTACTACAAAACCACCAGGCTAGATGCTGTCTAAGGGCCATTCAAAACAGAAATGCCGAGATTTTACGATCTCCGGAATCCACGAAGTCTGTGGATGGAACTAGAGGTCAATATTACCTTCAGCTATTCTATGAAAAGATGCGCTTTCACACTTAAGATTACATCAGTCAATAATAGCACCTACTATCTGAATCGGGGTAAGTCATATTTACTTGGTGTGGGGGGAGTCCCCAGGAGAACAAATGCAAAACACCTGTACCAGTACTGACTGAGCTCCACCAGCTCTCTGAGTTGCTACCAGTCACGGGAAGTCACAAAGGCCTGAGCACCCTACAGTACCAGCATCTGCCCCGTAGCCTTCCGTGTGGTATTGAGACAGACAGTTCTGAGTGACCGCATGGAATCTGCATAGCCCTACTCCCCAGTGACTTCAGCTTTTCTGGTGGTGTCTCGTTCCCTCTCAGAGAGCCAGGAGGAACATCTTCAAGCAACCAGAGGACTACGGCTCAGAGGAGACTATCGCCAACGACTCACTACCTGTCCTGCGACGTGCAGCCATTCTTGGGGCCCGTAGCCTTTCAGCAATGTGACCAGACCTCTTAGGCAACCTTTATGAAAACCATTTTCTCTCCCTGTGTATCACAGGCCAGGGAGAGTTCAAGTGTACTTCCTCACAGCACAGGACTGCTTGATGTACACAGAGCACTCGATCAGCATGGTTAGAAAAAGAAGCCTGAATACAAAACAAAGGCCTGAGGGAAAATAACAGGAGGAGGGGTACAGGACAGAGACCAGACTATGAGTATGTTTGGTCCCATCATTACATAATCCTCTAACAAGAAACAAGGGGCTCAGGGGCAGCAGAATCTGGGTCCCTGGTTGCTTATTCCAATGTCTGCCACAGGCTGACTGTCTTATTTATTACCCTAGCAGCCTGTGGCAGACACAGAAAGATGCAGAGTCCCCAGATGAGGGACTCAAAGGAGACCACCTTGCCTACGCTTCTACTGCAGCAGACATTGCTAGTGTGGTCCACTCTTAGGGTCTCTCTTATTTCCAGATGCCTCTGGATAAATGTATGTGAATTCTGTGTGACCTTTCAGGACTGTTTGACTCTGTGTCTTTTAACCGAGGGGGAAGGATCTTTTATTACTGCTTTCTGAACCTGAAGCCCCACTAGATATTCCATGTCAGAAATCTATACCTAATTTTGTCAAAAGCAGTGAACCTAAGGAAGAAGGCAGAACTATTTAAAGCTGCCATATTTGGTTAGGGGTGATAAGAAATGATGTAGAGCCATGAGGGAAAAAACAAAACAAAACAAAACCTCTTTGAGACTTGGGTTATAAGATATAGAACATCACACAAACAAGAAACAAGATGTAAATGTAGCCTCACTAGAAAGCTATCAGTAGCAGCGGCAATTCAACACCCGATTTCACCAGTGAGTGTCTGACATCAACCAGTAGGCAAGGCCTGGGCAGTCATTTGAGATCTGGGTCTGGGTTTAGGCTAAGCCACACTGTTGAGATCACAGCAAAGGAATCATGTTCCTGGCAAGATCCCGGGTGCCAACCATTTTTCCCTATGTGGATGTTTAAATTGCTTCCTTCCCAGGGAACACCCTCATCACTGGGACTTGGAACAAATCATGGTCACATGCCAAAGGCATTTCTTCTGAAAACTAGCTGTTGCTGAACCCAAAAGATGTGTGAGGGTGACAACTCGTCTTCTGAAAAACTTGGTACCTCACTATGCGCTCTTGATTTCAATATCCAATTTTCCATGCTGACAGACGGAAGAACTGGGGCCCAGGGAAGCTGGGTGTCTCGCTCAAATCAATAGTGATGGCTTCAATTTCCCTGGTACTCACTCATCAAGCTGTGCCATCGGCACGCTGTACTACTCCATTCTCATGGCAGCGGCACCAAGTCTTGTTCGACTCTTAATTTTTGCAGCTCGCTCCAATAAACTCCCTAATTAATCCCAGGCCTTCTACCCAGTGCCAAGAGAATCCCGATTTACTCAATCCTACCCACTTAAAGTACTCATAAATGTTATTTATCTATCTTCATCATCATTTATTGTGACTCTGTTGTTTTATAGGCATTTGTATTGATTTATACAATCAATATAACTGCTGACTGCAAGAGGGGTCAGTTCCTTTCAGTGAATGCCACAATTGTAAATGTAGATAAGTAGTGCTTTATGTATCTCTCTCTAAACATAGCCATAGTCATAGATCTGTGCCTCAGAGGTCAAGGACAGGCCAAGTCCTCCTGGAGGGATTGATAATTAGAAGCAGTTGCCTTGGCTTTTGTACTGTGCTTCAATCTGTCCCCCCCTCTGCCCCATTTACATCTTTGGTTATAAGAGAGCCATAAAAGATTGGTTGCTAACTAGCCCATGGTCCTGGTTGATGGAGATTGATTTAATTTCAACATGGCAGTGGACCTTCCCAATATTGACGTATTGGAAGTGTGCCAATTCTTCCTTTTATTCTTAAACATCTATCAGTTCACTAAGATTTCTGTGTGTTGGAAAACGATATTGTAGAAAGAAAGCACTCTCCTTCCCAAAGCCTGGAGCCAAATGCATGGGGGCATCAGAGCCAGATAATGCAGAATAAGAAGTGAATGAAAACGTGGAGTCAGACTGCCAAGGTTTACATTGGTGTTCTAGCTGGCTCCCTGCTCAACAATGCTGGGCAAGCTACCTCACCTCTGGGTGTCTGTGTACTGTTTGTAATTTGGGAGTAAAAATAGATCTGACTTTGCAGGGTTGTATTGAGGACTGTAGATATAGTAAGGTGTGTGTGTCTGTGTGTATGTGTGTGTGTCTGTGTCTGTGTGTGTGTGCATGCTAGCTGAGACAAGTAGCCTAGGCTGAACTTGAACTCACTGTCTAGCTCAAGCTGACTTCACATTTATGATCTTCTTGTCTCTGTCTCTGGAATTCTGAGATTACAGTCATGTGTCATTAAGCCTGCCTCCCATTCCAATCCTTACAACTCTATTCCACTTCAGCTTTCCTAAGGAGGTTTCCCAAAGAGTGGAGCTGACATGTGACAGGTGCTCTTTGAACTGTAGAAGTGCAGTGTGCCTCACCACCATTTCCCTACACATTGCACCAGTGACCTCAACTCCCCCTCCCATGCCTCCTGTCTCTAGTATGTCACTGACAAAGGCTGTCATGTTCTCTGTGTACCTTTGAGTGTCTATAGAACTTAACAGCAGTGAACGGAGCAGTTTTCTGTCAGACATCCTCTAGAGTTGAAAGGGAAAGGAAATAGTTTATCTTTAACTCAGTGTAGGAGAGGGAGAGGAAGTTATAGATGACTTACAAAAGCTCGTGTGGTTAATCCGCAGTATGTGTCTTATGTAGCAAGGCTTGGCATACACAGTGCCTTTAAGCCCAGGAGGATAAAGAAAGCAAGCAGCTACCTCCCTTCCGCACAAAACACGTAGTTGGTTGTCAATATATCTCATACATCAGCCTATCTATTCTCACTTCACTGCTTGGAGGTCTCTTTTGGAGAGTTCCCATCCTAGCATTAACCTTGACTCACTGACTGGTCAGTTCTAGGCAAGCCACTCGCCCTGTCTTGGTGTCTTTATTTTTTTCTCCTATAAATGCAAAACACCATGATTCACATAAAGGATGCATGTGACCACTAGCAAAACAATGCTGATATGATATGACAGCCTGGGCTGCTTGAGGGAGATGGCTCAGTGGCCAGTGTTAACATGACTATCTGTCTAAGGATCCATATTTCTATTAATGGGCTACGTTATCAGCTTTAGGACTTGGACACGATTCATTTTTGACCTCCTTAGAAAAGAATAATGAGCTAGAAGCAACTTGCTGGTTGGCTTAGAGCTATTTTCCCTGTTCCTAGACAGACTTTCTGAAATTAAACAGACCATCCTGGAAAACAGATAACCTATCCAGGAAATGGCAGGCATTAACTTGATGTTGGCATTTATTTCTCTCTCACTTTTTAATTACTGTTTATCGTAATTGCTGTTCAATTGTTGTGAAGAGACGCCATGACCAAAGTAACTCTTATAAATGAAAGCATTTAGTTTGGGTCTTGATTATAGTTTCAGAGGGTTAGTCCATGATCACCATGGTGTGGAGCATGATGGCATGCAGTACGACATGGTGCTGGAACAGTTACTCAGAGCTTTATATTCTGACCTGCAGGCAGCAGGCAGAGAGAGAGACGGACAGATAGAGATAGAGAGAAAGAGAGAGACAGAGGAAGAGAGAAGAGGGAGAGTCAGTCACTGGGCCTGGCATGGACCTTTAAAACCCCAAGCCCACCCCCTGGGACACATCTAGTCCAACAAGACCACATCTCCTAATCCTTCCTAAATAGTTCTACTGAGGACCAAGCATTTAAACATGTTAGTCTGTGGAAGACACTGTCCTTCAAACTACCACACATCTGATTATTTCTCTTTTTCTTCTGTTAGTTTTCTTGAGTGAAAATACTCTAGCTGAAAGCATAGGAAAGAAAAAGACCATAGGACTTTCCATGGGAGGCTCAGGCACTTGGGCTGGCTGGAGACCTTTTGTGGTATCACAGATCTAGCAGATTGAGTCCTCAGACAGAACAGGACCATGAACAAGCATCTAATGAATGCATGCCCGTCACAGTGGAAATACGCATACTACAGTATGGGACAAGTAATTGAAAGTATTTGGGAGCTGGAGACAGGAAACCTGGCTTCAGTGCCTGCTACTGCACTCATGGTCAGACCTACAGGGTTCCAGCCTCCTGCTTCATGCACTAGAAACCACTCCATCTATTCCTGGCATTGCTGCACTCAACCAGACACTCATGGATGTGTCTCATAAATCAAGAGCTGTGCGTCAACATGCTATATCTTAGACATCAATCCAATCTCCCTGAAGAAGCCAACATGAAATTATTTAAATGAAATTTACCCATTTGGGGGTTAAATGGGCCAAATGTTGAATTCCAGGTTGGGTTCTGGCACGTTCCAATAATACCTTGCTACAACAGACAGAGAGTGCTTGAGGAATACAGACTTACTTTAATATTAGTCTGAGCAAAAATATCATGAGGTAAATTGTTGCAGCAGGGGGGAAAAGATATACTCTGTCAAATATGTTTTTTCCAGGCTGTTCTCTCCTCTGCTCAAACATACTTGCGAACCCACAGTACACATTAATACCTTAAAACTCTCGAAAACAAAATCCCCTTGGAGATAGACTGCTAGACTAAACCCTGAACTTCTCTCATTAAAAAGAAACGAGTTAATTTGCCAGGGGACTCATAAACCTTGATCTCCATCCAAATCCTATCACTTGACTGTCATCTCTGAAGCATCAAGACCAGCCCAGATTCTAAAGGCCCAGCCATGAGTTCAGGGCTTAGAATCACACCTGGTCCTGATGCTTTCTCAGGTAGATGCTGTGATGCCGAACCTCCATCAGCATCTTGACTAGATTTAGACCTTCCCCCACCCGACCCCCTCAAGCGATACAGCTCTGGAAACATCTGTGAAGGTATTTTTTGAGATGTTTAGCTAAGGAGGGAAGCCCTGCTCTGAATAGAAGCAGCACCACCTCATGGGCAGGAGACTTGGACTTAGTAAAAGGAAATACAGAAGGAAGGCATCCATCTCTCTCTGCTTCTTGATTGTGGATACAATGTGACGAGCTGTCTCACATTTCTGCTGTCGGGCCCTCCCTGCTGTGATGGATAGTCCTCTCAAACTACAAGCCAAAATAAAGCCGTCCTTTCCCTTGTCGGTTGCTTTGTCTGGGACTCTGTCACAGCAGGAAGAAAAGTAACTAACACAGGTGCTGTGCTCTGTGTAGGATGTAGACACTGGGGAAGAGAACAATAAGTTCAGGTGGCAGGCGTGGCCCTGCTCAGATGGATGACGTAACTGGGCTGCCTGAAATATCTGCCTGTACTTTGTTTCTATTCTTAAGACCAATTGGGATAAAGAACAAAAATAACAAAAGTAAAAATAAATCTGTTCATTCCTTTATCTGGTATACTGAACTTCCCTAGAACAAATTGGGGTTTCTGGGGCTCAGTGTTGTCCTATTGAAAACATGGTGCTCACTGGCCAAAGGTCACTGGACATGGCATTCGTTCTTCCTTCTCTCCTTCCCATGCCTTCAAGTAATACTATATATTTAGAATAATCATGTTTTGCAAATAAAAAGGCATATCTAAAATTCTAATCTGGCAAAACAGTAGCTTTCCCTTAATGGACCCCATACTGGGATCTTGTTAAGAAGAGGTGGGGAAGAATACTTTAATGCCACCTGAAAGTGTAATCTGCAATCTCTGAGAGAAAGAGAGAGGGAGGGTCGGGGAGACCAGCGGACATTTGAGCTGGGAATAGAAGGGCAGGGATGGTTTTGTGTTGTGGTTGAGAGGAGAGAGGATGAGTGTGAACCTAGATAAGGAGGTGAGAGGAGGTAACAGTAGACCATGCTAGGAGTTTGGACAGCTGGTAAATGATTTGAAGTATGAGGTTGACATGATTAAAAATTTAAAACAAGCAAGCAAGCAAGCGTTAGGCTGCAGTATGAGGGCTGGAATGAGATGAAGGGCAATTCCTGTGTGTTTACTATGTACAGTAGTACATGGTAATATATCATGAACATTTCCTTGTGCCTGCAGCAGGCATCACTCTGAGAATGTTGCATATGCATTCTTATTTAATCTGCACTACAACTCATTTCTACAGATGAAGAAACTGAGGCACATATGATATGTAGCTAATAATTGTCAGATCCAGGCTTAATTGCAGGAAACGGGGTTTGAGTCCATGATTTTCACCATTATCTCTTAGTGAATGATGATGGTGGCTGCGTTTTTTGGTTGGGACAGTAAGAGAGTAAGAGAAGACACTTTTCCACTGAGGAGAATCTAAGCCACGGTAGTGACAGCAGTTGAAGTTAAAGAGCAGAAGAAATGGAGATTGCTGTGAGTTGGAGAACTGTTGGGGAGTGAACAGAGAGGGGTCAGCTCATATCATTGAATGGAGGTTCTATTATCTGCAATGGGACTGAGGGAAATGGACCAGTTTGCTGAACGAGATTACTCAGATACAGTCTCCAAATATCCCAGGGCAGTAGATTCTCTGGGCAAGATTCCTCAATAATCTCTTCTGTCAGGAAGTTTTTTCTTAGATACAATTTAAATCCATCCTGCTGAAAGGAAGCCCTTCCTTACTGTCTTGACCAGCTTGCAATTCTGTTTGAGTTGTCTATTAGTGATGCAGGTGGAGGGAAGTAGCCATGTGTGAGATATATGCTGCTGAAGTTCAGTGAGGAGCCCAGGGGTAGAGTGGCATTGTCTAGGGAAGAACGCAAGGAGAGGGGAATGGTGTGGACAGAGCTTTTAGTCAAGGTGATGGAGAGGCACCAGAAACATCACGTGACTCAGGTGCTAGGAGTGGAGTTCAGTGGGTCAACAGTACACATCCCAAAGCCAGACTCAGTAGCCGGCTTGTCAATTAGCAGGGGATGCTCTTATTTTGGTCTTAGGGATGGCTGAACAGAAACAGATTACTCTCTGATGTTAGGAATAAGAAAAATGTCCCATAATGAATGTTTAATGACCTATATTTAGAACAATCCAAAGAGTCTTGGAAATTCACAAATTGTTTCTGAAAAAAACATTCTGGCCACCGTTTATTTTTCTGTAGTGTGTGTGTGTTGAATAATGTGTGTAATGTGCGTAATGTATGCATTGTGTAATGTGTGTTGTGTGTCTGTGTGTGACATGTGGGTAGTATGTGATGTGTGTGTGTAGTGTGTATGTGTGATGTGTGTGCAGTGTGTGTGTGAGTAGTGACTGTGTATGTGTGGTGTTTGTAGTGTGTGTGTAGTGTATGCGTGATGTGTGTGATATGTGTGTAGTAACTGTGTGTGTCGTGTGTGTGTATGTATGATGTGTATGTAGTGAGTGTGTATGTGTGGTGTTTGTAGTATGTGTAGCGTATGTGTGATGTGTATGTGGTTTGTGTGGTGTGTGTGTATAGTGCCTGTGTGTGTGGTGTGTGTGTGTGTGTGTAGTGCCTGTGTGTGTGGTGTGTGTGTAGTGTGTATGTGTGATGTGTGTGCAGTGTGTGTTTCTCCATAAGCACACATTTGGATGCTGTTGTTGGACATGTTCTCTCACCACCCTCCAGCTTGTTTGGGGGATAGTTGCTCACTGGACCTGGAGCTCATTGCTTCAGCCAGACTGGCTGCCCCCCGAGCCCCTGTCGTCTACCGGTTTCCACCTCCACGGCACTGGGATGCAGATGCTGCCTTAGTCAGTGTTCTGTCGTGGTGGAGAGACACCATGAGCACGCCAGCTCTTAGAGAGGAAAGCATGTGATTGGAGGCTTGCTTACAACTTTATGGGGTTCCTCTGTTATCATCATGGCAGGAGGCAGACAGGCACGGGGCTGGAGCAGTAGCTGAGAGCTTCACACACAGCAGGCAGAGAGAGAAAGAGACCCTGGGCTGGCATGGGCTTTTCCAACCTCAGAGCCCACCCACAGTGACACACCTCTTTCCTAAACAGTCCCGCTCTCTGGTGACTAAGCAGTCAAATGTATGAGCCTGTGGGAACATTCTTATTCAAACCACCACGGATGACACCACTGCACCTGGTCTTCACATGGGTCTGGGGGGAGGGGATCTGAACTCAGGTCCTTAGGCTTACACACCAAACACTGTATTGCTGAGCCATTCTGACAACTCTCTGGAAGCTTTTTGCGGTTTTGCTGAACTGGGATTATACTATACAGTGCATGCATGTAATGAAGTATTACACGGTACCCCATGAGTACATACAAATTTCATGGTTTTGTGTTAAAAGTAAATTAGTGAGTAAAAACAATTCTTGACTAGACATTTATACCGTGTTAATTACTCTTACTTTCATATAGAGATCTTGACTGCATCCAGATGCTCACCTTTTGGTAACAATTACTCATTAGTCAGGTGACCTTATTACATGGAAAAAAAAAAGAGACTCTAGATCCTTACATATTATAGATGAGAACAAATTAGCTCCACTTTTGCTCAGAGATAACCATCAATCAGAGAAAATTCATAAAACAGTAAACACCCATTATTTCACCTTAATTTCATCATATTGGTACTATTATTTTGAAGGCAGCTTCTCTGTGCGGTTTATATGGGGCTCTGGAGGCAAACTCTGCCTGGCAGATGCTAGCATCCTGATACAGCTGTGCTCACAGCATACACGCTCTCCTCTGCTTCAGCCAATTCGAGAATGTTCTCTCACCAATTAAGTTTCTGGTACTTTCTAAGCATAGTGCCTCACATACAGAATGTACTCGGTAAATATTTGTGAAATAAATGCCCAAACTGTCAGGTCTGTTCGGTGTAAGTTGTTTATTCCAGAATTCATTTTCTCACTCAGTTTGGCCCTGTTATAAATTAGTTCTGAGTAGCTGTGGAGCATACTGGAGCCTCCAAGGTAGGTCTGGAGAAAGGAGCAATTCTGAACCAGCCTGAGACACTGTATTGATCAGTTAGGGTTCTCCAGACAAACAGAAATAATGAGAGCTATAGACATATATTTATCTATATATTTCTATAGCTTTATCATATCATAACATCTATAAATCATCTGTCTGTTTCTATCTATCTATCTATCTATCTATCTATCTATCTATCTATCTATCTATCTACCTACCTATCTATCAATTTTTCTGTATATCTATGTGGTGGTTTGAATAGGAATGGCCCCTATAGGCTCCTATATTTGCTTGGCCATTAGGGAGTGGCATTGCTTGACAGGGATTAGGAGGTGTGGCTTTGTTGGAGAAAGCGTGACACTGAAGGTGGGCTTTGGGGCTTTAGAAGCTCAAGCCAGGCCCAGTGTCTTGCTCTGTTCCAGCTGCCTGCTGATCTGGCTGTAAACTCTCAGTTACCTCTTTAGAACCATGTCTGCCTGTGTGTATGCTTTCTGCCATGATGATAACTGACTAAACAGTAAGCTAATCCCTGTCACAACGATGAGCGTTTCCCTTCATATAGTTGCACTGGTCATAGTGTCTTTTCACAACAATAGAACTTTGGCTAATCTATCTATCTATCTATCTATCTATCTATCTATCTATCCATCCATCCATCCATTTATCTGCCTATCAGATTTCAATTGACTTTAAGAGATTAGCTCATGTGACTGTAGGAGTTTGTAAGTCCAAAAGATCAACAGGCTCAAATCTTAGTCAGATCTCTGCTCTGGTCTGGGGCAGAATTCCTTCTTTTAAAAGTCTCTTTTTGCTTTTATAGCACTAAACTAATTGAAAAAGGCCCACTCATATTCTTGCAGTTGGCTTATGTTTTTCTCCAAAAAAAAAAAAAATAGTGTTGAAGTCCTAACTCCCATAACTTGTATATGTGACTATGGAACCTCATTTGAAAATACAGTCCTTGCCAATGTTATGGAGAGTTAAGATAAAATCATACTGGATTAAGGTGATCCCTGTCACAATGATGAGTCTCCTTATAAAAAGGGCAAGTTGGATATAGCCACATGGGAAGAGGCTGAATAGATTTAAAGGCAAAAGTCTGAAGGAGGCGTCTCTATGCCAGAGAGTTCTAGGCAATTATTTACACATGTCACTGCACCTCTGTGACACATTTTTAAAAACCACTTGGGTTAATGGTGGGCCACACATCTGGAGAAGCTGTGGCCTTGCAAGTTGACACATAGACTTAATGTCCCAGTATGTGTTACAGGGGACTAACACAGCCACAGATTTGTGAGGTTGAGGATAATAAATATTTTGGCTGACAATCTCATCTAGGGCATCCACAGGGTGGGTCACTACCATGTAGTCCTGACACTGTGGCTCCCTGTGCTGAGCAGCCCAACTGTGAGTATCAGAGGGTGAACACTCCTGGGGTTGGGTGTCTCCACCCACAGGGATGCCCATAGGGTTCCAGCTTCCTCGGTATTAATTGAGAAACCAAAGCCACAGCCTGATTGTGTTTCTACAGGTGTCCTGTTCAGATCACAACAGTACAGAGAAATGATGTGTGTCTCCATTTCTTTTGGAAACCCTCTCAGGGCCCAAGAGAAAGGAAAAAGGAAGCTGGAGACATGGGGCTTGCTGGAAGTCAAAATCCCCATCCTGGAGTGAGAAGCCTGGATTCTAAGCCTTTCCCTGAAATGGCCACAAGTGTGAGTTTGGTCTCCTGCTCTGTAAGATGGGATTTTCGTGCCCACCCACTTTCCCTTAGAGAAAAGTCCAGAGGACCCAATGGGAAAAGGCAAATGCACCCTGCAGGAAGTTACCAAAGACCACACTGGTGAGGGTGTTCAGCTGGCTACATAAAGCAAAGACAGCTCAACTCACACCTTGTTCTTTGGCTTATTAACATGTGATTAGCATGTATGAATTCCTAGCATGTGTCCTTGACCTACTTTTAAAACTGATCTTACTCGTGTCCTCATTTCTAAAATAAGCACAGCTCAACTGTATTAGTTTCCTAGGCTGGCCAAGTCAGAGTCCACAACTGGGAGGCTTACAATAACAGAAGTGTGTCATCTCCCAGTAACTGGGGATAGAAGGCCCAATTGATGTGACAGCAGCGCCTGGCTCTCTCTCAAGCCTCTAGGAGAGGGTTCTCATCTCTCCTAACCTGTGTGGTGGCTGGCGATCCCTGAGGCTTGTTGGCATGGAGATGCCGCCCTGCAATCTCTGTGTTTGACTCCACATGGCCTTCTCCCCTGTGTATCTGTGTCCAAATCTCCCTGCCCCCCCCTTTAAAAAAATTGTCTTTAAAACAAGATCTTACTAAGTAGGTTAGACTGGCCTAGAATTTGCTAGGTAGAGAGGACCTCACAGAGGTTTCTGCCTCTCTACTGCTGGGATTAAAGCATGTTCCAGCTCCTCCAGCCAAATCCCCCTCTTTTTGCAAGGATGCTGGCTAGTCATTGGGTAAGGTCCTATCCAAATCCAGCGTGACTTTACCTTACCTCTTTATAACACTGGCAAGAACTCTATTTCCCAAAGAGGTCATGAGCATGGATCTTGAAAATTAGGACTTCAACATGTACATGGAAGAGGACATAATTCAACAGTAAACCAGAGCCCCCGTCACAGCTTTCAGTGAATGGGAGCTTTTCATTACAGGAGGACAAGGGAGAATCTGGGCTTGGAGGATCACAGTCTCCTTACTCCATAAGGCACAGCTATAACAAAGTCCTCACTGCTTCCGCCTCTGTCTGGGGAACCTAACATTCTACTCTTACCTCTTCTAGATACTCTGGCCACCTTTCCCAGCCAAGGAGCCCAGCAGAGAACATGCATCTCTGATAAATCAAGCCTGCTAGAAGGGCTCTGCAACACAGTGACTTCTGTCCTGTAGAAACTTGGTCACAGCTCCAAATGTTGGCCCTCTTAAATTCCCAGGGGGATTAAGATTTACTCATAGGAGGGACAGGCCCACTGGCAAACTGTTGTTTCTCCTCCAAAGTAGCATCTCTGTGAGCCAGGCTGGAGTTGCAAAGACACATGGGGTCCTCCTGTCCCGAGAGCCAGATGTGGAGGGCATGTGAACAACCTCTGGGTGTCTTACCTGCTAGACTTTATCCTAACTCTTCCTAACACTGGAGAGAACTCTGTTTCCAAGCAAGGCTGCATGTTTAGGTACTGGGCCTTAGGATTTCAGCACGTATTTTAAAGGGACACAATTCATTCCCAAAGTAGAATCTACTTCACAGTGTCTGGGACACAGAGGTACTCAATAAAGGAGAGTCATTGTCATCATGTCTCACAGTGTCAGGCTGCATCCTGGAGAATGTGTGACAGTTAAGTTATGACCACTGAAAACTGACTAGAACACAGGGAAATCTATATGACAGCTGTACACCTAGAGGTAGTTTAGACGAAGGAGGAGAGGAAGAACTTTCTGCTCTAAAAATGGAAGCAAAAAAGTTTCCATTATTGGCTGGCCACAGAGTGATGATCCACTTGATGGATGGCACACAGCTAGGGTGACTCTCTCCTGTTCTTTCCAACAGGCAAGACATCCAGATGTCATGTCCATCTTTGGCTGACTACTGTTGTGTTCCTATGTATTCATTTTGATGCTTTTCATAGCCAGAAAAAAAAAACCTTTACAAAAATAAAAGCCAATAAACAAGGAATGTAGACGGCTAGGCTTAGCAGGTATAGAGCTCTGCTTTGTATTCACCAGCATCAATAAGCAAGAAAGGGCAAAGCCCACACGCCCACACTCTTGTGATGCCCAGAATGAACACAGTGGACCCTGGAGGCAGAGGGGCCCTGAACATGCTGGCCCCTCCTGAAAGAGCATGACTGAGGCCAGTCCCTGGCACACTATGTACCAAGTGGCATTCCTGGCCATCCCTATTTAGAGACAGAAGCCTTCTTTGCTGGAAAGCTCCCAAGTGTGACTTTTTCATCTCTTCTGTTTGTAAGTTCCTGCAGCTGATGGAGGAAAAAAATAGCCCAGTGCATTTGCATTTAAGTCCCGAAATCTAAATATTTCTGTGAGTCATTCATTATTACCATATAACTCGGTGTTTGCATGCAAATAACTTTAATGGCATAAATGCTTATAAAATAAGTCTCTTACCATATGAACTCTGTAAAGAATACTAATTCCCAACGTCATGAATGGCTTGGAGAAATCAATCACTTTCTCACGTTCAGCTGTGATGGTGAGGCCTGCCACAGCCAGATCCGCTTTCTGAAAGGACAGAGAAAGGCTATCATAGCAGGTAGGACACAGGAGATCAGTGGCCACAGGCTGTCCCTGCTGAGAAGGTGTTATTCTCATCAGGCTTTTTGGCTTAGTATGGGTCTGAACCACCACTCCTGGGAAGGACCCATGTTGAAGCTGTGACTCATGTCTACCTACAATTAGGCCCCTCTGAATATACAGGTAATATACAAGCAAGAGAGCACACAATCACACTGCTCGGATACGATTTCAAAATGTTCCAGGAGAGGAGATCTTCTTGGCAAGCTTTCTCAATATTCTTCTCTATCAGAAATTCTTCCCTGGACACAATTTAAATCTTCCTGTCTAAAAAGAAGCCCTTTCTTCTTGTCTACAAGCCAATACCCGGGGCTCTAAGAAAGTCCTGGCCAGGACTCAGTGCTGGCCCACCCAGGGCCTAAGTAGAAAACTGAACAAGCTTACTCACTGTGCTTGCCCAAGATTCCCTAGCCTCATCCTCAAACCAATATGCACATGAAGCGAGTGTTCGGTTCTCCACAGAAGTTCTCTAACACAGTGCTCAAAACATAGCCTACGTGGCCACCTACCTGAACTACCCACTGGATCAATTAAAAGGTGAGCTCCAGGTCATACATAGGATTCTGTATTCATGGCAATTGATTCCAGCCTATATTTTAATATTTAGGAGTGAATAGTTAAGTGCCACATTTATTGCCCAGGCAATAGAATTAATCAAAAACAGGAAGGAAAACAAAGTGTCCGGAAGTCCATTAGTGATGAGTGGGTTTCAGTACCCAGAGCAAGCTTGTAGGCCCGCACACATCTGATGACTGCCAAACCATCGCAGAGAAATTAGGACGCTGTTATGCTTTGGATGTGACTATCTCCCATGGGCTCTTGTGTTTGAACAGATGGTCTTTAGTGGTTGAGGGAGGTTACAGAGCCTGCTGGAACCTATGGGGCCTAGCCAGAAGACAAGGCCGGATGGTGGAGCTTGTGGGTTATATTTTAGCAGCCTGGGACATTCTGCCTCTCACTTTCTGATTCATAGAGATGTGAGGAAAAGCCATGCCAACAATCCTGCCCTCATGGATAGAGGCACCTGCTACCATACCTTCCTTGCTATGGTGGACTGTTATCCTTTGAACTGTGAACCAAAACACAGCTCTCCTCCTTTAGTTGTGGTCCGGCTTTTGGTCTTAGCAATGGACAGTACCTAACACCGATGCTGATGTGAGTCCGATAGAACCTAATGCAGACCTTCACTCAGGCTCAGGAAGCAAGAATGTACCGAGTTCTGCTCTCTGCATCTTCATGCAGATCTTCTATCCTCAATTCATTCCCCAGCACAGGTTAGCAAACTTAGACCCTAATCAAGTAGAGCCATCCTTCAAAGAAACTGGAGTGCAGATGAAAGAGGACTTTTAATAAAGAGGGGGAAATACGAGTGGCTCTTTCCGTATTTCGGTGAAAGTGTTGATGACTGCCACCGAGTGAATCAGCCCCTGAGTGACAGAGTGGGGTCTGATTAGAAGATTGTCAGCATCTCCACTTGGGGGGGGGGAACTCTTCAGGGGCTTTCTGAGGCCCTTCAGAACCCCAGCCTCTCACTGGCAGTGGTGCTGACTTGAGTTTAGCTTCTGAGCTGAACGCGGAGCGACAGAGGCAGCCCCAGAGGCCTGCAGGTGCAGTGCTATGCCTGTGGATGAGGGTGTGCCCTAGAATAGGGGCATAGCCCTGCCTGAGACCCGAGGACAAGGAGCAAGAGTTAAACCCATTGGAGTACAGATCTGAAGTAAACATTAAGACAGCAAGGGGCTGGGGGGGTGGCTCAGCCAACCAAATGCTCGCTGTGCAAGCATTGACCCCAGTACACATGCCTAAACATTTATTAGTGATGCACACTTGCAACCTTAGTGAAGCCATGCCCTTACTGGCTGGCCACCTTAGCCTAGTTGGTGAGCTCTAAATTAATTAGAGACCCTGCCTCCAGGTGAACAAATGACACTTGAGGTTGGCCTGTACTTCCCCCACCCTCTACACACACTCATGAAGATTAAGATTGGGACTACCCCGGTGGCTCTGTGGATGAAAGTGCTTGCTGTGCAAGTGTGGGGACCTAGATTTATATCCTTAGCACCCACATAAAAAGCCAGGCATGCCTATAACCCTAGCATTGATGGGGGTGGAGAGAGACGGATCCCAGGAGCTCATTGAGCCCAAACTGGAAGTAAGCCTCCAGTTCGGTGAGAGACCCTTTCTCAGGGCAATAAGGGGACACTGTCGCATGCAGCTACATACTCATGAATACAGCACATACACACCACACACACACACATATGCATACATGCGCGCATTCACACACATACACTAATTAAACATTTTTTTTAAAGATTAAGACTACAAAACAGGCAAGGGGCAAACACAGCATCTGTTCCTTCCTCCGGTGATTTTTTTTTTCAGAACTCCAAATCAATTAACCAAAGTAAATTATGATGACCCCAGATTTATTTTATTATTTCCCCCCCCCCCAATACTCAGCTTTCCTCTAAAAGGGGCAAACTTTGGATAACAATTTGGAAATCATTTCGCAAGTTTATGCATGTTGGCCAACAAAGACATTACGAATGCCAGAACAATCCATATGTCCATATGGACAGAGGGCTGGAAATGGGCTACATCCCTCTTCCCTCTACCTGTGTAGGTGGGGACAGCATGCCCCCAGCACATACAGGCCATTTCTGTCCCAAATTGGACCACACATAGAAAACTGCCTTCAGCTGCCAAGGCTGATTCAGTGCTTCTCACCCCCGTCTCCCTCTCCTTTCTCCCCAGGCTGGAATAAATAGGGGGCGGGGAAAAAGAAGCAGCAGCAGCAAGCTACAGGAAACCAGCAAGAGGTTTGGTGGTGGCTGTTTTTTATGTTTAATTCACTCAGTACAGAAGAGTAATTATCTACCTTGGCTTCAGCGAACCCCGGGGTGCCAGCCACGATCACGTGGGATCAGATTATTCCAAAAGATGTGTGTTCATTTTCTTTTACCTTAGTTAAAAAGACATTATGCTATAAAGCAGCCTTCAGATGAGGAGATAATGTGCCATGAAGACAGGCTAACAAGCAAGGGGGTTGGGAGTGCATGGATGCTAAGGCTGGAGACTGAGGGGAACAGGCAGCCTATCTGAGGCTCTGCGGTGGGGTTAAAGGCTCTCTCCATGGGAGAGAGAACAGTGGGTAGGATTTGGGGATCTGAATCTTGTCATACTGGGCCCCAATCTCATTGTGACCCTGGCATGCTTTTCTTTTTCTGGAATGGGCTCCTTAACTGTGAAGAGGCAGGGTTCAGCTAGGGAGCCCCATGGCATGCCCAGCCATCAGTCCTAGGTGTTTCCAACCTGCTGGAGCTCACATGACTTCTCTTAACTAGCCCTCATTGTGCCCCAGAAGGTGATGGCAGCATGGAATGGCGCAGAATGGATGAGGACAAGAAGCAGAGGGTGGAATCTGGCTCCCAGGCTGGACAGTGACTGCAGGGACCTAGCATCTGCAAAGGTCAGGAAGGAAACTGTGAGGCTCAGGCCTGACCCTGGCATGCTAGGGCTGGAAAAGCAGAGCAGGCCAAGAGTTGGGCTGAGATTAGAGACGGGAAAAGAGAACACACACTCACCCACTGTGTGGCGGGAGCAACACACACACAAGGGTGTTTAGCCCTGTCCCTCATGAATGCCAGGCCTTACTCCTTTGCTTAGTTTTGATTGAAAGTGTTCTTTGAAGGCCTTTGTATGCTGCCTCTGAGGGATGCCCTGCTTTTATCTCCTGGACATTGGTAGAATTTACAAGGCTGGGCCAGGCAGGAGCTGGCCTGGAGGTGACTTCCAAAACACACACCCCCTCCCTTGCCTTATTGGAGGTTAACGGGGGTCATGCAGCAGCCACATTGCTATCAAAGCTCAAAGCCCGCAGGCTGGCCCACAAGTCCCTGGGGATCTGAGCCCAGGCTGGGAGGAAAAGCATGCTCACAGTAGGGACCCCATCTGCACAGGCTGCCTGAGCCCACAGTCTCTCCCAGGGGGACTTCACTGAGAACGATGGGGACATCCATTGGCAGCCATAGAGCCTGGCCACCCCAAGTGGGACAAAGCTGATACCGTTACCTTGGCTGCCATTTTGAGATAGCCACTTCCTCGCTTTGTGCAAAATCCTCTAGCTTGCGCCCACCACGGCCTCATAGTGCTCTGCCTTGCCTCCTCCACATATGTTTTCCCCTGACCCATGGATGAGGGGACAATCAGTAGGCTGCCCCTAACTCTCAGTGGTGAGTCACTCTTGATCTTCGGACAAACTCTCTGGCTATGAAGCGGTTCAATAGCTTCCTATGGAGACAATGTGGGAATCAGGAGAGATGATTGTATGGAGGAGTCCTAGAGGCTGTACAAACTGTAGAGTAGTGTCGTATTGTATCTAAGCATGCTGGCCGACAGCCTTCAGTGTGGGGCAGACCTGTCTGGACTCAGACACTCTCTTGCTCTGTGACCTTGAACAAGTCATTTCACTTCTCTTGGCCTCAGTGCACGCATCTGTCAAGTAGGGGGAATAGCAAAACCCACCTTCTATGGTAGTGGAGAAGGTCAGTGAGAGGGTGTTGGTATGTTCATATAGTATAAACTTAACAAATGATCATTAGTATTATTTTTCTAGAAAAATTCACCTTTGTACCATGACAATCAGGCTTTTGGGTTTGTTTTTTTGTGTGTGTTTTTGCTTTTTTTTTGCTACACAGACCCCACTATGTATCACAGGCTTCTCTTGAACTCACAACCCTGCTGTTTCAGGCTCCTCAGTGCTGGACTTACAGGAATCAACCTTCAAGTCTCCTGGTTTTGTGCTTTCTCTTAAGAAGTATCCTGTGAGCTGGGTGTGCTGGGAGAACTTGAGAAGCAGGGGTCGGGGGATCTCTTTGAGCCCAAGGCCAGCCTGGTCTACACAGTGAGTTCCAGGTAAGCCGGAACTACACAGAGAGGCCCTGTACACTCCTGCAAAAAATAAAACCCACAAAACAAATTTCCTGTGACTCCCACACTCACAGTTCATCCTGATAGGTCAGCCAGTATCCATCCATTGTTCCCTCCATCTTGTACGTGTCCAGTTACATAATCAGCATGTGAATATTCAGCCATCAGCAGCACCCACTCCTCAGGACCGTTTAAAGCTTTCCCTTTCCATACAACATTTTCTGGGCATTTTTTTCTTTTTCAGGAATAAGCCTTCCCACCTCTCAGTCACTGGCACAGAGAGGACAAGCCGCCATAGTGTGCCTCTGCTAGAACAGTGTCTGGGCCCACTTCAGCTCTGACTTGTCATGTGACCTTCACTTCTCTTTGTCCCCCTGATGTTCTTCCCTGATGAAATGGGGACAATGACAATTCCCCCATCCATGACCTTCTAGGAACTGGAACACCCTTTCAGAGTGAGGGCCTGGCCCACAATATCTCTGACCATGTTCTCACCACTGTGTTGATGCTCATGTGTCTTATCTTCCCATTTTTACAATTTCTTGAGGCAGGCGTTATGTCTTTTTAAAAGGAAAGACACATAGTCATAGACACATGTCACAGCATAGTCATCCTTAGTACTGTTTTACTAACAAGGAAGCCAAATCCCAGAGAGATTAATAATTTGCTCAAACTCACACAGCTAAAGAAAGCTGGCTTCAGATCCACATGTTCAGATCTTCAAGGCTGAGGACTCTGTTTCCTGGTGAGTGTCCCCAAGTGGGCACATTATCAGTCCCTAAGAACAATTAGTATAGTTCAGGGGCAGGAGAGCACCACCCAAACACAATATGCTCAAGTCCTTTCTTGCTGACAGTGGAACCAGGTTGATTTCTGTCTAATGGCCGATATGGGATTTTTATCTTTTTCAGAGGGCCTAAATGAAGGATTCTGGCCAGACATAAGCCATGGTTCATCAGCCCATGGAATGTGAAGCCCCAGTTTCTCCCACTAGAGGGCGCACTCCCCCTCCCTACTAATGAGCCCCTTAACACCCAGGACAGCATTAGCAGGGAGCCCAGGCCCACACTGGTTCAAGCAATTATCAGCAGGGTGCTAATTACACTTTTGGAAGGGACAGAGTAGGCTGGTCTGGGCTGAGCAGGGGCCCCGTCTGCAGGGCCAGCACTGTGGGTAAGCTGCTCCAAAAGGCTCTCCGTGCCAAGTGCCCTGCTGCTCATCTCCACCCATTCCAGATGAGAATGTGCACATTTCTAGCTTTCCATCAATTCACCTGCTGCAAGCCTTTCTCCCGCCTCCCCCATCTATGCAGATGCCCAGGGAACTGGAGTCTCAGGGCAGGAAGGCAAGGACTCTGAAGGAGCCAGGGACTCATGCCCACTGCTGGCTCTTGTGTGTCTGGGGAAGTCATCACTTAGATTCCATAATAACCCACATCTGTTGTCCTGCTTGCAACATCAGGCTGGATGCCCACTCCACCTACCAAGGGTGCTCAGGGAGAATGCCAAGCAGTCACATGGCGCCTGTGAAGTGTTTGGTGCCCCTGCCCACTGGGTAGACAGAATGCTCATCCCTTGGCTGTTTCTTTCTTTTCAGAACCAATATATGCGGTAAAGGATAAGAGAATATAATGTAATTGTCTAGTTTTGGTCACCTGTATAGACACACACACACACATACACACACACGCACACACTGTCCAGTTTGGCCACCTGTATAGGTATTATTCCCACCCCCACCCCCATTCCTCCTAAGTGTCCATTCAGAGAAAGCCCTAGCCACTCTTTGCAAGCCTGTTCACTGGGCCTAGCCTGTCACCGTGTTGCTGGGGATGGCAGATGCCAGAGGCACATTAGCATTCATCAGGGGCGGGGGCGGGGGGTGGGGGAGCGGCAATGTCATCCCCACATCCAAGTCAACCCTGGTGCTATTTCTCGAGGTGACAGTCTATTCTCAGGGTTGGATGGATTCCCTTAGAGTTAAATTAAAATCCCCATGAAATATTTACTTGGCTGGGCACAGGGCTCCGTTCCTGGCCTGTGAGGACAGATCGAAAGAAAGATTGTGAGGTGTGGGGAGAGGGGGCTAGCTCATCATTTGAGGGTGAAGCCATAGGGAACAGGGGTCTGAGCTGGGTCAGGAGGCTGAGAAGACAGTGTTAATGTCTCGCGACAGGGTTCCATTTACTGTGCTCCTTCCTGCCCTTTGTGGTCACATAGACATACGCCAGAACCAAAGCTCTGCCTTCACATAGCGTTGCACTCGGCCTCAAACTGGACTAGACGTCTGTTTCCGCTGAACACTCTGTCTCTCTCTGTCTCTGTCTCTGTCTGTCTCTCTCATGTATGATATACACGTGTGTATGTGCATTTATGTATGTGAGGGCAGACATACATATGAGTGGCATGGCAAGTGTGTGGAGGTCAGAGACAACCTTGGGGACCAGTCTTTTTGTCTTCCACTTGGTTAGTTTTTGCCAAGTGACATAAGCCTAGACAAACCTGGGTAAAGGAGAAATCAGCTGAGGAAGTGCCTCCATCAGGTAGGCCTATGGCATATCTGTGAGGGCATTTTCTCCACTGTTAATGATGGAGGAGGGCCCCGCCCACAGTGGGTGCTGCCATCCCTCAGCAGGTGGGGCTAGGCCGTTGATGAAAGCTAGCTGAGCAAACGTCAGGAAGTTGAGTCGGGAAGCATTCCTTCGTGGTCTCTGCTTCAGGTCCTGTCTCCAGTCTTCTGCTTCGAGTTCCTGCTCTAATTTTCAATCCATGCTGGATTGTAACCTGGGAGTTGTAAGTGGAAATGATCCCTTCCCCCCTCAGGTTGCTTTTTTTGTCATGGTGTTTATGTGAATTCTCGGGGGTCAAACTCAGGTCCTCCTGCTTGCATGGCAACCACTTTACCATTTTGAGGCATCTTTCTGTCGTCCCCTTGATGGCCATGTAATGGGCCACTCCCAGCCCTCTTGAACTCATCCTGCTTCTTATTCTTTCTGTGAGAACCATGATCTAAAATCACCTTGCTAGTGTATCAAGCTAGCAGGAAGAAGGACAGTTCCAGGAGGCAAGGGACCCCTATCTGTCATCTGCAGTCTTGGTCATGTCTGTGGAAGTGCCTGTCATATGGTCAGCCTGATTAAGTGCTTGCTGAAGGCATATGATCAGGGAACACATGGACAGGAGGAACCCAAGCACGGAAAGTATCACCTCAGTTCTCAAGAGGACAGCTTAAGCGTAGAGTGCTTATAGAACCCTCTTGGTTCTAGATACTGGCCATGTAATTATATGCCAGCTACTTAGCATCTCTGTGCCTCAGTTTCCTGATGTGGAAAACAGGTGTGACAAAATATATTCCATAAACATGTTATAAAGTTTAAATCAATGAATGCATCAAAAGCAGCCAGGACAGTGCCTGGATCAGGATATTCCACGTAAGAGAGCTGCTATTGCTTATTTGTAGTTTAAAGTAGTTTAACTTTAATTTCATTTATTAAACTGACTGCTTTAGAAAATTCAATGCAGATTTTGAAGAATGCAGAGAAATCTCATGATTGGAAAGTCGATATGTATTATATACTCTACACATTGTTTTTGTCATAGTGGTGTGGAAGGGAAGCCGCATCCAGACTTTGGGTCTCAGTGGCGGTGACTTCATCACATCATCACCAAGGCTGCTGTTACCACATCTGGTTTCCTGCAGAATGGCCCCAATTCACATAGCTCGTGGAATAAAAATAGAAGCCTCTGAGTTTTCAGGATAACACACTTGTTTCTTCTTTTTCTTTCTCTCTTCCTCTCTTCTTTATTTCCTTCTTTTCCCCTTCTTTCCTTCCTATGTTCCTTCTTTCGTTCTTTCCTTTCTTTCCTTTTTTCTTCCTTCTTCACTTTCTTTCCAGACAGGGTCTAAAGTAACCCAACCTATCCTCAAACTCAGTATGTAGCTAAGGATGACTTTAAATTCTGACCCTCCCTCCGCCATCTCCCAAGTGCCAGGATTACAGGATGTGGCACCACAATCCGTTTATGCTTGAGAAAGGACTCAGAGACTCTAACACCCCATCTCCATCCCCAGCCCAACACATCCAAGTGCCTGTTACTCATCTGGTGTCCAGTCCACATGGGGACAGAGACAGCAAATTCCTACCTGTGGGCACTCTCTGTCACAGCCCTGTTGGTTAGGGTCTGGGAGGCAGTGGTGGAGGTTGGGAGCATGGTTGGGGAGGCTGACAAGGCTCATTGCCCTCACCAGTGCTCGGGACTACTCTAACTGTGAGTAGAGCCTTTCCTAGACTAACTCTATGGGCCCTCTCCTGTCACTCTGCTACGGGATCCAGGCCTCTTCAGGGCCTGAGTAAAGCCCATGCAAGCTCCTGAAGGCAGCCTCTGGTGCTCTAGGGCTCTGACAAGATGGCAGCTTGTGGAACATAGTTCCTTCCTACTTGTCTTTCCTACCTGTAATTGTGAGTGGTATGCCCCACAGGCTTAATAAAACTGTTTTCATTAGGTGGAATAAAGTATCACCAACTGTTGTGAGTACCACAGAAACCATCCAGAGACCTTCCTGGGACCCCTCCAAAGACTGTGGGGGACTTCTAGGGGTCCTTCATTTCTTCTAATGTCTTCTTGTGCAGCTCTGACTCAAAGACAGGCTTCTGAGCCTGAGGTTGCAATCGGTGTGGCCACAAGTAGAGAGAGTGCCCAGTGCTAATTTCAAATTGATCCTTGCAAGAGCAGAGGCACTGTGGAAGACAGCAGGCATCCCCCAAGCCCCACCCTCATCCCCCAGTCGTTGAAGGAAGAGTGCGGAGACACCGTGGTAAATCCTCGCCTCTCTTTCTGGAGAAACACCCATGGGGTTGGTCTTCAGGGATATGCTTCACATTACTGGCAAAAAACTACCCCATGCTGAGCTGTCATTCTCAGGTTGTATTTGAGCCCCATGGTTACCTCTATACTCATTGGTAACTGACCTAGAGTCAAGGAGAAGGAGGCTCCCTGTGCATAGCCATGTGGTGATATGACATTGGGCCAATGGCCACCTTTGGCGGGGGGATATAGAGAGCAGAAGGCAGAAGGAGAGGGTCAAGAGCTAAAAAGGGGGCCTTTGGGATGTTGATAATGACAGTAATCACACAGGCATGACCCCTTGACATAATTCCCCACACTGATTCATTCCTTACATGCCTTTCTGTGAACCTAAATCAGCAACATTTTAAAGATTAGTTTATTTGTGTCCGTGTGAATGCCTCTGTGTGGACGCACACATGTGTATTCAGGTACACACAACATGTGCACATGTGTGGGGGCCAGGGAAGAGCACTGACTGTCTTCTCCTACCACACCTGGCCACATTCCTTTGAAGCACACTATGTCTCTCTCTGAGCCTGGGAAGCCAACAAGCCCCAATGATCCTCCTGTCTCTGGCCCACTTAAAGAGGGGCTTACAGGTATTTATGGGGCACCCAGTTAGTTTTTGTGGTGCTGAGACATGAATTCTGGTCTTCACTATTGGAGCAATAGTCACTCATAACTGCTGAGCCAACTCTCCAACTCCATTTTTAGAAACAGGTTTGCCCAGATAAAACAGAGACAAACGTGGTATGGAATACCGTTGTCTCTCTAAGGTAATAGCTAGTGAGATGAATGAGGACTGTAGGGGTGTCCCTCATTACGCTACACCCTCCCCGGTTGACTTTACGTGGGTGGGGAAAGGTAAATTCAGTTATGGTGTGTTTCTGCTCAACGGCTGGGTAACTTCTACAGCAGGAAGAGGCAAATTGAGCAACTGAGATCGTAACTGGGTTTGGGTTTGTAGCTGGAAGGAGATAATCCAGATCCTGCGTCTGGTCTGAAACACTGAACAGACTGCAAAGCCCCAAGGAGCCGCCTCTGCATGCTCTGAGCATCCAGCAAAGCCTGCAGGGAAGAGGGGGCCTGGCCTCTCCCAGAGGATCTGTAGTCAGCACACCCCCAGAACCCACTGGCCCCACCCTAGTGGAGTCTTCTCAGAACCAGAGAAGAGATGGATGAGCTCACAGCACCATGTATGAACTACTCCCTGGTTGTACCTGGCAACAGGCCAGAGAGCTATCAGGGTCCCTGGGGGGGTTAGTTATTTAGCCTCATTGAGCAATGAGTAAAATAACACTTCTCTACTTCCTCCCACGGTTGCCATGAGGATCAAGGGAGGGAAGAGACAAGGCCCAGCGCAGAAAAGTGTTCAATAAACTTCACTGCTCTTACTCAGGTGCAGGTTTTGATTCCAGGAATCCTGCTTCTTTCCTCCACCTATTCCTGTGAGTGCTGGAGAATGTGGCCTCTGCTTTGGGCCACTCCTGTGGGGTTTTCAAAGGCCAAGGCCTGCTTCTCTTTCTCCTCCTACTCTCTGACTCTCTTCTATCATTGGCCAGACTGACCCACGGTACATACATGCCTACTCTTTCTGCATGTACCCTTGGCCTTGCTCTCCACAGGCATTTGCAGGCAGCCGCAGTCCACTGCCATCTGGGACACAGCAGGTTGCTCAGTGTGCCTTCTGGATTTGAGTAGGAACTTGCCCAGCAGAAGCCGATAGCGCTTCCCCCACCCCCTCGCTGCGGCTCAGATTCACTGACCTGACCACATGCTGCCTTCTCAAGGCTCTTTTTGTTTTGTTTTGTTTTTCCTTCCTGGAAAGCAAATGCATACGCAGGTGGAAGCAGAGGCTTATCACGAAGCTGGGGACCAATGTGAGAGCTCTGAAAGGCATGGGATGATCCCTAGCCCTGTGGGGTCTGGGATGGCTGTTTGTCTAAGTGCCAACGTGCCGCTAATGCCACCAATCCAAGGCTGACTTGCTGGGGTATGTGCGAGAGGAATAAGGTGTTTCTGACGAGCAACAAGGGCAGCAAGTAAAACAGTCTGTGGTTCAGACTGCTGGAGCATATCATGATTGTGTCTAGAACCTGTGAGCCAGCGAGACCAAGCCAGAGCAAAAAGCAAGCAGAACACTAACAGCCCTGGCAAGAACAAGGAGCAGGCACCTCTGGGGTTCACAGGAGAGTGAAGGATAAGCAGGTGCTGCCTGCTGGACAGGGCAGGAAGCCACCGCCTACCTCAGCAGGTTTAATGGCGGAGGTCCCTCCCACTGGGCAAGGGAAACTGGTATATTTTGAGCAGCTCTGACCACTGTCACCCAGAACTGGGCCACAGGGGACTGACCTGGAAGATTTTATGTCCGCCTCTGGTCCTGGCCCAAGCTCTCTTGCTTCCTGAAGTTCCAGGATGTAAGAGGTTTCTCCACATTCTCCTGCTGCTATGGAGCTAGTCCATAATCCCTTCCCCACCACAACAAACTAAAATGAATGCTTCTTCAAGGCCCGCTGCCAGGTATTTTGTCATAGGCCTGAGAAAAGTAATGAATGCAGCGACTTATCCAAGTCTGCATGGCTCCCAGCGGATGAAGACTGGTGGCCAGCAGGGAGGGGGGCGTGTGAAGGGGCAGTGAGCAGTCTTCCCATCCCACCGTCCCCACCTCTGGGTGATGCCTTCCAAATGGAACTGGAGCCCGGTGATGCTGGCTTGCTGGCCTTCCTCACCCACCTTGCTGGTTTGCTGTACTCACGTCCTCTACTCTCCAGTGTTGCAGCTGCAGCATCTCTTTAGTGCACACCCTGACAGTCCCCTCTGCCATCCGAAACAGAGAACAGGAGTAAGCCTGGAGACTTCGCTTCACTCCGCCTTCCCTGCTCTCAACCCGTTCAGTAACCAAGCACGGTTCACTCTAACTCTGGAATGCCTACTGAATCTGTCACCTCCACGAGACCATCATTCGGGTCTTCTGGTTCTTTCCCAACCCATCCATCCAGTCGACCAGTCCTGGGCACCAGGGGCCCTCAAGCTGAGCTGGACTGGAAACCAGTATTTCTCCAGCCACGTTATGCATTCCAATCACTCGAGGGACCTGTTATCTAGCAGGCTGATGCTCCCTCTCCAAGTCTCTCACTCAGAAAGTCTGGGGAAGGCATGAGAATCTGGATATACAGCCAGGAGACTATGGACAGTGTTGATGCCTCTGATGAGTGGGCCACAGTTTGAGAACTTTTGCTCTAGAGGTCATTCCTGCCAATCCTTGGCTAACAAGCTCAAATGTCTCTCTACCACCTTCAGGACATAGTCCTATCTCCTTGCTGTCATCTATGGGGATCTTACCAGGCTTCAGCCCCACCCCCAAGGTACTGATGTCCACTTTCCTCTGCTTGCAACTCAATTCCTTCCTTCTTGTTGCTTGTCAAACTCTTTCTTGTCCATCAAGATCCAAGCTAACAATACTTTCCCTTCAAAGTGTGAGAATGACCATGGACTTGGGTGTCGGTGACACTCAGCTTGGAAGTCAAGATCAATCGCTCTGTTAGCTGTGTGACTTGTGACTCTCTGATAATCTGAAATTAACCACAGCTTCTTCATTATACATATGAATAATAGCATTTATATTGAAAGATTGTTGTGTAGAGAGGAAATGATTCATAAAGAATACCCACAGGTACTAGGTGTTCAATAAACAATAGCTATGATTTTCATTAGCTCTGCTCTAAAGTCTTGCCTGGCTCCTCTAGCTTAATGACTTCCTTTCTTCTCTGTTCCCATAAATTTGGTGCATGATCCCACTTTGCACATATCTCATGCTATGGCTTCATGTTATATACTGGGCTTCATTCCCTATGGAATCGGGCAGTAATATGTATATTAAAAAGTGGACTTTCCCAGCAGACCTTTGGGCATCAGGCTTCACAAACTGCAGACACTTTCCTAGGAGGAAAATCTACGGATGGATAAAACTCCACACCAGAGGGTGTAATGGGCGGGCCAACAGCATTGGCTGGGTTATGGGCCATGGTCACTCCTTGGACAACATACAACCCGCACTGCTGTACTTCACAGTTCTATACATACAGAATGTGAACTCTGTGAAATTCAGCCTGAAGCCACAACCAATACTGGGTAAATACATCTAGGGGCAGGTAATATTGTTTGGCTAAGGACAGAAGTGGATAAGCCAGATCATTAGGGGTCGAGCTTCAGGAATGCATTCTATTTGGGAAATAAAAGAGCCTAAGGATCAGGGTTAGTACTCTCTGAGACAGGCTGAGGGAGCAACTGGGAGCAAAGATCCTAAAATCTAGTGGGGTGAGGATTGAATGAGACTGTCCTGTGGGACTAGGGCAGAGGCTAAGTCCCTGTTTGCTGAACAGCGCTCTCTCAAAAACAATGTATGACCTCAGACTAGATCTAGCACACAGGGGATTCTCCAGTCAGGTGACTCACTGACCTCTGTCATATGAGTAGGGGACTGGGACCAGAGCATCCTTAGAAGAGACCACAACAGTACTGTTCCCACTGTCCACAGCTTCCTTTCTTGCTCCTGCCCCAGATCAATCCCCTGCTGCTCATCTCTTCTCTTTAGCTGCAAGTCATCCCTTAGAAGGCTTTGGGTCCTTAATTAACACATTCTCATTTGCTCTGCAGACCCCTCACTCCCCTTAACAGCTGGCACTCAGTGGGGAAGGCAGAAATAATCCCAGTGAAGTGACTCTTCTAATACATTTCCCAGGCTGCTCCCAGGCACCCCTGGGGTTTGGAGAAGTTCCCAGGCTGAAACAGCTAAGATAGCTCTGAACCTAAGTGAAATGCACTCGCTTCAGATTTCTCCTATCCACACCTTCAGTGGGAAATAAGCAGTATGGGGATCTAAAAACCCACAAGCCAGATCCTGAGGCCTTCCCTCAAACCTGTAGCTGCTGCCTCTGGGCCTCCATCTCCACAGACCCAAAATAGGGCCCTAGCCATTTTCTAGATCAGTAGTCAAGCTGTGTGTATTGTCTGGTGGCATGACAATATCATGTTCAGACCTGTCCAGTGTGGGCTTTTCCGGCCAGCACTTATACCTATATGTATGCTGTTTATGTGTTGAGTATTTCTGCTACCTCCGTTTCACCCCACCCCAGCTTCCAAAGACAGGACCACTGACCTGTTCTCCGAGACCCTGCCACAGTGACAGATACATGCTAGGCATCAAGTCAGTCTGCTGGCTGATGCCCAGAAAGCTTTCTTGTCTCACCCTTGGTCTGACAGCCAGGTTGCTATAAACCTACCAATGAGAGCTCTCTCTAGAATGCCAAAGAAGGACTTGTCCCATGACACCTGGCACCTAGTCTTGCCAACTTGGGGGCGCTTTGACTGTGTTTCGTGTTCCACACCCATTACATAAGGAGGTCAGCCTACGCAGGCGACCATGCTTTCCCTCAAGGAGCTGCCAGAGCAGTCAGGCAGCTTTCTGCTCTTACTCTTTTATTTTGCTATGACATACTTTGGTCCTTCTCTCTATCACTTACCCCTGAGGGGATGATGTGTTAAACCTGAGATCTGTCCTTCTAGCTAGAAAACTCCCAGAGAAAAGGTATCTGGTTTCAAGACCCAGGCAGCTGGGGATCTATTTCCTCCATCTGTAATGGTGTGTGTTGGCTGCTCCTCACAGGACCACCCACAGTGCTTGTTTTCTCATTGTTGCCACAAAACAAATTCCTCACAGAAGCAACTTAACAGGAGAAGGCTTATTTTTGGCTCACAGTTTCAGAGTAAAGTCCATCATGGTTGGAAGGGTAAGTGGCAGCAACACAAGGCAATTGCTTCTTACATCCAGGAATTAGGGAATATGTCCACAAGCATAGTCCAAGTTACCAGCTTCAAAGCCCTGCCCCTAACGATATGCTTCTCCTAGTTAGACCCCGCAACCTGGGACAGCACCACAAGCTAGGGGTCAAGAGTCAAACACATCAGCCTGCTGGAGAAGGGGGCATTTTAAATTCAAACCACAATCCCCCCCACTTTCTAGACACAAGGTTACAGGCGTATGTGCAAATCAAATGTCACTCACAAACAAACCTCTGAGAGCTGTCTTACTTGTGGTCTTCAACCAGCCTATCCTTCCTCCCCATCCCAGCATGCAGTTGCAGAGGACAGGAGCTTTCCACTCAAGTCATTCACTGCCACAGCCACCTGTTCTCATGTTCCCATGGTGCAGTGGGAAGAACATGTGACTGGGAACTGAAGAGGCTGGGGACTGGCCACATAAGTAAATCTGGATGTGGGTTAATTACAGAACTTCGCAAGTTCCCATGTCTCCATCTCTGGAACAGGGTAATAATCCCTACCTCATAGCTACGTATGGATAAATGGAACAGGGAGCCTGGAGCTCTTACCTGGCGTTAAGCTTTGTCAAGAGATACTAGCCCCTCTTCCTTCTTCCTTTCCTTCGTTGTTACTCAGATTTGAGCTAGGAAGAGATGTAACTAAATGTCCGGGGCGGAGATGACTCTGTCCTGTGATAATGTCAAGGGAAACCAGAGGGAGGAAAAGTTCTGAAAGCCCGTGAATGGAGTTCCTCCAAAATCATGGGACAGAGAGTATTGCCAGGCCTCATATCCATGGCAGGCTGTGGCTATGGAGGGCTCACCCTAGTCTTCTGCAGAGTGGAACCCTCACTACTCATGGTGGAAAAGCTGAGAGAGCCCCGTGCATGCTGGTAGCAACACAGTCATTCAAAAGAAGACTAGATGCGAAGCAGACACAAACGGCTTTTAATCAAGCACAACCAAAAGAACTTGAGTGCCCCGAAACAGCCTCTAGAGAACTCAAATGATACAGTGCCATTCAGGGAGGCCTGGGTGGTAGAGGGAAATGGAAGGTACTTGTGGCCCAAGATGTTCATGTTCTGATCCTGTAATTTCCCTGCCTGCGGATAATGAATCAAGCATAAGCAAAATGGACTTTCTTTCTTCCCAGGCAGTCATGGTTTATAAGCAGGGTCACGCTTGGCACACACAACAAGGAAACATACCAGAAAGGGCCTTCTGAGCCAGCCAGCCCAATTGTTCTTCCCTTGAGAGGCAGCACAGCCTTAACTCATACCTCCAGACCGACATGAGATGGAAGCTTCCCATGTTCACTAGGTTCTAGATCTAAATGTTAAAAATCCCCCTATGCTCTCCATCACTCTCTGGCATCCTCAGCTTAATTCAGGTTCATATACTCTTCCTGAATCACTGGGCACCTGTGTAATGGAAGGGTGTGTACATGGTATCCACCCTCTCCCCTGCTGAGTAACCTCTGGACCAAAGTAAAGTTGTCATTTGTCTCTGAATACTACAAACTGATGGTCAAGTCTTCGGCCAGTAGCTCCCACCAGTTGGCTGAACATAGCTTACAAATCCAAACATAAGAATCCTATCACAATTATCTCCTGAATATCCTATCCCTCTCTTGTTCTTTTTATGCCTGATTATGGTTGTTCAGAGCCAAGAACATGGTACTAAATGAATCTCTGCATCCATGACACCTGGAATGTCTCTTATACAAAGATGATCTTTCTTGACTCTTCCAGGATCATCCCCATTCCCCGTTAGCTGACAGGAGTATATTCTAACACATCCATTAGATGCCCAAAACAGTACAGAACGCCAAGCCTTACAATGTTTTATCATCTTCATCTTCACTAAGCATCCACCACATACTACTCTGTAACTTTCGCAGCTTGAAAGAACAAAAGTAGCCTTCATTTATTTTTTTCTCCTTCACAGTCACACAGACAGGGGATTCACTCTTACCACATGTCTTAGCAACACAGAATGCAATATTTTTTTCCTTATTAAGTTGAGAATTTACCCATTCACCTATGGGAAGTATTTTATGAAAGGGCTCATCTTTGAGACATCTGAATTACCAGCATCACTACTTTTGTGCTTTGGGGACATTATTAAGTAAAATAAGGTGACAAAGGCAACTGGGATACAGGTAATGACATATTTGATAGACAGTTTGATAACAAACGATTATTAATGACTAATGGGTGGGTAGCATACACAGTGTAGATGCCCAATAAGATGATTCATCTTATCGTGCTATTCATAATGACACACACGTTTACATTTATGAACAGTTTATTCTTGAAATTTTGCATTTTCAGGCCTATGGTTTACGGCAGGTATCTGAAGTCATAGCAAATGGATCTTCAGATGAGCAGGGACCCTTGTACTCTGCTGAGCTGCCTTGGCCTTGGTGTGCAATTCTCTGTTCTACCCCCACAACTTGTTCATACTCTGCCAGATCTATCTATCGCTACCCCCCTGTGAGTTTGCTTAAGTTCCTCAACTATTCTGTAACATGGTTTCCTCCTCTGGACATCCGGTTACTGTGGGAATTTGCTTAACACAGTCAAGTATTTCAAATAGCACCTGGTGGGTCTGGGGAGATGGCTCAGTGGGTTAAATGTTTGCTGTGCTATCCTGGCTACCTGAGACTCCAAGCAGAAGTCATAGCAGCATGCGTGTCTATAGTGTTAGTGCGTCCCCATAGGGAGGCGGCAGGTAGAAACAGGGACCACCTGAAAACTCACAGACAAGCACGCTTTGGGTATGCAACAGTCAACAAGAGAGACCCTACCTCAAACAAAGTGATGGGTAAAGACTGACACTTGAAGTTGCCCTCTGACCTCCCATATCCATACTTACACGCTGGGTGCATGCATGCGTGTGCGGACGCCACCCACCTCCATACATCCAAAGAGACAAAGCTCAAATAGCGAATGGAGGGTGTCATTCCATGGTAGAGTGTGTGCTCAACAAGCTTGAGGCTCACCCCACCACCCTTAGAAACAAGTAACAACGCATTAGCCGTCATCAGCCCTATGATGACTGCTAATGCTTACAGCCATTATTAATATATCATATGTCACAGTGTATGGTAATTTTTACTTTTCTCGTCTAACTCTCTGAATAGGTTCCAAACCTTTTACAGGTAATCCCTCATATTTAAGCAGTTCTTGACAGAAAGTAGGCATTTTGATGGATGAGTGAAGCGTGGAGTTATAACTCAAGGCCACCTCTACCCGGTTGTTGAGGGAGAAACCTTCATGGGGAGAGCAATGCCAAAATGGCCCCTCACCACATCATGGCTGCCACACGGGGGTAAAGAAGGAGTGACACACTCATCTGGGCGGGGGGGGGGGTTCCCCAGATCAATTTCTCCCTGTTAAAGGATGCTGAGTACAATTCTATGACCTATTTTGCCGTTGAAATAGTCTCTGGCTTTAAGGTAGAAAATGGTCTCAGGGGACTATTTGAATTTTCTTTCAGTTCAGCAAAATGTCTCTGGCCAATCTTCCCAGTGGATTGAGGCCACGGACAGCCACCTCTCCGGGTCTCTGGCAAAGTCCCCTCCCAGGAGGGGAGATGGGACAAGGCATTTCAGCTTCATTTACACTTAATTCGTCAAAATGTCATTGGTAAGAGCTTTTTGATGTCCCAGGCTTATGAGCCTTGAATCTAAGCCTTGCAAAGCTCTTTTCTCTTTGAACCTAAATGTGCCATTCTGCCAACATGGGGCCGTGAGCCAATGGGGTACTTTGCTCTGAACCATGAAGCTGGATGGGGGTACAACCTCTGATGATTGTGCTTACCTTTCCCCAAGCAGGGCCTGAGGATGGCTGACTAGGGCAAAACAAACCCAAACTCAAAGTTCTCCAGACAGCCCCCCTCTTCTGCCCAAACTCAGTCCCGGCAGGGTGCTAGCCCTCTGGCCCTGCTTCTGTGCATCCCTGTGCTTTCACTCCCAACCCACGCCCAGTGCTAGTGGCATCTACACGAAAGGCATGCTGGGATGGTTTTCACACATATACAGGAAGTGCTTGAATGCCTTTCTATAACTAATGCACCATGTGCCCTGGCAATGCCTAGTGTAAAGAAGTAATAGCCGGCTAAGGCTCTAAGACCATTGCCAGAGATAACCCCGTGGCTCCTTTCACTCAGCTGCACAGGTTTCTGCTATCGTCTTTTCTGTACAAGCCTTGAGATTCTTTAGTGAGAGTCCCACGCCCCCTTGTGAGTATCCTTTGATGTCACGCCATCTCCCCTGCTGCAGACGTTGCAACTGTATTGGCTTAGCTTTTTGTCCAGGGCGATGTGGAAGACGGCCCTGTCTGTGGACACCCAACACCTCATCCATTTAGTCTGGTGTGCCAAAATGCCCTCAGAGAATGCCTTCCTGGCTTCTTCTTATCACTGAGTTTGTTCGGTACCGAGGAATCCCTGCCACCATTCCTGACACCCCCTCCTGAAAGGCAAGACTCTTCAGCAGCTGCATTATAATGACTCACAAAAGGCCCCCCTGGAAGGAGTTCAGCAGGGGTCTACCAGTGACATGGTGATTGGGGCTCTGAGACTGTGGTGTTCTCAATTGCCCTGCGCCTGCTCTTGCTCACACTTACTCTTCATATTAGGTGCTTGGGCTCTAATCCCGAGACTTCCTGAAGTTGCTCAGATAGGTGGACATGCAGAATCCCTTGGTGTCTAAACCTTCAGGCTCATCAGCTTCAGACAGGCTTAGAGACGGTGAGAACCCATAGTTCATGCTCACATCACTCACAACATCAGTCCCCCCTCTCCCCCAGACATGTCCTACCCTTCAGCTCTGCCATTGGTGCCTTGGGATCCAACTCCTGTAATGGCACCTAGGGTACTGGTGCTTAGCCCAAGGAGTGGAAGAAGAAATGTCCTTTGACATAAGTTCCAGGAAATGAGAGCTAGGACTGACAGGGTAGTTGTCCTTCTCCCAGCTGTGTACCGCTTGCTGAGCCGCAGTCTCATCTGGCCTTCAAGACTGAAGCACCTGCTGCAGTAAAGAGTCAAGGATGGATGCTCCTCCTACACTCTCAGACACGTGCTTGCTCCCTTCCTGCCTGGCAATCTTTACTCCTTCCCCATGCTTCCTTGGAAATGCACTCTGAAATTTGTACACAACCTCCCGCCTTGGTCTTATCTTCTGCTTTCCAGAGAGGCTGGCACATGACAATGCAAATACTTCCTGTATGCCCAATGCACAGCACCGTTTTTGTGGGAAGGCAAGCCGGGTTGAATTTTAAGATCCCTGTCTGATTGCCCGAGTCACTCAGTATGTAGATGCACGCCCTTGCATCCCGGGATCTTCTCCCTCTCTGCCAGCCCATGTCACAGCTCATTAGGGGTGTAATAAGGAGATGGCTATACAGTGACTCCTCCATCCCTGAAGTCTTCCTGCCAGACACCAGGCAGCCTGGAGGGACTAAAGAGCTAGGCTCAAGGAGACCAAGGACATTGATGAGAGGGCAAAGAGAGGGTTTGCCCTTTAAGCCTGCTGTGGGCTCACTGTAAAGCTAAGCTTTCATGGGAAAGTCTCCAAGTGAGCGTTCTAGAAAATGTCTGGCACTGATTGCTTTTCTGCATCCACACAGGATGGGTCCACATCTCCAAGGTCCTGGTGTCTTAGTTACTTTTATATTTCTGTGAAGAGACACCAGGACCAAGGCAGCTGATAGAAGAAATTGTTTGATGGGGGGCTCATGGTTCCAGAGGGTTAGCATTCATAACCGTCATGGTGGGGAACATGGTGTCAGGGGGGACAGTTATGACACTGATTAGTAGTTAAGGGCTCACATCTGATACACAGACATGAGGGAGGGAGAGAGAGAGAGAGGAAGAGAACAAGCAGGGAACAGACTGGGGAGAGCATGGGCTTTTGAAACCCCAACCCAGTGACAAATCTCCTTCAACAAAGCCACACCCTGTAATCCTTTCAAAAAGTTCCATCAACTGGGGAGCATTCAAACATATGCGCCTAAGGTAAACCACCACATCCTGGGACCTCGATGAAGCTTTTGCTGACCCACCTCCAGCCTCAGTCTGAAAGCAAGACCTTCCTTTTGACAGGCTCACCCTGAATCCCAGGTCCTCTGGGTGGTTCATAATTCCCTGCTTGAGGTTTGCTATTTACCCGGCTGGGGTCCTGAAGACGCTGCTGTCTGTGCTGCCTGGCCTGACCCTCAGGATCTTCCCTCATTAACTCTTAAAACACCTCTTACACAGCTCTCACTTACATAGAACTCTTTGCAGTCACTGACGAGAACCTACTGCTTCAACAATCTAAGTGGTATTTATAGCTTCAAAGACAGGGATTTTAAAATGTTATCTTATATCCTAAGTTTGGCACATAGAAAGGATTAAAGTCTTATTATAGCCATAGAGGACTTGTCTTGGAAGATAGTTGGTCTGATAAATGAGTTGTTAGGTGATATTTTTTGTCATAGTATAAGCATCATAGAGTATATAAAGATACCTATGATGTCACTAGGAAGTATAATCTTATGAGACCACCATCATAATGTAGCATGCAAACTAAAGCGGCTAGGATATCACCAGATAATATAACCTTATAGGGCCATCATCATGGATGGAAAAACCTCTATTTAGCACATGATTCCCATTTGAGAATGGGATCTGGGCTTGAATTCCAGCACTATCTAATAGAGTGTAACTTTTAACAAGCCATTAGGCTCTCAAATCTTGAGACTGCTCATATGTGAAGTGGGGACAGCAATAGTCCAGGGAGATCAGAAATACAGCATGGAGAGCACCCCAGACCATCAACATATGCTGGCAGGCCAAGGAAGCTGCTTCTTCTCTTGAAATCACAGAAGGGAAACAAGGGCTCAGGCTCACATAAGGACTAAGACCTGTGTTCTCTACATCCAGTTTTTTCTATCTGTCCTGGTCATTAAGATTCAACTGCAGAAACATGGACAGTGAATTAGCAATGATTTCATTAATCTTTACGGTTGCTGATAGTGTCTGCAAGGAAAACAAGATTTTATTTCCCCAGAAGAACTTTCTATGCCCTTGCTGTAACCTGAAAGAAGACTGGCATTCTATGGTGCTCACCTGAATTCTAATCAAGTCACCCATTTACCCTGAAAATCGACCTCATGTGCAAGAGCACCTTGGCTCTTGGTCGGTGAACAGACATTAATAATGGGGGAAATAACACAAGAAATAACAAATTAACCATCACGGTGACCCACACCTCTGACACTTCAGCCTTAGCTCCCGATGTCGCCCCATTCCCTGTTTCATCTCCACACATCACAGTCAGCTGATGTAGGTGTCCTCTGCTCTCCCACGGCCTGCCCAAGCTTTGACAAGGGAGTGTCAGTGAGCAACAAAACCATCAGTGCAAACAAATAAACACAGAGATCATCTGAACATAGAACCCAAAGTCCAAATCCAACTTGCTCCTGGAACAGGAATTATGGCAGTCATTTTCATCATTTAGCTCACTAAAGATTTCTGAAACGGATACACAAATATAAGTGTGACTGACCAAGTAAGTGAGGCAGAGAGCACATATCATGCTTCCATCACCCCCTTAAACCCCCACACAAGTACAGACCACTGGACTCCTTACCCGAGCGATCAGCTCCCCGACCATGCCCGTCCAGGTGCCGTTGGCCTCAGGTACACCATATACACCATCCCCGACAAGGCGGATCTTGTAGTTGAACCGTAGGATCTCAGCCAACTCCTTGAGCATGTCCACACAGAAGCCCTCGTAGCGGTCATTGCCTTCCATTTCCTGGTGGTTCCCCTTCAGCATTAAGTACGGGTTTTCCTGCAGCAAAACTGGGCAGCTGTCATTCTCATCTTAGCCCTGGTGTTGCAGCCATGTGGGATGGGGAGGGCTGGGCACAGGAGGGCAGGGACTTGATGGGATTAAAGGACGGATGTAGCTTGGGTAACAGGCAGCCTTAGAAGTGGTGATTAGCTGCCCTCCTCTACACATCCTCCAAAGGACCTTCAAGGTCATTCCCTTATCAGGAATACAGGTAAGTACCACCGCAGAAGGCCAAGGTGAAACCCTTTACACTGTTGGAAGTCATTATCTGGCCTCACTGCCCACACCTGTTTTGCCTTTTATTCACAAATCTATTGCTAAGGAACACAAAGATACATCAAATATAGCAGGCTAAGAAAGAATACAGACATGGTGAATGGATAAAGAAAATATGCTATGCACATAGGGGTATTGCTTAGCCATAAAGCAAAATGAAATCATGTTGTTTGCAAAAAAAAAAATAAAGCTGAAACTTGAGGTTATCACATTAAGAAATAACTCCAACTCAGAAAGAGATGCTAAAGTATATATCGTTTTAAAAGTAAAACCAGGTGTCCTGCACTCAGATGTCTTCTAATCCCAGCACTCAGGATGCAGAGTCAGAGAGATCTCTGTGAGGTTGAGGCCCACCTGTTCAACATAGCAAGTGCCTGTATAAAAGTTTCAAAAGGCCGTGCACATAAACAAATGACTGTACTGCAAGGCAGAAAGCATTGGGAAGCAGACAGCCCACGCTATAAAATGTTTAGAGAAAGTGCCACAGAGAGGGGGGATCCATGCACCCTGGGACCTTGCAGAGAAATGTGGAAACACTGGTAGACAAAAAGGTGAGGATTGGGCCATTATGGGTCAAGGAAGGGCATGGTCAGATACAATTCCATGTGAGAGGTCTGTGACTCATTGGAGACCTGCTGAGGGTCTCCAGTGTAATTGGCAAATGGGTTGTGCCAAAAGAGTTAGGAAGAGAAACAAAGAGACAAACAAGGCTAAGCATGGGCCTGGATGTGGGATGAGGAAATTGTATGTCATGTGATGTAATAGAGGAGCATCTTGGGATTTGAAGACATAAAACTGTGATGAAAAAACACTAAGTGCTGACAAGGAATAGTCAGGGCACGGACAGGTTCTGTCTTCATACGACACAGAATCTGGAGCACTTGTAGCTCAGCCTGGAGAGAGCTAGAAGAATGTAAAGTCATAGGAAGGTCAGCTCAGTGCCTGGCTGTGTGTCAGGTGCAGAGAACAGGGATCCTAAGATCCTTGGCAGCTGCAAAGATGACTGAGGATGGTGTCACATTGGCTATGGGTGGCTGGGCAGGAAAGAAGACCCAGGGCACACTGGGTTTGAGATGGTGGCAGTTTATACAGGGGGAAAAGACCAATGGAGGTTAAACATGCTGGTGAGGGCAAGGCAGGGCAGTGGCTTGGAGGCATGGAGAATGTGAGGCAAAATGGGTAGGAACTGATGCAGGACAGGCATGTGTTGGAGGGCCACACGTTCAAGGGAACCTAATCCTAGAAAAGATGGAAAGAGCAGCCATGCCACATAATACCACTGGCAATCAGAGTCTAAAAATGAGGGATGCAGGAGTCTGAAAGTCCAGGGGAAGGAGCCTGAAGAAGGAGAATAGGGACATTCTCACCCAGAAAAGAGCAGGGTTGTGGACACTGTTGGGTCCCGGTCACAAGACCTTTCCAAGCAGGCACAAAAGGTATGTGGGACTATAAGAATTGATGTATAAATTCACAGCGGAGTGTACAGACCAACTGGAGAATGTGGGAGGTGGACACATCAGGGTAGCCTCATAAAGGTCCTCTATACCTCAAAGTCACCCCTCCCTTCCAAGCTTCAGTTCCTCCCCACAAAGAATGGGGTGGGAGGGCCTCAGAGAATGTGCCATCTGTAATGTCCAGCCGGATGATATCGTTGGGCAGTGTGGTAATGGCATCGTTTTAAGATGCGAGGGGGCAGAGTGCATGCAATGACAGTTAAGTGACAAAGAATCCCTGCAAATCAGGGAGGCTGAAGAAGGCAGAACAGGAGGGTTCACCTGTGAGCCCAGGTTCCTGGAAGCAGAGGGTGGAGACAGAGCTGGGCAGAGGCCTGGGGCATGGTGCAGACGCAGCTACAGAGAAGTGGCAAACTGGTGCCAGCCTGAGTTGTGCATGGGGGCAGGGAGGAGCAAAGGCTCAACAGGTGTGCCTTGTGTGGGTCTTTGCAGAACAGCACAGGGGTCGGGTGTGGCAGGGAGAGGGCAAGATGGAAGCTCCACCACAGAAACAGCTGAGCATCAAAGCAGAGGGATGGAGGACCGTGCTGCAATGCTGAGCTGCTGTGTTCAAGCCAGAGGGACGGAGGGCTGGACAGACCAGAGACCCTGGGATGGGGAGAACAGTTTGAGCATGATGAAGAGGCAATGGCACATCAGAGTCAGGTCATGTGTTACGGATGTGGACTGTGGGTGTGAAGATGGGGTGGGGCTCTACTTGTGATCAAGTCCACTATAGTAACAAGACACGTTAGTCTCCTTGCTTATCGCACAGGCTGTCCTTAGCTCTTGGACCTCTCCAGGCCCCGTTCATCTCTAGTCCATCTTCCATCTGACCTAACTCATCTTGACCTTGGAGTCACATTGCTTCTGACACCAATGCATTTATTAGAATTCTCCCCACGCTCAGGCCAAGGTGTCTGTGAAAATCATCCAGTGCTTCCTCTTCGCATTCCAAGGCTATGCAGCTCCCTTAGGTGGCTTGAGTGGGGTTTGAGGATGTCCCTTCTGTCATTGTCACCCCCCCCCCAACCCTGATACCTGCTGATTATGAGTGAGAAGGCCCTTTCAGTCTCATGGACAGCACACAGCTGAGGACCATTCCTATTCTAGGACCAGAGTAATTTTTTTTAGTTATTCTAAGAAATGCCATGAAATTCTTCCTCATACTTCCTCACTTGAAATCCACTGTCATGCTCAAACTAATTGTTCACAAGGCTGATCTTGGAGGGAAGAGAGGTGTTGGACAGCCAAAGTATCAGCAGGCCTGGGGCTCACTGGCACTTTGGAAAATGAGGGCGGCTGAGCACTGGCTTGTGCTCAGCAGGGGTGCAGGGAGAACCCAAGGTGACAATACAGTTATGTGTTTAACATGGGATCCGGCACAGAAAATGTGTTCTGAAGATGGGAGCTGTGGCTAGCCCCAGATGTCCCTGACAGGAGTGAGTGAACATGCCCTCAATGTAAGGGATGAATCAGCTCAACGTCAGTCACCATTTTCAGGGTCACATGGGGCTTGATTAGCACCTTTGTTCCTAGTCGGAGTTTCTGGATTGGATGGGCCACTTCAGCCACATCTGCACAGGAAACTGACTCTGGTTTCCTCTGGACTAGACTCACATAGGAGTACCCTGCCAGCAATGACTTCTCAAGTATTATCATGTTGATATGGAACTCATACACGGGCATGCACATGAATGTGTGTGTATACATGCACACACACACACACACACACACACACACACACACACACTCACACCAGAGCAGCTTCCCCATCTGAGAACATGGCCTTCTGTCTTCCATATAGCAGAAGCCTCCAGCATGGTCAGATTCCAGATGTGAGGAGGCAAGCAGCACAACCAGCAGGTTCCCTGTCTGCTGCCCCAATTTGGCTTAGCTTCTAAAGAACTGGTCTAAATTCCTTCCTCAAATTCTGTTCACAGGTATTCCCACATTCAGACTCTAATTATTAGGTTCCTATTTGTGTCAGGCACCCAAATATTTGAGGCACTCCCATTCCTGAAGGGGTGTGGGGAGTTAACTATGAGAAGATACGTCTGGTCAGATGGGAAGAGCCAGGGAGAGATAAACGCAGAAGTCAGCCAAAGAGAGACTCCAGAGAAAAGATCATCTTTGAGCTAGGGAAAGGCATCCAGAAGGAAGGGAACAGTATCCCATCATAGAGGCATGGAGCCATGAGGAACCCCGGGCCCTAAGGCTGCATGAAGAGGTGGTTATTTTATCGTGATGGGTTTAGAGCCCAAACTAAGGAAGCAAAGGATGGAAAGAAGAAAATGACAGGACAGTTATGAATGTGGTGCGGAGATAGGCCAGGTGGGCAGGGAGCCTGGGAAGACTCGATCGGTGACCGGGAACAAAGAAGTGCAGGAGGAGGCTGAAGTCTGGGCTCTGACATGGCTGTGTGGCTGATAGAAGGGAAGAGACTCAGCAAGTTCCCATGAGGTAGAAAAGACAGCTGGACAGAGGGACCAACAGTTATGCCCTGGGTTACATCCCCCACCAACCAGCTTAGTCAGGTTGTCCCCAGTTCTCAGCTGGAGAGGGGACACCTGGCATTCTAAGGGGCTTAGGGGAGCAGAGAAGGCAACTGGGGAGAATGAAACCTGGGAGGCTGGGTCTGCATCACCCTCCCTTCTCTCAAGCTGTTTCCTGGTCACAGGTTTGGGGAGGGAAGGAGTAGCTCCTCTCCTGCATCTTGCCTGCACTTAGCTTCCACCCCTTTGAGAAGGCCACCTCTGACCACCTGGGAACCGACACTAGCCGCCATTGCTCCCAGCCTACCTGGGAATGCATGATTTGACTCGAGATCAAGCAGCCCTAACTCACATGCCAAACCTGAGCTACTTCAAAACCTGAAACATTTTGAGTGCTGATAGGACCCTACCAGGTGTTTCAGAGTCTAGAATTTCTTATTAGGGTTGTTCAACTAGCAATGTCTATGAAAATATTCCCAAGCCTGAAAAACATCTGAAATTGAAATATTTTGGGTCCAAAGCATTTCAAATACATTCGACTCAGTCTTTGTTGACATTTTATTACCTGCCTCATATTCCACACTAAAACAGAAGCTCCTGACAGACAAGGATTTTTGTGTTTGGTTCATCGATGTTTCCTGAGTACCTTGAAGAGCCCCAAGCATAAAGAAGTGCACAATAAATATTTCTTGGATGAACAAATAAAAACATTCAGGGGCTCATCTTCAAATGAAGGGAACAATGAATGGCCAAGTATACAAGATCCTAAGCACTGTGGACTCATGATTCTGGATTATGATCTCCTATTCCCAAACAATGTCCATTCTCAGCCCATGGTTCCAGCATTTTTTCAGCACCTAACAACACTTTCCTTTGTTCTTTTTTACCTGCAACTGTTTCCCATCTTTCAGAGTTCATAGAAAATGCTTTCTCATGCTTTGCTGCCCTCCACGTGTCTCCTTCTTCCATACCTCAGGGCTCTAGCTTCCCATCTTTTTCTTGGCTTTTTGCCTGCTCTGTTTATAATAGACCAGTAATCCCAGCCCAGTCTTCCTGGGCCTTAGGAGTTCCTGAAGGTCATAATGGAGGACTATATGTTCTTTTTATTTTCTCAGAAAAGCCCAAGAGAAATAGACATATTTGCAGACCTTGCACCTATATCTAGGAGGAGCTAGACTTCGCAGCTAGCCTAGACATTGCCTCTGCTCTAGGCTGAAAGAATGTCAGTGTGACTATACTAGTTATCTCTCTCTGGTGAGATGCTGTGTGGGGTAGGGAAATACCCCATTGATTAACTAAAATCAGAGTTGGGAAGAACAAAGCAATTATTGCTTATCATGTAGTTGGCTTAATTCACAGATCTTTTGAAACACGAGATCTGCAGGGCTTGGGGTGGTGGTAACACCTTGGCTGTATGTAGTTGACTTAGTCCACCTGCTCAATGGCAACTTCTTTGAGGATATAGACCAGTTCATACTCATCTTTGGCTTTTATGGGTGAGCATAGTTTCAGGCACACATCAGGGCTCAGGGTTGGGAGGTGGACTTGGTAATTACTGAATAGAAGGGAATCAAGCAGAAAGGCAGATGTCTGTGGACTTGCCGGTTCATTGAGAACTCTCTTGTCACCATCTGGAAGGGAAAGGCCACAGGAGCCCACAGACATTCAGGTGTCCACTTCAGGGTGCGGCAGGGGAGGGGCTGGTTTTGAACACAGCAGCTACCAAGGAAAGTGGGCTTCTGGGAAAGAGGATCATCATCCAGGTTGTCCCATCTACGTTGGAAGGTCCCATTTCTAGGGTTTTGAAACCGCTCTCCTAGCCACCCAGATCCCCAGGGAAAGGTACCACACGCTGCAGCGGACTCTCTCCCTCTGCCCCAGCTGCTCAGCAGCTCATCAGATATCATTTCCATATGAAACAGCAACTGGAGTGCAATTACACCATCATAAATTGGCCTCTGCACTGTGATTAGCATTTCCATCTTCTGTTTCCCCGGGAAGCCCATGAGCGAGAGCTTGGGGAGGAGGCCCCCTCGGGAGCTGCAGCTGGAGGCCCGAGAAACCCCGCTTACCAGGATCGTGGTGACAACTAGGGTGGTGTTGAAGAGACTGTCAGAGATGTTGGAGGCGTAGAGGCGGCTGTCCATGCTGAGGCCCTCTGCCACATGCCACTGGCCGATCTGAGGAGACCAAAGGGAGAGGGTGGGAAGGCTGAGGAAGGGACCGATTTTGCTGCAGTTTGCTGGACTTGAGGACAACAGAGGACAGAGCTCTGCTGTGGGTAGACCTGGGAGCGTAGACCAGAACTGGGGGACATGATACAAGATGGAGGGTCTGGAGGGAAGGGGGATTTCAGAGTGAAGAAAGAAAGAATCTGAGACTTAGAAGAGATGGGAAAGGAGAATGGAAAAATTAGTTAGGACTATAGCATGGTACAGAGAAGTTCTGTCATCAGAAGGGGAGGGGAAACCAGGAATTGTGCTATTTTCAGGCAGGGCTGAGACACAAGTCACTTTTGCTTTGGCCTACCTCCAACAAACCCAGTTATCTAGGTGAGAATAAGAATCGAGCATGTATACTTGTACACTTAAAAATTGGTTAAGATAAAAAAAATGGTGGCTTATATCTGTACTTGCTTTTTGCCAAGGCAGAAGGATTGCTTTACATTTGAAGTTATCCTGGGCTACCTGGTGAGTTCAAGGATTGCCCAAGCTACATAATGAGACCCTATCTCAACAAACAAATGAAAATGTGATTAAGAGGATAGATACAAGATGAGAAGGAACTGGAATGTACTAGGCCTTTGATGAATGCTTGTGGAGGGCTGGGAATGTAGCTCAGTGGTAGAGCTCCCACCTTCATGGCGATGCCCTGGGTTCAGTTCTTGGTACTTGAAAGCCCAAATGAAGTCACATTGTTACAGGAGCAGAAACCTAAGTGCTCATCAAATGGTTCAACATATGGCTAAGTGCCTAAGTCAGAAGAGGGAATAGTCAAATCATTGTCTCCTTTACCTACCACCTTACTATGAGGCTCCTCCAGAGCCTTGGCCCTTTCAGCTGGAGATGAAAATGCTCCTCTCTCTGCTCAGAACCCACAGACCATGTACACAACAGTTGGACACTAGACACTATAGTCCTCACTCTAACCAGGAGCTATGCAGCCTCAGATATTGCTGAGACCCTAGGAATGAAGTCAAACAAGAATAGCAACAGAAACTTCTGGTGATCATGGTGAGGATGAGTTTATCCTGGCACTCAATAAATGTTATTTTTTCCTTCCATTTCTTTACTGTGTTTTTAAGTTGTCTTTTGTTTTATTTTTAATTTGCATAAAGGACTGAGAGATAGCTCTATTGCTAAAGCGCTTGCTGTACATGCATAGGTTCAGATCCCCAGCATCCATGTTCAAAAAAGCCAGGAACAGCAGTATGAACCTTTAATCACAGCCCTGGGGAGGATGAGGTGGAAGGATCTCGGAGGCTTGAGGACCAGCCAGGCAAGACAAATTGCCATGTTCCAGGTTCAGTGAAAGTCCCTGTATTAAAAAAAAATGATAATGTGGAAAGAGCTAGAAAAAGACACCCTAAGCAGACATCTTGCCTCCATGTGGTGCATATACCCACACATACAGGTGTACACATGCACACACACACAAGCATACACACACACACAAATATGATATACCCTCTTAATCTTGTTCGGTTGGCTTCAAGGTAGCAATCCTTCTGCCTTGACTTTGCAAGTGCTAACATGAATCATCATGTTCTCTTAACCAACTTTTGAGTATATATTTATATTACTGTGGACTATTCCATCATCCTGACAATCTCTAGGGAGTCTGATGGAACAGAAAACTTTATAATAGACCTTATATTACATAAATATATTATAAACAAACCATACAAAATACAAGGATAGGAAAGTCTATGAATAATGCACACATATACAATACACATATAATTCCTGGTATAATTCTGCTGGCTAGACTCCAAACAAGTCACTTGTGTTGTTGAGTAGCTGGGGTTTGCACCCAGGAAAGATAGTTGATGGTTGCCTGCATACTCAGAAATGCACACAGCCCCCTTTTCTAGGCACCGGCAGCAGCTTCCCTGGAAAATTCCCATGCACCCTGCAGTTACCATGGTTGTCGTCCCCTGGAGCTGGGCTTTGAGTTTATCGTTAGATTCTTCAACAACAATGAAGACTTAGCTCCCCTTTGTCCTCATCCTTACCCCATGGAAGAAGAGGGCTTGGAGTCATGATATGGAGATGCCAGCAACCTGCGTTTACACTTTGGAGAAGGTGGAGCATGCAGAGGGAAGATCCAACCCAGGACTACTTGGACCACCAACTGGGATCATTGATGGCCTTCCAGAATTTCCAGTTCTTACCCATGGGTCATGACCAGTGAGCTTTACCAGTGGCAACGGGTAGAGAAGCAAAAGCTCCTCTCCATACCCCTGGAAGGATGCCACCAGAAAGGAAACAGCATTCTTCACCTCTGCAATAGCACAACGGCTCTATGTATGCTATGTGCTTGGTTTTATATATAGTAAGAGATTCCCCCCATCCCCCAGCTTGTCAGAACCAAAGGCCATCAGCTGAGAGTCCTGAGCCCTACACCCTGGTGAATCTTCTCATGGAAGCCTGCAGAGCTCCGAACTTTTGAGGTGCGTTTTTACTTCCTGGTGTTTCTCCCCCAACATTTTGTATGCTCAGACCCCGGCCTCGGCACCTTGCTCCTGGCTACAAAAGCAGAGAGCCACTGTCTCCTATCAGCACTTTATTCTTGCTGGCCAGGCATGGGTAGAACACAGATGAGCTTCCCTAAGGCTTCTGGAGCTCCTACTGCCTCTCAGAGGGACGTGCCAGATGATATCATTGCCTGATATTTCCTGTACCTTTTCTCCCTACAGGAATGTGAGAGGATGATGATTGTGCTATGCGATTTTCAAACAGAAGGGGGTGGGCAACAATTACAGGAAACCTGTTGCCTCATATGTGCCATTCTATCACCCTCTTGAATTCTCCCATCATGCTTTGGAGGTGTCATGGTGTTTCTAGCTTATTAATGAAGGAATGTGCTCAGACAGGCTTAATGGCTCATCTCCTAAAGTCTCAGCTGTCAGCTGTGGCATAGGTTCAAATCTAAAGCCAGATCCCAAGTCTTTGATCTTTCCCAACTCTGTTGATGTCTTTTAGAGTAAGGAAACTATGTGTGTGTGTGTGTGTGTGTGTGTGTGTGTGTGTGTTTTCTGAGCAAACCTGACTAAGCAGGAAGAGGCCTCAAGAGCTTCAGCCACCCAGTATGAAGTTTAGAAACATAACTTTCCTCTCCCTGGTCTTGACACTCCATAAATCCAATAAGAATCCCCTCCTAGTGGCCATTTTCCTGCCTTCAGAATGTGTAGAATTGGTTCCCCATGGTCTGCTAGGCTGGGAAGAACTCTACTTGGGTAGCAGGGACATAAAACCAAGCAGGCTGGATGCCAGGCTGCTGGGGACATGACTGAACTTCTTGGCAGCCTATTATCACCCTGGACTCACTCTTCATACCGGCAAGGCCACCTGCTCAACGCCTCCTCAGCTCTTTAGCCTCAACTCAAGCAACAAAGTAGGTTCCCACAACGGCCATGGGTAGAAAAGATTTTTCCATAGCCAGATATGACAGCCTCAGCAATGGACCCTCCAAGGCTTCACCTCTGGGGACCTGGCAAATAGACTAATTAGCCCCTGAGCTCCAGTCAGGAAATGAGTCTCCCACCCACTCTCATATTAGCCCCAGGGAATTAATAGACCCATCAGCTCCAACAAAGTGATGTGGCAGCTATTAGCTGGAACAATCTAATTGCAGAACGACAGTGGGAAGGGGAGAGCTGGACGAGCCAGGTGCCCTAGGATGCAGGCTAATTGCCCCACCTACTGGGCACTGTCCATGCCACACATGTGCAGGGCTGGGTGGGAGATGTCACTCTCTCTCTCATCACAAGATTTGTGCCTCTAACTGCAGCCAAATCCCTTCACTTCATCTCGATGACACTTGCCTCCCTCCCAAGTATTTCTGCAGACATAGCTGGTTTGCCCACACGCAGGGCTTCTGCTCACTTCATATCACATCTCCCTCTCTTGTTTGTCTTGTGTGCTATATTTTTCCACCATTTTAGAGGCACTGGCAGTTGCAATGGAGGGAGGGAGAGAAAGCATGCATCAGGGTAGGGACAGAGCTAGCCCCTGTTTTATAGCATCATAATCAGGGAAGAAGACCTCCACCATTTTGCCTGATGTGCCCAGCTGAGCATGCAGAGCTGACACTGGATTTCAGTCTCTTCTGGCCTGTGAGTGTATAACACCATCTATACCCTCCAGGCAGTGGCTCTAGGTTTTACCCTGGCTTCTTTCCTTGTGGATGGTGTGACCTCCTGTAAGTTACTTATGCCTCTGAGTCTCTTTCCTCATCTGTACAATGAGGGTTAAACTAGGACTTGCTGTCCCAAAGGGATTTTAAAAATTAGTTCAAGCACCGTGTTAGTCAGTATCTATTAGAATGCCATTGCTGGGGCCAGAAGACAGTCTCTTCTGTTCTCCAAAGAGCTCCACACAGTGGTCTTAACTTATTCTACAGATTAGGCATGTGCCACCAACTTTAGTTTTCAGACCAGTAGTGCCACCATCAGAAAGTTAGTTAGGAAGTTGGGGGATAGCTCCAACAGCATGGGCTGCAGCAGCCCCGCAAGCTGTTCTGACTCTTGACCACATTGTTGCAGAGTACAAAGAACAACCGAGAGACAAGCAGGACCTGGGGAACAACTAGGGCACTGAGATTCACAGCGTTGGGGCACACCTGTGCCACTGAGGAGGTATTTTGAAATTGGCTCTCCAGGAATAAAAGGCCCCAATTCCTAGTCTCTGTCAACTTCCGCGGTGGAAACATTTCTAGCCAATGACATGGTTCATACCACACACAGAGGCAGGAAGACATGTACAACTGGATCTCTACAGCTGAGGCAAGCTGGTTTTACCATGTAACAGATGCCAACTCTGCCAACAGTCTCCAGGCTGGGCACTCACGTGGATAGTGATCTCATTTCACTCTATCAGAAAACATTCAAGTCCCGGTAGGGTAGGTCAATGTATCCAAGTCACAGAATGATTAAGTAGAAAAATTATGACATTAAATAAGACCCAGGTAGTGCTTGATTTTGACCATGGCTGTGAAAACAAATGTGCAGACAGGTATGTGACACACATCTGTAATCCCAGTACTCAGGTGGCTGAGGCAGGAGAATTGCTGAGAGTTCAAGGCTATCCTGGACTATATATGCATAGCAAATTCAAGGCCAGCCTGGGCTATTTATTGAGACCACCATCTCAAATTCAAAACAAACAAACAAACAAATGTATAGCCTTTCTAAATACTGACTCCAACGCTATTGAAAGAAACATTTTCTGATGAAGACGCTTAGTCAAACGTGACGACTTAGGCAAATATAACTAACATGGGGTGGAATTCCCCACGCATAGAAAAAATCATTTACCTTAAATCCCCTAGAGATACAGATCAATATAAATGAATAATTTTCTTGTTCCTTTAGGCACCACATTTTGCAGGCCTCAATTATGTATTCAAAAGTTTTATTTCCTTCCTTAGGGAGCTACGGGTTCTTCTGTCGTCTTAGCTGAGTGAGCTTTACCTGAAACTATGGCACTGTCATTAGGAAGCTGGTTTAGACGCCATGATGTGTATCACCCGCTGCCATGGGATTGCTGCAGTGTGCAGTGGCCGCTGCATTTCTTCCTCCTCGTAAAGGGATCTATTTAACGCTCCAGGTCTATGTTTTTTCCCCCTCACGGTAGGCTGCTATTTCTTGCTTCTAGCAGGACAACTGACTCTGAGGCCCTGTCCTCCCGGAGCTGAGCTGGGTTTAACTCTCCCAGGAGGAGCAGCCAGTCATCTGGTGGAAGGAAAGATTAGACAAAGGACAAGCAAGGCTATGAGGGCTTTGGAGGATGGGCTCTGTGGCTTGAATAGGAGCTCTCCGCAGGGCTTGGAGAAGCCATGACTGTAGCTAAACGCATATCAGGCACTAGCATTTGGCCTGCCATGTGACCCCCAATGAGCAAGCTGGTCACTACAGGAAGTGGTTGTCCAGCAGCCTGACCACAGGCATCTGTTGCTGCTTTGCGCTCTTTGCTCTGCTCTCGCCCGAGGGCCCAGCTCGGTGTCTCACTTCTCTGCATGTTTCCATTCCTTGTCTAGAATTCCCCCAACCACATGACCTCCTGACTCAAACTCTCCTTCCACTAGTTCAGGGTATGGCAAACCAGGTCAGCTTAATTTGTCCACTTAATTTGTCCTCAAGTAAAGTTTTATCGTCACAACATTTGGCCCATTCATGTCTGCGTATTCTGTGAGGGCTTTCATTCACGAGGGCAGAGTGGCTGGGGTGCATGGAAAGGGCAAGCATTCACCATCTAGATGTCAGAGAAAATGCTTGCTCACCCTCCTCTACTTTTCACCTGTTTCCTTTAGGCCTCTACTTGAAGACTGCTTCTTCCAGGAAGCCTGCCTTCTCTTCCATTAGCCTTCTGAACAGCTATCCATGGGACATTGCTGACTGCCTGTCTGTCTTACCATGCCATAAGCCTCATAGGAAAAAGATGGCAGCCTGGTTCGCCTGCCCTCTTATTGAGCCAGGGCTTGGATCAATGCCTCATGCCTCATAGATGCTCAATTAAATATAACTGAACAAATGCACCAGGAGCTTTATCTCATTTAATGTTCGGCAAATCTACAAGGGGTAGACCATTTTATTCTCATTTTAAAGATTTTTAAAGCCCTGCATACTAGCAAGGTTAGGTAATTAAAGTCTGCATGGTCACACTCCGATAAGCACCACAATGGAGATGCAAACAGACTTTCTCAATCACCAGGGCACATGCTCCTAACCGCTGCATTATCTGGTTAGAAAGGGTCAAGACCGTAACCATGGGAACAGGCTTAGCACGGTGCCTGGTGTTGGCGGGCATAAACTTCACCAAGTCCCTCCCCCTCTCCATCCAATGGGTTCCTTCTCAACTGTCAAACAGGAGCCCTCAGGACCTTTTCTGGGGGCAAGAGATTTGCAAAATCATCAGCCCTATGTCTCGCATCCCTTGCTGCTGCTGGCTGCTCCGGAGCATCCTGAAGCTCACAGCCCTCTCCCTCCCACCTGAAGGTGCTCAGGGGTGTCTTTTGGCCACTTTGTTCTTTCTTAAGTAGGTAAAAAGGGATTGGCTTTTAAACCCCGAGGGACTCGCTCACATCATTGCCCACATCCACGGACGCTCACACAACACTAGAACACTTAATAGTTTATGCACATTTACACAGCTGCTCTTTGTACTTGGCACCATTGGGACCCCACTACTCCTTCGGGGGCTGACGAAACCCTAAGCCCTGCTCCAGAGGCAGAGGCTTCAAATACTTATTGATCTTTGCTTGCTGGGCCCTGGCCCATGTGGTTTCCTTTCATAAATTTCCCTGCTTCTGTGTAGCAGTCCTGTCATTATTCCCACCTGAGAAATACAGGCTCATCAGTACTTGAGAAGCAGTAAAAAATGCTTGAAGTAAATACACTCGTACGAGTTTTTGTTAAATAAATTAACCAAACCAAGATTCAAGAATGTCAAGCAACTTGCTCACACAGCTCATAGGGATTAAGTAAGACTGGAACTCAGAGCCTATTTATTTTTTTACAAATTGGTTTAGGATGGGTGTTGGCTATATTAACCTTGGAGCCTGAGCCTTCCCTCATGCCTCTTTGATCAAAGTGAGCTTGTTTGTTGACCATAGTCCTGAATGGAGTCAGCCGGAAGGTCCCACATGAGCTCATTCATCTGTGAAATGGAAACAACCCAAGGACCTGTCCATTCGAGCTGCTGCTGTTGGGAAGCAGCGGACCTTTTAAGCTATGAAGCCAAGGAGGCGGCCCAGCTTCCTCCTCACTCTCTTTAACTTTTTGACCATGATCATGAAGTGAACTGCTTTGCTCCCACCATGATTGACCAGAATAGGCCCAAAGCAGGAGGACTGAAACAAAAAAATGAACCTTCCAAAGCCATGAGCTCAAATGGCCCTTTTGTCTTTAGAGGCTGACTGGCTCGGGCTCTCATTGTAGTAACTGCAAGCTGGTTGGTGTAATATTGTACAGTGTTCCTGGGAAGAAGGTGATGGGGTTTGCTGAGCCATAGCCATGGAGAGGTAGATAGCATATGACGTTGTGTGTAGGGGGACAGCAAGTGATCAGCAGGCAGGATATCTAGGTTCAGGTTCTAACTTGCCAGTTATTTACTGGCCTGGGGAACTCAATTTTGCTACCTAAGATACACCTAATTTCCCTGACTTTCTGCACTTAGTGGGGCTCTCTTGAGCTGACCACAGGAGTGACAAAGTCAAGGCCAATCAATTGCAAGTTCCTTATAGTCTAGTTCTATCCTTTCTAGGGTCACCCACAGTTCTAAGTCATAAATCATTTTTTGAATTCGGATTCTGAGTCCTAAGTTGAAGTTCTCATTCTGAAGGATACTTATGATAAAATATGCGCATCCATGAGTACCTACCTAAAGTAGTGGTTCTCAACCTGTGAATCTTGACTCATTTCATGGTCGCATATCAGACACCCTGCGTGTCCTATCAGGTATTTACATCACCATTCATAACAGTAGGAAACTTACACTTACAAAGTAGCGGTGAAATAATTTTATGGTTGGTGGCCACCACAACACGAGGAACTGTTTTAAAAGGTCGCAGCATTAGGAAGATTGAGAACGACTAGCCTAATGCTTCTCCTTATGGGATGGAGAAGTGGCATTCAGGTGTGAGACACTGTGGAGCAGAGCTGGCGGTGGGGGGATCCCAGGGATGACCTGAGATGGGTTAGACTTCGACGCCTTGGTGGTACAACTTGACAGAGATACGCTTAAGGAGCTGGGAGACGGCTCATTTCAGCAAGCAGTGGGAGGTGAGTTCTCATCCACAGCCATGCAAAAAATTCTGGTGTGGCAGCCCATGCTTGTAATAGGGCAGCACCAGGTTATCAGATCCTTAGGGTTTTTCTGGTCAGGCAGCCTAGCCTAACCAGTGACCCCCAAGTCCCCATGAGAAACCCTGTCCATACCCAAAGGACAACATTGCCGGAAGAATGATAGCTGAGGCTGACCTCTGGCTTCCACACATACGTACGCATGCATGTATGCACACCCCACCAAAACATACACACATATACATATACACATGAAAATATCAGCTCAAAACTATTATTAATCTCAGCCCCCATGACGAGCGCCTGGCATTAGCTTTAAGCCCAATGTTTTTACTTATACAATAGCTTATGTGACACAAGAACAGTGTGGGGTCATGAGCAAATCCCAAACGGAGGGCTGGGGTGGCTTTGAGAACAAAGGGAGTTGCTGAAGTTGACCAGAAGCCTTATTTGCTTAGCCACAGAAAATAACTAACTACACACTGGAGCACTTGAGCACAGAATTGTTGCAAAAAAAAATCTAGTAGTCTGGGACAGCAGCAGCATCCAATGAAAGTAAGAGACCAAAAACCAGTACAGGAAGATCGACAATGATGCACTCTTTCAGGGCTTCCTCACACATTCCACTCAGTTTGTCTAATACAGCATCTGATTAAACGCTGGCTAAAATCCATTTGCCAGTTATGAAATCAACTAAGTGGAACAACACCCACATTTTAAAAGTGAGATCTCTATGTAGAAGGGAGAAGGGTACAGTCCATCAGCAGAGGTGATGAATACTGCATAGTCTGGGTTCAGTATATGCATAGGAGCACGCATGCATCCTAAATTGCATCCTATATGCAAATTACATTCTAAACATGCAAATTCATACCACTGGGGATTTTCAGAGCTTATCTGTGTACTACTCTATCATCAGCACCTAGCACAGTCTATGGATGATAAGTAATGATTAATAAGATACTGTTGACATCCATGGATTTCTAGTCTTGGTCACTCATTGTAACTAAATGCTAGAACATTGGTGAGTCTGTACTTTTGAGGATTCCTGCCATGTCACAACTCTGGACTAAACATTTTATTACTTTATTTAATCTTTCCAACCATACTTCATAGAGGTTCTGCTGCTACCCACCCCCATCTTGGAAATAAGAAAACTAAGATTTGAGAAGATTCAAACTCAGACAGGATCATCACCATGGTAAACTGTCCCAGGATATTATAATTTCTCTGGCTGTGGTTTATATAGTTAATTGTTCGGCAAATATTTGAATCATTACTCTATCTGGTGATATTTGCCATAAGCATTCCTACTGAGAGCCCATATCCCTTTACATTTCTTTACTTTTGATTCTGACTTATATATGTAGAAAAGAGTATCTAAATAAAGGTCCAGGAAAGCTTGGCTCCCTAAAGCTACATCTTGCATGTTAGTCTCTTAGAGAGGGCTGTCCATCCCTGACTGGACCACAGGTTCCTCGCTCACTCCTTTGGGATGTTCACCACACTTGGAATCACACATCATCTGTGTTAAGTCCATTTTCCCCACCAGACATTTCACTCTTTGACAAGACCCCTGCCCCCAGTGTCATTTGTGGAATCAGCACTGGCTAAATAGGTGTTTATGTGGATCAGTTCTTCTTTCATGGCTTCAGCACCCAGGCTGGTGCCTAGCTTAGGATGGATGCTCTGTAAACCCTGTTGGGTTGAATTCTGAAATTCACCTAGGGAAGACACTGTGTTTTCATCTTCAGCGATCACACTTTCAAAGAATGATGTAGGCCAGCCTCTTCAACTCAAAGGAGAATTCTAGACTGAACCTGGGAGAAAGATGGGTCTAAGAGAGGCCACAGGGGGACTCGCAGCTGCCTAGGCACAAAGGTGAAGCAGGTGGTCATTTAACATGAGTAGCAACAGAAAGAACCTCTCCATCCAGTGACAAAACTGCCTTGAGGGAAGGTAGTCAGGGACAAATGGAGCAAATGTGGGGACTCAGGAAACACAAGCGAGGAAGGACACCTGTCCCCAATAAGGAAGGGCTTTTTAATAGGAAGGGCTTTCCAAGATGGAAGATGCTGCCCTTGCAGGTAGTGAGTTCTCTAACATGAAGCATTTAAGTATGACCCTCCCTCAAGAGGCTGCCTTTGCAGGAATCCACGAAGGCCAGGTAGAACATTGGTCTACAAGGCTTTCATTATGTCATCCATCCTGCACCAGAATTGCAGGATGTAGGTTCTATGTCTACAGCAGGGCAACCAGGAGGAAGGAGAAGCCTTAAGGAGCAAATAGGGGCCTTGGACACAGTAAGGAAACAAAAAAGCAGGACTATGGAGTGGTGAACGCAGAGAAAGGCCCTGCAAGAAAATTCAGATAGTCCTGCTCTTGTCTCCTGGCTGAGTCTCTCTTCAGATGGATTCTCATTAGTTGCTGCTCCTCTGATCTGTGTAAAGCTGCCACACACATTCAAGTAGGGAATAGTGAACCTTCCCAGGACAAATATAGGGTTAGGTTACTATGAACTTCTGATCAGAGCATGCGTTTCAACCCATCAGCATGCAACCATATTAACTTATGTGTGTCTCTGCCTCATCTATTACACATTGCCGATGTACTAACTCATACAGCAGTACCATAGGTCAGGCTTGAGGGAAGCTTATCCAACACAATTTGTCTCCATAGAACACATCACAGTTTTTCTCGTGCATAGGAACGTGAGATGGCATGTCAGCATTGCATTGTGGGAGTTAGTATAAACAGAAAAATTACTAGGGGAAAACACACACACACACATACACACTTACTCACACACTATAGCACTCAATGGTCCGTGAAAAAGACACTTGACAGCATTAGCACTGAGACAGCACAGCAGAACATTGCCAAGTTCAAGCTCAGCTGAGAATGCACACACTGAGTGAAACAAATTCTTGCCTTCTCCACATGTTCGTAAAATTGCTGCGGGTATTGATGTGAGGTTTGCAAAAAGATTTCATCGTTCAGTCAAACTTGTAAATACAGATCTCACAAATAACGAGAGCCAATTACACTGTCCGTGCTGGGCTGTTTGGCTGTCACCAAGATGTGCTCAGATTTTCAGTCATGATCTTCAGCCTCTGGGATTTAACATCAAAGTTGGTTACCGTCCTTACTGCCCAAAAGCCCCAGCCTTGACTGTTCTTGGGAATGCAGTGACAGAGAAGTGACCCAGAGGGGCAGTGGAACTCAGGGCACCTGTGTTGGCTCTGATTACAATTGACACCCCAATGACTCTCTCACAGATTTAATGGACCCCCCATGATCAGGGCTTCAGTAGTAAAATGTCCCATAGTAAGATCAAAAGAATGCCTGGGTCTCCTATCTGGACAAGTTTAAAATTTTTATTTTATTTTATTTTATTTTATTTTATTTTATTTTATTTTATTTTATTTTATTTTATACTTGTATCGCAGCTCACTATATTTTTAAAAAATCCTTTTTTTTTCTTTTTTGAGACAAGATCACTAAGCCTATGCTCCCTACATAACCAAGGATGATTCTGAACTTCTGATCCTCCTGCCCCTTTCTCCCAGAAGCTAGCATTGTAAGCTTGTGCCTCCATGCCTGTTTATATAGAACTAAAGAAGGAAGGCTTTTATGCATATTAGACAAATAATCTTCTCACTTAACCATATCACCAGATACCTTTTTTTCTGTTTTTCTGAGACAAAGTCTTAACTATAGCCTTGAACTTGCTTTGTAGCTAAAGTTAGCTTTAAGGTCGTGGTCCTCTAGCCTTACTCACCAAGTGCTGCAATTACAAGTACAGGCCAAGCCAAGTGTGGTATTGCATGCCTGTAAACCCAGCCCTTGAAGATGCAGAGGCAGGTGGATCTCTGTGTGTTCAAGGCCAGCCTGGTCTACAAAGTGAATCCAAGACAGCCAAGACTACACAGAGAAACCCTGACTCAAAAAAAAAAAAGAAAAAAGAAAAAGAAAAAGAAAAAAGAATAGGCCAACATGCCTGGATTTCCTTTCTAATATAATTGAAAACCTCCCAGGATATCTTCCAAGTAGGTTGGGGCCAACCTCTTGGGCTTTCTCACACTGATACATGACAAGGACATGGAAGAGTCAGCAGACGGGAAGACTCCCTTGCTCTTCTCCCTCTGCCTCCCAGAATACCGAAGGCATTTCAGCACGAGCTGCTGAGAAATCAGTTTGCGAGCTCAAGACTTCCCGTCTAAGAAAATTACGGCCAAGGAACACGACGGGCAGGCCATGCCCGCGTCACTTGCTCAACCCACCAGGTAAGGAGTGTCACGGGAGGCAGTTGTGCTGATTTCTTGCCTCTGAGCTCTGAGTCCCAGGTGCCAACTGAATTAATGCTTCCAATAAAGCATCTAGGCTGGAGGAAGCTGGTCATGCTCCATCTTGGTGCTGCAATCAGGACAGCACTTTAACTTCTGAGCCCCTCCCCCCAGGACTGAGAATGGCCTGTCCCTACCCTCAGCTGTGTGCAGGCTTGCGGGTAGGAAAGTGCATTTACTTCGGCCTCACCGCACTCTTAGGAGAGGTGAGACTTTTAGTTTGGGGTTGTCTGCTGCTCTTGTCTGGTGAGTGATGATAGTACTCCATGGGCCTTTAGATGGTTTCTCCTAGAAGTAGCCACAACCCAGCTTCTCTCATCTTTATGCCCATCCAGAGCTACCAAACATGGGGCTGAAGGTCAGAGAGTGAGCCCAGGGCAGAGAAAGAAAACTCCAAGATGAAAGGCAGAAGAGAAATAGGTAGAAGCCTGCTGGCAGAACTGATTTCAGGTATGCATGCCTCCCTGCCACAGGCTCCTACTTGTATACCCTCTGCCAGGGTTTTGTCGCTTTAACAGAAACAACCCCTGAGCCTTCTCCTTTCCAAGGCTGTCTCCTTGTCTCTGCCCTGAACCAGGCCAGAATTTCTGGGTTATTATAGGGAATATTGAAAAGACAGTGAGAGATATAATTAGACATTGTCATGCGAGACAGTGAGATGTATAGTCAGACATTGCCATGTGAGACAACAGAATTAAAAATTGCACAGTATAGTAGAACACTCCCAAGTACAGCTCTAAGCAACAGTTCATCTTGTTCTCAATAATTTCATAATCCCCAAGAGGCAGAGATCATGATGTCATGATGCCCCTCAGTTTACCAAGGAGGGAAGTAGGAAGCAAAGTTAGGATGTAGGAATGTGGAGCTCAGCTCTGAGTCTTCCTCTTAGGTTCCATCATCTGCCTCTGTGGATGAGCTCCCTACCCACCCACAATCAACCTTGTTTCGTTCTCCTACCTGGCCTCCCTGTACCCCCACGCCTCTGGCCCTGCCTTGCTCCCTATTTGGGGGAGCTGGCTGCCACAGGTTGTTTCATGGCACTGAATTAGCAGATCACCCTCTTCCAGCTCACCCATGCATGAGCTGGCTGAAGGGGTGCGGAGTGTCTCCGGGAGCTGGCAGACTTCCCCGGGGCTGATCTCAGGGAAAAACGTGATCGGGCACATGACAAGAAATAGATTTCAAATGTAGCACTCTAAAATCCTGTTCCTTTGCCCAAAAACCAGCCCCCTGTTCAAAAATGTAAGTACCTCTTAATTTGTTTGCCGGCTGATGTGGGAGTAAGCGTCTGCGGCTGCTGAATTGTTCAGCAGAGCCGATAAACGGGGGAGTCCTGTGCTTTGAGGGATAAAATCAGATGTGTGGGGACCAGAGAGGCTGGAAAAGAGAACAAACCCTTTAGGATACAACCCTCAAAGACAGCTCGTCTGCTCCTTGACCTTTCACCTTGGGGCCAAGCATCTCTCCTGGGAGAAGACATTATAGAATCTGTTCTGAAGTAGGGGGACCTGTGCTGAACGGAAAAAAAAATGGAAAGGGTGAAAGGGATGAATCAGTGATCCTGGGGACCTTTCAATTCAAAGATGTAAGCGCCATTGCTTATGAGAGGTTTGGAGCATGGGATTCTCTTGAAGGAAAAAGGAAGCAAGCAGTTTTAGAAAGCCCACAGGTTCTGGGCTCTGATGTCTCTGTTGTCTCTGAGCTCTCTGGAGCCTGGAAGGCTCACTTGTATGGCTCATACAATCACCTCTTGGGCCCTGTGAGTACTGAGACTTTCTTCTACTGCCACACCCACTCTCTGCCGGGCAGGCTGGACCCAGATCACAAGGCCCCACTCCTGGGAGGATGGTGCTGAGAAAGATGCCCTGGCAGGAGAACCCTGACAGAGCAGGGGTGCAGCGACAGCCTTCTGAGCTCAGTATTGGAGTGAGCATGTCGGAAATGAGGGAGGCACAGAAGTGACTCTAAGGCAGCCTGAATGTCCAAGGCCTCCAGCATCCACGACTGGGGCAAAAGGTAGAATAGAAACCGAGAAGATGGAAGGCTCATTGGAAGGACAGGGCCCTTCACTCTACAAGCAAATAGAGTTACTAAGGGCTCTCAAACCTGATGAAGTGCTCATACATCAGCGCCTTTCTCGATAGTTGGCCTAACTGACCTGCACCTCGAAGAACTGATGATGTTCTAAGAGATGAGAGGCGATGCTGACTGTGGCAAACTCCACGCCAGTTCTCCCTCTCCTGACTCTTTAATTAAACAGAAGAAATGAGTGACTTTTCGGTCACCTTCAAAGCATCCCCAAGCTACCTTCCCACTATGAGGAGCTGCAGCTCAAGTTTCTTCATCAAAGCCAGAGCTAGCTCTGGGGGACTGCAGCCCATTGCAAGCTCCCCCACTGGCCCCCTCTCACAGGTCTGTCCCCCAGCTGAGGAGCTGGCACTTGAGGCTGCTGATTTCCAGCAATCAAACCAGGCTCCAGCGCCCTGAGCCAGGTCTCAGCAAAAACAGCTTCAAAGGATCTGCATATTTATGGTAAACTCCTTCCTCAAATTGAAAATGTATTAGACAGTGACAATCACAGGATTCTCAGAGCTGCCTTTCCCACGGGCAAGCTATTGGAGTGATGGCTGCTCACTCGAGGACAGAAAAAACCTGGAATTGTCATAGAGGCAGCACAGAGAGGGACAAAGGTGTAGACCTGGGCAGGACCTCTCCATGAGAGCATGACGCCCACCATACTGTCCCTCTGCTGTGATATACAGGAAATGTGAGCATAGACTTACTGACAGGTAGGGTGAAGAAGAGTTTTCTGTTTACCTTTGATTGCTTTTGAAACCGGGTGGGAGGGCAGGGTCAGGAGGAGGGGAAGGTTGCAAACCCGAACAGCGGGTCTGCTCAGATTATCTTCGGAGGAATAGAAACCACATCCTAGTGGCCTCTGTTCTGCTGATGATGTAATAAGAAATTCCGCCACTTCTGCGCCCCTCAGGAGTGCTGCAGAGCCAGGATTTCTCAACTGCCAACACCTGAGGATCCCAGACTTCCCTGGAAACAGGGAGAGAGCTACCTCTGTGTGGGCTGCCCTCAGGAAACGGGTGGGGAGGAAGAGGGAGAAGGCAAGGGAGAGAGGGGGCAGAGGGAATAGAGAGACCCTCCCCTTTGTAGCAGTGAGTGGGGACCTGCAGGATCTTCAGGAAGTTGGCTCTGGGTTTCTTTCTGAAGACCCTGAGTGATGGAGTCCCCTGCTTACAAGGGTGCCTTAGATAAGCCATCTCATCCATCCTCCTGCCTCTGTTTAGACTAGTATTGAAATCATTTCTGAAACAAGCCTTCTGAATTCTGAGCTTGTCTCTCTTTTGGAAAATAAGGCTATCTGTTCACAACATTACTTTCCTGGCACTCTCCAGGCCAACCCTGTCAATTTCTCCATTTCTACAGAAACAGAGTTAAATGGATCAGCTGTCCCAGAGAAGGCTGACCCGGGTCTAGTTTCTATGAAAAGTGTACACACAAAGAACTGAGTGTATTTCTGGAGAGTTTGGCAAGTATAGTAACTAAACGACCCCAAGGCTCAGAGTTCAGAAGGAATGGCACATTTGAAAATAAATTATTGTAAGCAGGCTAATGTGGTAAATGAGAACTGAGGATCAGTCTGAAGTGACTGATAGCCCCCACCCCCATGGTCAGAGGGCACCCTGTCTGCAGCCTTGTGCACTTAGAGCTCCTGACAGCCCCTTGGCGAGAGAGTGGTAAGCCATGTTCCATTGGAAACAGGTACAGCCCACTGCTCAGTGAAGCATAAAACAAGTGGCATATAATCAGAGTACTCTAAGGCAATTGCAGGCTGCAATTTCAGCCCCCTAAAGATCTTGAGCTCTTAAGTGGAGTATGGCTCTTTTATCTTGCATTCCCAGCCTATGACAAAGAGTAGATCTTAAAAAAAATTTTTTTAGGCTAATTCAGGAATGGAAAAATGAACGAGTGAAGTAAAAGCAGTCTGTCTTTACATATCTGAAGAGCTGGCAAGGAAAAATGAAGCAGACCATTTTGGAATGTTCCACAGGGCAGAGTTAGAAGGCAGAGGATGACCCAGTACCTGGAAGAGTGTGAAACGTATCTCTAAAGGGCTTGCTAATTCTCTACCCCGGGATGGGGGCTCACAGAGAGAGTGGGGTATCTCTTTTCGTGTCCCAGTGCAAACCATTCTTGCATGGGTTAGAAGACCAAAAGAAGCTTAAAGGCATTCTCTGCCCCATGTTCTGAGTAAACTGCATAATGGAAAGGCCCTGGGTTCTGAGGAAGCTCAATCCAAACTGGATTCTTGAGCCTGCCACTTCCCACCTAGATGAAGATGGATATGTTCCTTCATCTCTCTGCCTTAGTTTTTCCACCTACAAGATGAGAGAAAAGCTTTCATGCCAGGCTGATAAAAGGATGTAAAAATTTAAATATATATGTACACCACCCAGCACAGTACATTATGTAGGCGACAATAAATGTTGGCTATTATTATGATGTCAGGAGAGCCAGCTTTGCACATAAGTAGAGCCATTCAAACACAGTGCCAAGCAGAGCTATTTTCAATCATCTTTGGATTCTGTGAGACCAAATATGAGGAGTTACCATCATTACTACACACACACACACACACACACACAAACACACACACACACACACACACACACACACACACACACAAACCCCTGAGCCCATCCTGCTTGGGATACACAGTGAAGCAATGGGGGAAAGGCAGATCTGCATCTTTAGTTGGGGATGTCAAACCCCAAAGGCTTAATTAGACCCTGTTAAGCCATTTCCAAGCCTTAGATGAAAGGTGTGCACATCTTATTACAAGCTAACAACGCTGCTCAGGGGAAGCTTGCCGTCTCTGATCTTCAGACGAAGTTAAATGAAGGAAATTAAGGGTCTCCTCAAGGCTTCCTTCTTTTCCTTCCTGCTTCTTTTGAGGAGAATTTTTCCCAGACAGAAAGGAAAACAATGATATTGTAACCCCCACCCGCACAGCCAGCCGGCCTCTGGGAGGCAGTGAGAACGAACACTGCAGTTAGAGACACAGAGGGATGGGCAGTGCTATTGACTTCTACGCCTATAAATAATAAGAGAGATGGTTCAGAATGTCCCCTGCATTCTTCCAAATGGGCTGTAGTGGAAGCTCCCAAGATGGCAAACACTGTTCGTGCAGAATCAAAATAGTAATTTTTTAAAATGGTAAAAAACTAACTCTGAATTCTGAAAGACTATTTTTAAAAATGGTAAAAATCCTTTAATCAGCCACCAGCAGGGAATACGGTATTTGGTTCAGACATTTTACCAATTATAGACCACTGGGTTCCCTGCGTGGTGCTTTCTAAATAATCAAAACCAGCTCTTAATAGTAGCTCGCCCAGACAGGAGAGAAGGAACAGAACCAAATCCGAATGAGAAGATGTCATTACTAAAGAAAGCCCATCCCAGCAGGGTGTTAGAATCAATGGTGGCAGATAGCAGCAGAGCAACAGACCAGAAGTGTAGGGGCTTTGAGTGGGGGAACTTCAGGTACCCAAGAGCAAGAAGGAAAACTGGAAATAGAAGAGCCAAGAACATGGGTTTTGGAGGTTGAAAAACTTGAATATAAATTCCAGTTTTTCCAAGTTCTTGGAGACAGTGCAATTTGGAGTATGCGTGTGTTTATGTGTGTGTGTTTTGCATGCATGTACATATACAGTGTACCCCTATATACACATTTGAATATCAGAGTAAGACATCAGTGTCTTCCTCTAAAGATCTCTGCTTTACTGACTTGAGATGGGGTCTCTCACAGATCCTGAAGTCACTGTCATGTTACAGCAAGGCTGAGCAGCCAGGAGACTCTGACTTGTGGCTGTCCCCAAGTGCTGAGGTTACAGGCTTGCATAGACACACCCAGATTTTTACGTGGGCACTATAGATGTGAACTCAGGTCTTTAGGTCCTTATGCTCACTGAGCAAGCTCTCTCTGCCACTGAGCTTGCAGTTTCTTATTGGTGAGCTTGCTTACCTTAGAGGACCATCTTCAAGACGGACAGTTATCTTCCCAAAGCACCATTCTGGCTACACAGACAACTCCTATGATCCTCCAGCTCCTTGTCACTTCCCTTCCCACACCAACATCACCTTGGATAAAACTTGGATAAAATATCAGAGCAGAGGTACTGACATTCCTCGCACCCTGGGAGAGAAGCCTAATTACTTATCCCCTTTCAAACCATTTCTTCAGCCTGTAATAAGCAGGGAAGGACGCTCGTCAAGAGGCAAAGATTGGGTGGTGATTGGGATGGGACCCGGGGACTAGTGCTAGGAAGCTGCATCTGTGCATGAGACACATCACACACGGCTGGCTTCCAGTTGGTACTCTCGGCACCTGAACCAGACAGCAAAGCAGCAGGACAGTCGCCAGACTTGCTGAAAAGCCAAGGTCATAGGGAAGATTCTCACCATCCACTTTCTAAGTCCAGTCAGGACTGAGTGTCTCTTAGAGTAGCCAAAGGTCAAAACAATAGTCGTCTTAATGGTCACTTGTGAGGCAGATTCCATTAAACGGAAACTCAAAACAATGGGGTAGGGCACAGAGAGGCTAAACCAACCAAACAAATCTGGTCATAGAACATGCTCCTATTAGCACAGTGTTTGCCAAAGGATAGCCTGTGGTCAGCTCACCATTCTAATCAACCATGTAGGTGCCAGTTAAGCTAACAAATTCCTAGAACACATTGCCTCACTAAATGAAAATGCATAGCTCTGGAGCCTGGGGATACACCTTTTAAGGCAAGCTCTGTGGGTCACCCTTGAGCAGACTTGAGTTCCAGAAGCCTGTTGTTTACCACTAGTGGGTGCTGTTGACGCAGAGACAGCCACCACTATGAAGGAAGCCCCAGGGCAGACTCCTGGGTCCTGGCCAGGCTGGGCTGAAAATGGTACTTTAAGGGTGGGCCAATGATGTTGACCCCTTTCCATGTTCGTTATGAAATATGCATTTTAAAACTCCGTTACTGAAAAACATTTTAACAAAAAAACATTCCTTCATAGGTTGGGGGAAGAGCTTAGTGATAGATTGCCTGCCTAGTATCTAGTATATATGAGACTCTGAGTTTGATCTCCAGTACCACAAACAAAAAATCTTTATTAAGTTAATTTTCTGTGTGCTGGAGAGACACTTTAGTGGCTCAGAGCACTGGCTGCTCTTCCAGAGGACCCAGGTTCAATTCCCAGAGCCCATGCACACAGAGCTCATAACTGTCTGTAATTCCAGTTCCAGAGGATCCAACAGCCCCACACAGACATACATGGAGGCAAATGAACAACAAAGCCCATGAAATCAAATTTTTAAAAAACTTATTTATTTTTCATTGTGTAATGAATGCCAACTCCATCTCTGGGGTACATGTGAATTTTCTCTAGTTACCATTTTGCTTTTACAATCTATAACACGATACAATGCTTCAAGTTCATTTACCCTTTCAAGGTATTTCTGAAAGTTATCTTGAAGGGGTTCTCACCAATAAAGTTAATAAATATGTGTTGATTTTATCTCTGTGTAATGTTTATTTGATCAGATGCTTGTTTGCGGCTCAATTCCAGGCAGTTCTGTTGTATTGGTCTGGTGGTATTGGGAACCAAGCCAAAAACGGTCACTCTACCACTGACCTCAGCCTCCCTACCTTCATATAGTTTTAATATTGATTTGTATCAGTTTTTTAAAAAGTGATTTACTTATTTATATACTTTATGTATATGAATGCTCTATCTGCATGCCAGAGGAGGGCATCAGATCCCAGTAAAGATTGTTGTGAGCCACCATGTAGGTGCAGGGTATCAAACCTGGGTCCTCTCGAAGGACATCCCATGCCCTTAACTGCTGTGCCGTCTCTCCAGCCCTGATCGCTACCAGTTTAAAAAATACATATTTTTGTTAGTTCTTTGAGAAATCCATACAATGTTATTTAATTGTATTCACCCTCCTTCCCAAAAGCTAGCGTGAATTGCAGCTAAGCTAGAAGCAGAATGAAGGAAGAGAGAGGCATTGAACCCCATCAGCTATCTGTCAACTGGAGAGTGGACCAAGAGACAGGAAGGGCTTTCTATGAAGGAGGCACAGGAAGTGGGCTCTTTCTCGGACAGTTATAGGGAAGAACTGAGGTCCAAGGTGAGATTGGCAAAGGCTGAGCTGGGACTCTCTGGAGTCGGTCTGGGGTTGCCTGAGCAGTAAGTTCTAACCACTCCTCCAACGCTCTGCTCTTCACACGGGTATTCCTTAGCCAGTTGTATTTTTCCTCAGAGAGCTTAGCAGGCTGGCATAATGTTACATATGTATTTTTTGCCTGTCATCTGTCCCCTGCTGGAGCATATGCTGCACAAAAGCAGATCTTTCTCATCTTAAACCTGCACCTAGAAGAGAGACAGCAATAGGAGACACTCAACAGGTATCAACTTGAAAGAGTGAATGAACGCTCTTTACTTCAGATCCCCCAAGAAGATTGGAGCTCAGGGAAAAGTCTCCCTGACAATTTTCCTAGAGGCTGGCAGCCTACTCATTCAGGGATGATGAGCCACGGGGCATGATTTGAGTTGAGAGTCCCAAAGTGCAGCTTCTGTTCTCTTTCTGTTTTGTTTTGTTTTTGTTTTTTTTCCTACATAGCTTACTCTCACCAGAATATGAGCTCTCTCAGTGTAAGGAAGGGCTATGCCTGCTCTCCCCAGGCCCAGCGTGATGTCCGACATGCAGCAGATGCTCCCTAAAAGACCTGTTGGGTAAATGAAGGAACCGCCTGTGATTCTAGCTACCCACCTCACCCCTCTCTGAGCAGATATGGGAAGTGCCCTGATCCCATGCAGTTGTCATCCAGAGCTGCTCAATATTCTGCACCTCATCCTGGGAGGGGGCAGACCAATCTACCTTTTCTTGGGACTCCTTCCTTTCCCTCTGTTCTCTTCTAAGAGTGACTCTCCAAAAAGTCACTGATCACCTAGAAAGACCTCTGCGGGGCCTTGCAAAGGTCCTGCCTCTCTTGGAGGCAGGGACAGTGTGGCAAGAGGCAGGTGTGATAGGCTTCTATGCTGTAAAGTTCCATGAGGGTCACCCTGGATACATATTGGCCACATCTGTTCCTGGGTCCTGTCCTGGGCCTCCCTCCCCAGACTCCCTTTGCTTAACAATTACCAAGGTGAGTTTTATACATAATTTACCATAACAGTCAAGGACTTGGGCGTTAGACGGTGTATATATGGATCCTAAACCAGTTCTGCCATGGCCTAGTTGTCCAGGGACAAATCAGTCATAAACCTCACAGGCGACAACATTAATAAAATTGCCCATTTGAGGGGCTAGAGAAGAGGGACGAACCAGAAAAATGTTTCCCCTACAGACATGAGAACCTGAGTTGGGATGCCCAGTACCATAAAGAGCTGGGCACGGTGGTGTGTGGCTGTAATCCCAGCACAGGACAGGTGTGAAAAAGAGGGTCCCTAGGTCTTGCTGGCCAACCAGTCTAGCTGAATTTGTGAGTTCTGGTTCAATAAGAGGCCGTACTCATCACCAACTTCTGGCTTCCACATCTGTCCACACACATGTGTATAAATGTCAGCACGCATACGCACATATTCACATACACCCCACACAAAGCACCTATTATTTTTTTAGGACAGAAGGTAAATGAAAGTATCTATTTTGTAAGCTTATGCAAACAAACACAATGCTAAACTTACCGCGTGGCATCAGGCTTATGGTAAGAGAGTTCAATATATGAGAGCAGCCACATTAATGGTGGTGATGGTGAAGATAATTGGTTCTTCCTAATTTGCTGGAAGAGTGGCTATTCAAGCTCTACAGTGGGATGTTCCCTCATCCAACCACTTTGACAGTCAGGAGATCTTTAATATGCCTGCTTCCTATTGTAATTGGTGTCTGGCTAGCTCTTTCCAGCCCTTCCTGCACTGGAGAGGCCTTTAAATAAAGGAAGTTTATTATTCGAGCATAGCGAGGATAAAGACTTCTAGAGAGACACTTAGAGTGGTTGTCAAAATCTGTTTCCTCTGATAGAAGATCAGAGAAAAGGAAGCAAGAGGGTTTAATGGAGAAGGAAGAATCATACAGAGAACCAAGGCATTCTGAAGGGCATAGCATCCCTACAGTGGGTGATGGAAACAGCAGCAGCAGACAGGAGAGCGTGGGAGGGATGGGCTGGAGAAGAGTAGGAGAAGGGGTAGTCTATTGCAACACAAAGAGGAGCTGTTCTAGCTCACATGGGATCCACCCTTTGCCTTAGCAATGGTGCTCCTGGAGTCCAGCAGGGCTTCCAGGGTTGGGGAAAATACCCTAATCCTTTCCAAATTGTTCCCAGAAAAAGAACACTCTGATAATGGAGAGGCCTTCCTTTTTAAGTGACGCTGCCTTGTCTCCTCTCTCTACAAGGCATGGTTGCCTCCTTTTTGACATATTGCTGGCAGAGCCCACATGGGCTGATCTGAGATCAGAAAGAACGAGGCAGCTTCAGTCCAGAGCCTAGGTCAGAACGGATGTAGCCAGGACACTTGACAACTGGAGGCCATTGGAACTAGGGACAGAGACAAGCCATAGGGAGGCTTACCTGCCGAAAACCGTTCCTGGTGAACTGTAAAATTTTCAAGGCATAGTTGGACCTCTGGCCTTTGCTGTTGAATTCAATGTGGCCGGTAAGACCTTCCAATTCTACCTGTCCAAGAGAGAGTGAGTTACAGCACCAAATAGGCCCCACCCTATCTGGTTCAAGCAAGGATCTCTTCTGTCCACTCTAAAGCCACAGAATCTGAGTGAAGGAAGAGGGGGTCCCACACCCAGTAACCTCAAACCAACTGTGTAAGGCTACAGGAGCCACCCCTCAGATTTAGCTCTCCTTGTTACATAGGCACGTGGGGGCAGTTAGCAGCCCCCCCCCTTTTGAGAATCTGCTGGCCCTGGGCCTGCAGGATGTCTGTAAACTCCTGACTGATTGCAAAATATAAGACCCTCCACATCTTCCCTCTCTAATGAAAGATGTCTTCTTTGTAGGAGACACAGCTGGAGAGAGAACTTGGGGAAAGCCAAGGATCCAGCTGGAAGTCTGCAGGCTAAGTCTGCTGAGGGCTCAGGTTCCAGCATCATGGTCCTCTCCTCGCTGTGCTGAGTTGTGCAGTGGCTACCACTAGGCAGGGGCAAGGATAGAAGCCTAGGACTCCTAGCTTAAGATCCAAGAATTATTGTCTTGGGAATAAGCTGGCCATGGAGATTTGCCAAGAGTGTTAAGAATTAGGAACAAATGGAGCTCACGGCCCACCCATCTCAGGTGATGTTTAAAAACCACCAGGAAAACCCTGTATCAGGCATCCCACCCCTGAAGCTGGGTCTGACCAAGCCTTCAGCTGCTCCTCACCATGCGCAGGTAGTTCATGAGGCTGGTACCATGCTGCCAGATCTGGGCTGAGCCACAGGACAGGGGCTTCACGCCAATCTCCTGGCTCCGGTTCAGTTCCTGCACTGCCGTTACCACAGCATAGACTGCGTCAAACAGCAGGGCTGAGGACAGCTGGGAGAAGCAGAGAGAGCAAGTGGGAGCGGGGAGAGAAAGGAAGAGGAAGGAGGGAGAAAAGCGGACAAAGAGGGGAAAGAGAAAAAGTTCTCAAATAAGGGGACACAGTCACTGTCC
>CM053747.1:32995919-33036535 GCA_028658305.1 Pachyuromys duprasi
TCTCTCTCTCTCTCTCTCTCTCTCTCTCTCTCTCTCTCTCTCTCTCTCTCTCTCTCTCTCTCTCTCTCTCTCTCTCAGCAACTTCCACTACTGCCAGGGATAAATCCACAGGATGGTAGGTAAGATTGCTAAACTCAAGGGGAGTGAAGGAACTTGGCCACTCTTCTCAAATGTGTCACCTCTACGAGGCTCAGGCATAGGTCAACTTGCTCCCAGAAGTTACCCAAGAAACTATTCCTTCCTACATATGACTGTTATGTAGCTGTACCATTCCATGTGAAGTATATGTATGAAATGCACGGTAAGTTGAAAGTCTACAATTTAGTAGAATTCCATTCCTCTGACAGATGACAGCTGGGCACAAAGGACACTAATCAGGGTAACAGGACATGGGATGACCTGGAGCTACAAAGGTCTGTGAGGGTCTAAATAGAGAGCAACAAAGAAAGTGCCCCATGGAGGAAGACACAGTGGAGCTGAGAGCAGAAGGATCTGAGTATCATGGTAGTGGACACGGGATGGGGAGAGGACAGGCCGTTCAGAGGATGAGACCACAGGAGCAAAGGCTAGGAGGTGGAAATGAGAGGCACTCATGGAAGGTGGAGGGCAGAATGACCCAGCACATAGGCATGGACCATGCCCTGGTGCTCCTCAAGTATGTAACTGTCCCAGTAGGAGGAGAGATACTCTAAGGAGGCACTTGAGCCTCTCTCTTTGGCTATCAGGTTATCAAAACAATGGCCTCTAAGAAATTAGAAGTTTCCCAGTAATATCAAGCTATCAGAAGAAGGAGAAGAAGAAGCAGAAGAAGAAGGAGGAGAAGAAGAAGAGGAACAAGAACAAGAAGAAGAACAAGAAGAAGAACAAGAAGAAGAAGAACAAGAAGAAGAAGAACAACAAGAAGAAGAAGAACAAGAAGAAGAAGAAGAACAAGAAGAAGAAGAAGAACAAGAAGAAGAAGAAGAAGGTGGTCCTAGTAAGAGATTTCACAGTTTGACAACCTGTCAGATCATCTTGAAGGAGAGACTAGAGCCTGGACAATAAAGATGGGTGAAACCACACCTTGACCAGGACTGCGTAGTTAGGCATCCCTTTGGTCACATAAACCTAAACCTCATGTCAGGACCCCTGGGTGGACTCGCAGGCAGGTTACTGGCCTTCTGTGTTCTTCTTCCCAGTGTGGTGACATCAAGTACATCTCCCTCTTCTTTTTCGCTTTTACTTGTCTGTTTAACTGGTCTGTTGAGAATGGGTGGCAGGACCTAGCTCGTTAGAGCTTCCAGGGCCAAGGCTCTGACCCTCACAATTCTGGGAACAAAGGAAGGAGGTCACTGTAGCCATACCCATGTTTTTATCTTTCCTATTAAGGAGCCTTAAGGCAAGAGACATGCAGGACCGTCATGGCCATGTGTCACTGGTACCTGGCATGAAGCCTGGCATGTGGTTGGCCCCAAAGACCATCCCTTTTTAATTCTTAAAAAAATTAATTTTGTGGATGCTGTGGAGACTACATACATATCTCTGTACCCTGTGTGTGCAGCGTCCAAGGAGTCCAGAAGAGGTTTTCAGATTCCTTGGAATTGGAATTATAGACAGTCATGAGCCACTATGTGAGTATTGGGAATCAAATTTTAGTCCTCTGGAAGAGCAACCAGTGCTTTTAACCTCTAGGCCAGTTCTCCAGCCCCCAAGAGACAGCTTGATTTGCATTAAGTCTTGGCTGACATCTTCCTGATGAGTAAAGTCAATGACTGCAGCCTTTGTGGTGGGGAAGGCCAGGGGACAGGGTGGACGGAGGGTGTAAAAACACAGCTTACTCGTCCCTGGGGAATGTACCATCCAGGAGGAGCTGTAAATGTACAGAACATGTACAAGGAAGACAATAAAGTACTTTTCAGTACTGTGTCTGTGTGCTCAGCACTGTCCATGGGGCTGGGAGAGGCCCAGAAAGGCAGGAAAAATTCCATGGAAGAATGATACTGAGATGCCAGGGGCCAGTTTCTCCAAGGTAGCATGATGTCCAGCCCCGGCAATCAGTTCTTTCTCTGTCCAGCCCTCTTGCTCATCAGAAGAAACTTTTGAGAGGAACTGGAAGGCATGCCCTGTGCTAGCCAGGCTTCAGGACACTAGCTCCTCAGAGGTCAGAGGGAGGGAGGCCACAGGCCTCTAGTCAGAGGTCACACAGCATGGGATAGCAAGCTCTACTTGGGGGCATAGCTCTACTCCAGCCCCTCCTTTGGATGCTGAATGACCCAGGACATCTTGCTGAACCTCAGGCAGAGAAAGCTTTCATCCACAAGAGAGGCAGCATCTAGCATCATGAGTCTGTAAAGGTCATCAGCTACAGGAGTGAGCATTCCTCCAGGTGGGGTTATACAATCTCTCATCCAAGGAGTTGGAAGTGTTAAGGAGGTAGGTGTAGGGGAACAGGAGGAAGAGGATGCTACGAGGCTAGAAAGCAGACTGGACAGGTGCTCACATTTCCTATATGGTTACATGAAGAGCTGTTGTCCCCTAATAGGAACTGAGTGTGCTGACATTGGATAGTTTTTCCAAATACCATCAACAGGGAAGAGCAGCCCACAATGGAAGTTCGCCTGCATTGCCACTTAGCCACTGTATCCCCTCTTCCTTCCCCTCCCTCTCTCCGTCTTTACCCTGTCACTCATCAGGCTCTATGTACGTTAACATATCCCTAGTCTATGTAGATGCACTCGGAAAAGTGCTGCTGCCTCCTCCGTCACGTCTCCAGTGTTCTCAACTCCATCTGACTTCTTCTGTGTGCCTTGGCCTTGGATTCATCTGTGACCTGAAGTCTAAGCAGACTTCACTTGGTATCCAAATCCCAATGCCCAGTTCCAGTAAATAAACAAGTGGAAAGTGTGCAGCCCTGCTGAACTGGCTGAGCAATCTCACTGCTCTAAGCCCCCTCCACCCAACCACTGCTTCTTTCTCTCTACCTACCCTCCTTATCCTTGTCACCTGGCTCCTTCTTCAAGGGAGTCCAGGCTCATCTGCATAGCGCCTGCTGCTCTTCCGCAAGCCTACAGCTGTCCTTTCCCTTGCGCCTCACCTTCCCCCGGCACATGTGGCTCCCTTATTAATGGCTGCTCACATTTCCTTGCTGAAAGAATGTATGAAAATGATGGATGATGTAGATGCCCTGTTGAGCTCAGCCCAGCACCTGCCTGAGAGAAGACTTTTGCTATGAAGTTATTGTTCTCTGCTTCAGGATTTTTCAGTTTGGCTCTTTGTGTGGCACTGTGAACCAATTCCAGCCCACCTTCTCCCTTGCTTTATAGCTCATCCCCCTATTCTAGAGTTCTCTAAATCACAGGGCTTCAGCCCCGAGGGGCCCCATTAGTTAGCATTAGTCTAACGTTTGTGTCCAGTGAAGAAATGAGAATCAAAGAGTTCTTCCCCATGGACATACAACGGGGCAATGCAGGGTCAGTACTAGTCTCTGTTTCCCTTTGTCTCATTGTGTTTGTCCTTTACTATATTTTTTAAAGATTTATTTTATTTTTAATTACGTGTCTTTGGAGGGAAGCATACATGTTTGTGAATACAAGCATTCACAGAGACCCTGAAAAAAAATAACAAAAAACATGGGTCCCCTTAGAGCTCGAGTTAGAGGTGGTTGTGAGCCTCCATATGGGTTCTGGAAACTGAACTCACATCATCTGCAAGAGCATCAAGGACTCTTAACTGCTAAGACTTCTCCTCGGTCTCTCCAGGTTTACTGTTCTAGATAACCTGGGACAACATTTTAGGACACAGGCACTTTCTCAACAACAGATGGGAAGGCAGAGTATTCAGGTGAGGTCTGAAGACAGGGAAATTGAAGGCTAGAGAAAGGGAGGCCTAGGGTCAACTCCTTCTGATGCCTGGGGTCTGGGGCACCACCCAGTTCACATCCTGGCCTCATTGGTTGCCAGTGAAGACGTGAACCATTAGCCAGTGTTGTTTGCTTAGACCCCATTTTCCTGCACCCTCCATTTTGTTTAGGTGTCCTCCCTCATCTCATATGGTCATCAACTTCTGGCCCAGCTGTGCCTGGGCCAACTGAGTCACCCATCCTCTGCCAATGTGTAACACAAAGCAGAACAGATCAAACCCATGAGCCTGAGTGGAGGGCTGGAGTTGGGGGTGTGCTTCTCAGGGCACATCTGCCTCCTAGAAGATACATCCTTCTACTCTCTCTAAATGGTACTGTTTCTGGATGTAATGCCTGGCCACACTGCAGTCAGCTGGCTCTAGGCTGAGAACAGCCTTGACACCAAAGGTGACTGAATAGAGAAGGAAAGGGTCTGGGGCCCTCAATTGCCTTTCCCTCAAGTCTGGCTCTTGCTCTGTGATATCACATTGCACTCTCATTGTGTTCCTGCTACTAGCACGTGAGAGCACCGTAATTAGTATAGAGGACCCAGGGATCTAACGTCTTTCAAAGTAGTGTTCCTCAAGGTCCCAAGAGAGGCCTGTAACCCATCCCCTCTTGAGGTCCCTTCCTCATCTGGAGGTAGTGAATTGGTTCCTGAGGGACAATGCATGATTTCAGAGGAAACTGGTGACGCCATCAGCTCCTTTGCTGCTGCTAGCTCTGCTCCAGCTGGGATAAGGTTTTCTTGGCTGATGCTCTTTCACTTTCTCTCCCTGCCTCTCTCTCTCCCTCACTCCCTTTCCTCCTCTCTGTGTTATACAAGAGTATATGTTCTCTCTGTGTGTTACCCAAGTGTATGTGTTCATATGTATGTGTGCACACGAATATGCACACATGTGTGTGAGTGCATGTAAACCTGTGTTCACAAGTGTGCCTCACCCCTCCTTATTTTTTTGAGAAAGGGGCCTCACCAATTGGCTAGACTAGCTATCTATCTAGCAAGCTCTAGGACTCCTCTTGCCTCTACCTCCCCAGTACTGGGGTCACTGGTGGTCTGTGCCAGCCTAGCTTTCATTTGGGCTCTGAGGATTGAAACTCAGGTCTTTTTGCTTGCATGGCAAACACTCTGCTCACACAGCCATCCTCCTACCCAGCTGCTGTTCTTATTAGTAGGTTATCTAAATGCTGGAAGGTCAGCTTGTGCCTGTTCCCAACATCCTTTGTCATCTCCAGCTCCAGGGACTTCATGATCCCTCAGATATTTCTCAGATAAAATTCAAGCTGGGGACACTGGGGGAGAGACAAAGTAGGTGGAATGTTATCAAGGTTCCCATCTCCTCTCTACCTACTTACAGACTTCAGAGAGTGACATGGGTCAAGTGTCCCCAAGGGCACTGTACTTCCTGGGTCTTCTCTGAAGCTGAGCCTGGAATAATTCATGTTAACTCCCTGTATACTGGAGCACACTCTCCCCCAAGACAGTCTCCTTGGGGTCCTTTATCTATCACCAGATGTCCCTCCCCTGTAGGCTTCTGGCCATCTGCCTAGGACACTCATCTCATCTTCCTCTCTCCTGATAACTTACCTCCTGCCCCTCACCCCTCCAACTAGCCTTTCCAAGTTGCTAACCTCTTTTCTTACCTTTTAAAAAGTTCTCCTTTCCAGATCCCAGCTGCCAGGGAGTAAGACCATCATCTCTGCCTGCCCATCAGTGCCCTTGTGGTTCAGCTTTCTATTCCATCTCTTCATTCTCCTAGTTGCCTTCTCCCGCTGCTATTATTGCTGTTCTGGAAAGTATTTGTGCCATAACCCGTGTGTGTGTCACGAAAAGGGTTGTCCCTCTCTCTGCTTTTGGGTCCACTCAGGAAGAGAGGAAGACATTTCTGCTGTTCCTTCTCCTTGCTTTCCATTTCTTCTTCCTCCTCTGATTGATCCCGTCATCTTTCTGAGGCCCATCTGTATGGGTGCATACCTGCCTCTTGATTTTGTCTCTTCTTATGCTGTCCCTGTTCTAAATATTAAATCCCCCAACTGGCTCAACCCTCATTTAAAATCCTCTCTTCTTTCTTGGCACCAACGAGCTGTTTGGCAAGGAACCCTCTATTCTCTTGTTTTTACATTTTCATTTGGTTCTTCATTGTTATTTTCTTTTGATCTGTTTTGCAAATTGTTTCAGGGACTGAAAGACTCTGTATAAATTAAGATGAATCAATTCTGACTCAGGGAGTTGTGGCTGGACTCCTTCCCTCCCTGAAACGAAAATAAGAATATCTTCTAGACACATACCTGTAACTCCCAAAGCAGCACAGACTGGATTCCCGGGATCCTAGATGCCCATTTGTTGATGAACCTCTGTAAGTTTAAACTCTGCCACCAGCAAAATAATACAGGGCAGGGACCATTAAGATCTCATGGACTGGTTCTTACAATCTGGATTTTATTCAATGGAATAAACACTTAATTACAAACATCTGTTTTAGCCTAAATTCTAATTACTTAATCTAGCCATCTGTAATTTTAATGATTTCCCACGATTTTTGTTCTTTGCAGCATGATTAATGGGAATGGCATATGAAACTAGTGGGCGTGTGCGTCCCTTCCCCACACTCCCTCTGTGCTGGCTTTGTCTCAGGCAGGAAGCGCATCTGTGGCATACCACTGGCAACCTGAAAGCTTTCTGGCCAGGACAGGCATACTGAGCATTCTCCTGGATGTCTTTAGCCCAGTCCCTCCTTTGAAACCTTACAAACTATACTTCCCCACTTGAGGAGCCCCACCTAGGATTGGAAGAAGGTGGGGGAAGCAGGCAGCCTCTCATGAGGCTTAGAGAAGAAGAAAAGAGTGCTGGTGCTGTGCAGGAAAGAGAAAAACAGAAAAGGAGTTAAAGGGGAGACAAGAAAGAGAATGGAAGAGAAGACAAAGAAAGAGTGGTCTGACAAGAGGAAGGGATGAGGCATCCTGTGGAGGCAGGAGCCTGTGCAGCAAGCATTTCTGCAACTCAGCACAGGAAAAAGCCCTTGCTGTGGCTTCCTAGAACCTGCTCCCTCACCTCCTGGCTCGCTGCTGCTGCCATGAGGACCTGGGCTGTTTGTGGTGAGAAGTTCTTGGCCTCCAGAGAGGCAGGAAGCGATGGCCCTTGAAAAGGTAAGCTGCACCAGGGAGAGGGCTTAGAGGAATGTGCATCTGCTGTCGCTGCTGCCCGCTTCCCTTCCAGGCTCTTGAGGTGACGGTGTTTTTCACACCTTCCCTTCTCTCAGAGATTAATGAAAGAGAAGATGGCTGCAAAGGTCCCTACAGGGAGAAGCTGATCTAGGCTCCAGGCTGGCTGCATTAAAACGAGGACCTCAGAGATCCCCTCCCCCACCCATCACCCAGCACTCTTGGGCCTGTCTTCTCATTGTCAGAAAGGGGTAACCATCTTTTAACTAGGATGCCGTGAAGAAAGAAAAAGGCCAAGGCAGGTAGCATTATGGGATATGCTACAGTACCTAGACAGGAGTAAACCTAAATATGAACAGGCACCCTTCATGGCAACAGGAAAGCCAAAGGGTCCTGAAGGGAACAGAAGGAGAAAGGAGGCCTGTGACTCCCATGGACACTGACCTGAGTCTAGGGCTCAGCTTGTTTGCACTCCAGCAGAACAATGTCTGCTACCCAAATCCCTTCCAACATTCCTAGGGTACATAAGAGCCTGAAGCTGCCTAGGAAAGTGACACATGGAAACACCTGCTATAGGTAGCTTTCATGTGTCAGGAGGGCCTCTTCATGTCTTACAAGTGAGACCGAACATGCTCCTACTCTACCCAGGGGAACTAGACCCTTCTCCCCATCCAGGTCTGATACATAATGATGGATGGCAAGTCTTACAACATTTAATGACAGGGATGCTCTGAGAACTGTGTGCTCTGTCTGCTGTATCATTGTGTAAATATCACAGAGTACACTTATACCAACTAAGATGACCATGAGGTCACCAGGCAAGACATTCATATGGAATCATTGCTGGCTTTGTGGTCCTTGGTTGATCATCAGCCTTTGAATGTGTTGGCCTCCCACCTTCAAGAAAGCCTTCTCTGATATCAGCAGACCTCACTTATGCTGTTTTGTCCACATCATTGGACTTACAGAAGCCATTTTCCCAGATACAGAGTGGCTTACACTCCCCTGCCATGGTGCATCTTGAAGACCAATGACTTTGGTTGTGCCTCATTGTATGAAGTGTGTGATAGGTCACGGAGTGTGTTGGGTCCCAAGGGCACCTAAGAGGACACTTACCGCAGGGCCAGTGAAGGGCACGTGGTCACAGTTCTCCTGCCAGGATTGGTTGAGGCTCTGGGAGAACTCTTGGAAGAAAGCATGGGACTGGTTGAAAATGGAAAATCCTAAGATGTTGACTCTATCATCCACAAGGCTGTCCATTCTCTGGAGGGAGAACTCCTGGTAAGAAGGGGCAGTGAGAAAGAGAGAACACAGGAGGTTAGGAATAGAGGAAAGAACATGACGGCGGTGGCACAGCCTAGGACATATGAGGCACTCCATTGGATGCTCAGTACATAGAATTACTGAGAGCGGTTCTTCTAGGATCTGTAGGGCTGGGTTCAGGGAGAAAAGAGAATTCAGCAGGGTAAATGGAAGATGCACTGGGTGAGGAGAGGAACACCGAATATATGTGGCTGGTGGAGGGAAGACCTCATCCTCTGCAGGTCATCTCTGGAGCCAGGCCGGAAGGATGTCAGACATCTTCTGCACAGGGAACGTGGACAGACAAGGGTTATTCCCTCCAGAAATCCTCATGTGATGGTTTGGTGGGGAGAAAGGATATGGCCATTCACTGTGCTTCCCACGGCACTCTGAGGAAGGCATGAGCTCTTCTTTGAAGTATGGTTCTACTATCAAAACCACCCCAGAGGTCTTTCTCAAAATGGAACACCACCATCACCATGCTACCTGAGTCTGTATGCCTGGAGTTGAGTCAGGGGTGGTGGGGTGGGTGAATCACTAGGTCTTTATGTCTCATGAACGCCAAAGTTTCAGAAGCAATGAATGAACACACAGGCCACATGAAGCCTAGGGAGGATTGGGGGTCTGCTGGGGTCAGAATGCTAGGGCCTGAATGCTAGAGAACATCCCTGACTAGAGAGCTAGAATTTTGTCCTGTAAGGGAGTGGGACTGCTAGCAGAGGAATGTCAAAGTCAAGTTTGCTTTCTAAAAATGTCCACTCAAAGGTATGCAGGCAAGGTTGTATCTTCACAATCATTATGGTTTCATTGATGTCATACATATGCAAGCATTTCTCATGTGCTAGACAGTGTTGTAAGCAGAGAGGACATGCATAGGGGGTGTCCTTGCTATACACAAGGGCTTATGGGAGTCGAGGAGACAGACAGCAAGGAGCCCAATGCATTATTATTTCTGACAGCTATGGGTGTGGGAGCAGGAGCTGCTGCAGTCAGAGAACTGGGGCATCTGAGGCAGTGACATCTAGAAGTTCAAGGGTGTTCATCCAGTCATTCATGCTGTGCTGGTTAATGATGGTTGTCAAGTTGACAGAATCTCGATTCGCCTACAATGTAAGTCTCTGCGCACATCTGTGGGGGATTACTTAGATTATATTAGCCTCTGGCTGTGCCTGGGAAGAACCTTGACTAGGTTAATTGCTGCAGGAAAACACTCACTAAAAGTAGGTGGCTCTGGACTGCATAAGAAGATGAAAGATAGCTGAGCACAAGCGCTCATTGCCCTCAGCTTCTTGATTATGGATGCAATGTGACCAGCCTCCTTAAGCTCATGCCTCTCTTTACTTACTGTCCAGTGATGAAGGACTGCTACCTTCAACCATGAGCCAAAACGAACTCTGTCTCCTTTGATTTGATTTGGTCTGGTATTTCATCCCAACCACATGTAAGGTAACGAAGACACATTGCCCAGTCTTTACCCGGGACTTCCTTTGGCTCCATACAAGCAAACCACGTAGAAGTGTGTAGCTTATTCGGTTCACTGGACCATCCCTGCAAAGTGCCTTCAGATATAGGTCAGGCCATCTTCTCAGACTGGAGCCACATCTACTGCATGCTCATTCTGAATGCCGTATACACAACTCCCTGACCCGTGGGCACACAGTATTGACAGGCACTAGAAATGCAGAAATGACCTATCGATCGGTCACTCAGCATGATGGGACAGATGGAGGCTTTCCTGGCCAGGTGGAAGCACTGTCTCCTTTTCTGATGACTTTTCCCTCTTAGCTCCTGGTGCTCCCACTTGTATCTTGCTCTCACCTACAGCCACCACCAGGACCTCAGGTTGTAGGCCTGAGCTCACCTGCCCAGATCCCAGCCTTGTCAGCTTCAGTTTGCACACTGGAGTTACAAAGACTCCTTTGGAGCTACCAACCCTGACAGAGTGGACTTGGATGAGGATGAAGTGTATTTTGGACTCTGCCACTTTCCCATTAGGGGATCACAGACGTGCCAGAGAATGCAGTGATTCATAAGCTGGTATTATATCCTGTCTCTCTAACAGGACAGCTGCCCAACCACTGTGGGCTAGTAGCAGGCATGAGAGGGCAGATGGCTAATGAGAAGAAATGTATTTGGCAAGGAGGAGGTGACTGAGGCACAGAGCCAGGCTGTTGTTGGGAAACCAAGGGGCTTTGCTGGCAATGGATGGTGAAGGCTATTAATATCCTCCCATGCTGGCTTCTTTATCAGTGTGGGCAGACACACCGCCCTACCTTTGTGTCCACCCACGTGCACAGCCTGAGAGATGAGGGTCCTGATATATTGGATGTCCGGATTTACAATGGTACTATGGAGTACAGAGTAGACAACAGCTTCGGGGTTGAACCCACCTTCCTCACCATACTGGATGTATGACCTTGAGCAAGGTCTTTAACTTTTCTGGCCTTTACAGACAGACTTTGGAAAGTAGGAGAATTGCAATTAGAAATCTTCTATGAGAGCATTGCCCACTGAATCAAGCAAGCAGGGCTCACATGGGTTCAAAGATACTGAATCAGTAAGCACAGGGCCTGTATGGGTCTGCACCAGGTCCTCTGTGTATATGCTATGGTGGTTAGCTTGGTGTTTTTTGTGGGACTCCTAACAGTAGGAGTGGGTGAATCTCTGACTCTTTTTGCCTGCTCTTGGGACCCTTTTCCTGCTATTGTGTTGCCTTGTCCAGCCTCTATATGAAGTATTTTGTCTTATTGTTTCTTGTTTTGTCCTGTTTGGCTGTCATCTCTTGCTCTTTGTTCTAAAGAGGAAACAGAGGGAAAATGGATCTGGAGGAGAAAAGAGCTATAGGGGAGAGCTGGGAGAAGTGGAGGGAGGGGGGACTAAGGTCAGGGTGTACTGTATGAGCAAAGATTCTATCTTCAATAAAAATAAAAAAGGAATCTCCTATGTTGTTCTAGGAAACAGTCCAGGTGTCGGAGAGATGCCTGGTGGGTAAAAGGTGCTTGCCCCAAAGCCCAAGGATCAGAGTTTGATCACCTGGACCCACGTAGTACTAGGAGAGAACCAACCCGAGCCAGGTTGTTCTCTGAACCCTCTGTAGAAACACTGTGGCACACACATGGCATGACATACACTCACCCCTCTGTTCCACCCACCCCCACGCCATTAAATAAATACAAAAGAATAAACAAGCCAGGTATAAGGCAAGGCTCAGCATCATCATCTGGCAAGTGAGAAGTACTTGGAGGATAAGTTACTGAAATACTCCTGTGAGAGCTAAGCAGCATCTGGCCCTCTCCTTCCTTAGTTCCACTTGGAAGCCCAAGGGGGGGGGAGTTCCTCCTTCAGCATGATCTGGGCAGAGGAAGAATGGTTGAAAGGGTTAATTGCAGACACCCAGAGACAGTCTCCCCAGAAGTGAGCCGGTCTGTCTTCCTGCCTTTCAATTCCTACCTTCTTATCCCTTGACTACATTCTATTTCCTAGTTTCAAAGACCTCTTTAGATAAAACGATTTCAGGGGCCTCCTCAGAGATTCATGCTATTTATGACGACTCATAGGAGAGCTTGCAGAAGGACAAGAAAGAGGTGGCAGGTCCTTTTACTGCAACTGCCATGGACACTCCAGGATTTTACTGTGCCAGCATCTAGACTATTAGGTGTGTGTGTGAGTGCGTGTGTGTGTGTGTGTGTGTGTGTGTGAGTGAGTGTGTGTGTGTGTTTGTGTGCGTGTGTGTAGGAACTTAAAATCTCCCACTGCTTCTGAAGCAAACTTTCTGAGAGTTTAGCAAACTGGTGACAGCTACCAATTTGCATACAACGAAAACCTTCTAAGACAGTATTTTCCAAAATCTGTTCCTACAGACATTTGCTTCCCAGGAGAAGTGGACAGAAATTTCACTAAAACAATGTTCCATGCTCAGATAATGTAGTAACAGTCACTTTTTCTTTGTGACTCTTTAAGATTCACAGCACAGCCTGGCACACTGAAGGCTGAATGAAGTCCTGCAGTGAATCGGCTGGCTTAATTTTGTTTAATCTCGAATTTTTCAAACACATTGACTAGGGAATATATATTTCCCCCTTCAGATCTGTGTCTCACAGTCTTGTTCTGTAGAACGCAATTTGGGTACTGCTACCTTAAACGCATTCAGAGAAAACATTATAAACCCCAAATCAGGTGGAGGAGATGCCAGTCCAGGACAGATATTCCATGACGTTAACAAAATGCAGGCTTGGAAGGGAGTCTGATTTCTGTTTCCATTTCCAGCTTTTGACTGTGAATGCACACATGGCCATTCAAGGTCCTGTAACCTCCCTGTCTCCTCTACCTTCCACCCAGCCTGACCGAATGGGCACTTTCATAAAATGATAGTCAGGGTAGGGGTGGTCTCCGGGAGGGGATGGGTTTTCATGAAGAATCCAGATAGAACTGGGGTATTTGAATCTCCCAGTAAGGGCAAATGGCCAATGCTAAGAACAGATCAGGAAATAGAGGCCAAGATGCCTCCTCATGGGCATAGCTATGTGATAGCCTTTGTACAGTGTGGACCCTCTCTAAAGGGATGTATGTCCCATAGAGTAAAAATAAACAACCCTCACCGTGAACCTTACTCACTGCATCTAGAGGAATGCCTGCTTCCTAGGATCTGACTGGCTAATGTTAATGGAAGGACCATTTATTGAAAGAATTTCAATACCCTGAGGTCTTCACTGTAGACATCTCTATCACTAAGCGCACCATGGAAGGTCTAAGAATATGAGCACAGGTTATGCCAGCCCCTGACTGCACCTCACTTCTCTCTCTCTCCTGTGTGTGTGTGTGTGTGCGCGCGTGCGTGCATGTTTATGTATGTTATGGTATATGAAATCCAAATTAACTAGAGTTGAAGGTGAGATCAGAGCCATGTGTGAACACAGGGAGTGTTTCAATGGCATGAAAGAATGGTCCATGGGTGAGGGCCGTGTAGAATGATCACAATAGGTGGCAGGGCTCAACTGAGCTTCCTATTTCTTTAGAAGATGTGACATTTCCCAGGTCCTGGTTTACACACAGGCATCCATTCATGAGCTGACTGCAGGAACCTCCCTGGCCTGTTCATCCACCTAAGCCAGGAAGTAAGGGCAAGCTGTGGGTAGGCCACTGAGTGAGGGACAGGGTCAAGGGAAGGGAAGATGTTTAAGGGAGAAGAGAGGAACAGGGGAACAGAGGTTACCACTGCTGTCTCCTTCCTCTTCTTCCTCCCTCTGCAAAAAGCCATTCTAGGCTATTTTTCAAGTGAGAAAAGAGTTACTAGCCACCTGACTCACTCCATTCAGGGTACAGATATCAAGAAACATTTGGGGTGCCACAGGTTCGGGACAGAGTGTGGGAAACAAATCTGTGCTTCTGGGCAGCCTCTGTATAGGGTAAGGGGAGGGGAGGGTGTCCTCTCTGAGGCCCTTGTGCCCATGCTAATCAGCCAAGTCCACTAGTCAACTCATGGACAGGCCAAATTTTGTCAAATGCAGCTGCAAGTGTAAGCTCTTAAAAACTAATTCTGCCTGTGTCTGATGTCAAGGAGAAAAGCAAGAAACTAAGTCAAGACCATCTCCTAGCCCAAGCAACCTGTCTCCTTCACATTCCTAGGCCATATATGCATCCTAGTCTCTGGTACCCAAGCCAGGCACTCTGAAGATGTAGCCTCAGTTCCCTCCTTTTGAGACTCTGTGCTCAGCTCATTGCTGATTCCTTCAAGTCTGTCTCTCAAATCTCTCTGGAATGTATCCCTTTCTTTCCAATCCCATTAGCAAAGACCCTCATCATCTCCCCTTTGTGAGGGCAGCGTATTTAATGCAGATCATGCAGCTGATATTGGCACACAAGGCCACCATATTGTACAACTCCATTTTTTCCCCTAAAGACAGCGCAAATAGGGCCTGCTGTCCTTTTGCAATGTTACAATCTCATCGGGAAACAAAAACATGTGTTAGAAACAATGGACAGGTTTGGGGTTTAATGCTCATTTGCTCAGGTCCTAGCCAGCTGGTCCGTGGTAGGCCTCTGAAGCATCAATCTCTTTACCTATAATAGACAGAAACTGCATCCACCATTTGGAATGCGCCCAACACATAGGAAACCCCAGACACGTGAGTTCCCCTGTCCCTGTCCTACGGCTTTTAACAAAGAGGACTGCCTTCTCCCCTATTCCTGGCTACCATGAGCTGCATCTGGGCCCTGCCTAAATGGAAATATCTGGCTCTCAGGCTTCTCCACATCCACTTCTTGTCCACATCCCTCTGCAGGAAGCTATTCTTAGCTCCTTGACAAATGAGAAAGGCCCAGCCTAGTTGTCATAAGGTGTTAATTGCTTGGTGAGGCCATTTGTGTCCAAATAGGAAGGCTGGGGTTCAAGTTCCAGATTTTTTTTCAACCCTGAATAGCATTAACAAAGCAAGGATTATAGTGCTAACAGCTACAATCTATCGGCCACCAACTGTGCACCAGACAGAACTAAGCAGGCTTCACCCAGGATCTCTATTTATCCTTAGAGCAAGCCTTGTGGTGTGGGGGCTAATCTTGACCTTCCATAGCTTTGGAGCTGAGACCATATGCATCAAAGTGCTTTCCCAAGGCTGAATGGCTGGGAAACAGGAGTCCAAACTCAGGTTCTGCTGATCTCAAACCCAGTGCTCTGTATATGATGCACTCATCATAAAGTCAGAAGTACTGTCATTCCACGGGTAGCATGCTATAAAATAACCAAAGAAACCAAGTCAAAGCTTATCTCAGAACACACAGGTGTCAATGACAAACCAACTGATTTGAGTGAGGAAGGGACTGTGAACCATTGGCTGAGTTTCCTCCTGAAAGGGTTTTTTGTTTTTGTTTTTTGTACAAAGGGGCCTGGGACTTTGTCTTAGATCCATTGCAGTCCAGACTGAGCACCTAGACAGCAACAGATTGTAGGGACTTGGGAAAGCTGTGGCTGTTCTTCATCCTCTTCTCAGCCTGAGAATCCCACTGGAGTAAGAGCGACACTAGGTATGCAGAAGGGGAGGAAGAATTAGGAATGGATGTTGGAGAATTGGAGATGCAGTGTGGAACAGGATGTGTTGGGCTCAGCTTCATGAACTTGGCCAGCTTCTGGCCATTGCAGGCGATAAGGAAGACGATTGGGGAGGGGAGACTTCCTGAAACCTATGCAGGGCCAGCCCGCTCAAGGGTGGCCTCTCTGCTTTTATATAAGGCAGCTATGCCAAAGCAGAGAACAGGCCTTCATTGGTGCACTGCCCAGAGGACACTATCTCGCAAGCATGTAGCCTGCTGGCCTGTGATCCCTTGCTGCTTAGGGCCGTTTTTGTTTGTTTGTTTGTTTATTGTTTTTGTTTTTCTCTTCTGTATCCCTGGCACCTCAAGGAAACTTTTAAAATTAAAAACTACCTTTGGGGGGGGGGCTGTAGAGATGGCTCTGTCAGTAAAAACACAGCATAAGGACTCGAGAGTTCAAGTTCAAGAAACCACATTTTAAAAAATCCCGTTGTACACTTATAAAATCCCAGCATTGAGGCTGGAGGGTGGGGCAAAGACAGGTAGATCCCAGGGTTCACTGTCTGGCCAGCTTAAGCCTAATCAGTGAGCTCTAGACCAATGAGAGGTACATCTCAAAGACAAGGTGGAAAGCTCCTGAGGGAAGAAGCTGAAGTTAACCTCTGGTCTCCACATACACAGGAACACACACTCACGCACCCTGCCACTCTGGCCTCATGAGCAATGACCATGATGCCTGCACAGGAGAAGAGGCATGGATCTTGCGCAAGAACTTATGTTCTTTGTTGCTATTGGGGAAGTGTACCGGAAAGTCGTGTGTGTTCTGGGAACAGCATACAGGATCCTTGGATTACTAGCACATGTGTCATGTGCTTTCAAGTGTCATTAAAAGGCAATAGGAAGACAGTATGGTCAGGGAGCTTTCATGAAGCCTGCTGCAAAGGTTGCCTCTCTTCATCTGCGTAAGGCAGCAGGCTCCCAGTGACCCTTGAACCTTACTGGCTCTTTAAATTTTATTTTATTGAGTCAGGGTCCCACTATGTATCTGTGGCAGTCCTAGAACTTACTATGTAGCCCAGGCTGACCTTAAACTTACAGAGATTCACCTGATTCAACCTCCTAAGTAGTGGAACTAAAGAAATGCATCACCACATCTGGCTCCTTTCTTTAAAAATTTTCCACATTTATCTATCTATTTATTTATTTGTTGTGTGTATGCGTGCATGCGTGCATGTACGTATGGTGGTGCACATGTGTAACAGAATGTGTTGAGGTAAGCAGACAACTGGCAGGGGTCAGTTCACTTCTTCTGTTCTGTGGATTCTAGGGATGAAACTCACGTCAGGATTGATGGCAAGCACCTTCACCTATCTGCTGAGCCAACTAATCAGCCTGAACCTCTCCCTTCTCACCAGGGCCACAGACGACCTATAAAGTGAATTATTTCAGTACCAATCTAGCCTCTGGAATTCATCCAGTTTAGCCACCTGGACCCAGCTGGGTTGTGACTGTCCTTACAGTCTCTTCATTCCCGAACATGTCATGTTTCCTAACAGTCACGTCAAACTCAACCTTCTTCTCAGATGGATTTTCTGCTGCTTGCACAAACCTCAGCCTTTGGTCTCTACTGCTCCACATTCAGCCTCAGCCCCAAACCAGCCGGAGAGTAGAGGCCACCGCCTTATGTCACCTCAACCACCGGAATTTACTAAAAACATCATTTATTCTTGAGTATGCTCAGACCTCTTCCAGTGGTGTGGCTCTACATGGCTGTCCCTTTGGGTTCTCCCCTCTTCCCCCATGCCACACAAGTACCAGATGGGGTTTCTACACATTCCCATTTAGAGAAAGAAGGAGCCAAGCGCCCAGAGCTAAGTGTTTTCCTCAAAAGATAGAAGCAGGAGGAAACCCTGCTGCATACAAGAGCGGAAACTATTTCATTCCTACCACACAGGCAGCACTGGCCAAGGCCACCAGGACATGCAGTCACACACGCCTCCTCGCTGAGCTTGTTAATGACTGACAACTTAAAATGCTATCGCCCCAGGAGTCCCAAGAACACCAAAGACTCCAATTTCCTAACCTGTTATTACGAAGCGGGAATGATGGAAGGAATCCTGAGATCATGTCACCCTTCAACTTGAACTCTGTGTCTCCCCACCCCACTTGGCTCCTCTCCCTTGCTGCCTTATCTGTGACTGTCCATGATTACCCATCAGTCTTTCCAGCTAGAATTTGGAAGTCACCCTCAACTTCCTCATTCTCTCCCCACATCTCCCCCTCTGCAAGCATGTATGCATTCATTGGCTTCTACTTGAGACCATTTTCACTTCTTTCCACCTCTAGGCTCTATCCTCTGCTCTCTATCCCTACCACCACTATCTCACTTCTGGTCCTCATCAGCTCGTGCCTACCTTTTCTCTGGTCTTGTAATTCGCCAACTTCTTTTGCCATTGCTATTATTGGAGGGATGTTTGTGGAATATAAATTTGATCATGAACTTTCAACGCCATCATCTGCACTGTCTACCCCAGATGCACACAAGGTCCTGTTAGACACACGAGTCTTTGCATGACTCATGCCTACCTTTTTCACAGTCCCCAGCTTGACCTCCTCTATCACATGTAGTTCAGAACAGAGCCACTCAAGTGTGCCATCATGGAAACCCCCTATTGCCTTATTAGAGGTTTTATCATGTTAAGTCTGTAAGAGGCTACCATGCCCACACCTGGTTGCTGTTTGAAACACATGTGTTTACACAGCATCCACTCCGTCTATCCACTTGGGTGTATCACACATGGAAAGAAGTCAGTGCTGGTGACTGACTAGATTTCACAGGGGAACATCTACCATCTCACATGAGCACTCAGGGCCTTGATGCTGCTGAAAGCTCTTCTTTACAACCATATTTATTCACTTTTCCTCAGGACCTGACACATGGCAGAAGCCAGGCCCCTGACCTTTGTCTCACAAACCTCAACCTCAGCCTTTCTTAGTAAGGCCCTACAGCTAGCAGAACTTTGCAATCTCTTGGGCACCTTGGCATTCTCTCTCCTTCTTTCCCTCCTTCTATCCCTCCCTCCAGAAGCCACCTAACTCTGGTGCCCGCCAGTCTATTTATCTGCATCAAAGCCTGTGCTCTCTGCAGGCTGGAAGATTGCTTTTTGTGTAATAGGTCTTTGAAGACAGTGGCAGCTGGGAGGCTAATTCATACCTGTCAGTAAGTCCTATTTAATGGAAGATTTGGTCCCAAACCTCCCAGCTCCCAGCTCTCCTGGATTCTTCTCCCTGCATGTTTCCTATTCATTTACTCCCATGACCTGAACATGCACATCTATTCTTCCCAGGAACCTTGTGCCTTTTCTGCTTTGCTTTCCCAGTGTGAGCCCACAAACAGGACTTCAGAGACAGAGTATATTCCGTCTTTACTCATTGCTCTGGCCCCAGCCCAGCACCCCATGCTTGTGCTCAGCAAGTGTTCAAGGTACATTCATTAAATGAATTAATGTTCTCCTGGAAACACAGCCTCACAGTATAACTCTCTTTACAAAGATGCCCATCATTTGCTCCCACAAAGAGGAAGACAGAGGCCATGTGGAAAACCCTTCTTCTTCCTCTGCAGCACCTGGGGCTGCCTCAGTTTTGAATTGAGAAGATTCTTTTGTCTTTGGATGCTAAATAAGTAGTTGTTAACTATGTCGTTAGCTGTGCAGTTTAAACTTCCGTGAGTGAAACTGACATGAAAAATGGTGGCTACCTTGTGTTTCCACCTATGGGCTAAGGAGAATAACTGCCTTCATGCAGGCTTTGCTTCATGTATCAGTCTTTGCATCCAAGGTCCTCTGCACTCAGGACTGCTAGTGTGACCTCTTACCTCATATGAGAAGGTCAGTATCTCCTTCCTCAGGTCCCAGTGCATTACCTTCGGATATATAGACAGACACATAACTAAGGCACCCCCCTTTTCCCCATGGGCACAGCGGTCTGGGAAGATGAGTGTTGCTGGCAGTCAGTGGTCTCTGCCTCTTCACTGACTCTGCTTGCTCCATCTCTGCAGCAGGTTGCATGAGAGGTGGGCAGCTTGCTGACTATGATGTGTTCCAGGCCACTGGGTTTCAACAGCAGCCAGAAGCATACAGAGCAGACGGCCGAGAGGTGGGGGAGGGATGGATAGCAGGAAGCCAGGGTCAACTCTGTAAGCCGCTGTAGGAGTGAGGGTCAGGGGTTTGGGATTTACTGTAGGGTAATGGGGAGCTCAAAGGATCTTTAAGAGCGATGTGATCAGGAGCGGTTTAGGAAGATTTTTCACTTTCAGCCAAAATAAAAAGCTGGGCTCCAGGATTTACAAGAGATGTCACAAGGTGAAGTTTCTGACAGGATGATGGGTACCCTGTTACCCCTAGGCTGTGCGTGCAAGATGCCAGCAGCACAGAGCACAGAGCGAGCATGCTGGATGCCTTCACTAGTGATTAATTGAGCTGTGGGTGCCTTTGACAGTGAGTGGAGGATGAAGAAGCTGGATTGCTTAATAATAACAGCACTTGCTACTCTTAATGGTGCTTGTAATACAATAGCACTTAGAATGGAATAATAATAACAACAACAACAATAATAATAATATGATTTGCCATGGTATGTTTTCATCTCATTCTCCTTGTACTGCCTAAACAGTCATTAATCCCAAACAGTCCTCTCAGCAGGTCCTGAATTCTTCAGGGTAGATGGCACCTCCTGTGGCTACTGAAGTCTCAGAAGGCCTCACTTTCCCCCTTTACTCTAAGTCTTCCCTCGAGGAACTCATCAAGGGACCAGGGATTTGCCCTGCCCAGAGCCAGGTGCTACCTGCTATGAGGTCATAAATGGTCCTATTTTCTGCCACAACTGCCTGCAGTGACTCTTCCTGGTTTCCCGGCTACCTCTTGCCTTGTCTAGGTCTTACTGATGGTAATGGGGAAAGTACAGGGAATCAGCTAATTCACGAAGTCAGTGAACACTATAGGATGATTCTACGTGACACATAGGACTCCCCATCCCCCTGCATGCACACAAGCGTGTGCATGCATGGGTGTACGCGCGCGCGCGCGCGCGCGCGCACACACACACACACACACACCATCCCTGCAACTGGGACCTCAGTGAGCTTTACTTCTGTGACTAGTTTAAACTAGTTTAAACGTGGAAAACTTTATCCATCTTACCCACGAGAGCTTTAAAAGCAGAGTCGGCTTTGGAACAGATAGTCAAAGAGATTTAATAATGGGTTAGGAGCTGGGGACCAGGCTAGAGTGAAGTCCCCTGCTGATGAGATGGTGCAGACACCAGGCAAAGGCTGGAGAATGGCTCCAGATATCCATTGCTCACCAAGTCAGGATTCAGAAAAACAACAACAACAAAACCAGACACGGCGGCCCTCTAGCCTCAATAAAGTGAATTCTACCAGTGACAAGAATGAGTTGGGAAGAGAGGGGTCCTGGGCTACAGATGACAATGCTGCCATCAAAAATACCTTGAAATTTTAGCCTGAGCAAAGCCCGATCATGATAAGCCAAACTGATGGCCTACACAGGCCACTAGCTTCCTGGTAATTTGTTGCACAGTGATAGAAAACTGATACAGTGCACTGATGTCATAGACAGAGTGACAACGGCGAGAGACTGGCTGGGAAAGAAAGGGCAAATTCTCTCTCTTTCTCTCTCTCTCTCTCTCTCTCTCTCTCTCTCTCTCTCTCTCACACACACACACACACACACATCATGTGGCCAGAAGCCTTAGACAAGCTTCAACCTTCTCTGAGCCTCACTTTCCCACTTTACTGACCCACAACTCTACCTTGCAGGGTCACTGTCAATGTTAACGATCTTGAATATAGGGCCTGGAGAGATAGCGCAGTCAGTGAGGTGCTGGCCATGCCAGCATGAAGATCTGAGTTCCACCCCTAGGACCTACACAACCCCCCAGGCATGGTGACATATCCTCACAATCATGTTGCTGGGAAAGGGGATTTAGGTAGATCTGGAGTTTGAGGGACAGCCAGCAGAACCTACTTGGTGAGCTCCAGGTGGGAGATCATCTCAGAATACAAGGTGGATATATCAAAGGATTACCCCTGGAGTCTACACTCATAATATGTTCACCCCCTCACCTACATCTAGCACACGGCTACACCCAAAACTAGAGATAACTATTGCTACACCTTAGCTTGTGAAAAAGGGTAGATTTTTGTTAATACATCTTCTTGCGGGTAGACATCTTGAAATTGTTTGCTCAACAGACCATAGAGGTGGTGAGGTATCTCTCCCTGAATGAACGGTACTTCTGAATGTTTGAGAACTCTGTGGCAAGATTCAAAACACCTCCCCCTCTCCCTCAGCCCTATCAGACAGATGGCCCTGGCAGTCGGAGGGGACATTTCCATTACGTTTCCAGAGATACTAAGCCAGAGACATCCCCAGAGCCTGGTTCTTATTTCAATTTGATTTATTTCCTACAAGCAACCTGATGCACCCAGTAACAAGCTCGCTTGGGCTTAGGAGAAACTTGAAAGTGTGTGCCCAAGTTGAAAGCAAAGATGAGGCATGACTTCCAACTTTTATTAAATGGATGAAACACAAGTATCTCTAACTCAGATCTGGGAGCCCCAAGGGAACTGATCTTTGCTCTCACCCTGTTTGTCAAACATCAACAAAGGTGTTTGTCTGATAATTGGCTTCTCTGAATCACCACAGAGCCTCTGTGCCTTCACCCAGAGCCACAGCATCTTACAGAAGGCTTTTCAGTTGGTACCCCAGGCACACCTCTCCTCTGTCCTCTCATGCTGCTTCCCCTCCTAGATGAAAACCCCACGGCTCCTGCAGGCACTCCTGCCTCACCTCAGTAACCAGATGGCCCAGTGATGTTAGGTGTGGGGCCATTGTAAGGCCCACGGCAGGCTCCTCCTAACACTCAGAGCCATTTTCAATGTTCTGTACACCTGGAGCTGGTACTGCTCCTTCTTTGGGGTAATTTACCCCCTCACTGGACATTCCATGGACACTCCTCCAATTCTCACCATGGGAGAAAAAAAGTGGAGAGACCAAGCAGACTATTTCAAGCATGGCAGTTTTTAGCCTTCCGTGAAGCTTGGGCCAATCGGCTGTCTGCATTCATCAAGGGAAGGGTCCCATCTTTGAGATCTTTATCTCTCCTCTTGGGAAAGACCTGCAGGCATGCAGGTAAAGCAGTTCTTCATTCACCCCCTCCCCAATCCAGGGCATGCATCTGGTTCTAGACAGCAAAGTCTAGAAGTTCTGAGGGGCAGAAGCTATCTAGAAAGCTAGAGATATGAAAAGCGGGCAGGCGTAGCTATGGTTCCCCTGGGCAGAGTTTCAATTGGAATAAACCCCTAGCATGTGGCATTGTAGAGACAGGTCAGTTCGTGTGCCCACTAGCCTCTTCTGCTTCCAAAGGTTGCCACAGGTCCCTTCAGTGGTGTTCCTCTGTCTTGACTCCATGTTAGAAGCTATCATGGTCAGGGACAAGGGCAGACTCCTGGGCTAGAGTTCTCCTGTCCCATTTCTGAGCACCTGGCACCCTGCTTTGAAGGAAGCAGGGCTGCACCACAGACACCAGTCAAATGACCCCTTGCTTGTACCCCGGGGAAGCTCAAGATTTTGATTACTTTTTAGGACAGTGGTACTCATTTCTTTGGATGAGGAGAATTGTTTAACTGTTATCCAATTGACAATGTTTGGGCCTGTCATTGTGACAAGTGACATGGGACAGACATTTGTGACAAACTACCATCAAGTGAAAAGTGCTGAAAAGGTTCACCAGGGACTGCAGCTCTTCCTGTTTTCCTGCCTTGGACGGGACAGGCTATCCTTGTGTAAGAGGATGAAGGCTTGGAAAGGTCCTTCCCACTCCCAAATGCCTTTTTCATAAGTGCACAGTGTCCTATACTCTCACAACTTTGTTCAAAATGCTCAGGTGTCTGGGACAGGTAAGATACTAACTTCAGGTATCCTCCATTCAGAGCACGATTCTCCTCCTCCCCTTCCACCTGGCCCACTCCTGCAGATCCTTCAGGACCCATTGGGTAGCGTCTCCACAGAGAAGCATTCTGTGAATATGCTCAACAACCCAGAGGCTCTTCTCTGATAGCCCCACAGTGCCCTGTGCTATGTGTCTTCTTCACTTTACTATGCTCCACTTGATTTACAATTGTTTACTTGGGTTCCTCTCCCTCTCCAGTCTGGCCCCCTTGAAGATCAAGACTATTCATTGTTATCCCTCCAACACACGGCAGTTAGTACTCAGTGATGATCTAGACAGACATGACTCACCAGTGAGAAAGCCTCCTTTCTCAACTCTCACTGTGGGAACTTAGGCAAATCACATTTGCTCACTAGTTGCTTACTTAACTTCATAGTGACTAGATTTAGTCATTGTGACCAAAGAAGCTCAGTGTTGTCACTAGCTATTATCACCTTGGATTGAGTGGGATTTGAAGGACTCTAAGAAACAGAATGGGAATGTCTGGGCAACAGAGTGTAAGAGAGATCAAGACACTGTTTCCCATCCAGGGGACTCTGGTCAGCTGAAGGAATGGGGGTGAAGCGGGGGTGTTGTGTGTAACAAGCAAGCCAGATGAGGACACTGGAAGATGTTGCACTTTAGTGAAAAATGAGCTGGCCAGTAATATTCATCCAGACACTAGTGGTGTGATCATCCAATTCATAAAGTCAACCGCATTTAAGAACAGAGAGGTCCAACAGGTGTATTAGCACACACACCTTTAATCCAGCACTTGGGAGGCAGAGGTAGGTAGATCTCTGAGTGCTAGGCTAGCCTGGTCTACCGAGCACGTTCCAAGACAGCTACATATAGAAACCCTGTCTTGAAAAACCAAAAACAAACAAAAATAATTGAGAGTTTTTGGAGATCTAGCCTATCCCCAGAGGTGGCAGGGCTCATCTAAGATCATACAAAGTCCACTATCAGGCACAAGCAAGACAAGACTTCTGGCTGCTGATGCCAACTGAGTGATAGCGAAGCCACATGCACTGCATAAGGACTACTAAACAACAGAATGGCTCTGGCTCTGACATCCCATCACACTCCTTGCTCTGACCACCACATTCACCATAGCTCACCCACAGTCACTCTCTGGTTCTCATCTCCAGCCCATCCTATAGAGAAGCCATGCCTGTAAGCCTTCCTCCAAACATCCTCAAGAAGCACAGAATGTTCCCTTCTCTGAACTCCTGCACCTTACGTTTCTAGACTAAGATCTTGTTGAGACATAACCCGCTGAACCATGTCAGACTGGCCCTTGTATTTCTGACCAGACACCAGGCTCGTTAAGAGACATTCGCTGCAAGGGCAGAGTTGTGGTGTAGTTTCGTTTCTGCTGTTATGAAAAAATAGCTCGACACTGAGTAACTTGGGGAAGAAAGGGTTTTGTTTGGCTTGCAGTTCCAGGGTTCAGGACATCATTAAGGGGAAGTCAAGGAAAAAAATAGAAGTAGGCCCATAGTCAAAAGCAGAAAGAAACAAATGCATGTGTTCTGGCTATGTACTTGCTCTCAGCTAGATAGAGTTCTTTTCTTTGTTTCTTTGTTTGTTTGTTTGTTTGTTTCTTTTTACACTATTCAGGATCCCCTGCCTAGGGAATGGTGCCACCCACAAGGGCCTGGGTCAATGAGTAATCAAGACAGGTCAACCTGATCTGGATAGTTACTCATTAAGACTCTCTTCCAAGGTGATTGTAGTTGTGTTAAGGTGTCAGTTAAAACCAACAAGCAAGGGCTGATTTCCTGTTTTCCCTGGAGAACTTGCTTAATCGTGGCTAGCTAGCCATTTAATAACCCTGTAACTTAGACCAAGACCTATGCTCTGTTAACCAGGGACTTTCTACCTACTTCTGGTAGTCTTGAAACTCACTATGGAGACCAGGCTGACCCAGAACTCACAGAGATCTGCCTGTCCCTGCTTCCCAAGTGCTAGGATTAAAGGTGTGCACCACAATTCTCAGCAAAGACTATGTGTGCCAGTTACCTTAGTAGTGTGTGTATCTTTTCTGTAATTTTGTCTGTCTCCCCCACCCCCCGCCGAGCCGAGAACCAAAACCAAGTCCTTGCACTTGCCAGACAATTGCTCTATCACTGAGCTAACCCCCCAACTCTAATTCTCAAAAAAATTTACAGGAAAAATGTAAACCAACCCGCAAAATATTAGCTAATGCCTCTGGAGTCCCTTTCTGACTTCCCCTGCCATTGCTCTTTACAAATGTACCGACAGTTTCCAAGCAGTGACTCAGAGCACACATTCAGGATGGTTAGACTCTTCTTAGCAGAGCACCAGGCTGGAGAGTCACTTCTCCTCCTTAAGAGGCAGTTAGTCTGTGCTGGCCCAGCAGACATCTGTCACTGTACCACCTGCTACCTCTCAGGCTCCCTTTGGGCAGGGTGGGGCAAGACATTCACAGCTCAGACAGACTCACAGGAAGCTTTCAATTCATTACTCTGCCCTGAGTTGAAATAAATACGCATTTAGTCACCAAAGCATATTGGAATATGCAGAATGGCTCTCCTAAAGGGCTCAATAAAGCTGAAATATGTGGGGACTCTTAATAATTTTACAATAAACTACATTTTAGAATCAATTGCCCTGACACCAAGAAAGATGTCTGACTGATGGATTGCAGTTTTGGCTGGCTGGTGAGTGTGTGCGTGTCATACTCTCTCAGTGAAAGTGTGAGCAATCTGAAAAATAATAAAGCATCGCAGAAACTATTGTTCTAACTAGGTGAGGCCAGTTTTGACTTTTTTTTTCTGATGAGAGCTCCAGAGTTGAGGAAAGCCAGAGGTGGTGATCAAAATAAATAAATAAATAAATAAATAAATAAATAAATAAATAAATAAATAAATAAATAAATAAATAAATAGTGAAGATGAGATCTCAAGGTAGAAATATTCAATGGAGAAGTCGCTGGGGTTGGGGAGAAGGAAATACTCACTAGCTGTCAACTGAGGATTAGAAACCCCCCAGGAAGTGTTATTACCCTACTTTGCCAAAAGGCCCATGATGATTACTCTGGAGTGTCACTTTGATTAGAATCCTGTAGGAGATAACCCCTAGGGCAGGCCTGCGAGGGTGTTTGCAGGGAACTTGAACTGAGCTGAAAAGATCCACTCTTCATGGGGACAGCACACTCCCCTGTCCTGGGCCCCGGGGCTGAATGAAAAGGCAGAGGTGAGCGGTGCACCGGGTTTGCAAGTGTTCATCTCTCTCTGCTTTCTGGACATAGAGCAACGTGACCAGCCCTTTGTGCTCCTGCTGCCATGTCTTCCTGCCGTGATGGACTCTACCTACCTTGCCAAAGTTCACCAAAAAAAAAAAAAAAAAACCCTCTCTGTCCTGGAGTTACTGTTCTCGGGCATTTTTCGTAGCAACAAGAAAAGTAGCAAATAGAGTCCAATCAGGAAAGCAGCAGCCACACGGTCATGTAATGTGAGGTAGGGCGAAGAGTAAAACGCATGCTCCCTTTGACCTGAGGCCCTGCCTGCTTCTCTGGAACACTGCAATCCACCCTTGATGTCCACAACACAATGTGGAGGCACTCCAACCTCTTCTGTCCAGCATGGGGAAAAGGGGAAAGGGAAAACTGACCTTGCAAATCTTAAGGGGAGGGATTGTTCTGAAGACCTGTCGGGCTCTCACTGCATGAGTCAGGTAGTAGGTTCAGGCCTCAAGAAGCCACATGACCCAAGCTTGCCAAGGCACCGTATGGCTATCAGTGCCTCTTGATGAAAGAGAAACCACTCAGTACAATCAACCATGGTTAGCCTTGAATTCCATTTTCCTTCTGCCATGACCCTTCTCAGTGCCAGCATGGGCCTCAGGTTTCGACACCTCCTACCCTCAGCAGAGTCCAAACCCTTCCTCTTGGATCCTGAGTCAACCACCCTGCCTGGCCTTCCTATTCTTCAGTCCAAATCTGTTCAGGCTAGAATGAGAAGAAGTGCACACAAGACTCAGCAGTTCCCTATGACTGTGGAGGCTACGTATGTGCAGAGGCATACTAAGGATAGGGAAAAGAGTCCAGCATTCCCAGAATTCCCAAGCTAGACTGAAGCCAACCAACCTCCTGGGCTCCTTTTAGCTGGAGAGCTTTTGTGGGATGAACTGCAGTCCTTTTGGGTGTGAGGAAATGACCCTGTTCCCCACTAGCCAGAACTCCCAAGCCCAGAACTCTAGAATGTGAAGAAACAATCCATTCAACCACCCAATATACATTGATTGAACATTTATTATAACTCCAGTCAGCCAGTAGGGTTACAGAGATGGACAGGACAGGCTTGGTCTGAGTGCTGAGTGTGTGAGGCTTGAGTTGGAATACCTAACATTCACATAGAAGCTGAACGTGGCCATGTATGCCTGAACCTCAGTGTTCAGATGCTGAGGTGGGTAGATCCTGGGAGCCGGCTGGCCAGCCAGCCTAGATGGAATGAAAGCTCCAGGTTCAGTGAGGGAGACCCTGCCTTGAAGGAACAAGGTAAGGAGCAATAAACCAAGACATCTGATGCCCTTCTCTGTCCTGCATATGCGAACATGAGTACATGCATTCATATACATATGTGTACACATGTACCACCACTCACACACATACAACTGTGAAAGTGACAACACACTCAACCTAGTGATGAGTCAGGATGACTTCAGTGGAAGAGTGACATTTAAATAACCCCTGGAAGACGGACAGAGCTGGTTTGCTACAGATAGGAGCAGAAGATTGGAATAACGTCATTCGCCCTTTCTCCTGAAATTAATTGCCTTTTCTCTCTGTGTCTGCCCTGGCTCCCCTTCCTGTAATAATTTTAGCAATTTCAATTACTTATGCCTAATCTCGCTGATAAGCCTTTGAAAAATAAATACAAACTCAGGTCCTGCTTCGCAATAAAATGAAGTGAGGGGGGGATGACCAGCTGCACATACCTATTCTGTGGAAACAGGTAGGGCCTGGGACGGGGAAGAGTAATTACTGCAGAGCTTGCTGGGACCTGGCTACAGCCGGTGACAGAAAAGACCTAATCCGAAGCTGCTTCTGTGGGCCTCCATACAATATGCCATTCTCCCCTCTTTCCAGAAAACAGTCTTATCCCCAGGGCATTGTGAATTGGACTGCTCCCAAGCAATGTACAGAGAAACAAGTCCAAGGCTTAGAAAGACCCTCGAAGTACACTTCTCGAAACCCCATAATATACAGAGATGAAGGGGCTGGAGCTCAGCAAGAAGGAAAGGCTTGTGTAAACAACAGCGTGACTAAGTGAGGTGGTTAAGAGCTAACTGTCTGGCTTTATGCTCTGGCTTCACCACAAGCAAGAGACCAAGGCGTTACCAGCCTCGGCTCTTGTAAATGGGAACAAAAATAGCCGTTTGGGCTGGAGCTGATGTGAGGCTTACATGAGAAAATAGCCATGCTGTAGGGTTTACAGGGCCCCCACACAGAGAAGCTGTTCAATAAATGGCAAGTACAGCCGTCCCTGTCATCCAGCGGCAACAGCAGGATTAGCCCTGGGTGTCTAGTGCCTCCACTGCCGGGCCAAACCTCAGCCCCCCCTGCTGGCAGAATGACTCCCCTGAGGCTTCTCTCTAGATTCCCCCAGGGGACAAGTCTGGGGTGCCACTGTCTTCTATGCACCCCACAGTATGGAAATGGGGGTGAAGACAAACACACCCAGCATCCCAGGCTCCTGTTCCCCCGCGGTTTCCTGCCCTTCACTGACCTCCCATGAGGCTTTTGACTTTACCCCTAAATCTCGCGACACCACTCCCCACACAAGGTGGCAGCTTCCTGCTATGGCACGTCGCCTGTCTGAGCGCTCTGACAGTAGATTACAGAGTGATCTTATCCTTCCTATTAGGAAGAGATTGCAGCTCTTGCTGGGTTCATTAGCAGCTGGGGAGCTCCCCACACAGATTTATTAGCTCAAATCTAGCTTCCCCCTCCACCTCCTCTTTACAGACACAATGGCCACAATAGCAGACAGGGCTTTGCCCAGAGCCTTAATTCTTCATGTCTTGTATCCAACTTGCACATGTCTTGCGAAACAAAAGTTCCTCCAACCACAGCCAGGCAGGCTGGAGGACAGAGACTATTTCAGTCCACTCAGCAGCCAAGTGAAGTTTGCCCATAACTGGACTGTGTGCACCGTTCAGGGCAGGCACACTCTAAGCCACCAGCAGTCTTGGTCACCGGCAACACCATGGATGCTAGTATCCACTCTTAGGATCAGTTATCCTCTAAACAGACAAGCAGGGTCCTGGTGCCAATTGCTCTTGCAGCACACACAAAAGAGGAATGCAGTAGCAATTAGTAATTCAATAATGTGACAGAGATTCGTTGCTGATGACCAAGCCTAGTTCCCCTTCTGCCTAGGCACACAACTAAACTACATTTCCCAGACACCATTGCAGGCATGTGCAGTCCCATGATAAGATCCAGCCAACAGAATTGTAAGAATTGATCTGCACTGCTTCAAAGCTTGACCCATAAATTACTCTGCGTGTGAGCCTCCATGATTTTTCCCCACCCCTGGCCTCTATGAGGCACATTTGTAACCTAGAGATGCCTGGGACCCTAACTGACCTTATTTGAGGCTGTTACTATCAGGGACACCTTTGTGGAACTTCTTAAACATGTAAAACATGTACAGTCTACCTTCTATATCTGTGGGTTCCACACTGTGGATTCATCCCACAGCCAACTGAAAATAGTCAGGGAACAGATACTTTCCTTGTCGCTGTTCTCTAAATGATACCATATAATAACTATCAGCATCTACTTTAAAGTATATGGGGGAAAATACTATACCATTTAAAGGAGGAACTTGAACATCTGCATATTTCTTTTTGTTCACAAAGGATCCTAGGACCCTTCCCTCTCCATAGTGAGAGACAATGTGCTTGCCTCTCTGTGAATCAGCAGGACTTGTGGACTCATTAGCTGTACCAGTTAGCTCTGCTTACCAGCTACAGTGCTGCCAACAAATATTTTAAAGTTCCTACTAAGGACCTTTAAAGACGGGCATTACCATTATTCACATCTAACTGATGAGGAAACCGAAGTCCCAAGAGCCCCAGGTCCATGCAAGTGACTAAAAGCACCAAAAGCAGGGCTTCTCACCTGTTCTGAAATGTCCATCAGATCCGGGTTCTTAAATACTAGCTGCTTCTTATTGTTACAAAGCTTCTTCATTAGAAGGGCCCTCAGCTACACCTGCGGGGTCTGGACTCTTCCAATCTGCAATATCTAACTAGAGAGAAGCAGCATATCTGAACACTTCACGCCCACCAGTATAGCTCTTATTAGAAAATGAAAAATAAGAAGTATTGGCAAGGCTGTAGCAAAGCTCAAACTCTTGTGCACTGCTGTGGGGAATGAAACATGGTGCAATCATTTTAGAAAACAGTTTGGTGATTTCCCAATAAATTAAAATGCGATGAGCGTCTAGTCCTGCAAGTTCCCTCCTCACGTGCATACCCAGGAGGAGTGAAAGCAGAAACTGAAAACAGATATTTGCACATCCATGTTCATGGGTCATAATACCAAACAACTTGACTACTTGCTGACAGGTTAATGGATATTCAAAATGTGGTATATATGCACCATGGTATATTATTCAGGTTGGAGAAGGATGAGCCTTAAAGACATTAAGCTATGTAAAGTAAGCCAGACTCAACAGGAGAAAATATTGTGTGACTTCGTTTATATGAGGCACATAGTCACATTCACAGAAAAATGTAGATGTGTGGCTCAGGGACTGGAGAGGGCTGGGAGGAGGAGGGGACCAGAGCGCCCGTGTAATAAGAACAGTTTCGGTTTGGGGAAAATGGAGAGCATTGCAGAAATGGAGGGGGATGATGATGGCATAACAAGGCAAATACGTCTAGTGCCACTGAAAGACACTGATGGTGGCTAAAATGGTAAATGTTTCTATGGGTATTTTTATCATAATAGAAAGAATTTTTTGTTAAAGGAAATGAAATTCTAATACATGGTACAATATGAATATAGCTAGAAAATATTACACTGAGTGCAATAAGCCAGATACCAGCTATGTAATATTATACAACCTTTCTGGTATGAGGCACCTAGAAGGGGTGAATTCACAGAGAAGAAGGAACAAAGGTTGCTAGGGGCAGGGGTGAAGGAACAGGAGCTGTTGTTTTGGGGTTTCCTTGGGTTTTAGAAATGGGTTGATGTTTATAAATGGGAATGTCTCAACATTATTGAATTGTAAATTAAATGCGTAAATTAGCAAATTCTATGTTCTAGTTACTTTGCCACACACACACAGACACACAAATAAAAAACAAAGAGGATGAAGGAAGGAAGTGTAGAAGAGAGAGAAGGAAGGTTGCTTGAGTGACTTCTGAACCAGGGCAGGAACTGGTTCTCTGGGCTATGCATGTGTTGCCTTATGACTTTGCACAGTGATTCTATTTGCCCTGCTTTGTCCCTTCACTAGTACACAGTCTCTCTTCAGCCTAATCTTTACCTGCTCTCCTGGCTGGGCCTTGCTTCCTCCTATTACCTTTCATGATCCTGACCTCTGGCCACATGCACCTCTGGCTTTCTGTGATTTCTCATATTTTGTGATCTGTGCCCCATGAGCCAACAGTCTGCCTCAAGCTCCCACGTCATCTGGGTGCCTCCCATCTATGATCAAAGACTTGATCCTCTGGGACTGATTCTTGACTCCTTAGAGCCATAAATGAGGACAAGCAGTTGCTTTACTGGTCAATTAAACCGCCAACATGTGCACCCCCAAATCCATATTGGAATAGATGAAAGAATTAAAGTGCTCTTGCTGTGCGTTTGGACTGTGCACTTTTATTCTGGCTAGAGTAGGGGTATTGTCCCAAGCACAGGTCTACCTCCTGCTGCTGAAGTGTCTGTCCCATTATCTTACACCTTTCTGTCCCTCTGCCACTGAGTTAGGCTTCCCATGGACCCACTAGCCTGGCTTCTAAACCACAGACTCTACCAGCTCTGCTGGACCCAAGAGCAGCCCCAGTGTTTTCCTGGCTCAGTGGCATTTCTTATGTCACCCCCCACCCCCCGTGCCACTCAAAGTTCAAGGCTGACATGCACACTCCCCAGTGCCCAGGCCCTGACTGGGAAAGAAACTGCTTTGTGTAGCATGGACAGGGGTCAACAAATTGATGGCTTTATGTTTAATTTATTTTGATTGGTCATTTTGCCCTAACTCTTGCTATAGTAATCCACAGATCGAACCCAGAGCTGTCAGTTTAATTCATTTATTACAGATGCCCTATGTCAATCAGTGTTCTTAGCACCTGGATGGGACTGAAGCATGGGGACATGGTCAATACTCAGCAATTGCTGACATGCACATAAACATCCTACCATGACAAGTATGCTCATGCATAATAACTGATCGACTGGGTTGTGTTCAGTTACTGGAAATCAATAAAATGGTACTTAGGGATCATTTTTGGGGGGAGGGAGCAACTATGTTTTCTGTTCCTTTTAACTTACAAGAAGCAAAGCCTAGACTTTCTAACATAATAATTCTCCTTTATTAAACTCATATTGTGAGCAAATTGCTCTCCTGAGCTAGGCACAGGGCCCACTGACCAAAAGAGGTTACCAGAGCTCAGACAGGTTAAGCAGTCTGCACAGCTGGTAGCTCCTCAGACTAGAAGGTTAAAGGCCTATCTATCAATGCCCAGGTCTGTCTTTCCCAGTTCTCCATGCTGGCTTTCAAGAGGCAGGGCTGAGAACTTACCACTGCTGTCAAAGCTAGAGAGAGGGGATGAGACAGGGTTCCCTAGGGCCTGAGAGAGGGAACAAGGAAGAAGGAAAGGCAGGTGTATTAGCCTGGTGGGAGGACCTGGAGAACGCAGAGCATCCTCCTGGGCTGTGAAACCCTTCTGCTCTGCTTCCAAACTCTGAGAACTCCAGACAGCAAGGCTGGCCCTAAAACAGTGCTTTACTCCTACTGGATCCTGTTCCTGCTAGAAAGACAAGGAATTATGGAGAAGCTTCCAGAACTCTCTCACTGTTTGATTTCTGCAGGATTCCTGCTTCTGTTTTCCTGACAGTTTCCCAAGCAGTGTCGCTCAAATAGTGAGGTCTCTGCTTTCCCCTTGAAAACCCACTGGCAGGCATGAGTCCTGGTGGTTCCAGGTGCAAAGGACTCTGGCTGAGGCAAAGCGCAGAGCAATTCTCGCCCCATGCCCTCCAACAAGAAGGAAAGCTCTGAACTGCAAAAGCGTCCTCCTGCTATGAAAAACCGTAAGGCTCCTTAGGGACACCGCAGGAGGCTTTGCCACATTCCGTTCAGCAACATCCACTGTAAGGTTTTGTTATGTCCAAAACCGAGAAACTGGAGGCGTCTCTGCGGCTTTCCTAAAGTCACCAGGGAAGACAAGGTAGAATGAGGACTGGGTACGTGGGCCTCCTGACTTGACAGTACATTTTTTTTCCTACTAGAGAATATTATCACCCTCCAAGAAGAGAGAGATGATACAAAGCATGGTGGATGCTGTCTTCCTAGAAACCCAAGCCAGTACCTCCATCTATATCTGACCACTGCGGGGGATTTCCTTCCTTCTGCCTGCTGAGTGGCCTGGTGACATGGAGATACCCAGCTCCATCCTTAGCAGCTGCTGTTGTCTAATGCGAGGTTCCTCCCTGGCAGTCTGGCACAGTGCACACAACCTCATCCCCATCCACCCCCCATTCTTCTCTCCTCTCTGTCCCTACCAGCACCGCTCTCTCAAAAGAAAGCACGACTGACTGTACCTGACTGTACTTTAATCTCTTTCCTCTCCTGCCAACTTGCCCAGGCTGTCCCAGATGGCCCTTCACCTTAAGCAAACCCATTTGCATTGCTGTGGGAATAGTGTAAGCCTCTTCTACCCCTTTTACATGTTAATTTTCTGATTCACAGCTGCCGTGTTAGATAGAAGAAAGAAAGAAAAAATAAACCCCAAAATGGCAAACAAAGGAATTCACTCTATTTCACATTTTGAGGGGAGTGAGGGAGGCTTCTGGGGTTCTGGTGATAGTCTATTTCTGGATGTAGAGGCTGCTTGCACAGGTGTGCTCACTTGGAGACGGCTCTTTTTGCTCTGTGCATATATAATATGCACAGTGTTCCATATGCTCACCAGACTTGAGTAAATGATCCCATGGGCTCATCATGGTGGTGGCACACACCTGTAACTCCAACACTTAGGAGGCTGAGGCAGGAGGATTACCATGAGTTCTGAGGCCAGTCAGGGCTACAAAAGTAAAAACAGTTACAATGAACCCAGGCATTAGCTATAAGTCAGATGGTATGATGAGCCATCCATGTGCTGTCAAGTTCAAGCCATGGGGAATGACTTTCTTGCAAGTCCCTGTGGAAGGAGACCCCATACCAGAAGGAAGGAAAAGAAAAGCTTCATTCCTTTACAATTTTTCAACCCTGGGAGCTTGGGCCCACCAATGTATCAAGGCTAACAATTCCACAGCAGCCCCTAGAGGGGCTGTGCATCGTACCTGCAATGACTCCAGGCCTGTTGATCTAGGCAAACATCACTTAAATACTGCAGGAGAAGACCTGGTCCCTAGTTCCAGGAGGGAAACTGATGTCATTCTAACCTACCCTGTGCACACTGTCGGCAAGGTCGTTACTAATAAGCCACCTTTCCCTTTGCAAGGTTGAAGAGTCCAAGTTGTGAGGGTGAATTCCGTTTCTTTCCATAGCCAGGCTCTTTCCACTCACTGGTTATTTCCAGAGAAGATGTCAGCAGACAGTGAATAAGAAACAAGTGAGTTCATATCCCTGGCAATGCATGACTTTAAAGGCCTTTGCTATTTTCTGGTTGCGCCGTGAACCATCTTATGCCCAAGCACCTGAGGGTGCAGTTCCTTATCCTGGAGCTGTCTTCATTTCCTTGTATGTACAGAAGGACCCTACTTTTCTTCCAGCACTTTCCTCAATGAAGCTATCCCCTATTGCCCCAGGTTGAGTACGAGTCCCTGCCTCAGAGGGAGGGGGAGGAATCTGGGCTGGTGCAGTTTATAACATATCTAGGAGTAGAGTTCTCTACATTTTACTCTCAGGGATACTTTGGGTTTTCACAAAGCACTCTTGGCTTCTTTCTTTTTTTTTTTTAACATTCTATTTATTTATTTAGTGTGTGTGTGTGTGTATGTGTGTGCAGCATCCACACACACGCTACGGGACCCTCACATGCACACATAGAGCTTGTGGGAATTAGTTCTCTTCTTCTGCCACGTGATCAAGCTCAGGTCATGGGGCTTGGCAGTGGCAGCCTTCATCAGCTGAGCCAACTTGCCAGCCCAGGCTTGGTTTCTTATTCCAGTTTCAACTCCTTAAGGCTGGTCAGTACCTAGAGTACAAGAACTACTCAAAAGCACGTCTGGATGAAGCAGGCTGCTGTTGTGGACATTTTGGTTTATGATATGTAAACATATTTTTGCTATAATCCTAAGTGGAGGATTTTACTTTGTCCACACCTGTTAATTGTCTCATGTGAAGTGTGGTCTTTGCCAGCTGGAATTAGTTGAATTCTGAGGACTTTGAGGGCTATATGTGTTTGCAGTTTGCTCATTACCTGGACTTCTGGATTTCCTGACAACGGATATCAGTATTGTCCCTCGAAGAATCCTACAACCCTACCTAGCAGGTAGAAGTGAAGATGGCTACATCCCCTTTCCCTTGCAACCTTCTTTTTCCCCTACCTGAGGTTGGGGGGTTGGAAGGAAGGTATAAGCTTTAAGAAACCACTAAATAAAGGAGTGTTTGAGAACCCAGTGGCTACAGGCTATCTATTGTCATTGCTTGGGTGTGAAATACCCCTCACAAACTCTTGTGTCTGAGTGCTTGGTTCCCACCTAGTACTGTTTGGGAAAGCTGAGCAGTTTTTGAAATGTGGGGAGTCTAGCAGATGATGTGATTTACCAAGGAGAGGACCTGATGAGTTATAGCCTGATGGGTTGCAGTTCCAGCAGGATCACACTCTGCTCATTGATCTTTGGAAAAACAGGGCACGCTAGCTCCACCCCTCCAGCCTGATGCCCAGACACCATGCCTTCCCCACCACTGTCCGCTCAAACAGCAAACCAAAATAAGCCCTTCCTCTCTTAAGTTGCTTCTTGGCAGGTATTCGGGCACGGCAGTGTGAAAGGTAATGACTAGCCCAGTCAAGTGATTTGTCAAATAAGATAAATGTCTCTGAACGACGATCTGTAACAGCACATGGAAAATAACCAAGGCATCTCCCAGCCTCTTAACTGAGCAAACTGCAGCACAACTAACCATGAAACCCAATTAGCAGTAAAGATGCAACAGCCCAGGTGTGTCCCCAGGGCTTTCCACTACGTGAGCATGCCAGCCTTAGAAAGCTTTACTTTCCTCAGGCTATAAAGCTAAGAGACACGGGGCACAGGTTAGTGGCCGCTACGGCTTAGAGATGGCAGGGAGGAAAGTGGCAGGTTTAAATAAAGGGTGGTGCCGTAAAGAAAGCCCCGTAGGCTCCAAGTTTGGCAAACAAATGCATGGAACTATTTTTGTGACTTCTTAGATGTCTTGTCATTACTCCTACATTAAAAGTTACACATTTTTAAAGACTGTGTTTTTAATTATCCATATTTGTGCATTAGTGTAGATGCCTGAAGAGGCCAGAAGAGGGCATCACACGCCCTGGAGCTGGAGTTGCAGGTAGTTGTGAGTCATCCGTTTGGGTGCTGGTAACCAAACGTGAGTCCTCTGCAAAACCAGTATGTGCTCTTGACCTGTGAGCCATCACTCCAGCTCCAACTATTTTTTTTAATACTTCTTTTCTTAATTTCTGACTGTTCTTGAATAGATTGTATACATTGACACACACACACACACACACACACACCCGCATACACATATATATCACAATAATTTTCACGTTTCTTTGATTTGTTTGTTTCAAGACAAGATTTCTCTGTGTAGACCTGGCTGCCCTAAAACTCACTCTGTAGACCAGGCTGGTCTGAACTCAGAGATCCAGCTGCCCCTGTCTCCCCGGCGCTGGGAGTAAAGGTGTGTGCCACCACTACCCAGTGCTTCTCACATTTTTTAACACTTTACATGATTCAAAATGCTTCTCAGATGTTAAGTCATGTAATTTGACAACAGCCCAGTGATGTGGCTGTTCATGGATAACCACACCACACATGGCTTAGTGCTTTGTTGAAGGGCACATGGCTGGTATTTTGGCAGAGCTAGTACTTAAACCTAATTCAACACAATTCCAGCTTTCTCATCCGTAAAATAAGGGGTCTAGCTAGGATGACCTGTGGAGATACATGCAGTTACAATACCATCAGACACGTGTACATCTATGCCCTAGGTTTCCTCCTTCTGAGCTGTCATGGTGATTGGGATGGGGGTTAGGGGAGAGACCCTATTGAAGACCAGAAACTATACGTACCAAGGAAGCTCATCCATCACACAGCTGCCCTGAGGAATTCGTTGCTATAAAACCAGTGACAATTAGAAGGTGTTGGGGCCATCAGAGCCTCCAAATTCCCATTCTCACAAGGCTTAAAGTGTTGGCATGAAGATCCCACAGGCTTCTGGATCCTGTGTCTTCATGACACTCAGACACTATAGTTGGCTTCTGCTCTTTTTGCCTCCCTTTCCCTACAAGCCATCTTCTAGACATCACCCATCAGGAACCACTGACAGCAGTATGCTAAGAAGGAGGGCTGTGAAAACGTCTTACCAGATTTGTGAAGATGTATGTGTAATAGGCTGACACCATCCCCAGTTCTGCTGCCTGCAATGCAAAGAAAAGGAGATTAGAGAAGAGAAACTCCCAGGAAGCCGAGGGGCAGCAAGGGCGCTGAGTCTGCCATTCATCTGGCCCACTAACCCTCAGCACAGAGCAGAGCAGAGCATCTTGGCTGGTCCTCAAGTGGCCCTGGAAGTTAGAGGATGAACGACAGAAACATTAGCCTCCAGAGCACGTTCTGTCTGTCTCTCCCAACTCCCCACCCAGAGGGACCCCCCCCCATATCTGGTGTTTGCATGTATAACACACTCCCACAAATAGGACTGAGTATTATAAGAACCAGAATGGGTTTAAGGGAAATGGAGCAAATAAGGAAACATACTAGAATAATCTCCATGACTCCTAACAATAACACTGGCTAAGGTCTGCCCACTGCTCAGTCTGTGCCATGTCCTCTAAAAGCCTTCTGAATGGGCAACAAGCACTATTTTTCTTCCTCAGCTCCTGTCTTCTAGCAGAGGGAACTGGTACTAAACGATGACTAAGTCACTTGTATGAGATCATGTGCAGCCTAATTCCAAGGCTTTTAACCAAACCATCCTCCCACCAAGGACCACAGGCTTGATGGAAGTACACACATGGCATCCGAGGGTCTGTGAGTAGTACTGTGTGGCATGGCCAAATGCGCTCTGCCTCTGTCAGAATGTAGGTGAGACCTGAGTAGGCTGGAATTGCAGCCACGTGGAGATCAAGTGAATCATTTGCAAACCTGATTCCTTTGTTCCTGCTAAGGAACAAGTTGCCCATGATATGCCTCACCCTTGATCACAATAGAGTAGTGTAGTGTCATCCCCACAGCTGAGAAATATGGCTTTGGTACAGCCTTCCTTTTGTCTGATCTCTGTAGCCATCATCAACACCCCTAACCAACCTTCCCTGTCAGTGTGCCTGGCTTTGAGTGTGACAGGTGCTACAGAAACTGACAAGGAGATCAGGTAAGTAATGAGCCTGACTCTCTCCAGGGCCCTCATCCCTCCTGACAGTCCGTTAGATTTTCATAATATGTCCTGCAGCCCTGGGCCACTGGGAGATGGCTCTTGTCATAACTATTGTGGTGGAGGAGGGAAGAAACAAGACCAGGATAATTGCATTTTCCTCCTTCTCTTCCAAGACCTCAAATAACTTTGTGAGCATTCTTAACTTCATATCTCCCCAGCTGTCTGAGGTCCAGGATACACTGACACCATCATGGTCCCCCAATGGGCACCTGAAGTGCAGAAGGGCTTGGTGACAAGATCAAGATTGTGTGGGGCTGCCATAGAGTGCAAGAGTTCCATGGGGCTCCTCCCTTTAACACCTCCTTAACGCTCAAGACAATGGTAAGGCAGGATGCCACCATCGCACCCCACCACACCCATTCACATCTTTCCTATGAGAATACCACTACCTTGGACACTGCCTAGACCCATATGAGCTACTGGTGACAGGCATCAAGCCAGGAGCATGCTAAGGGGCACAGTCAGTAGTTAAAATCCATTTTGTAAAACCTGCTGTCCTAGAGATAAAAGACAAGAGATCCTTGGTTTCAAAGACATGAATTCTGGGTAAACATGAAGTTTGTTGCTGAAACAGCCACTCAATAAAGTAGGGGATTACTGTGCAAAGCCTCCTGAAATCAAGAAGCTACCAAGAGCTGCCAACCAGAGCATGACCACCAAGTGCACACAGGACTCCAGAAAGCCCTGTGAGCCCCCAGAGAGAGGAATATAGAGCCCATGGAAGCCTAAGAATAGAGGCCAGTCTTGCCGGAGATTCTGCCTGCCTGACGCTACCAGGATGTCAGGTGAGAAGCAAGAAACAGGCTTCCCCAATGCCTCCCTGCTCATCAATGAGTCTGGCTGTAAAGATGCAAAAGTGTAGGTAGAAGGAAGGGTTTAGAAAGGATGGCCATGGGGCACCCAGAACAGCTGTCTGATAATGAAGATCATCATAGACCGTTGCCTTCAAAAGCATGATGCAGTAAGTAAATACATGCATCTCAGAGCCTCCTCCCCCTGCAGAAAAACTCTAAGAAATGGGAAAACACTAGGTATATTTAAAGGAACCTCCCAGTACTGGCAAAGGTGCAGTGGAAGCCACTTCTGGGCATATAAATGATTGGAGTGGAGTGTCATCTCAAACTCCTTCAGAGCTTGAACTTGGCATTCCACTTTGAGAAGCATGCGCTAAAGAAATATGCATGAATGCACGTGCAGAAAGATTTATGTATGAAGATGTGTGCCCTAACATTATTTATCATAGAAAAAGATTGGAAACAACCTGTTTCTACAAGGATGAAGGGATGGCTAAATAAATTATGGGACACCAGCATGATAGGAAATGATACAGCCACTAAAATATCTGTAGAGTAATATTTAATGACATGGAAAATGTATGATATATAGTTGAGCAAAAAGAA
>CM053747.1:33037035-33098452 GCA_028658305.1 Pachyuromys duprasi
AGCCAGCACTCTGTGTGTTTGCGTTTGGTTTTGTCTTCTTCTGAAACAAGGAACCAGACTGGGAGCTTGAGAGCCTGCATGATAGAGGAGGAAGCCTGGGAAGGCGTGGCCCACCTATTTTCCTGGAATAAATTGCTTCACAAGCAGGAGCCACGTGTGGGGTAGCTTGAACGAGAATGGCCCACCAAGGCTCATACGTTGGGATTTTCGGTCCCTGGTTGATGGAACAGCTTTAGAAGGATTAAGAGGTGTGGCCTTATTGAAGGAGGTGTGTCACTGAGGGACCTTAGGTACACAGACAGCAGGCAAACCAATGGATCCTGCCCTCGGGAGCTTAAAGTAAGTCAGGGGGATAGTGATGTTAAATCCTGCTCCTGTTTCCATTTAGTGGCCTGAACGGATTTAGATTCCTGTGGGAGCAGACTCTTTTTGTCCTAGCTGCAAGATAAAGAAGATTGTATCAGAGGCTAGACCCCACTAGACACAGACCCTAGCTTTTGACCCGGAAAGGTCAGGGCAGAGGGCACAGAGAGGGCCCGTCATAGTCTTGGACAGATAGGCACAGGGTGAAGATCACTGAGGCCAGAGGGATAAAATGTGGAAGTGGAGGGAACCCCACAGGCCTGGTCTGTAGCATCGAGACTCTTTGGAGCCTGGCTAGAAAGAGGCTAACCATGATCCAGATGTATGACATGGGCAATGCCATTCAGGGGGATGAGACCAGGAAGCCCAAGGGAAGATGGAGGGACTGTGGGCAAAATGGCTGACAAAGGCAGCCCAGGGATCCTTCATCCCTTTCATCCTGACAGGTGCATGGAGCTCTTGGGGGAAGAGCTCCCCAGGTTGCTGACACACCAGAGACCTTGCTCCAACCAATCTGTGGCCACTGACTCCTTGGCTGCTTGTTACCCTTTAAACAAGAACAGCCCGTTTCCTCTACTTCACCTGTATCCTGTGTGCTAAGAGGGAGGGCTAGAGACAAGGGCAGTAAGTGTGTACCCACCCCCAACCGCCCATCAGAAAATTAGCCCTTACCCCACCTGGATGGTTCCTGGAGTGGCAAGAATGAGCACAACATAGAGTTGGTCAAGCAGCACTGAGGTGTCAGTCACCCAGAAGTGGCTCTGCAAATCTTATTGGCCTCTTATTGAGCTTTTCTGCCTCTCCTCCTGAAGACATCTATCCTTCCTCTAGTCTTCACCCATTTCCTCTTCCCCCAACACGTACCAAAACAATCACCCAGCTCCTAAATCATAGCCCCCACTGATAAATCACATAAAATATTTGCCAGCATACACAGTGCCCTGAATTTTCAAAGCACTCTAATCCCGATAAGGCTGTTGTCAGCCAGCGATAGCCTAATCTGAAAACCCATTGCACACACAACCACTGTGGAAACTGTGGCTAAGCAATGCCACACACTGCACCATCTAGTGTGGGGTTTTCCCCTTGTGATCACATGACTCACTATCACTGCCCGGCAGCCAGAGAAAGTGTTAGACCTAATTCCTTTACCCAGGGAAGGAATCCAAATCAAAATTTCAAGTGTGGGTGTGGGGGAGGGTGGGGAAGATGGGTGGGGGCTCAATGTCAGGCCTTCAATCTTTCTGTCTTGGTTTCTCCCTGAATCAGAGGCTCACCGACTGAGCTAGACAGATGCCCAACAAGCCCAGCGGTTCTCCTGTTTTTACCTCCCTAGAACTGAGACCACAGAGCCCATTCCTCTGCTCCCACGTTTTTATTCGGGTGTTGGGAAATCCAAAAGCAGGTCTTCATGCCGTGTGGTACTGCTTTTCCTACTGAGCTATATTACAAGCCCCTTCAGAATGTTATTCACCGAGGGCACATTGCTTCTGCCAATAGTAAAGATAGGAAAATGTAGGTTAGCTCGTTGTAAGTTGGGACCATCCAAATACAGTACTATATATCTGAATGATTCCCCCGCCCAGGAAAGTCGGGGAACCCTTTCAGACATCTCTGCATATCCCCGCTGAAAAAGGGATGGCAGGTGCACCACACTTGTTGGACTGGACTAAATTAGACACTGGGGGAATTAACTCTGAGGCCAGGGGAACAGCAGTGGCTGGCAAGACCTGTCACACTGTCACTAATCCAAGCAGCTTGAAGGAAGTAGTTCAGCCTGACAAAGCATGAGAAAGGCAATCGGAAGACGGACTCGGTCGTGGAAGCATCAGCACGGTGAGGGGTCAGAGGTCACAGGTCACAGGGAGAGAGTCTTACTCATATAAGGGAAACATCGTCCATTTTGCTGTCTAAAGCCACAATGGACTGCATGTGAGGAAGTTTGGCTCCCTATCGCTGGGGTGAAGAGGCTCTGGGAAGTCCCTCTCGTGGACTACGGTCTAGGGAATTAGACTGTGGGCGGGAAGTAGACAGAGAAAAATGCCATGTGTTTCCAGTTCGGGGAGTCTCTGATACTGAAAACAAAAACCAAAAAAACACAGGATACTTTAAAAAAAACTTTTAAAATTAATTTTGTATTGTGTGTGTGTGAAAGAGAAAGAGGAGAGGAGAGACTGTGTGTTCCCACACATGCTCATGTGGAGGTTAGAGAAGACTTTCTGCAGTCAGGTCTTTTCCCACCACGTGAGTCCTGGGGTCCTAGCTCAGGTTGTCATGCTTGGTGGTAAGCCATCCCGAAGGTCCCAGGAGTTGCTGCTTTTATAGCAGTGGGAGCCTTTCGGATGAGGAAGCAGGCTCTGCTTGGTGCTGCTGGGTGTGTGCTCATTAGCCTTCTCAGCTCTTTATTAGAACTCAGGATTTATCAGGCACAGCTGCTGTCACAGGGTTAAACTCTGTTCTCTCTTCAGGCTTCCATCTCTATCCCAGTCATTCTCTCTTGTGGAGTGGGGATAGGATGTTGGCCCAGCAGTAGGCCCGCCTGCCAAAGCTGGGTCAAGGAGCCTGGGGAACCCATTAGTCTTGATCAGGATCAAAGTGGATCATTGTGGAGCACAGTAGGCAGCTGCTCTGGGAGGAAGGGCAGAGGCTGGTTTCCAGAACCGGCAGGCAGGAGCCCCAGGGCCAGAGGGAGAATACCAAGGCTGTGAAAGTGCAGCCAGCATTGGTTACAGCCACAGGACAAGGACAGAGGTGCTCAAGTAATGTCTCTGCAGGGGACACAGAGCATCCAATATCCAATATCAATATCAATATCTGGGAGATGGCTCAGGGTTAAAGTGCTTCCTGTACAAACAAGGAGGCCCAAGTTTGGGTCTTCAACACTCTGAAACTTGCTTGTAAAAGTGCACTCTGAAAGTGCTTGTGACTCTGCTGGGTGGAGGGTAGACTCAGAGGGACAGGTGCATCTGGGTGTCTCCATGACAAGCCAACTTAGAGGATTCAACATGCTCCAAATTTAGTGAGGAAACCAGTCTCAACAAAAATGAGGTGAAGAGCTGGCAAGATGGCTCAACAGGTAAGGGTGCTTGCTGCCCAGTTATTGCCTGAATTTGATTCCCTGGGACCTACATGTTGGAAGCAAAGAACCATCTCCTACAAGTTGTTCTCTCTTTCTCTTTCTCTTTCTCTTTCTATCTCTCTCTCATACACACACACACACACACACACACACACACACACACACACACACAATTATCTACATCAGTTGGTAGAGCACTTGCCCAGCATGCAGGAAGCACCATATAAAACAAGCAAGGGATTGCACACCAGGATCCCAGCAGTTGTTAGAGACAGGAGGATGGGAAGTTCAAGCTTCTCTCTGTGAGTGTGAGGCCATCCTTTGACACATGCAACCCAACTCAAAGAAGAAATACAAGTCAATATCTAGTTTGACACACCTTCTCTCGGCCTCCTTTCCTCTCTGCCCTCACTAGCTGACTCCCTTGGTAGAGCCCTCGGCCTGGGAAGCACTGTGAAGTCCTGGGGGAACCAGCTGACATTGTCAGACTGACCTTGTAGAGGACCTTGGGGAGCAGGTAATGAGTTAAATGAGAGTGGTGTGGTGCCTGGTGCCTTTGACCTGCTGGGTATTCATTTTTCTTCCCTCACTAAGTGTCAAACCCTGGCTGTATGGCTGTCACACTTCCTCTGTGGCACCAATTTGCTCTTTCTTTTTGCAGGGAGGGGGTCAGTTGGGTGCTAGGTCTTTTACTTACACAAGCCAGGAAGGCCTCAAACTCAATACCCTCCTCCTTCAACTTCCTGAGTGCTGCCCTACCTAGCTGGAGAAGCTGAGTCTGACCAGAGAAGGTGGGAGTCCAGAATGACTAGTCACTGAATGGTGAGGGGCACACTTCAGATTCAAGTGTGGGAACAATGCTGTTCACATGCTGTGTCTAGTCCCATTTCACACCTGAGGCTGGTGCCAGGGCCAGGGTGGGCAGAGAAGACTGTGGGGCTGAGGTGGAAGGAAGAAGACATGGAGCTAGAGGTCTGGGCAGGTGGGCACCAAGCACAGCTGTTCAGCTCCAACACCTGGCCTCCAGCGACAGCATTCACACGGGAGGTCTCTGCGCTCCCCACGTGTAGGAAAATCTCTCCGACACGGATCAGAGGAGTGAGCAAGGGCAAGGGAGGTGGGAGCTGTGTGGCCTTAAAAGTGGATGCCACCTCTCCTTTCTTCATGCATATTAACGACACTGATAATAGACCCTGTCGTATACGGCGATCTTCAGTTCTCGGGTCTAAATTAGAGGAGTTAAACCCTTGGGTGACTTGAGGGCTCAAACCCAAGGGCCTGAGAACGTTAGGTCGAAAGGAGGTAATAGAAAACTCTCAGCACAGTACGCAGTGCGCAGTCAGTGTCACTGGGATGAGTGTCCCCTCTGAAGGTCAGCCTGAAGGTGCACGGATAGGTCTGTTAGATTATGAGCAAGGGGCTTCTCACAGGCTCACGGAGAAGGCCCACTGCTGTCCCAGTCTTTGAAAGGCTCCTGGGAGCCCCTGCTGGACTCCCACTGCCTAGGCCGGAGTTGCAAGGCAAGGTAACAATAATCAAATGAATATCAACCTGTGGGTGAGGGGACTTTCCCACCCTATCACCACAATGAGCTTGATCATCTCCAACAACAGGAAAGAAGAGGAAAGAAAGGCTCAGGAAGGTGGAGTGAACTGCTGAGCAGTTCCTCTGTGAACAGTTCCTCTGAGCTACAATAGCGTGGTGATCTCTCTCTTCCTCTCCCCCTCATGCGTGTATGAGTGTGTGCGTGTGCATGTGTGTGCTTTCAAGTAGAGGCCAAAGGTTAATTTTGGATGCCCTCCTCAATCACGGTCCTTATTTTTTGAGACGGAGCCTCTCTGAAACTGGGATCAATAGCTTGGCTAGCCTGGCGGGCTGGGGAGACTCCTATTTCTGCTTCTCCGGCATTGAGATTGCAAGCATTTAGTACCCACCAGGTTTTTATGTGGGTTCTATGAGGGTCCAGGCTTGAGTGCTTGCATGGCAACCACTTCCCTAACAGCCATTTCTTCATCTGCAGGATGGTTCTCTCTCTCGGGCAACACTTTCTCCCCTGATCATGACAAGCGTCTTCCCACCGCCATAGTGGGGACCCACAGCTCTCCTTAGAAGCCCTCAAATAGTTCTGTGGAGATGCCTAGGAGGGCCACGGAAGGGCCACCCACTCCATCTCGCTTAGTCTTTTTAGAAATAATATTTATAGATGTTCTGAGCTTTTTTTTTTCTCTCATTAAAGAAAAATAATGTGATTCACCATGTATTTCTACTTGGTCCCAACCTGATTATTAAAAACAAAACAAAACAAACAAGCAAACAAACAAACAAAAAAAAAACTCCTTCTGGGAAACAGGAGCATATATGGTCAGGTCCCTGTGGAATGATACCTGTTATGTGATTCCGAGGCTGGGAAATAGAATTAGATTCCCGCTCCTAATTCTACCCTCAGTGTCTCTTGGCCCAGCATTAATAAGGAAGATGGAAGAAAGTCTCATTCTGAGCTCTGAGCCACATCTCCCGAAGCCCCTCATTTCCTCAGCCTTTGATTAGATTTTTAATCTTCTCTGCCCTTGAACTTCTCTTGCCTGCCTGCCCCACCTTCCTCCTCCTGGCCTAGCGGGTGGGGACAGAAGTCAAGCAACCTAATGTGTTCTTTAACAGAACTCACTATTGCCATGCAGGGCTAGAGACACCCTGAGCCTGTGGCCGGACATCCTCTTGTCTTCCAGACCCTGGACTGTATCCACCTACCCTGCCCCTCTTTCCAAGGACTGTGAGGACCTCTGCTCCAGAAGTCTCCATTCCTACCAGGCAGATCCCACAAGCAAGCAGCTGCCCGGGGGCTGTAAGTATGGATCTGGCCAGGGATGCGGTGCCACTCGGGGAGGCAAGCTTCAGCCTGAGCTCAGAGGACCTGAAGGAGAGTCTTGGCTTTGTTGTGACAAGACCTTAAAGTCTCTTAAAGACCCCAATGCTGTGTCCTCCACTCCAGCATGACTGAGTAGAAGAGGGAGAGCCATGATTCTAACGGAAAGAGTACTGACCTGGGAGGCAACACTCAGTTCAGAGTAGATGTGTAACATACACCCGAGCCACAGATTTCCCCAGGCCTCATAAACGCTAGAGGAGAGAAACAGGGCTCAGTTTATAAGCAAGAAGGATCATAGCTTAGACACAGAAGGAATTTCCCGAAGGGTGGGTGAGACATCGTTAACTAGCACTGAGGTAGACCTCAAGAAAACTTTTGCCTGGAAAGAGTATGCACAGCCATCTCCTCTATCTCTTAAAAGTCCTGCTGTGTAAGCCCCATTGAACTGTCCTTGTGACAATCGATTCCCAGCATGAGGAGGGGGCTTGATTCTGGAACATCACTCAGTGATGATGGGTACTACATACAGAGAGCAGAAATACAGCACCTCCCAACCACATTCCATCAAATATTTGTATCCTGTGGACTACCAGATTGGCATCTTTGTGAGGCTTGTGGCAGACAATTTGGAGAGCCACAGGCATCTCAGAAGGTCCATGCCAAGACACACTGTAAGTTGCCACAGGGGGGAAAGAAGATGAAGGTTTATTCTCTATTTGCTTTTTTGCCACAGAGCACTTTGCCCATAATCATGCACATCAAAGCAATGTTGTCCAAGACAGCTTTCTGCAGTGCAGAAATGTTTTGTCTCATTGCTTGCTAGTTGATGCCTACTAGCTACACATGGCTATTGAATACCTGAAATGAGGCTAGTGAGATGAAGGGTCTAGATTTATATTTTTAATGTAATTTTATTTTTTTAAACAGTCTTGCTCTGTAGCCTATGAAGGCTTCAATCTACAGCAATCCTCCTGCCTCAGCCTCCCAAGTGCTGAGATTACAGATGAGTACCACCATACCCAGCTCTGAAATTTTCATTTTTACTTACTTCAGATTTTAAATGTAAGTAGTCATGAGTGACTTGGGACCATTGCATTGGTCAACTTAGACCCAGAGGAACCCAGTTTGACAAATAGAGGGGTAATGCTGGTAATACATTGAACTACTTTCCAGGAAACTTGGATTTAAGGCCCAACTCGACCACTTATTAGCTATGGGACTCTAGACAAAGGCATTTATCCTCTGGAGTTGTTTCCTCTTTTATGCTGAAAGAGTTTTACTTCTGTTCACTGAGCCCTTCAATGATCCCCTGGCCTAAGAACTCTAACACACCCCATCCCCTACAAACTCACTTTCTTGTCTTAATTGCTTCAATACCCATGTTGGCTGACAGGGAGAGGAGCTGGTGTGTTCTTACATGTGATGCACACATGAGCCTCCACAGGCCCTGTTGGCTGGACCCCTCAGAACAAGCATTCTCTCTCCAAGTCTACAGGTCTCCAGCTCCTTGAGTCGAATTCAAGCCTTGCTTCATTTTTATCTCCTCAAACTAGTTGTTCCGTGATGGTGAACCCAGCATTACAATGACCTTTATTCAGAGGAAGTCCCTCATGGAAGAGACCTCCCAGGTCCTTCAGTGAACACAGGACCCAACTCTACACTCCCTTACCTGCCACCCATGGGTTTGGATTTCCTTCCTCAGCCTCCTTCCATCTTCTATCAGTATCTGTTCTTAATGGAACCAGCTCCTCCTCGGGCACAGAACCAGTCCCTCTTCTTTCCTTTCTCCTTCTTGCATCTCTCTTCCCCATTAACCTAAGTCCTTTGAATCTCTGCAGGTTCATCTGAAGCCCTGCTCTGCACCGCCAGGCTCATGGACATCTCCTCCCATAAGCCACAGTGCTCACTCGGCATTTAGCACAGACACAGAGGACAGCTCACACACAGGCAGTGACCATTCTCCTTTCTGTTCACTCTGGTCTCTGAAGGAGCTTGGGCTGTATGGAGAAGCGCTCGTTGGTCCTGCTGCCTACTGTTTAGGACTGTGAGTGAGTCACTTTACCTGTGAGTCTCAACTTGAAAATGGGGTTTCGATGCCTTCCGTACCCCTGGGTGGTTGTAATAAGCAGGTACAGATAAAGCATGTGGGAGAGCAGGTTTTGCTGAGTATACGGCCAGGAAAGCTGAAGGATAAATACAATAGGGTGTGTGTAGAGGCTGTTGCTGAAGAGGGTGGTTGTGACCTGTTATGTGGCTTTGTTTTTAGACGTGACTTAGATTCTAGGACAGAGGGGGGCCTTGCTCAGAGCAGCTCAGGCAAGTCGAAGACAGGTCCTGGCAGAAGACAGGCACACGCCCACACATGAGCACAGCCCTTGACAACCTGCAGGGTCAGGGTAACCTGTACGGCTCACCTGTGCAGGTGACATGCTGGGTTCAAGCACTGGCCACCGGCACACACCAGTGGCCAGCGTCTAACTGACAACGAGTGGGTACACAGATGCCACCTGGAATACATGGACACATATGTTTGCTGTCTCAAATTAGCTAAATCTCATAAACACTAAATTTGTGTCTCAAATTGTGTGAGCGACACAGAAAATGCATTTCCAAACCTGTGCTTGCAGAAAGAAAAAAAGAAAATGCTTTATCAGGAATTGACCTTGGACCTTGTTCCATCAGCAAAACCTGCTCTCCGGGGGAAGATACTCCTCAGCTCATCAAGTACAAATGCATTCAATTTTGTATTCCCACCTCTCTCCCTCTCCCTTTGTATCCTCTTAACAATGAGGCTGAAAATGTGGGAATTGAGTTTGCAGATACAAAAAGACTTGGCAGTTAGCCAGCCTCCCTGCAACCTAGTTCCCTGCCCAGGTAGTACAGGCAAAGGGTGCTTAGGGGCACTGTTTCTCTTTTACACACACATACACACACACATATGGAGAGAGACAGACAGACAGAGAGACAGAGACAGACAGAGAGACAGAGATTGAGAGAGACAGATTGAGAGAGACTGCACCTGTTTGTTGTCAGACCAGGATCCTAAGGAGACTCCCGCCCCGTTCCTGGATGGTTGCAAGCCCACAGCCTAGTGGAAATGAACAGGACCAGCTGTCTGTCATGGTGGTAGCCTGGGAATACGTACATTCTGCTTTGGCACAGATGAGGCAGGCGGTGGTGCAGTTGAAGAAGTTCAGGATCCCAGCCACAGCCACACTGATGTCGGTGTTACTGGGGTGAAGATTCAGGGTGGTGAATCTCTGGAGCTGGAACCTGACAAACTCCTCTGGAGCCACTTTGAAATGAGGCACCTGGCAAGAGCAGAAAAAGGACAGCAAGGAGGATCCAGAATGAGTGAAAGGGGGAGAGCAGGATGGGTGGCCCAGCCTGTGCAGCAGCATGTCTTCTTTTGCTTAACACCTTTGGCATACACCAAAGGAAAGGAGGCATGCAGGACCTGGGCTCCGAGTCCATGGGAGTGTGATGTGGTAACATCCTTGGAAAGACACAGAACAAGCCACCCTCTGTACATACTCTGAGGTGTAAGAGTCCAATCACTCTTGAAGGCATAGTCCTACAGAATGATATCTGTGGTTAATAAACTGGAACAAAGATGGCAAGAAGAGACGGGCAGTTTCCTAGAGGTTAGAGAAGAGGTCTTCAGCCCGACCCAACATAGCTGGTATGCAGTAATTCCCAGCAAGCTTCCTGGATAAATCTTGGGAGCAAGGGGCAGACAGGAATGAACCGGAGAAGCATTCACAGCCTCTGGGTGGAGCCAGATGGCTAAACACCTACCCTAAACTCATCAAAGCAGTGTTGGCTTCTCACCACATCTACTAGTGACATTTCTAGAAGGTGCTGTCTTCCCTCAATTTGCTGGGAGAGAGATATTAAGTGGTACCAATGGTGGCGTTATTGACAGCGTAGGCTATTTGGTAGGTAATAGGAAAGTTAAATTGTAATAAGCTGCCATCCACCTTGATTTTATTCAGACACTCTTATCCCTGGTACTCAGAGCTGGGAAAGCTGAAACTGAGCGAGAGTCTGAACTGATGCGAAAGCAAGTGAGACTGGAAGTAGACAGCAGAAGAATTTCCTGATGATGAGGTGCCTGGCATCCAGAATGGATTAGTCAGAGGCGATTACAGATTTTTTTTCTTTTGCCTGGCTTTGCTCAGCAGCAATGCTACAGGAGTCTGTGATAATGCTGTGATGGTCTCCACCATCTTACCCTTTTACCATTTTGGGAGAAGTCCGCCAGAAACCAGAGCTCTTTGGAAATAGAGATGGGAGGGACAGCAAAGATCTAGTAAAATCTGAAGAGAGAATTACTGAATTCAACTAGGCTTAGCCCCTGAACCATGCACAGGGCACAACCATTTTTTTTTCTTCCAGCAGGGCCTGCATGGTGCAGAATTGACAAAAGCCTGGTGAGTATGAAGGATGGTTCTCAAGGTCAGAGCTGACCTGGTGCATTTCACAGGGGTCTTTCCTCCTGCTTGCATTTTGTATTCCACACACTCGATCTAAGCTGAGTAACATACACCTTGAAGGCAAGATAGGTGACAAATGAGCTAGATGAGGAGCAAGGTTGGGGACAGGCCAGGTGGCCTCACTGATTCAGACCCAGACATTGGCGTCTCTGACCTCATTCCTCTTTGTGTGACTGTTAGCCCACTGAGTTCCACCAGCAGCTAGCCAAAAGAGCTCTGCCCATTAATTCCCACATGGTGGGGAACCATTGGAGACATGGATGAATTCATAGCTCCTAGCCCTGTGTTTGGGGAGGGGTCCTTTAGGAAGGAGAAGGAGTTGTAGGTTTTAGAGTCTACAGAATGTTTCGTGTCTAGGTTCTACTGTGTGGCTCAGGAACAAACTGTTTAACCTGGCTAAACTTCATCAAATCAGAGCTGACCTCAGATGTTTCTGAGAGCCCAGGAAGAAAGAATGTGATTCTGTGTCAAAAATAAAACATCCCTGAAACTCATACACAGTCAGTGCCTGGACAATTAAATGTCTGGCATCCCTCCCTTCTTTCTTCTTCAGTTGTAGAAGTTTCCAGAGGCCCTTTTAGCTGCACAAGGGAGAGGGTGGAGGGGGTCTCTCCAGGACCGTGTGTGTGGGGGGTGTTAAGTCACTAAGAAGAGCCCTCTGGAAGGCTATAGGAGAGGCAGCCAGCTGCTCTGTGGCCTGAGCAGGGGTAGCTAAGGCCTCACCCTGCTGGTTCTCTGCCTTGGAGAAAAATCAATTCATGATTGATTCACGATTGCAGATTCATCCCAGGAAGTTGCCACAGTGGGGCTGAGGGGAGAGCAGGAGGCAGGAAGCAGCCAGCCATGGGGTCTCAGAAATATTAGCAGCATTTAAAGGGCTAGAACCCATAGCGGGGATTCGGAGGCTTTTCTCTGGAGTCGGGCCTCATAAAATATTAACCAAAGTGCATAATCTGAGTGGCAGGCAAGGTCGCTCTGGAAAGAACAGGACTGGATGAAGGAGGGGTAACTGCCTGGCTGCTCTTGGGGCAGTGTCTCCTGCTTGGACTGTGGAGGACGCTGCAAATCAGTGGCTCCCACGGTCACTCAGTGTGAAGGGTCTTGCAAGCCAATGAGAAATGGCTCCAGTTCCAAGACAAGGGCTATTCTGGGGTGAGGACTATGGGGAGGATAGCAAGGGGCAGGTGAAGGGAGTGTGGTGGGGCAAGAGGGAGAGAACAGAGAGGAAAAGGCATCAGCAGAAGAGTGCGGGAGCTCAAATGTTGCAACCTAGCTGGGTGAAGATCAGAGCCAAGGCTGGAGTAACAGCCTGCCACACACTTGACTGTTACCTGTAGCACAGCGAGAGAGATTTAAATTAAACGTCAGCTCCTGGCTGAGCCTGTGAAACGCTACAAGCCTTGTGGCGGGACAGAAGTGGCTTTGTGGCCTGAGCCGAGCTAAGAAGCATGTTCCAGTATAACTGAGGTTCTGGGCATCTATGAGAAGCTAATCCAGCCTTGGGACAGGGACCACTAGAGCAGTAAGATGCCTAAATGTGACAATTCTGAGACGGGGTTTAGAGAACCAGGAGCTACTCACAAACCCTGATCCCAGTATCAAGAGGTCAGTTCCAGAAAGCCTGGGTAGGTGGAAGCCTGCCTGTGACTCCCCCTCTTCGTTAAAGGGTGGCTTTGCTGTGGGGATGTTATGCCTTCTCTGAAAAGGTACCCAGCTACTCCGCAGAGCCAGATGCTGCTAGAAAGCCAAGTCTCTGGTGTCCAGCACAGGTAGGAGATGGTGCTGCCTCCCCTTGCTCCTCCCCAAGACCAAGGTCCATCTGCTTCCTACAAACTGGTCCAGAAAGCCTTTGGGATACAGAGAGGCTCCGGGGGGTGGGGTGGGGGGAGCGTTTGCCCACTGTCTTCTGGAAATGTATTTGCAGAAGAAAGATGGGCAGCCTCTAAAAGAGCCCACGAGGATGTCTACAATCGGCAGGCTCTCTAAAGTGCAAGTTGCTAGGAAACCTGTCTTCCATCATGTTCTTTTGTCCCATGAACTGGAACCAGAGGAAATGGCTTCCAGACTTTGTGCCCAGAGAGACTCCAGTCGGAGGTCACACCTGTGGACCAACATCTCGCTTGGAAGAGCAAACGCAGGAATGAGGAAAACAAAATAAAATCTCTTTTCTCATGCACTCAGAAAGCAGAGGCTTTTAAATTTTATTCTCACAATGAAACGGAGCAGTGGTTTCTTCCTCCCTTAGGTATTCTTTCCCTAGAAGCCCAAGGAAAAGACTGCCTGCATTGATGACAGTGCAGAACTCAGACCTCTGCCCCCTTAGCCTCATGCCAGACCACCAGCCTCCATCTTGCTGCATAACAGAGTCCACTGCAGGCACTGCCCTGTCCTGGGACCCTAAGACACCAAGATTAGCTTGGAAATCCTGTGGTCAAACATCTCTCTGACTTTTTATCACTTGGAAAAAGGAAGTGCTCATTGGTCCTCACATGAACCAGTGGTCGTTCTACCTTGCATTGGCATTGATGATGCTGGTAATAGCAGAACATCCTTGGGCCCTTCCTGCATTCAAGGATCCAGTCTACAGGCACAATCCCCAATGCAGTCCCACACTCACCTCCTTCTCTCCACAGATGTTGCTGATGATAGAGCTGGAAGCTGGACTGGACGATGGTCCCAGGACAGCGACCACTCCCTTGGGGAGGATCTGACACACTACAGCCAGGGCAGGAGCGGGATTGGAAGAGAAAACATGGCATTCCAATGATACAGTGCAGACCCTGCCCTGACTAAGTCCTTAGATCATGACCCAACACCCTCACCTACTGCACATGCCCAATTCAGGCACCTTTCCACCCCTTCCAAACCTAAGTCTCCCCTTCTCTCCCTGGTCTGCTAGGCTCTCCGACAGTTTTATTGGTGTTTATGGATAGTATTAAATGAGGAAATGACCCAGGTTATGACAACATATAGCCATAGCCAACAGGGGGTATAAATTGTCTAGGCTATCACTGAAGGACAGAGGTAATGGGGAATCCAAGGTGCCCCCACACACCCTGTCTGGTCTGCTGGGTGTAGGGGACAAAGCTGCTGCAAGGGTGCAAGACCTACATGGTACCAGAGGAGTTGCCAGCCTTCAATCTCTTCAAACCTCAGAAACAAAGACAGTCGAGAAGGAAGAAAAGCAGGCAACTGGGGGGCAGAGGGAGCCAAGAAATGCCAGCAGAGAGGTTTAAAAGCAGAAAGTTGAAGTCAGAGGAGGCAGGGGAGAGAGAGAAGAAGAAGAAGAAGAAGAAGAAGAAGAAGAGAGAGAGAGAGAGAGAGAGAGAGAGAGAGAAGAAAGAAAAAGGAGAGGTAGAGGCAGTATCTCCTGGGAGGGCCCCTGGGGCTGCCTTGCCACAGGAATTGGTTCCCTCCTGTGCTACCTACATTGCCTGGGTCCAGCATTGCCTGGGACCTTGCTTTCCTTCAACTGGGAAGGTTCCCTTTCCTCCTGGTCTCTAGAGACTCACCTTCATGGGTTACCCAGACAACTTCTTTCCTTAGACCTTGGTTCTCATATGCCTAGTTTACACCTCTCCTCTTAGACACTTTGCCAATTTGATTATGCTATAGAGTTCTCCACTCCTCTCTTCTCCCTTCCCCTTCCCTCCTTCCCCTTCCCTCCCCTCCCCTTCCCTCCCCTCCCCTCCTCTTATTAGATTCTTTATGTTCTTCATGCATGCCCATGCTTAAAGGTGTTCATGTGCATATGCACGTGTATGCATGTATGACTGTTTCCTAAAATCTGACTGGCTAATGTTGGTGGAAGGACCATTGGTAGAAGGCATCTCAATACCTTGAGGTCCTCACTGTAGGCATTTCTATTACTATGCACAGTCTCAGACCCATGGAAGGCATAGGAATATGAGCACAGATTGTGCCAGACCCTGACTGTACCCCCACCCCGTGTGTATGTGTGTGTGTGTGTACGTGTGTGTGTGTATGTGTGTGTGTGTATGTGTGTGTGTGTATGTGTGTGTGTGTATCTGTGTGTGTGTAATGTGGAGGCCAGAGGTCAATGTTGGGTGTCTTCCTTCTGTTGCTCTCCACCTTAATTTCTATGACAGGGTCTCTCACTGAATCTGGATCTTACGACTTTGGCTAGTCTGGGTGGCTGGGCAGTGAGCACCACGGATCCAGCTATCTGTGCCCCAGCACTGAAGTTGCACATGCACATCACTATACCCAGCTTTTATGTGGGTGCTGGGGATTCATGCTTGGGTCTTCATGCTTGTGCAGCAAGCACTTTGCCCACTGAGCACCTCCCTAGACCCAACTCGACCACTAGATTGCAAATCCCTTTGGGCAGGCCACTTTGATGCCAGGCACATGTTTTCTAGGTAGGGTCCTAGATTATATTCATGTCTGGTTGTTGAATGGCAGGGCCTGTGGTCACAATGGGGTAGGGGAGAATTAAAGTTTCAAAATGCTAGAGACTAGGGAAAGCAAGATGGGAGGAAAGGAGGAAACAGAAAGAGTCTGACCTCCTTCTCTGCACACATCAATGGTGTTGGAGCCCAGATGCCATCCTCAGGCCCTAGAAAGAGGCACTCCTCTGCACAATTTGACATTGTGCCCCAAACTGAAACCCCGGTTCCCACACACATTTTTCCTCTTCTTCACTACAGAACTCATTTCCCAGCCCAGAAACTGCATGTGAGGAAAGGCGGCATGCTGGTTTGTGGAGGAGGCCATCAGCCAAAACAGCTGTGGGCCCAACAGCATAGGGCGCAGGTGGCAGGAGAGAGCTCCGAGGCTCAGATCATAGAGTTCTGGTGTACCATATCAGCTCCGGATCTACTATATCCTCTCTTTTCCTGTGCACACCAAAGTCTCAAAGCTGCAGAGGACTCAGCAGTACCAAGCGTACGCATCCCCAGAGGCGTACAGCCTAGTGGCCAGGCCTAAGCTTGGAAGAGCCTCAGCAGAATGCAGACTTTTCATGCCTGGCTCTGTAGCTCTCCCTGCCTGCTGGAGGCTTTCAATGACACCCCTGCATGACAGCCTTTGAGAGGAGTCTTCCCTCCTGATGTTAAGGGACGTAGATTAGGTTGCTAGTCAAGGTCAGAGTCAACTTCGGGCTTTAAGCCCCTGACCCCATTCACTGGCCAGTCTGGTTCTCTACAGTCCCCGCCCCCAGCTCTCTCCTCCACAACTACAGAGACTCCATTTTTACAGAGTTCTCTCTCTCTGAGCCCACCTTGTTCTACTGCACCTTTTGTCATGATCATTACCACCTGTCACCGGTCCTCAGTCGACTCTCTTTCCCGGGATCTGACAAGCTGATGGTGCTATTCTTTTGGATTTCATTACTCTGTCCAGTACGGCTGCTCATCTACTTCTCGGACAAACTCTCTTGGCTAGTGCATCTTACTTTTTGATTTTCCTAATCCAGGTTTTACCTACGCCCTCTTCCACCTGAACAAACTTGTCCTTGCTGCATTTGCTCAGATGGTCCTACCACTGGGCTTGTGTCTTGAGTACAAATCAAGTTCTAAGCACCAGCCTGCCTTAGCCATGACACCTGCCCGCTGGCACCTCCTCCTCGGTACAGCAGAGTTCAGCATAGTGTGAGCATGGACTCTGTTGCCAAACTGCTTGGGTCTGAGAGGGTCCAATTACAAATGGCTGTGAGCCATCCAACATCCATGCCAGGAATCAAAACTCAGGTCCTCTGCAAGAGCAGTAAGGGCTCTTTCCTGCTGAACCATCGCCCCAGTCCTCCAAATGTATTAATTTTTAAAGTTAGCCACAAAGTGATAGGTTTCATTATGGTATTTTCACACATATACATCATTACACTTCTTATTCATCCCTCTTTGCACACTGAGCTCCCCCATCATCCTCTGTCAGCTCTTGCTGATCTCCTTCTTCCCCCGAGGAAGATTCATTATATTCCCACTTTTCAGACGTGGAAATGGAGGCATAGTGTAGAAGTAACTTATTCAAGCCTACATAGGTAATATATGGCTGAGCCAGTCTTGACCTTAGAGGTTCATCTGATACCAAAGCTCATGTTCTTACCCACTGTGGTTCACTTCCCTTAGCTCTTGAAGGTCTGAGCCACAGTCACTCTGGAGTTTACCACAATTTCCCTCTAACTGTATTCACTCACCTACTGGGGCTAGGCTCTGCTGAGCTGGCCTGACTTCCTAAGGGTTTTGTATCCAGGATTCTCCATTTCCAATCTTTTTTTCAAGCAGTAGGGTAAACCATAATCATAAAACATCGATCTGTGGCTTTTGTCTGTCTTATGTATCTTGGCACCTTTCAGCCGTTAGGGTAACACACAAAAGAACCATAGCCTAGCCATACCACAGCCTCCTGACTCTTCTCATGGGAAACTGGAAATAAACTAAATGTTTAACCATGAAGGACTAGTTATAAATAGTGGGTCATATGCCCAAATAGAATAGTATTTTAGGCATTTAAAATGTATATGAACATTTAATATTAGCATTAAGATTATTTATGTAACAATATTAAGAGAATCAAGCAGGATGTAAAGTTATGTGTGCATCTACATGAATCCTAAGCTAAGCCAATGCCAGGGCTGGTTATGCATTGAGGAAGACATGACTGGTGCCAACATTTACCAGGAGGTAATTATGGCTTGCTCAGAGCACATCTTAAGAACAGATTTATGTAATTCTAAAGCAACCTGATGAAATAGGTACTATGACAGTCATCTTCACTTTACAGACACAGAAACAAGACAAGGAAACTAAGGAATAGAGTGCACATCAGAAAGTTCAACCCTTTAGCCCCAGGACCAACTCCGAAACTACAGCCTTCCACTGAGAATGGCAATTAACTGGAATGTTCAATGACACTGTCTCGGCAGCAGGAATGTTCTGTGGTTTTCTCCTTTTTAAATTTTATTTCTTTGCTCTCTGTAATGAACACGTAGTCTTTTTATAATGTGTTTCAAGGAATATGACCAAAAAAAAAAAAAACTCCTGATAACAAGTAAAATTTAAGAGGTCTGATCTGCCTGTCACCCTGCCTTCACAGCCCTGCCCCCCCTTACTCCCACCTCTGTACCTCCTCCTGCCCTGTCTTCCTACTCCAGGCTGCCTCTGAGTGGTTAGTTCTGCCTAAATCCGGTGTTCAGAACCTGACCCACTGCCTGTGTTCTATGGAAAGTAGTCAGGAATGTGAAGGTGTGAGTGTGTGTGTATATATGTGTGTGTGTATGTTAGTTTTGTTTTGTTGTTCATTATTCTCTGTAAATAGAGCTGAAATGTAACATTTCCTTTGCTTTCAATGCATGTAATAAAGCACAGTACATTTGCAGTACATGTGCCTTTGTCACCAACAGAAATCACCAATGTTTTCATATCACATTACAAATGTCATTTATATTCATGACTAGTTCAACCTTGTTCTAGTGGTTAGATCCAATGCTGGTCTTGGCTATGAATACATTAATAAATCACAGATATTAATGCATCACTATTAAAATATTTTAGCTGCTTTTCTGTATAATTGGTTCCCATGCTCAGCTATTTTATTCATGTTAAAACACTTCTCTAAGACAGGGTTCTTTAGCACTCCCAGCCTGCCGTGGTCTAAACTCTTGTTCTCCTGTCCAAGAAACTCATCTTGATCCTCTAGCACCCAGCTCAGATCCTGTCCCAAGGCAAGAATGCATCCTGTGTCCTGCATCTGACCCAGCAGCCTGGGGAAGCAGGGTAGTTTCCCTGTTCTCTAAACACCTGGCCAGCTTCTGCCCCAAGCATACTCGTGATAGTTCTCAGAGAGAGAGATTTTTTCCTAAAGATAAATTCCAGAAGGTCATAATCCCAAATTTGGATGTGTTGTCTCAAAATAGGCAGTAAAATCTCTTTTAAGATGACAGATGTATAGCTATTTGCCATCTAAGTAGCCCTAATCCAAAAATCCTAAATCCTAAATCAGAAACTTTCTGTGCACTGGCCTAATGTTCAAAACACTTGAGATCTGGGATTTCAGATATATCGATCATTTGGAACTCTCAACTATGAATGTCTCTGCAAACAGTTCAAATTCCTACCTCCACCAGGAGACACTTCTGGTCCAAAGCATTTCATTAAAGGGATATTCAACCTGTACAATGGGTGACTGTAAAAACAGATCTGTTTTCACATGGATTACTATTGGAGATATTCTTTAGTGTTTGGCATATGTGTCATGTGCACTCTCTATAATCTCAAATGTTCTGAATTTTAAATACATCAGGCCTCAAGAGCTTGGGGTCCTGAGCCTGCTCTCTATACCTACATCTATCCATTTATCCATTGACTTCACTGGGTCTTAAACTCTTTTGGAGGGCAGAGAGATATCGATGAGAGCAGGGAGACATCTGTGAGGGCTGGGGGATCTGTGAGGGCAGAGGGACATCTGCGAAGGCAGGGGAACATCTGCAAGGGCAGAGGTACATCTGTTCAGACATGACAGAAAGCAATTGCTCACCAGACACTGGCTCAACTGAGCTGAAGTGATCCAAGATGACACCAGGGAAATGGGATGGTCCTCCTATCAGCGACATGGTGTCAAGAATCCCTGAGATGGACAGGGCTCTTGGTGCTTATGAAGGATGTCCAATGCAGTGTAAAGGGAAAGCATCGACAAAAAAGAGCTCATCTCTAGAACTTCTGGGCCCTGATCCCACAGACCAAAGTCACCAGAGTGAGGACACTGAGAAGTGGGTAGGAGGGACATCAAGGGAGGAAAACAGATGGCCCTAACTCTGTTTCCAAGGGAGCAGGAGAGGGAGGAAACAGAAAGACATAAGTGACACAGCCATGACAACTGTTTTTAAAGCAGCGGAGGAATCAGAAGGCAGCTGTTAGAGCATCGAAGAGAATAAAAGACCATGATGTGGTGTTGCAGCCCCACAGTGAAGCTTCTCTGTGGCTCTCAAGTCAGTCTAGGAAGCTGCACCCATAGCAGACAGGAGCAGTGCAGGATGGGAAGGGCCAGTGAACATAGCTCCTTGTCCCTGGCAAGGCAGCTCTAGATGAGCCACTCAGCAACCCCCAGGGGCTAACCATCTCAGACTCACAGGGCGAGGAGATCCAGGGAGCAGAAGAAACTGGAGATGCCTCAGTCCTTGGCACAAAGTCACTTCATGGTAAAGCTAGAGAGCAACAGTACAAAAAGGTGCCTCCTTGGTCCTACACACATCAAGCTCAGAACAATCAGGCAATAACTTCCTGTTTACTTTGACACACAGTCTCCTCTGGCACCAAAGCTTTCAGGGATACCCCCTGTTTGTGTGCCTGAGGCGGTCAGAGGGCTGAATGAATTGGATTTGCTGGATGAAGCCAGAAAGGAAGTATGTGTGGGGTGTGGATGACGGCTCTCTGCACTATCATGCCCCGTAGTGGGGCCTGGTTCCAGAAACTACCACCACCACCTCCAGCCCCAATAGGCACAAACCAGTGCAGAAGGAACAACACTGTTCCCCAGGGCTTCCCATGTGCCAGGCACCCAGCTGGCAAGCATACTGCCACTGAGAGGGAGGCGTGAATCTATGCTTCACGAAAGTGAGTAAAAGTTGCTGAGAGCTCACACCCGGCTGCGTGTGGCTCCGAGCGTGTTAAACACGTCCATTCTCACACATTTCCCCCATTAGCCTCAGGAAGGGAGGGTGCTAGGCATGCCCATTTCCAGAGAATTCTGATTACTCTCCCCAGAGGGCTTAGAGGACTACAGCATGAGCTCAAGATGTGGCAGAACCAGAGTTAGAATTCTGGGGGGGAAAGGACTGGACCAGATCATTTCTGAGCACTGCCACTCAGTGTGTGTCTGAGTCCACACGGTGTACCAGGGAAGTGGTGAACTCAGGCAGCAGAGCAAGAGATGTTTGCTGAATGACTCGCCACAATTTGTACGCCTTTCTCTTCTAGATTCTCTATCCTGACCCTTCTGCTTGTGCGTGCGTGCGTGTGTTTTACCCACACATGCTTATGGAGACCAGAGGTGGACCTCAGGTCTTCTTTCTCAGGCACCATCCATCTTGTTCTGTTTTGTTTTGAGATAAGGTCTCTTGCTGGCCTGGAACTCAGCAAGCAGTCTAGGCTGGCTGGCCCGTGAGTGTAGGGGCTCTACTGACCTCTACCTCCCAAGCCCTGAGATTTAAAGGGATAGCAAATTCTTCACCCACTGAGCCAGCACCCCAGACCCTTTGAACTGATCTTGAGGGATGCTGAGTCTCAGTTATCAGAGGCAATCCTGAATCCCTAAAGGTCAGGAGCCCCCAGAGCCTTCAAGAAGCCTGGATGCCTAGAAAGACTGGACTTGCAGATGGGGTCAGAACAGATGAGACATGTGCCCCCTGCCAAGTACGCTGGAGCCTTCCAAAGTCTTGGTTCCCTGATGTACATCGAGGGGAGACAATGAAGACAGCGAAATGTATGCCTGGCCTCACAGAGACAAGCAGAGGAGAAGGGTTGACAGGGAGGCCCCTGCTTCTAGCTCTACAGTAAATTAAGCCTCAAACTGGCTCTGGCCACAGCAGGGATGGTGCCTGCAGGTATCTGAGTGGTAAAGGGGTGGTGCTCAGTTAAATCTAATACACTTCGCCACAGGAGACAGAGTGATCTATGGAGCAGAGGGTGTCAATGTCTGATGCTTTTTAGGAGCTCCTTGTAAAAGAAAGGCTGTGATGGAGATAAGATATAGAGGGAAGCAGGAAGGACTGAGTAGGGGACAGGCAAGTGGCCTGATAGGTCTTGTCCGTTCCTTTCACTTCAGATCTGTGAGCCATGCAGGTGGAGTTAGCAAATCAAATATCTGGAAGCCTGAGGTGATGGTGGTAAAGGGCAGAGGTGGGGGACGGGGGAAGTCCCGTGAGTGTCAGAGGAAGCTTTGTAAGTGACCCTCCCTTCAACTAAACCTACTGTATGAAAATCTGCCTATCTGAACCAGACAGAACGGGGGTTGATTTTTCTCCTCGCTTCTTTCCAGTGTCCAGGCTGGCTGTTAATTAACGCCCTGTGTGATACTTTCCATCTCTAAGCCTTGTGTGCAGTGAACAGATGAGGGGCGACCTCTGGATTCCTGCATCTTCACCTTTCGTTACACTTCCTCATCGCTGATTCTCAAAATAACCTCTGCTTCCCTGGACTGGCTGGCCCACCCTGAGCGTGATTCATTAAGTGCAGTGTGTACAGAGCCTTTTGAAAAGCACCTATTAACTTCAGTAGGACCAAACAGCCCTGTTGGCTTGCTAAAGTCCCAACTTCAATCACAGCCTCGGCATCACCAGCAGTCTCTTTCATCTCCCTGTAGCACAGGGTGATAGGTGAGGGGTTGGGAGAGTCATCCAATGCCTGGAACCATGCAAATGTCTTAAATTAGCAATGAAAATCAGACCTGGACCACTAGCCCAGGGAAATCCCAGACTGTGGCACGGTGCAGCAGCCCGCACGGGGTGACCCACCACACCTTTCAAAGGCTCAAAGCTGTCAGGCACATCAAGTGAGGAGAACTGGAAAGAGAATGGGAATATCCAATTATGAGGCATGTTGACGTTAAGCAAGTCACCTGAGAAGAGCCTGAGAAAGAGTATAGCCCCTGGGGAACAGCTGAGCTTTGAAACATGGGACAGAAAAGGCAATGGTGAGTGGGAAAGGAAGCCTGCTCCACTGAGACAGGATCGAAAATAATCTAGCAGCTAAAAGCTTTAGCTGCCGTTCGCTGAGACCTGTGTGTGCGCCCACCCAGGGGCGTGTGTCACCTACATTGTGGGATGGAACACGCTGATGAGTCAACATGACTGTCTCTATCGTTTGACAGATAAACAAACCTGAGGCATAAAAATGGCTATATAGCTTTTCCACACCACATAAGTGGAACTCTGGCCAATTCGATTCTCAAACCCACGATCCTAACTAGACCTCTTCCCAAGTAGAGATTAGAGTGGTTATCCCCTACACCCCCAAATCCTGTTCCTTCTACCTGTCTTTTTCCGGTATCGCCACTGGCACAGGAGAGCCTGTTCACCTCGATTTAGCCCACTGCACGAACCTACCATCCACCTGTCCCCTTACCTAGAAAAAAAAAAAAGACTAGGATGGGCCTTTCAAAGAACTATCTGGATGGTGTTTAAAACCTGACTCCAGATGAAAGACCCTTGGGGTAGGAGGATCCAGAAGCCATCTAAAGCGTCCCTCAAACACACTGATATAAAAGCTGAACCCAAGGCCACGTGCTAATAAAATACCCGGTGCCTAAAAGAAGAGCATAAAAAGATGTCCAAAGTCCTGCAATGAGGAATAAAGATATCAATTTCCTTTAGTCCCTGATTCATCTGGTTTAATATTTTAGGCGCATTGACTTTACCCTGGCAGGCTGCGTGGGTCACTAGGAGAGGAAATTTCTTCCCGCCAATGACACCATCCACAATGGGCAGATATGCATTCAGTCCTGCTGGGTAGACCCTGAAGAACTGAAGGAAGAGGGAGGGGGGTTGGTTTTCAAAGAATGGACTACAGAGCTATGAAAAAATCCAGACCCTTGTCTGAGACCTAGGTGAAGAAACTCCACAGACCAGACTAGAAGACTCCTAAGAAGTTATTGGTATTTCTGATTTTACTTGGAAGATCTTGGGCAATCTGTCTTCCTTTCATTATGCTAGAAATTAATCTTGATGTCTTCTTGGACATATTTCTGTTCCCTGATAAACTTTTGTTGGCTAGAGTCAGGTCCAACAGGCGACTAACTGAGTAAATAAATGAATGTTTTCATACTGGATCCACCACACCCCTGTTCTAGAGAAACGTATGCCAGTATTTCCTATCAACTTCAGTGGCCCTCCTCTGTACAGTATAAGCGACCCTCACTCACAGCTACTGAGCCAGGAGAGGGCACTGTCCCCAGGGTCAGTATCTGTTTGCAGTCTGGCAAATACAAGCAGCCTGTGAAACTGGCTACAAAGCAAGACGAGCAGGCCTAATGAGAGCTTCCATTTCGGATATCCAGAGAAACAGGTACTAAATGGGACATCTGTTATATACTCCTCCCCTCAAGGCACATCGCAAAAGAATGAGCAGAAAGACTATGAGAGTGAAGAGAGGAGAACCAGAGAAAAACTGTGTCTATTGAATACGACAGGACAGCTGCACTCATGAATTCACAGTAGCTGTGGGTACCTGAACAGGACACATAAGATCAAGCCGGCCAACCTGGAGAGAGGAGGAGCTCAGAAGCTCCCTCTCCTAGCTGAGGGGTCTTTGTCAGTTAATGATGCTAGGGGGAGGAGAGTGGTTTTCTTTAGAGATGTGGTCTCTGAGAAGTTGGCCATGCTCCAGATAACGGTCCCACACCCTGGCCTACATAAGCAGCACAAACTTAGTGAGTTTGGTCTTAGTGAGTTATTTATAAACAAAAGTCATGAAGCTGGGAGGGGTAGGGTGCAATGGATATGGGAAAAATTAGGAAGATTTTTGGGGGTGAAAATGATCAAAGTACATTGTATGCATGCATTAAATCCTCATATATATATTAATATATATTAACATATAATTAATGTATATATATTAAAGCAGTGCTAGGGGAAACTGACACTGTGCATGCTCTGAAGGAACTGTAGTCCCCGTGAGTCCAGAGATCCTGTCCATCTTGTTTCCAAAATTTTTCCCAGTGCATAGAGGGAACACTAAAGCAAGCAAGCAATGAGAGCAGGAGAGAGACAGAGACAGAGAAAGACACACACACAGAAAAAGAGATAGACAGAGAGAGAGAGAGAGAGGGAGAGAGAGAGAGAGAGAGAGAGAGAAGATGCTGGTGGGTCTGGAGGCCACTGCCTGTCTCTCCCATCATCTGCTGTGTTTAAACCAGTGAGAACCTGTTCCCTTCCTTGAATCCCTAATAGCCCAGGCATAGCCAGGCAATAGATCATGGCTTCATCCTTGTGGGAAAGACCTCCAGTGTTACACAATAGTTACTCAAGTTCTTCTTTTCTTTTAATCATTTGGTTTGGGGTTGGGAAAGGAAGGGGACTCTCCAAAGTCTTGTGGAATTGATGTCATCACGTGTCCGTGCTGAGGACCCCTTGCTACAGTCAAGGTTCCAATGTCCCTCAAAGGCTCACGTGGTAAAGACTTAGTCACCACACGGTGGTGTAATCTGGAGGCAGCGGCAACTTTAGGAGGTGGGGCCTAGTGGAGGAAGTAAGGTCACTGGAGGCAAGTCCTTACAGGGGATACGGGGACCCTCCTCCCTTCTCTTCCAATCCCCTCTGTCACTATAGGCAACTCTGCTCTACCACAAGCCTCTCAGGATGCCCCATATCTCCAAAATCCCACAGCAACGAGGACAGTCAGTGATGGACTCAGACCTCAAAAACTGTGTAGCTAAACAAGTGTTTCCTCCTTCTAAGTTGATGCCTAGGGCACTTGGCCAGAGAAGCAGGAAGCCAGATAACAGCTCTTTGTTTTCATTCTCTCCTGGAGCTGCTCATTTCCAGGTTGGCTGCAATGCAGGGACTTACTAAGTCACAAGGCAATACCAGCACCACACAGAGGGTGGCAAGTGGGATGCCGAGGATTGTGCACAGACAGACCAGCTCTGCACTCAGGCAGATCACCTCACACCTTTGAGTGTCACTTTCTTTTCTAAAATAGAGGAAACAACATGTAACCCTCATACCATTGTTAGCACCCAGAACATAGGACCCATTCCATGTGCTATGAGTAAGTTGAGGGACCCACTGTGTCTGTGAAACTCTACATTTCACAGGGGATTCTCCTCTATTTTAACTCATGTGACTCTCATAACAAATATGCAAGGTTTGCAAAGTAGAGCCTAGCACTCCCATTTTACTGATGCACAAACTGAGGCATAAGTGGGCTGACTATATTAGTCAGAGAAAGTGGCCATACTCCATTCCAAGCCCAGCATCTTCCTACATTTCTGCCTTTAGCAGAAACAGTTACCCCACAAGAACATAGGGTAACTGAGGTAGGATAATTGCTCTGAGTTCAAAGCTAGCCTGGGCTACTTACTGAGTTCTAGACCAGCCTGGGGTACAGAGTGAGAGCCTACCTCAATGTGGAACGCTACTAAAGACTAGAAGGGAAGGGAAAGGGAAAGAGGGAGGAAGGATGAGGAAGGAAGTAGGGAGGGAGGGAGGGAAGGAAGAAGGCAATCAGGTGGGCAATGAATAAGCTGCCTTTACACTGGCTGCCATTCTTTTGCAAACACCCACAAAACTTTGTTCAAGTATTTGTATAGAAAGTGTCCAGGAGATGGATGGATGGATGGCTTGGTGAATTAATATCCTATCTATTTCCTGATTCATGATAAAACCTAGCAGCCCTCTCTGGGCTGAGATCCTCACAGTCCTTCCTGGTATGTAACTCTCTCCCTCCCCTGGAAACATTTGAATCAGAGGCCTGGCACTAGGCAGACGCCCACCACCAACTCTTCCTCTGCCAGCCTGTCCATTCCACGTACTGGTTTCTGCAGTTTCATACTCGCTGTCTCTGAGAAGCTCGAAGATGTCCACTTCGACCTTGGCCTTGCCCAGCCTCTCTGGTGCGCGGTTGATGCGGTTCTTGGCCAGGGTGATGGAGAGCCGTTCCCCTCTGCTGCACTCCATGGGGTCATCCAAGATAGCAGCTGTGGGTAGGTAACCATATGGAGACAGTTGGTAGGCTACCCACCACCATCACCCCTCCTCCTTCTCCACCCTTCCCACACTGCCACCTTCCTTCTCCAGGCAGCTCCCCAAATCCCTCTCCACCTCAACACCCACGACACCCACAGAACTCTCCAGAGTGAGTTCACCGCATGCTCAGTCTCTGCTCGCAGATAGGTGTGGCATTGAATTCTAATTCTAATGGGATAGGCACCTGAGGAACATTGCAATGCCACAGCCTGGCCACCAGGGGTCCTACCTGTCTGAGGTCCCTGGGCCTACGTGCAAAACTACCCTCAGAGACTTGTCCGCGTGTGCTCAGAAAGGCACAAGGGTGCTACCCTTTTGAAAATGGAATTCTAAGCCTACAGGAAACTCCCTGAGGAGGGAGGCGGCTATGCATCTGTGAGGGACAGCTGTGGGAGCAGGGAAGCAGATGCAGAGTGCTGTGGGATGCCCACACTCCAGTCTCCAGTGCCCATGAGCCATGTGTCTCAGATGAGCTATAAAACTTCTCTGAATATCTTTTCTTCACTGAACATTGGAGTAGTAAAGACAAACTCTCTGGGTAGTGGAAGGATTCAGTTAAGGTAACAGAGGTCAGGGACTTATCTGGACTTAGGCGGTGTGACAATCAGAGTAAATGGCTTGGAGAGATGTGAGGAGCTGCCCGGCCTGGAATAATGTCGCCGGAATCACAGAGAACAGGGCTCTAGTCCCAGCCCCACCCCATATTAGCTAACAGATCTGTTTCCTTATTTTAAGAAAAAAATTGGGAAGAAAGCTACTTGTTGCTTTCTGTGAGGGCTACTGTGAGAAGTGCATGAGATGGGACATGCTCAGGACAGTCTTGCATCTAGTTGGCACTCAATAATCATGGCTACTGAGGGTCTTAATTCTCTTCCTGGGGGAGCTGAAAACTGACACTCAGCACACAGACATTTATGTGAACATTCACAGCTCACAAAGACTACCGGAAAAGACTAAAACGTGGAAACAATTCAAATGTCCATCAACCGAGGGACAAGGGAGATACTGGTTTCCTAATGCAGAGGATTATTACTGTTAAATAAGAGGAATAAAATGTCTCCACATGTGACAACATGGATAAACCTTAACAGCATTGTTCCAAAAGAAGCCAAACACACACACACACACACACACACCACAAAATATTGGATGAGTCTATTAATACAAAAATTTCTAGACAAAGTGAATCCACAGAGATACACAGAAGAGTAACAGCAGCCTAGGGTTATGAGACAACTGTGACTGTAGTAAAAATGGTTGGACTGTATGCTTTAGGCGAATGAATTATGCAAATACAAATTTTAACTTCAAAAAAGTAACTATTAGGAAGAGAAGACTATCAAACTTAGCTCTCAGAGGTTGAAGGAAACATAGTGTATCACGACAGACTCCACAGCCACATGGCCTCGAGTGGCCATGGCCAGGTGGTCCACAGCAAGATGCCCCTAAGCTCTCACATTCACATACACACACAAAAATGCTGACTTGGTATTATTTAGCTATCCATCGCTGTGACGAACTCCCCGAGGCAATCCCTGTACCTTAATGGCCCGGGTTCCCTGCTGTTCCTTTGCCCATTGCTGTCATACATACAATTGACATCTCACAAGGAAAATGCCAAGACACGGTGAGGAGCGTGACAAAGCATTTTTCCCGACTTGTGGATTTATTCCCACACACGCTCTCAGTGAACAATGTACGCTCAGTTTCGCATTCACAGTGCAGGCTCCAGTGAGCATGCAGTGGAGGTGAGTCCCAAAGCCTAGGCAATGAGGTGGACGCATTAACTAGAAAAGCACACATGAAGTGACCAGCCACCTACAGAGGTGGCCAAAGAGGTGTAACTGGGAAGACTTAAAATCCCTGCTGATATGACCTGTACCAACATGTTCACATTCCCTGGGAATGGCAGATCTTGGGAATGTTCTGACCCGTCTCAGTATTCAGAGCCATTTGAATCAGAGGCCTGGCACTAGGCAGATGCCCACCACTAACTCTTCCTCTGCCAGCCTGTCCATTCCATGTACTGTCTCACTAGACTGGCCCAGGGAGCAGGACTCAGAATGAGACAGCTCTAGGAAGCAGAGATGGAAGGAGTCACATTGTCACAGCAGGCTGACAACTTGAGACCGCAAGGAAGCAGGAATGGAGAGGGATGGCTTCCAGATGATGTTCCTTAGTGGACAGACCAATATTCCTTCTAAAAACAGACACGTGGGGTGTAGCCCCAGGCCAGTGGTGACCATCACAACTTTACATTCATCTGTTATGGATATTGAACTACAGAAGATCTGATCCTGGGAAACAAGCTTTACAGCTTGTTAGTAGCAGTTAGACTGTCCCTAGAAAACGAGAAAGACATCTAGAGCAGCAGGAATTGGCAGAGTCCGGCAGAGTCCGGGGCAGGAGATCCTGGGTCCAAGACAGATCTGTGCATTGTACTCAGCAACAATGGAGTAATCAGCAGACCTATCACAATCGCATCCTCAACACAGCAAGCCTGGTGTCTTGTCTTCATATGAAAAAGACAAGTGAGGGTTCTGGGAGGAGGGAGACTTGCCCATATTTCCAGAGCTGATGAGTGATGGAGGAGGAAAGGGTCACAGATTGGCCTGACCTCAGACACCCAAACCTGTCCTCCCAGGACTTGGACTAAAGAGAGAGTGTAGGAGGTAGGGACCCTGCATCTGAGGGGCACTTTAAAGGAACTGTCACCGAGGCAAATCAACTCTGAGACACTAACAGTGACAGGCTGGATAATGTAACTTGGAAAACCCCCAGGTAATTCCTCTGCTTTCCTATGCCTAACACATGATGAGATTTTTCCAACTAAGAGGCAGCCATCCTATTAACTATTAACATCAACTAGATATTTTATAAATTGCTTGTAATAAACTAATCACTCAAGAAAATAGCGTACGGTTTAGGTCTGAAGGGTGCCCCAAAGGCTGGGTCTACTGAGAACTCTTGGAACTTCAAGAGGTGGGCCATAGTGGAAGGAAGTTAGGCCACTGAAGGGTGACCAATGATCCTGACCCCCTCCCTCACTCCTTCCTGGCCACCAGAGCAGAGGGGCTTTCTCTGCCATATACTTCCACCATGATACAGAGCCTCACTCTGGTCCCTAAAGCAAAAGAGCCAAGCAACCAGAAACTGAAGTCTCTGACTTCACAGTTCACAAGGATGGGGCCCTGAACTTGTAGTTAGTGTCCCTCTCAGAAGAGAGAAGGAGCTCACTCATTTGCTTTCTACTTTGAGAAGACACAGCGAGAAGATGATCCTCTGCTAGCTAGGAAGAGAAGCCTCGCCAGGAATGGACTTGACCAGCTCCGCAAGCAACCTCAGACATCCCAGAGAATACCAAGAAAGAAAAGTTCTGTTTAAGCCACTTGGTTTGCAATCTCACTGTCTAGCATCCTAAGCTGATTAAAGACAACGTGTTAATACAGACTCTGATGTGCAGTCCCCTAGCCAACTGTGTCACACATTGTACACCCAGCACCCAGAGCATCATCTAACATACTGAGTCAGGAATAATGGTCAGCAGAAAAGAATGAGGGAAGCCAATGATGGACCCTCTTCTTTCCTTCCCCATGAGGCCTTCAGGGTTATTTATCAACCCTGTTCACCATGCCCACTCCTGGGCCATCCTGGGCACCACATTTCACTAAAATTTTGGTTCTTGATGGTGATTAATTTCTGACAGGGAAGAGGCTTGACTGGGTGTTTTGTTGGCATCAGACATATTAGGACCAGGATGATTAGCTTGAAAATAGGAACTGAATTCTAGGGCTGTAAATGCTAAAGACAAGAGCAGGCTGAGGCTCCAGCTTTCCCAGGATGCTAAAGGAACATGTCCCCAACAGGCAGTTACCAAACAGCACACTTGCTCTTTGGCAGTCCCAGGAGAGGGGCCAGATGGATGGAGGAGAGCAGTGTGCTCGAGACTTAATGTGCAGCGGATGCTCCTGGACCACACTGGGTCCCTCAGGCCCAGCTAGTAGGCTAGGCCAGAATGTTCAGAGTTCCCAGCTGCTGCCAAATGAGGAACAGTGTGAGCCAGCACATCTCGTGGCCCTGGGGACTGCTCTGCACAAGAGTCAACTAGTAGCCATGGTGAAACTGAGAGGTCTGGGATGCAGCAAGGGCAAGGGTGAGGTGGGGAGACGCATGCTGGGACTAGGGTCTGCCCTTTATCTAGCCTTGAAGACCCGGTAGTGCCCGCTTCTCTGGCCCAGCAGAATTCAGCACACCTTCTTCACGCCAAGAAAGCCTTTGCATTCATGTCGAGTCTCTCCCTCAAACCCTAAGCATTATGTTCTCTGCTGAGCTCACTCCCCATCTGGGCCCTGAGGTCCCTGGCAATGGAAAGGCTGCTTGTTCACAATGTGTGTCTTTATCCATGTTCTCCTCCCAATACGTACCCTTTCAGCCTGGCTCACCCTACTATTGCACCAGCTAGCTCAGCTCTGGTAAGTGTGAGCAGGCCTGTGCAGAGGTGGATGCATAACTACTGATCTGCCTTTTATTACAGTCTTAAGGACAGTCTTCCCAAAGCATTGGGCCTTGCCTTTGATCACAGACAGCCTGGCATCTTCTCGCCACGGGAATATTTCCACCTACCTGTGCTGTCTCCTCTGCCTCTGCTGACAACACCCGTTCCTTCTCTCCTCTTACCCTGGATGAACTCCTCTCACTACAGACTCACCTCTTCATGAAAGCCTTCTCTGACTCCCAGATCCCAGTGTTCTCTTCCATAGATTTCCTGAGAACCCAACCAGCTCCCTGCCCCACTGGCAGAGACACTTGACTGACCACCTGTGTGTGCCTTCAGCTGCTCATGCCTTCCATGGCTAGATAATTCTTCCTTTCTTCCTGTTTGCTTTCCCAGATTGCACGGCTCAAACAAACTCCCTTCCTTTTAGCTCTACGAGTGTCTCCCACTACCTATCTGTGGCCTCTCTGTTTTTTTGTCTGTTTGTTTTTTCCTCTTACTCACTCAGCTCTTTGAGGGAGTGGGTTGGCCAAACCTGATTCATCTTGGCAAATGGATGAATCTGGACACACTGTGGTAAGGTGATTCATGAGTGTGTCCACCTGGCTCTTCATCCTCGGCAGCAATCGCAGCAAACGTTGGTGATGTGGCACCATCAGATGATACCAGAATCAAAGGCAGACCCCGTGCACGGGGATGCACAGCATAGGACCCATTGCTACTGCTACTCAGCTTCATCCCTCCAGGGCTAGCGGCATCCTGTTCTCTGTTCACCTTCCCTCCATACATTATTGAAAGCTCTGAGTGAGCCCTCAAGTGTGGATGCCAGCTAACTTAATCTCTAAGCTCCACCAGAGGCCAGCTATAGGAGATTCTAGGCACCTCAACAGCTCTTGGCTCTTTGGGGGGGGGGGAATAAAGAAGTTTTACTGGCGAGCCTTTATAGGCCATATCTATAACACTGCCAAAGGCTGTTTGGACCAGCCCATTACAGCCCTGTGCTAACAAGAAAAAGGGAGGGGTTGAGCCCTGGGGAACTGGTTGCCTTTGCTTCCCAGCTGCTTGCCTGTAGCTCCAGGTTTTCAGATATAGTGACAGCCTCGTCACTCATCTGTCATCAGCTCTGTCCTCTTAGTGCCCTCCATTTACTTGTTCCCACCCATCTCTTCCATGGAAGGAAGTCTTCCTCCACATGAGTTGTCATACCTTCATCCTCACCTGGATCCCCTCTTCCAGGAGAGTCTCCATCCCTATTCCCTGCCTCCCTCCCTCAAAGCTCTGCCTGCCTCATATACCTCCCTTTGCTCTAATCTTCAGTTTCTTCCAGACCAGCTTGTCTCTGTGCTCAGACAGCATCAAAGCCCAAGCAGACTAAAGGAACTTCCTGTGACCAGATGGACCATTTGCCACACTGGCCCTATATCCAAACACAAAGGGACCCCAATTTGGTGAGGGCAAAGCTGAAAATCACAGCCAACACACAAAAGAGGGATGGGGGACTTTCAATGCCCTCAGCGAGGTGAGCACAGCCTCCCAAGATACTTTTACGATACTGACAGCTCCTCTTATGGAATGATTCCTCAGAGTTTGCTGACTTCAGCCCAAAGTCCCCCATCCATCCATTCACCGCAAGCCACCTTCTGTTCCCTACCTCACTCAGACTGTATACAGTGCCAATGCCAACATGCATTATTGCAAAACCAGTGGGCACTTCTGATTCCTTGTCTAATTACCTCATAGCCAGCATCGTTGTTTATGATCACCAGGTGCTGCTCTGAGAACATCAAATATACGATCTCATTTAATCCCCATGCAACATACAATTTGTTATTCTATTTTATGGGCAAGATAAGTGAGAAAGGGCAGGTTAGGCAGTTTGCCCAAGATTGCATGGCTCATAGTGGCACCTGGGGCCTGGGCCCCTGCTTTGGCTGTTCCTAGCTTAGGGTTCTTTGCAACCAAGCCCTGCTCCCATTTTCTCACCCAAGGCCCTCAACTTCATTGGCTTCCAGGAGGCTTCACTCCAAGGATTCTACTAATTTTCTGACCATTCCTGCAGGTACCCTCTGCTCCTGTTATCCTTCAATATGGATGTATCCCCAGGGGCTCTGCAAACCCCCTTTTCTGCCTTGGATCTCATTTCTAGCTTCCTGGAGAAAAAGCATGTGCACACAATAGCCTGTTGTCACCTCCAGGTAAATGTCTAAAGAGCATCTCAAATTTACCAAGACCCTGACTAGGAGGCTTGCAAGATGTGTCAGTGAGTAAAGCTCTTGTCACACAAGCCAGATGACCTAAGTTTGACCAGCAAACCCACATGTCTTATTTAGGTTTCTATTTCTGTAAAAATACACCACTGCCAAGGCAACTTATAAAAGAAAGAGTTTAACTAAGCTTATGGTTCCAGAGGGTTAGAGTTTCTGATGGTGGAGGGAGGCCGGAGGGCTTTCTTGCTTCTTGCTTCACAGTCAGAAGGCAGAGAGCACACTGGGATCGACACTGCTCTTTTGGAACCCCGAAGCCTACTCACAGTGATGCCCCTCCTCTATCAAGGCCCCACTTCCTAATCCTTCCAAAACAGTTCAACCAGCTGACAACCAATAATTCAAACAGATGAATTTATGAGATCATCACCATTTAAACTACCACAGCACATAAAGTTAGAAGGGCAGAACTGATGCTAAAGAGTGTGTGCTCACATGCACACACTGATATCAAGTTCACCCTTTTCCTCACTTCTGCCTCCTGTTATAATCCTGAGCTGAGCAAAGGGCAGTATCAGCTTTCCAGGTATCATACCCTTGCCCAGTTCCTCACCTGCAAACAACCACCCCAACCATGTCTGTGTCTGCCTCCTCATCATTTCTCTTGTTGGAACAGTACTATCTACTTCCAGTCCCTTCATTCCAACTACCTGGAAGGGCGGGCTTTTGCTCATCTGGGTCTTATAGTTCTCATATGCCTGTCATCCTAGCTTATCAGGAAACTGAATCAGAACAATTAGGAGTCCAATTAGAAGGCCTGATTGGGCTACAGAATGAGTTCAAGGCCAGCCCGAGAAATTACCTGAAACCCAGTTTCAAAATAAAGATGAAAACAAAAATAAAAACAGGCTTGGGATGTACCTTACAGAGAGAGAGAGAGAATGAGAAGTATACATGTAAACACACATGCATACACACACACACACACAATCATGAACATACAAACACACTTGCTTACATTCCTTTGGTCCCCCACCTCCTCTGCTTTTTCATCTTTACTTGCTGGTCCTGCTCACCATGATAACATCTCCTCCTCCTTACCCTGAACATAGTGGCTAACAAGCACCACAGCCATGCATTTCCCAAGACCCCCCCCCCACCTTGTAGATTTCAACAAAGCTTCAGTCCGTAACTATCACTCATCAGTTCCTTCTAACCTGGTACTGGGCACTGCACCCGGAAAGGGTATACCCTTTATAAATATTTGAGCCAAATTAACATTGACTCGAGGGAGATTCTAAGCCAACTTCTATTAAGATCATCACTCTGCTCCATACATCTGTGGAAAAAAAAGTTTTTTGACAACAGCACAGTGAAAAACAGTACCACACTGAGTCAAAAACAACCAGATCCTCACACACTAAAGGGTGACAGGAACTTCAAACTGCTGCATGCCATATGTCGACATTAACACAAAATGGGCTGTAGACATAAAGGTAAACACCAAGACTGCAAAACATCTATGAAAATCTGCATGACCCCAAGTTAGAAAAAGACTTAGGCATAGCCCATGAAGCACAAACTCAGTAAGTTAGATTTCATCAAAGCTGCGCTTGTCTGTTCTTCCACAGATGATGAGACAAACCACAACATGGGAGAAAATGTGTGCAGAGCCTATCCCAGACAGAGGACTTGCATCCAGAAAACAGGAAGGCTTTTAAGACTCAGTAACAAGAAAATTATGCAAATTTTAAGTCAAACAAAATCTGAACAGACAGACAAGTGATACGGGTAGGTAAAAACACAAGTGACAGCACATGCTGGAGAGGATAGGAGGAAAAGAGAACACACCTCCAGCGTTGGTGGGAGTGCAAACTTATAACCACTCTGGAAATCAATCCGGTGCTCTCTCAGAAAACTGGGGATAGCTCTACCTCAAAGCCCAGCTATACCACTCCTGGGTATACATCCAAAAGATGCTCTACCATACAACAAGGACACTTGTTCAACTATGTCCACAGCAGCTTTATTTGTAATAGCCAGAATCTGAAATCAACCTAAATGCCCCCCAACTGAAGAATGGATAAAGACATTACAGCACATTTACACAATGGAATATTACTCAGCTAATAAAAACAAGAAAATCATAAAACTTGCAGGCAAATGGATGGAACTAGAAAAGATCATCCTGAGTGAGGTAACTCAGAAGCAGACACACATGGTATGTACTCACTTATAAGCAGATTTTAGCCATATAGTACAGGATAATCACACAACTCACAGACTGAAATAAGATAAGTAACAAGGAGGACCCAAGGTAGGATGCTTAACTCCCACCAGAAGTGGAAATAGAACAGACAGCAGAAATGGCTGAAGAGAAGGGATAGGGTAAGAGAGGAAGCACAGAGAGAAATGAGGGTCAGACCTGGGGAGAGGAAGACAGAGGGTTTGCAGAGAGAAGAGAAACCTTGGGTAGGGGCTTTTCTGCAACAAGCTGGAGACCTACAACAGTGTAGGCTTCTGGGAGGAGAAGAGGGTGAACTCTAGCTGAGGCTCCTATTAACAGGGGTCATGGAGACTGAAGAGGCTGCCCTCTAACTAGACATGACTCCTAGTGGAGGGAGGGGAACACCAACCCACTCACAAAAATTTCGACCCAAAATTTACCCTGCCTACAATATGTGCAGGGACAAAAAAATAAAGCAGAGATTGAGGGAATGTCCAATCAATGCCTGACCCAACCTGAGACTCACCCCATGGGAGACAGACATTCCCTGGCACGATTAATGATACTCTGCTACGCTTGCAGACAGGAGCTTAGCATAGCTGTCCTCTGAGCGGCTCCTCCTATTACCTGATGGAAACAGGTGCAGAGACCCACGACCAAACACCCAAACACTGGGAGAGCACAGCGAGCCTTGTGGAAGAGTTGGGGGTGGGGAGAGGATAGAAGGACCCAGAGAAGGCAGGAGTTCCACAAGAAGACCAGCAGAGCCAACTAACCAGGACCCAGGGGGGCCTGTGGAGACTGAAGCACCAACCAAGGACCATGCATGGACAGGACCTAGGTCCGCTGTACAGATGTAGCTGATTGGAGTAGCTTGGTCCTCATATGGGTTCCCTAGTAAGGGGAATGGGGGCTGACTCTGACATGGACTCTGTTGCCTGCATTTCAATCATTTTCTTCTGGCAGGGCTACCTTGCCAGTCCACAGGGGGGAAGGATGTGTTCAGCCCTGATGCAATTCGATATGCTGGGGTAGGTGTGTATAGGGGCTCCCCTTCTCTGAGGAGTAAGGGAGGTAGGATAGGGGAAACGGGGAGGGAGGGCAAAACCAGGAGGAGAGGAGGGAGGGGGTTATAACTGGGATGTAAAATGATTAAATAAAAATTAAAAAAAAAAAACAGAACTTACTGGACTAGGGAGGCAGCTCAGTTGGGAATATGCTTGCCTTACAAGTCAAGGGTCTGAGTTAGATTCCCCAGAACTCGTGTGAAGAAGCAGGATGTGGTGGTCCATGCTTATAATTCCAATGACAGGAAGGCAGAGACAGGTAGATCCCTCAGGCTTCCTAGGCTCAGCTAGCCTACCTTATGTGGTGAATTCCAGGCCATTAAGAGACTCTGTCTCAAAAACAAGATGGATATGGCCCAAGGAACAGCACCCAAAGCTGTAGTCTGTTACCTACAGGCACCCATGCCCATGCAGACACCTGAGCATACACGCAAGCACATAGAAATAACATTAATTCTCATATCAGCTCTCAACCACCAGCCCCTGGGTGGTTACACATAGACTCCAGTTTCAACCACACATTAGGCTCCTGTTTGGGCTGCTACTGGGACATATTCCTTTAGAACTTACTGCAAATACTGTGTCACAGATGGCACTCATTACCTTTGCATTCAATTGAGGGCTCATTCCTGCTTCTCAGATTCAATCAATAGCACAGTCACTCGCACATGCACTTCTGGCAGAGCTGGCTTGCATTCTCCCCCACCCTTTGGCTGCTCCAGCTGCTCAGTCACTGGGGTCATCCAATAGAACCCACTTCCCATTGCTCTCTGTTCCTGCTGTCACCTTCCTCCTGTTCTCCGCAATTCCCCCTGACTTGCCTCAGTCTCCCTCACACCAGTGCAGATCCCCTAGCCTTAAGACCCCCTGTAATCTGGTTCTAATGTGCCTTTCCAGGATCGTGTTCTACTAAATTCTATGGTCCCTCAGCCATTTCTAGATAATCCTTACTGAACATGGAACAGGTCATGTGACTTTGCCTTGTGGTTTTGGTTTTGGCGTTTTGATGATGTTTTGTTCTGTTTGTCCAGGCAGTTTCTTATCTTTGGAAAGCTTTTGGCTTTATGTGGCCACATCCACATCTTAACTGAAGTATACCTTATCTTCACTTCCCACCTTAACCCCAGTGAACCAGCTCAAGGAATTCTCTACTTTTCAGATTCTCCAAAGCATCTGTGATCTGCAGCATTCATTCAGCACCTCACCATGAACTTTCTAAGTGATACAGGAAGTTGGTGCATTCCTTCAATCCTTCCTATATTTACTTGTTCACCAAAAAATTGTTAACCAACTCTCTTAAACAAGGTAATGTATAGAGAAAGAATGAGATGTTTCTGATTCCTAAGTGTCTGGAGGAAGACAAAGCTGCGTAAGCAAATGGCCACAAGCCAGCACGGCAAAGTGAAAAGGCCAAATCAAATTATGCTGCAACTATGAGAGTAGGTATTCCTGTGCCAGAAAGTCACAAGCCAGGGAGAATGGGTCTTTGGTTCTCAAAGAGATCTTGGGGGCTGGGGAGAAAGCAAGACCTTTATTGTACAGGGAAGCAAGGTATTCTTAGACAGATATAGGAAAAGCAAATTCTCAGATGGGGAAACGCCAAAGAAAGACTCCTACATTTATCAACACATGCATACATGTTAAGTGGCTATGGCTACCTAAGTGGCTACTGACTACAAAGCTTCACAGAGCAGACAGCTATGAAAGAAGTTAGTGAGTTTTTCAGAGAAGCAGAGAAGCCTTAAGAAAGCCTGGGAGTCCTGGTCAGAAAGGCCTACAAGAAGGGCACATAAAGAATGCCACAGCATGAAGGACCTTATAAAGACTCATTTGGAGGCTGGAATGGTGCCCTGAGATCAGCCCAAGGACTTTAAACAGGTCATGACATGGCAAGGTTTGTATTTCAGGGTGATTGCTCTTGTAGGTAGGTGTACTAGAGAGGGAGTGTAGAAATTTGATCTGAAAAGATCAATCTGGGTGCTATTTTAAAAATCTAGCAGAGAGAAATGAGGCCACTAGCGAGGGTCAGGGCAAGGAGAGACAAAACATGTGTTAGCCTCCCCTGAGTTCAGGAGAGTAAGGGCTGACTGTGGAATTGCAAAGGCGGGCCAGATTCAAGTGACACTGGTGAGATTAAATCAGTAAGAGTCTATAGAGGGATGGCAAGAAATCAAGCAGGTTCTAGGCTTCTCTTATGTTAGGTGGTGGTACCCCCTAGAAACAGAGTTATAATGACCATTTCAGTTCAATGTTGGATGGAGGCTGAGGGGAGGGGAACAAGACTTGAGCTTGGGGAGAGTTTGGAGGATGGCTGAAAAACAATGTTCTGACTCAACGACCTACAGGAGCTAAAGGGGAGATGATCCAAGGATTTCCCATGAGGCTTGGCATTTAGGAGGTCTCTGGGGCCTTTAGTGGAGAGACAGGGGCAATGCTTATATGGTATCAGGGGTCATGGGACAGTTGGGAGCTGGGCACATCACACTTTACAAGGACTCAGGCAGCTATGATGACAAGGACTCAGGAAGCAGAAGTAGGTGGGAGAAAAGCTGACCACAGCAGGAAAAGGGGGTCTTTTCTGAATAAGCCCTGTAAAAAGGTAGGCAGACAGAACCTGGAGAGAGGTAAATATGTGCCTGGCATGACAGAAGGGACAGTCCCCCTCCAAATAGCAGTCCATGGTGCAACCAGGAATCTCTGTCTACTTCCTCTTTATAGCCCATCACCCTATCTTAACTGGATGCGTGGCTATCCAGCCCAGATGACATTTGACAGATCTTCCCTTTGCCTCACCTCCCTTTCCCTCTTCTCTTTTCTCCGGGAAGGATATGGCAACAGAGGGACATACAACCCACGTGTTTGATAATGGCAAGATTGCTCATCACTGCCATCCTTAATCTGCCACATAGACCGAGGCTCATGTGCGCAAGAAATATACATCCACATTTGAGTGGCTGCCTCTTCAGGTCTCTGTCCTATGGCTGAGCCTCTATCCCAGCTCAGTGCTATCCAAGAGGGAAAAAAAATGTGAAGTCTCTTTAATGTTCTAGTGGGCACTTTCTAAAAGGTCAAAAGAAATGCATGAGATTACGAAATTAAATCATAAGTACTATAATGCCAACATCCAATCAATACAAAAATCATTGAGATGTTTTATATTCTTGTTTTCATATCTAGTGTGTGTTACACATCTCCAATCAGGCCAGCTCCATTTCAAGTGCTGAAACAGATAGCTCAGTTCTATGACTAATAAACACTGCAGCACCTTAAGTATTTGCTGGGAGAGGAAGCTGGGAGAGACAGAGCAGGAAATTTAGAGGAGAAGCAACATCTTCTCCTGAAAGCCAGAGTGATAATGACAGGGTAGGTGGCTACAGGTGGGAGCTGAGAACAGCTGCTCCGTTATGCCAATGCTTTTCTGAGTCTACCTGAAATGAGGGGATGCTGGTGTGGCTCAGGGCACAGAGCAAAGCAGGTGGATGTCAGAAGAACTGTACATTGTTAGGGGAGGTGATGTGCTCATAGCAACAGAGAGAAGTGATGGGTTGGGGTCATGCCATTGGATAGGGAAAGGAGTGTATTTAAAATATATGTGTGTGTGCATACATATGTGCAAATGGTTGGCTGAGCAGATGTGAGAACGGGGAATATGCTGCGTGTGTAATGGATACTGGAACCTGTTGAGAATCAGGCATTGTGGGAGCAAGGTGCCAGAAGGAGACGGGCAAGGAGGCTGCTTTTAGAGAGAGAATCTAGAGGTGTGGCTTAGAGGCACGCACAAGGTCCCCTAGTGCCTCTCAAGAAAACCGGAGGGTTGTGATCTGTCATGACCCCAAGTGAAGCAATGAATAGTGAGTGATGTGGGAAGAATGAGAAAGAAGGCAGTGGAAGGGAGAAATACACTGATCACCGCAGCCATGGCACCAGAGGGCTGGGCACACAGGCACAAAGCATGATCAGCATGGAGCAAGGTAGGTGAGGGGAGAGCCCAGAGTTCCACCCCTACATGACAAGACAGGCACAGTGGAGGGGGGACCTGTTTCAGAAAAACAACAGAGGGAAGTGTGAGTGTGTTACACCAGGGATGTTGGACAATACAGCTGCCGCTCTGGAATAAGCAGTTGCCTCTGGAGATGTGCTAGCTCATGCAGGGCGTGTGTGTGATGGATGGGACAACTCTGTAAAATGGGGGGGGGCTCTGTGTGCCTGCTGCCAGGGGTGGAGAACAATTGGGAGAGGGCTATGAACTTCTTCAGCCAGAACACAGCCCAGAAAAGAAGTGTGGATGAGTGTATAGGCGGGAAACACTTAGGGAACCAGCTTCTCTGTGTGTGGACTGCTCTCTAAACCGGGAACAATGAGTGTGGAAAGCCCATCACCTCCCCTTGTCTCTGGCCCCAGTACAATTCAGCACCGAGCTGGACACACATTAGGCATGGATGCCCTTCAGGTTTGTCTGATGAAAGCGCATGGCTGAACTTCACAGCGTGGTTCACTTTAATCTTTCACACACCCATAGCTAAATAAAAGACATGACCCTGGCAAAGTTTATGAATGGATTCTCTGACATGGCCAACAGTTCTGTCTGCACTTAGTGCTTTATTAATAAGGCACTTTGCAGAGTCTACATATACATCTGAGCAATCCTAGTTACCCTTCTTAAGCTGGTCTCTTCTTTCTCTCCTACTTCTTGATACAGCTCTGCTACTCTCCTTCTGAGGAAGATCAACCCTATGTGCTCTTCTTAGCCATGGTTGAGGGGGAGCCCCCAACCCACCCTATCTGGGCAACTTCATAAGCAGCTTGTGGCTGACCCCAATGCAGGATACGGCAGCATGGTGCTTGGAGGGCCACACTCTGCTCACTGCACACAGGGCCAGGATGGGGAGGAATAGTGAGCTAGAGCTGCCCATTTATACTGTTTAATGGCTGCTGGTGACAGCCTTCTGGCCAAGTTGCGGGACAGAATGGGAAGAAAGGTAGAAGGGATGTGGAACGATGAAGGCCACTGGGAACCTTGATGAGTTTGAGTGTACAGGATGCCAGACAAAGTTGACTTTTTAAGAGCAGAGGAAAGTGAGCCCAGGACAGCCTCCTCGACTGTTGGTAATTCAATCTGGAGAACTTATATGGATCACCAATCTTAGTGCCAGGCACCAGCCAGGGTAGATGCAGCTGAGGACACAAAATGTGAAGACATGAAGTAGCTCTGGTCACTGCTCTCCAAGACTCATCAGAGGCTTGCTTGGAAGATAAAGATGGAGGATGGGGAGCCAGCGCAGGGGTCACAAGCCATGTGCTAAGCAGATTCTGAAGGTGAGCCCAGACAGACATCCGCCAAAAGCTTTCTCAAGAGTCCATTCATCTCTGAGTGAACACCACCTTCCAAACAACTTAGGAGTCTATTGTGATTTGAATGTGAAATGCCTTCCGTAGTCCCAAGTGTTTGAATACTCAGTCCCCAACTGTTGTGTTGGTACTGTGTGGCATGTTATAGAGCCATTAGAGGTGAAGCTGGAGGAAGCGGGCACTGGAGAGTAGGCCTTGGAGTTTTATAGCCTGGCTTAACTTCTGTTCAGTCTCTCTGTTTCTTGCCTGCCAAGGGAGTGTGTGACCACCACACCTTTCCCACAATGATAGGCTGTATCCCCTCCAACTGTGAGCCAAAATAAACCTTCCCCCACCCCCACTTAACTTGCTGTCAGATATTTTTTCAGAGCAGTGAGATCAGTAACCAGTGCAGTCTCATCAGGTTATATCACCACTGTATCACATCCATCAAATGCAGGACAGGTCTACTAGATTTGACAACACAGAACCCTGTCACCTCTAATCAGAAAGGAAAACTGGGTTATTGATGCATTGGGTTGATGTTCATCTCCCTTCCATCTTAGGTATGAGCGTAAACAAGAGAAATAGGATTGAGACTGCCTTGAGTTCTTTGCAGAATATGGGAGGGAGGGGAGTCTGAAGAGCCATTCCTTTGATTGTTTCTACCTTAGCATTATCTGTCTCTTTTTCCCAGGAGATCAAAGCACGAGTAATGAACTATTATTATTATAATTCACTGTCATCATTCCCCAAGGAAAGAGCCAGAAGCTAGAACATGGCAAGGGATATTTATCCAGCAGGACAGTGGTGTTTAGAGTCTAAGCTAGGTATCCCAGTGGGACAAGAATAGAATATTCATGTGCTCATTCATTCGAAAATATTTAGATAATCTGTCATTCTTTCTCTTTTGCCCTTTTCCTAAGGTGGGAGAGACGAGATTCATATCAACAAAATGTGCCAGCCTTGTGGCTCACACTGTAGTTATGACTTCTGGTTGGAATGATAGTTGCTGTTCTATGTACCCAGGAGACAGGCAAAATTGTCTTGGAGGCCACATGTAGCATGCAAGTTGAAAGCCTGTCTCTTCCTTCCCAGCCACCGCAAAAATGAGACTTCAGTATCACAATGCCCTCCTCAGGGACTACAGACATTCAGACATCCTTGTGGCACTTCCCTCTCCAGATCCCTCAATTATTCATGCCACTTTTCCTTGAAACTAAATCACTGGTTAATCTGGTGTCCATTCACACATTCAGGCTAGGTTAGGAACCATTTCTGTGAGGTGACGAGGAGGAGCTAAGAGACCAACTCCAAGAGCAATGGCTTCCCCTTTTCATGCTAGATGAGAAAGGGTGGGCTAGAGGCAGGGAGGGTACAGATAACAGCTGTGTTCTAGATTTCAACAGCACAGATGCGATCTTCCTCTCTGCATGACCTCTGCCTGGCCTGACCAAGTTTCCACAGAAACTGTGGCTGAAATAGATGCTCATTCGACTGTTGTCAGAATGTTCAAAATGCACAGAACCAAATGGAAGAAAGATCAACAACTGCAGGAGATAAAGACAGCTCCATTCGATGCCATATGCCACAGAAGTAAAAAGCTAGTAAATCTAATTTAGTGTAGACCATGCAATTATGCACTTGAAAAATTAAGGACCGAGACTATAAACCCACTAAACTTCAAATGCTCAATAATGGGTGGTTAAATGGGAGACAGAGAAAGCACAGGAAAGAGGGGAGAGGGAAAGAAAAGAGGAAAGGAGAGAAGGAAAGAGGAAGATAAAAAAGGTGGTGGGAAGACAAAATCTAGGGTCAGAAAGCCAGAGACTTAGACGGGTGGGACACAAACGGAGAAGACACCTGGAGGAAGACAGAAACAGAGGGACCACCCACTAAGGGTTCTTGGATTCTGCTTCCAAGGGGACTTAACATGATCTCTGCAGGCACAGACTGCAGAAAAGGCTTTTCCAATGGCTAGGAGACATTCAATTCATTCATTCCTTTCGTCCAACCACCACTCTGGTTTAGAGCCAGCTTTATCGACCTTAGCACCCCTGACATCTGGAAGCTGTTCTGAGCATCCTCAAAGGGCTTTTGTTTTGTTCTGTGTTGTTGTTGTTTGTTTGTTTGGTTGGTTTTTGAGACAGGGTTTTCCTGTGTAGCCTTGGCTGCCCTAGGCTCAATTTGTAGGCTAGGCTGGCCTCGAACTCACAGAGATCCTCCTGCCTCTGCCTCTCTAAGTACTGGGATTACAGGCATGCACCACCACACCCTGCTATTCTCAAAGGTTTAACAGCACCACTGGCCCCTATCCACTAGATGCCCTGGCACCCTCCTTTGCTATGACAGCCAAAATTTCCCCCAAAATTGACCAATGTTCCCCTGGGTTGACTAAGAGACAGCCACGTCTCCCAGCTGAGAAGCAATAGTTTAGGCCATTACCACTTTACAACTTAACTCTTGCTTTTGGCACTTGTCCCTGCTCAAACCCATAGGAGAACTCTCCCTACAAGGCATATCTTTGATAGTATCACTTCACTATTCAGAACTGCTTCAAAGCATCCCTGTGTCCAGAGAATGAAAAATAATAATCCCAGTTACCTACTGTGCACCACACTTTGTTCTGAGCATTGGAAATAGAGCTAGGAATGGGACAGAGACCCAGATACAAGAAGAGGTGGACAAGAAAGGTGCAAATAGAAGACACGGGCTGGTTTCAGACACAGCATCAAGAACTAGAAAAGGAAGGAAATGGGCAAGTCTGAGCAAACCGTGAGGCATGGCAGGGAAAGTTGCCTCTACCTAGGCTCCATCCAAGCCAAGACAGGACTAATGCAGAGGAAGAAGCTATGGCTAGAGACAAAGAACACCGAACTTGAAGGAAGACAGTAAGAAAGAGAGTGTAGAGAGGATATGGGCTCAGTATCTGGAGTATATGACCAAGAAGTCAATGGTAGAATGAGCGGTGAACCACAGCCACCATATGGTTTCATGGTTCAAGTTTTCCTGGTTGTACTGACCAGCTGCTGGAGTGTGTCTTCTTTTTGCTTGGCTAGTTTGGTGTTTCAAATTTTGATTTCTTTGGGACAGAATCTCTCTTTAAATTTTCCTGGCTGTCCTGTAACATACCGTTTAGACCAGGCCAGTTAAATCTGTCTGAAATTTTTGGAGTGTGAGGGGTGTGGCCTATAGGAACTTTCATTTTGCTTTTTTCATTTCATTTCATGCCCTGCCTCCTGACTCATGAGGCCTATGTACCATCAGCTTGTCCTGCTTTATTTTGTCTCTGCATTTACATCTCCATAGGAGGTCTTACAAGTCAGGGAAGAACTCTTTCAGGGCAATTACTCCTTTCTCAAGGCCCTTCCCTTCCTTCATCAAAGAACTCACGATTGACAGCATGGTGTATGCATTCCACCAATCCAGCACTCACCATTCCCTGGCCTAACCCATGAATAGTAAAGGTGAGCCACATGGAGTCCAGGGCAGGCCTCTCACAGGGATGACTGTCCAGGGTCTCCAGGGCACCTTGGGAAGAAGGCACTGGAGATATAGTACATTCAAGAGTCTATAAGGAGCCCACTCCTTTGTGACCGTGTGGACTCACATGGTATCTTACATCACTGCTTCTGAATCAGCATTTTCTCCATCCCTGCATCCTTACAGTCTGGTGCCTGGGGCTGCCTCAGCCAGCAAAGGCATCTGCAGCCTTGCCTGCTTTAAGAATGTAGAGAGAGCTGAGGTCCCACTGATTTAAAACAGAAGCTCATTGACCCCCTCTGTAATGAACTTGGCTGCAAATGTGCCTTCAGCCCCCGATTCTCCATCAAAATCCGTCACTTAGAGGATGTCATTTCTGAGCATCCAGAACTGGTTAAGTCTACCCAAATGTTAACCCCCTCCATGAATCTGACAGTAATGAGGTCAACTTTCTCTTTATTTATCATTAAAGCTGGCAACCCCAAAAGGTAATTTAGTGTTCGGAAAGGCCGATGTTAAAACTTTATGTCAGGGTATGCATTGCCAAATGCAGCCTAATAATGGCATCATTAAATACAGACTAAAGTCTTTATTTAAATTCACTTTCATCTCATCCCTGTCTATAAAACGTAGGGATATATACAGAGTGGGTCTTTAATCCTCAAAACAAATTTCTCTGCTCTTATTTCTTTCCCCCTTAGTTGTCTCAGTGCCTCTGAAAGTTCATTGGGTGTCCAATCCTGCCTGGCTCAGACATATCTCAACTCCAGAACATCAAAAGAACACTCATCCTCCACGGCCACATGCCAAAGCTGTTCTAAGTAGCAGGATGGAGGACATGCAAAATCGATGTCTTCATGGTTCCTGCCCCAAGGGGGCTGCCAGATTTGTATGGAAATGAAAGTGATTTTTGGTTATGCACCGTATATGACACTCAAGTCCACAAGGGACAACCGTAAAAGGGAGGTGTATAAGATTATAAAAACAGAGAAAATCTCCCATTGCCCGGTAGCATCATTACCCTCACAACATCATGGCGTACCACATTAGTCACGTGAGTGTGGCGATGCCCGTGCCAGCAGACCTAGTGTTCTGCCAGAGATATGAAAGTACAGTGTATACAACTCTATAATGTACGTAACAGGATGTGCTAATGAATGGCTGTGTTGCTAGCTTATTTAATTACTACACTGTACTTTGTATAATTATTCTACTGGGCCTGCATCTACTCATACTGGTGGAAATGTTTACTGTAAAAGCAGAGTGCCAAGTAGCACTGGAAGCAACCCCATACATTTGGTGTTTACTGTGTCTCCTGACTACAGTATTTTCTTTTGTGGTTGACTTAATCATATGTTGTTTTGTTCATCGTGGCCCCAGGAGCAACAGACTTCATTAGTAATATACGCACACCATATGGCCTACGAATGTGTACGTATGTATGCATGCCTGTACTTATATAATCTAAATGGCTTTACCCTGTGTGTAGTGATACACACCAGTAAGACCAGTACTGGAGAGGTGATGTCAGGAAGGTTGCAAGTTCAAGACCTGTCAGAGTGACATAAGATCCTGTCTCATATTTAAACAAACTGGTAACAGTAACAAATAAAAAAGGTGGCGGCTAGAGTGTACTGAAGAGCAACCTAAAACTGCCTAGTGCCCTAGGCTTGATCCCTGGCAATGCAAAACTAAGTAAATAATGCAGATGGCATGTGTGTGTGTACGTGTATGTGTGTAGGTATGCTCTAGGATGTTAGCAAAAATCACCCAGCTATGCATGTCCCAAAATGCATCTCCATCACAAAGTGACACGTGACTGTAACTACACCATGCTTGGCTCAAAACATTCTCCCCAGCTCCAAGCTCAACGCCTTGCCCGTGGTCTCTGCTCCGTGCCACCCAGGATCCAATTTTAAGTCTAGCACACAAAGGGTCCTCCCTCTGCCAGGACACTCCTCTTACCAACCTGCTTGAAGCTGCAGATCCCATCAGCGGCCACACACCCCACTTTTCTGGTTTGTCTTTCTGTCCAACTACGTTGACATTTTATCCACTGCTGTCCCTTGCAGCCCGGCACAGAGCATGGAACCCAGGACACCCTCAAGAATCCTCCCTGAGTCAGGAAGTGAAAGGGTGCTGTTGAGAGAGGTACAGGGCTCTGGGGTGCCAGGAGAGACTCACAGAGGAGATTGCTAAACTGGGTTGTGACATAGAAACCTACTGGCTGGAGACAGAAAGCAGTAGGTGTACGACACAGAGGAATCAGACAAACAGTCCACGGAGTTGGAATTTGAGGCAACTGCAGAGAACGGCAAAATATGAGGCTGCAGGTATTTAAGGAAACTTGAGCTCTATGTCAGTGGTGGTGCCTGAGAAGTATGCTGCAGTATGGCTGGGATGAAGAGAAGGCCTCCAGATCCTACACAGCTCCACCAATACAGGGCCTTGGCAGATCTGTGTACTGAATAGTCCCCAAGATGGCCCCCATGACTACCGCCTCCTATTTTGCATATCCTTCTTGCCTTTGCTCCTACCTGGGAGGGCAGCCCTGACCAGGGCCATGTGATGGAAATGTGGCTTCTGAAGCTCCTGCTTCCATCTTAGGGTTTCCTGCACCCCACACTGGGGAAAGCAAGATCACCCAGGAGTGCCCTGAAGAAAGACCCACACAGACTGGCACCAAGGCCTCCAGCCCACAGCCAATGAGACACTGAGGCCTGCAGAAAGTCACCAGGTGAGAGCCCCAGTTAGCTCTGTACTGTTTCCAGCCTCACCCCACCTTTGACTGTGGCTTTATAATCCAGCCTGAGCTGGAAGCAGCCCAAGAAACAACTCTTGCATTCTGCCTGTCAGAAAACAAAGGAGACGGATACACAGTTGTCGCTTCAAGCTGCTAAATCTGAGAGAGATGTGTTACAAAGCAAGAGATCACTAAGCCAGCCTGCTTCCTCTCCAGGAATATGGAGTGACTTCTGCCTGGGTGGCAGAGATTGGAGGAGCGATGAGGACCACTGCTTCCACAGCGGCCACTCTTTAGAGGAACCTAGTGAGACCCAGAGAAGAAGACGGGGCCTCCAACTCTTTTACTTCAAAGGAAGAAGATCTGGAGTACAGCTCCTGCCTGAGAGAGAGTGACACAGTTCTCTGTCCCTCCAGCTCGGCCCACACACCTGCTGCACGCTCCAATCCCAGAGGTACGGTAGAGATGGAGGTCTGCCCTGTTTTACTGCCTCCTGTCCATTGAACTCACCGGCTATCAGGCACTGCTGAGTCTGCCCAACAGTAATAGAGAGCAGATGTTCTGTGGAAGGCTTATCTCTTGTTGGCACAATACCCAGAGGCTGACCTTTCTCTGTCACATTTAGTAAATGTTATTAACACCCTTAAGAGCACCTTGGGTTCTCAGTCAGAATGAGAGAGGCCTTCATTGCAATGTCTCCTGAACATGCCATTGTAGCCTGCCAGGAGAATCTCTAAGGAAAACCAGTGGCAAAGGAGGGCAAAGGCCGAGGCGAGCGATAATCAAAGCACCTCGCAAATACCCTGAGAAACATCACGATGCACGGGGAGTGGGCAAACAGGCTTGGGGCCCAGCTATTGCTGAACTCCAGCGTCAGCTCTGTCATTTGGCCTTGCCCCTGGGCAAGTTGCTTCATTTCCCTGAACAAACAGTTCTCGCCGACATTGTCATCAGGTATAAATAAGAGGCCACATGGGTCTGAAATGTGGCAGGTACCCCGTACTGCTAGGATAGTAAGGGAACTAAGCACACCTACCCTATTGGTACACTTTGAAGTCCTTTTCTCTCTGTTTGTAGAGAGAACTCCAAACAGTACCTGTCATGATAAGCTTTATGCTTTACAGAGTACTTCCAAATTCACCATGTCATTAAACACAAAGACAGCCTTGACAGCGGGCCTCCATTTACTCAAGTCACACAGGTGAGAAAGAGGAAGAGCCTCGGTCCTCACGCTACCCTACCTCAGCAGGGCCTCTCAGGTAGGCTCTCCCCTTAGCTCTGTCACCCTCTCTCCATTTGGAGGGGCCTCTTGAATGGCCTGTGCTGTGATTTTCTAACTGATTGTATGCTGGGAAAGCTGGAGCCCAGGAGGGACAGAGTGTTCTGAACTCAAAAGTGAGGCCTGTGTCCCCCCACTTCCTGTAGCAGACTATTTCCTTTTCTCACCTACAAAACTGGAGCACTTGGGAGGGCAGAGGCAGGAGGATCTCTATGAGTTTGAGGCCAGCCTAGTCTACAGAGCAAGTTCAAGGACAGCCAAGGCTACACATAAAAACCCTGTCTGGAAAAAAAAAGGAAGAAAAGGAAAGAGAGGAGGGAAGGAAGGAAAGAAGAAAGGAAGGAAGGAAGGAAGGAAGGAAGGAAGGAAGGAAGGAAGGAAGGAAGGAAAAAAGGCATTCATGTGGGAGTTCCAGCTTGAATCTGGTCTCCAAAGAAAGATACAAAGGCTTCCCATGTGCACCTCCCAAAAGAATGACCTGAGGCCCACAAAGGGACATCTTGCATCCACCCTTCAATAAAACCCTTAACACTCCTTTCTCTTTCAAAACTGGAGAGCTTCAAGATGGAAGGTCTAAACCATTTCCTCATGGCTGGGTATGAATAAAAAATTCTCTAAACAGAATGGACCACTGAGGCTACTTTTTCCCTGTCCCCTGTCTCACAGGCAAATCTGTGTGTCCTCTGGGCTTTGCCCTGCTTAGTTTACAAGCCTGAGGCCTGAGAGCCTGCTAGTTCAGGGTGGAATGAGCAGACATGACATCATGATTTTCTATAAGCTGAGAGACTGTCATGGACCTGGTAAAGAAGAAACTGAATCTTTGCCTGTTTGGTCAAACTGTAAACTTTTGTTTGGGGTGGGGGGTACAGTTACTGTTTCTTAATTGGTTTTGGAAAACAGAGAGACTAAGGTTTGAACCTGAGTGACTGGTAACAGATTCAGGTCCATATTCTTCTCCTAACAGCAGGTTCTATGCACCAAGACATCTTCACTGTTTGGCACAGAAGTCACAGGAGAAGTGGGCTAGTCTGGAATTTCATAATTGTGGCTCCACCGGCCTGGAGTCCTGTGGAATAGCCTGCCTCTTGGTTCCTCTGAGCCTTCCCCTGGAGCTTTCTCTCGTGGCCCTGTAGTTTCCAGCTTAGATTCTGTGACTCTCCTTGCCAACCTTTTAAATTTGGGTAGAAGAAGCCTCACAAAACACACACACATACACTCGCTCACTCACACTCAGGCAAACACACACATGAAGGTGCACACATGAACACATACACCCATGTTCACACACATACACACACACACATGTACACACACATATACACTCACACACACACACACACACACACGCTCATGAACACTCAAACACACACATACAAAGGCAAGCTGTACCTTTAGCACTTGGCTTAGAAATGTCATACGTCCCAGCTTCCAAATAGCACAAAGAAGCAAGTCCGAGGCAGCGAAGTGCTTTGCCACTGTCTAGCCAAGAGTGGCCTTTCTTCTGCTGTCAATGCTATCTTCCTTGCTCCTCCTGTGATCGGAGGACAGCCTTATCTATCCCAATTTCTATGAACTTCCCTCCGAACCCCTTAGCTATCTGCTAAGAAAACTGGCTTTCTCTGTAGTCCTCTGGTTTCTCCCCCCTCCCCCTCTGATCATCACTGACAGTCTCTGCACAGCACTTCAAGCTTTTTCAAGCACATACCTCAAAACTCTTCCAGTTTTTCCTCATGACTCACTTCTAAAATGGCTTCCACGCTCAGGGGAGGGGGACTTTGTTACAGAGCAACTTCCCACCCCCCGCCTTTCAACGATGAATTTTCAGGGGATTGATTGACACAGAAGCTAAGAGCACTTCTTGCTCCTATAATGGACCCAGATTTGATTCCCAGCACCCATACGGCAGCTCACAGCTACTTGTAACTCGTGTTCTGGGGGATCTAAACCTTTTCTGGCCTCTACAGGCAGACACAGAGTACACAAATACAGGTGCGGTAAACACTCATACATGCAAAGTAAAAATAAATAATCTTTTAAAATATCAACTTTGGTGCAGTATATCCAGGCTTAAAATACCATGTACTAGCTGAATATTGAAGAGCAAATAAGGCTTGGAGGTCCTAGATGAAGACACAGTGGATTTGGAGTTTGGGGAGGCCTTTTGCTTTCAGGTTCCTAAACACATGATATAAGGGCCAAGGCATTCTCTGGGCCTCTTTAACAAGGTTACTTATGCCATGCGCGAGAGCACTCATAGGCCGGTCACTCCCCAAAGGCCCTGCTTCTTTACTACCATCACATTGGTGATTAGATTCCAACATCAACATTTTGACAAGACCCAGAACTTAGACCATACACTTCTCTGAGGACAAAACCTTTCAATATATAACTATATAAGCAGCAGAGCACACACAGGCTGTGAGAAAAATGACAAATCAAATCCATTTAAAGCAAAGAATCCTCTGTCAACCAGTCTCAGCAGTGACCAACCTTTCTTATGTATAGGGGAAGGTCAAAGAGGAGACAAAGCCTGACATGATGATAACCCTAAGGAATAGTTTGCTACTAAAAGAGGGACTGCATCTTCTGAAGGGATAGCTGTAGCTAGAGGCTGAACTTTGGTTGACTTCCCAATTTTGCTGAGGGTCAGCCTTCATTAACTTTGACTACGTGGCATAAACAGATGCCAGGAGCTGAGGCCATTTTATCATGCCAGGGGAGCTCCTCACTGCAGGATTTGGGAAGATTTGTGGGTGTTTGTTTTTCATGCCATGCCTGCCCTATAAAGGAGGCTCATTCCATTCCTTCTGCTTCCCTATGGCGCCCAGGGGGGCTGCAAACCTAGTCAGTGTTTCAATGACTACTTACTGACTAGCTGACTAATTGCAGGAACTCCTTTGGGCCTAGCAAGAAAAGTGAGAGCTCTCTTACAAGGAAGCCCCTGATCAAAGGCATGGACTTAATGCTAACCTAGGAGAGAAAAGGAAATTCCCCAGCCATTGCTGCCATCTTCAAGGATTCATTCCTTGGATATGTTGGTCAAGTTGGATAGGAACCACGCCCTGCTCAGTAAGGAAGAAGACTGCTGGTGATTGGCTGGTGGCCTCTGGAGACTTTGCAGATGTTGGTCGTCTCTCTGCAGACCCTCGCAAGCATCCGGCTCTCAAAGGAAGATTCTCAGTTGACTTCCCATCTACCCTACCACCCTCCTCAGCATGCCACAACAATATGGTACAGACAACACCATTGTTCCAGGATGGAATCCTGATTTGTTTAGGCCAGGGGTCAGCAAACTATGGTCCACGAGCCAAATCAAGCCCCCACTTGTCAGTGTGTGCGGGTGAGCTCGAAGGGTGTGGTGTAAAATGGCTTCATATGGTTCTCTTTTAAAATATGTATTATTTTTACTTTTTTCTTTAGCTTTCCATTTTCTTTATTTATATGTTTATGTTGCAGGCAAGTGTACACGTTCATCCGTGTATACGTGTGTGTGTGTGTGTGTGTGTGTGTAAATCTATGTGTGGAAGTCAGAAGTTGACATTGGGTGTTTTCTTTGATTAGTCTTCCACTTAAGTTTTCGGGACAGTGCATCTCAGTGAAGCTGGAGCTCATGGCTAGGCTGAACCTAGGCTGGCTGCTCCCTCTAAGCACACACGGGCAGTATTCAGCCTGTTTTGTTGTTGTTTTTCACGTGGATCCGAATTCAACCCTCAATGCTTATGCAGAAGCATATTTTACAGCAAAAACTTATCAAATTAAAATATTAATATCTATTTCTAAAAGCCTGTTGGGACACAACCACACCATTCATTTACGCTTGCCCTGTAGCTATTTTGGAGGTTGTAATAGAGGCTGTATTTTAGGCCCTGAAAGCCTAAAAGGTTTATGACCTGACCCTTCACTGAAAAAGTTTGCCAAGCCCTGGTCTAATTCAAACATAAATCTCATTTTCCTCACCAGTAGTTTTAGAGGGCTTCTTAAGAGCTCAGGCTAAGTCATAAGTCAGTCAGGGCTAGATGTTCCCAGATGGAGATGATTGTTTCATGATGGTCAATGATCCAACTTTGCCATTGACTTGAGGGAAGAGAAGTTGTGTGGTTCTCACTCACTTGCCACCTTTGGAGAACAATTCTCTGCTAACATCCCATGATTCAAAGGGAGGCCACCTGTGAGATGAGGCTGATGTTCTGGGAAACAGAGCCAAGGCGAGAGTCTCTGTTTCCATTGTCACAACAATAAACAATGCCACAGCCTACTGCTGGACCTCCAGTTGTGGATCCCAGACCACTTCCTTACTGTTCAAGCTGCCTTCACCTAGATGTCTGTCACTTGGAACCTCTTGACTCTGGTCATTTGCATGCACTATCCCTTCTGAACAGAAAGCTTCCCATTCCCCATCCCTTGCCAAGCACCATTGAAATGGCAATGTCATAGGAGGCCACGTGTGATCTCCTAGAGCAGGTTTCATACATCACCTCACCCACAGTTCTCAGGATCTCCTCTTGCCACACCTATCACTAACCCATTCTACACTACCCATACCTTCCTTGCTAGTGTCCTCATTGTCATCATAGGCAAGTTCATGTCTGGTGTGTTCTGCACTGATTCCCCAGGACCAAGGGCAGTGCCCACCCAATAAGTACACTGCTTCTCAAAGAGCATCTAGATCCAGACTTCCTGGAGAGCTGGTTCCTGTGACATAGGATTAGGTAGAGCATCAAGCTCCCCTTGCTTGCTTAGGCCTATTACACCAATAAAGAAAAGTTGTGTGGTTTTGGCTCTCCCTCCCCTCCATTTCCATACTGTTTCTCTCTAAGACAGATTGCGCATTAGAGACCACCCCCTTTTTACCAAGCATGCCAGGTCAGACTCATGCTATTTTTGGAAAAAAAACAAAGCCAAGCTGCTCTCTCTACTGTGGAATTTCTCAGAGACCTTGACACAGCGCTGTGTCTGCCATGGTGACAGGGGAGGTAGTCAGTGCCAGGGCTCTGATTATGAGCCCGTAAGACAAGAGTCAGGATATGCAGTGCTTCTCAAACTTATTTGCTGATGGCACCTTTTTCTCTAAGCCAAGTCTCACTAGACTCTAGAGATAAATATTTTTCTGTGAAACTTCCTGGCTTAGGGCCTTTGGGAAAAGACAAACACAGACATAATGAATTAAGACGCCTTCCAAAGTATCCACCAGAAAGCATCCAGTTTACTAATGAGCTTTGAAATCATATGTTAGGTACAGGGCCCCCTGGGTCCTCAGAATGGAGAGTCAAGGCAGACAGCCAAAGAGGTGGACAGATAGGAGACTCAGAACCCTGTCTACTGTACCAGCCATGTGCCACCCCTGCTCCTGCAGTGAGGGGTATAGAAGGTACAAAGTTGAGAAGTAAGGGATGTTCTAAACTATGGATGACAAGGAGCCACCTAGAGACAAAGGGATCCTCCACTGGCATCACAGACCACAGGCCTACTCCTTGGCTGAGGGTTAAGTGTGAATAGTTGTCTATGGAGATGATCCCTTCAGTGAGGTATGTGCCACAGAGGTGCCACTTACTCTTCACAGTTCCCCTCTTCTCTCACTGATGTCAAGTCTCCAAGCTGTCATTCCATAACATGTAAGGAATTGCCAAATCCTTTAGAGAGACCCTGTCAAGAGCCTCTAGACAAAAGCAGGAGGCTTCCTGTTTGTTCAACATGTTCTGGGTCTTTGTAAGGTGGGGTGGAGGGACCTGCCCAAGATGTCTGGGGGGGAGGGTAAGAATTGCATGGAATCCAAACTCCCCAATCCAGTTTCTCCTCCCAAGCAATGAGCTATGCCAACATCTCTCTTATCATTTAGAAAGGCTGGTGGCTAAACGCCCAGGAAAGAAACCAGCATTTAAATGTAGCTTTCCTCCTTTGTAGAAGGAGGTTTTATTTTGGAAGGTTAAAAAAAATAGAAGGCAAGGTCTACTGCATTGAGCTTTCACTGACCCTTAGAACTCATCTCCCATTTATAGTTCTGGGGTGGACAGTCTTAAGAAAAAGAAATGCTAGCAGCGCTCCAATGTTGCAGGATATTTGATCACACTGTCAACCCAGAGCTTGTGTAGTTTACTGGAAAAACCTATTTCTAGTTGCTATGTGGCTCAGCCCTAGCACATACCTTTAATCTGAGTAGTGTGTGGCACTACTACATGAAGAGAAAAATCATGCCACCTGCAGATAAACTTAGAAGCTATCAGACTTGGTAAGATACCGGAAAAGTCCTCAAGGAGAGAGTTAAGTAATATCAAAAGGAAAAACCTTTCCCATGTTAAGGATGGAAAATATCATAATACAGGACCCTGTATATTGCTGTGTTAGATGGCTTGAAAATAGAAGCAGAAAATGAAAAGATAAATGACTTAATTGAGATTTACATAATACAGATTATAATTACTATCAGTTTGGTAATTCATACTTTATCCTTAATAGCCATAGTGGTTTTCTGTGACAAATATAAAAAGTGGTTTAATATTTTGCCAAATATGAAAAGTGAATTGATAAGACAAAAGCTTTAGAAAGACTTATAAAGAAAAATTTAAAAAATACTCAGACACAGGGAGAGGAATTTAGACAAAAACCTATTGTACCACTGAATGATGAAACTGAAGAGAGGTGGCCCAAGGTTGTTGGAAAACAAACCTTAGTTTATCCAGTTACTATACAAGAACTACCAGCAGACAATAGGCAACTCTAAGGTCATGGAGAAGTTAAACAGAATGCTATAAAAATATTAGATTTGAGGAGATTTAAAGAAGTGATTGTTTCCTATGGTGTGCATTCACCCTGTGTGAAGCAGATATTAAATTCTTGGGCAACTCAGAACAGAATTACCCCTCAAGACTGGAAAGATTTGGCAATAGCAATATTGGAAGCTGGTCCTCAGTTACAACAGCAAACATGGTAGAAAGAAGAAGCTCGGGCAACAGAAAAACAAAATAAGGATAGATATATTAATAATTCCGAAGATTAGTTGCTAGGTAATGGTCAATATGCTGAGTTACAAAGGCAGCTTATGTCTGATGATCACACGTTGGGTCTATGTTATTTAGTAGCTTTAAATGATTGTCACAAGGTTAAAGAATCAGGGAAGGGGTCTGAGTCATTTACTAAAATTATACAAGGCCCAAAGAAATCTTTATTGATTTTTTCCAAAGATTGACTTCAGCTATTAATAGAATAGTATCAAATTCAGAAGTTATACAAATTATAATAAAATGTTTGGCTTTTGAAAATGTTAATTCAGAATGCAAAAGGATTCTTAGGCCTTTAAAGGCAAGATCAACACCAATAGATTAATGGAGTAGAAATATGGCTGAGGTAGTGATCACTGCAGTTCCTGCAAAGCATAACTCCCCTTCCCTGCTCCAACCCCAGTCTTCATCCAGCCAATGACATAAAGATGCATAGCTCTGAGAAGGTGTCATGGATTTCCTGTTTCTGTGGGCTCTGTAGTAATAAATTCTTCTGTGAGGTGAATGAAGACTACTTCCAGGACAAATTTACTCTTACTGGACTCAACAAGCAAGTGACTTACTACCAACAAGCTCTAGACATGATCGTGGACCTGATGAAAAGCTGGAAGACAACCCTAACCAGAGTGACCTGATTGAATGGGCAGCAGAGATGCTTTATGGCTTGATCCTACCTCCTCACCAACCAAGGCATCTCCCAAATGTTGGAAAAGTACCATCAGAAAGATTTTGGCTACTGTGTACTGTGAGAATCAGCCAATGCTTCCCATCAGCCTATCAGACATCCCAGGTAAGGCTGTGGTGAAGTTCTACTGCCCCAAGTGCATGAACATGGATACACTCAAGTCATCAAGGCACCATCAATGTGATGGTGCCTACTTTGGCACTGGTTTCCCTCACATGCTCTTCATGGTGAATCTGGAGTACCAGCCTAAGTGACCTGCCAACAAGTTTGTGCCCAGGGTCAACAGTTTTAATATCCATCCAATAGCTTACCAACTGCAGCTCCAAGCCACCAGCAACTTCAAGATCCCAGTCAAGCCGATTTGCTGATTTCCCACCCACCTCTCCCTCTGTCTGACACCACCGTTCCTTTGCTGCCACCCTTCTAGGAAGTCTCAAGTTTTTAGTTTAAATTAAAGGAATTGTTATAGTGGTAGGAATAAGAAATGAAGTGTAATAAAAGAAAAAAAAAGAAATATGGCTGATATTGGATCTCACATTTATGATGCTACTCTGATAGGGGATATTATTTCTAAAAGTTTTTTAAAAAATCAAAATGTCAGATGTTTTCATTGTGGTAATCAAGGTCATTTGAAAAGGGACTGTAGGCAAGGAGTTCCTAGACACATGTTCTGTATTTTTTTTCTAGAGATAATCCAAAAAGAAGACCCTTGCCTTCTAGAGTATGCAGAAAGTATGGCAAAGGCCAGCATTGGGTTAATGAATGCAGATCAACAAGGAATAGGCAAAGTAACCCTTTTCTGTTGGGAAGCACCCTAGGGGGCCTTCCAAAGGCCCCAACACCAAAGATATCAAATTTAATTCGATCATTTCCTGTCAGCATCAGAGAAACACATCCACAGAGCAATGAAAAGAGTTAATGCTTGTTGTTAAAAACAACATGGTGTAATCAAGGATAGAACAGCTTCAGAAGATAAAACAAAAAATTCAGAAGAGACCAGAAAACTTGTATTTTTGGCAAACTGCTATAAATGATAAGAGACCTAAGCTAAAAATAGAAATAAATGGCATTAAAATTAAAGGTTTAGTTGATATAGGAGAAGATGTAATAATAATTTCACTAAAATCTTGGCAAACAGATTGGACTCTTCTATTAAGCTTCCCAGGATTGAGACTTTATTTCAGGTAAAGTAAAGTGCAAGACAGGTGAAATGTACAGGGCCAGAAGGACAAATAGGAAAATTAAAACCATATGTAGCTAATATAGACATGAATTTATGGGGACATAATTTATTGCAGCAATGGAAAACAAAGATTAATAATCCTCCAATCTCAGAAAGACCATAAAACAAAGAATCCTTCTGAGAAAAAAAATTAGAAGGTATTATCAAGAACAGTCACAAATCGTTCAGGTTGTCCATAAACAGGACACAACAGCTGTTAGTCTTTTTAAGGCACCAATCACTCTACCTTTAATATGGTTAACTAATAAACCTGTGTATGTGGGATAACAGCCTACAACAAAAGAAAAATTATAAGTACTAGAACAGCTATACAGGAGCAGCTAAATGCTCAACACATTGAAGATTCTATAAGTCCAGGGAATTCTCCTGTGTTTATTTTAAAAAGAAATCAGGAAAATGGAGGATGTTAACAGATTTAAGGGCCATAAATAAGATAATTCAGCCAACGGGCTCCTTGGAGCCTGGAATCCCATTGTCTTCTTAATTACCTAAATCATGGCTTCTGACAGTAATTGATTTAAAAGACTGCTTTTTCATGATCCCTTTGCATGAGCATGATTGGGAAAGGTTTGCTTCCCCAGTACCTATTTATAGTAATAGTTGTCCAAAAAAGATGTATCATTGGAAAGTCTTACCACAAGGAATGTTAAACAGTTCTACTTGTGTCAATATTTTGTACAACAACTATTAGAAATAGTTCATAAACAGTTTCCCCAATCTATAATTTACCATTATAGATTGATGATATCTTACTGATTGATTCAGATCCAGGTACCTTAGGAAAAAGTGTTTAATGAAGTAAAGAGAAAATTTCCTTGCTAGAGATTACAAATTGCTCCTGAAAAAAATACATAACATAGATTCTATCAATTATCTAGAACATAAGATAGTTTTAAAGAAAATTTGACCACCAAAAGTACAAATCAGGAGAGATAAATTACAGACTCTTAATGATTTTCAAAAATTGCTGAAAGATATTAACTGGCTATGGCTCACAATTGGATTAACTATTCAAGAGCTAAGTAATGTATTTCAAACCTTACAAGGTTATAAGAACTTAAATAGTCCAAGAAAATTATCACCTGAGGCTGAGAGAGAACTGGCTCTGGTAGAAAGAAATTACAGGATGCACATGTGGATCAACTGAATCCATAGCTGGATTGTATTTCTGTTATTTTACCTTCTACTCATTCTCCCACAGGAATTCTTGTGCAGAGAAATGATAATACATTAGAATATATATATGTATATATATCACACAAACAGAGTAAAAAATTAAAGACCTGTTTGAAAAGGTTTCTGAATTGATTCAAAAAACAAAATGAGACTTCATCAATTTGCAGGGACAGACCCAGCAGAAATTGTGGTACCGTTTTCTAATGCTAAAATTGTCTCATTTTGAGCAGAAAATGAAGACTGGCAAAGAGTTTGTAGCAATTTGGGGGGAGGGATATATTAACAACAAATATCCCCAAAGCAAGAGACTTTAGTGTATAAAAAGAACTAATTAGATTCTCCCTCATATAGCAAGAACAATGCCAATTTCTAGAGTCCCTACATTCTATACTGATGCAAATAAATCATGAAAGGCAGGTTACAAATCTGGAAAAGTAAGTAAAGTGGCTCAGAATCCTTATGATTCAGTTCAAAAATTTGAGCTGTATGTCATTCTTAATATAGTTGGGGACTTGCAATATGCAGAAAGAATTGTTTTACATATTGAAACTGCTGAACTCATTCTCGATGATTCAGAATTAACTTTGCTGTTTATTCAACTACAACATGTAATCAGAAATAGAAATCATCTATTGTATACAACACAGGTCTACCAGGCCCTCTAGTACAAGGTTTTGATGAAACTGATCAGCTATTAAAAGGAAATGTGCCAGAAGCCTTAGAATTTCATAAGAAACACCATGTTAATAGAAAAGGTTTGAAGAAAATTTTTTCTATCACTTGACAACAAGCCAAAGAAATTATAAGAAAGTATCCTACTTCTTCTGTGTATAACCAAACTCCATTACCTACAGGAAGTAACAAAAAAAAAAGTACCCAAAGAAATAAAATTTGGCAAACAGTTGTGTTTCATTTTGCAGAGTCTGGAAAATTAAAATGTATTCACCAAACCATAGCTACATATTGAGGATTTCAATGGACAAGTACTTTAAGTTATGAAAAGATTGACACTGTAATTACACATTCACTAGAAGTTATGGCTATTATGGGGATACCTGTGCAAATTAAGACTGACAATGCTCCAGCATATGTCTCTAATAAAATGAAACAGGTTTTTTTTGCATATTACAACATAAAGCATATTACAGGTATACCACACAATCCTACAGGAATAAGCAGTTATAAAAAGAACCAATCACACTTTAAAAGATATGCTTAATAAACAGAAGGGAATAATAAAGATCCTCAGAGACAGATTACACCGTGCTTTATTAACTTTAATCTTTTTAAATGCTAATGAGAAAGGAATAACAGCTATGGAGAGACACTGGATGGTAGGGGGGAAAAAGTTGCTGAATTAAATCAGCCTGTATATTTTAAAGATGTGTTGACCTCAAAATGGAAACCAGGATATGTGTTACATTGGAAAAGAGGTTTTCACAGGAGAAGAAAAGCTATGATACCATCAAAATTGATAAAGTTTAGATTCAAACAGGAGAGATCTCCTGAATAATGAGAGATGATAATTCATCAGACAGCTTGGTCATTCAGTTCAAACTAACAAGGACTAACAGATGCCTTTCATTTGATTGGGCACTAATAAATAAAAAAAACAGTAATATTTTCAAATGATAATTTACCAAAGGCATACTTGCCTTACTGGCATGAAATGAAAAGTCAGTTTTATTTTTTTTATTTTTTATTTTTTAAGTAATTTATTTATTTTTATATTAATTACAGGTTATATATTTTGTATCCTAGCCATAGCCCCCTCCCTAATTCCCTCCCACTCTCCCCATCCCTCCCTCATCTTCTCCCTGCCCCCCTCCAAGTCCACTGATAGGGGAGGAACTCACCCCCTTCCATTGGCCCTAGCTTATCGTGTCTCTTCAGGGCTGGCTGCAATGTCCTCTTCTGGGATCTAGTTAGGCTGCTCCTCCCTCGGGGTGGGGGGGCAGTCGACAAGCCAGCCATTGAGTTCATGACTG